>JAXQQM020084603.1:0-682218 GCA_034641835.2 Pinus albicaulis | reverse complement strand
ACTAAGTGGGGAACATTTTCTTTCAGACGCATGCCCTTTGGGCTGATTAATGTTGGCACTACCTTCCAAATAGCTATGGACATCACTTTCAAAGGACTTATTGGGAAAAGTGTGGTAGTATACGTTGACGACATCACCATGTTTTCAAAGCATAGATCTGACCACATACACCACCTCAAGAAAATTTTTGAAAGATGTCAAAAATATGGGATCTCACTGAAACCAAAGAAAAGCGTGTTCGTCGTCACTGCAGGAAACTTGTTGGGACACATAATAAATCGAGACGGCGTAGTGGTGGATCCGGAATGTGCGAAATTCATCGCTCAAATACTGCCCACAAGTGGAAGGAAAGCTATGCAGTCCTTCCTCGGAAAAATCAACTTTGTCTGAAAATTTATATCAAATTTCTCTCAGATCATGAAACCATTAGAAGGCATGATTAAGAAAAATGCTAACTTTAAATGGAATCCTCCCGAGAAAGAAGTGTTCAACAACATCAAATGAGCCATCGCAGAAGCACCCGCTCTTTACAGTTTGAATTTCAACAAAGGCTTTATCTTGTACACCTTTGCCTTAGATTCATCTTTGGATGTCGTCCTCACTTAGAAATATGACAACAATGATGAGCGGCCTATATCATTTATGAGCACTGGAATACAAGGCACCAAGTTGAATTATCCAGATATTGAGAAACAAGCTTATGCAGTATACAAGGCAGCTAAACATTTCAGGCCATACATTTTGAAGAATCATGTCACAGTCTTCGTGCCTCACCTAGTTGTTCACTCACTATTCGTACAGCAGGAGCTAGGTGAGCTAAAAGGAAACTAGATGACATGCCTTCAAGAATATGACCTGGAGTTCAAGCCAACACACACTGTAAAGGGCCAAGGATTGTGTCGCATGGCCGTGGAGGCAGTAGACTCACGGGGCATCAAGGAAGAAAATTGGGAACTCGAGATCGACATGTATCAAATTGATAGCACAGCCCCGTAGGATACCTCCTCTTGGTACGTAGATCTCCTGAAATAGCTAAAACATAGCACCATGGGCCTCGCTTTAGCTACCAAGTAGAAGCGTGCATTGATATTGAAATTTGTATCCTACCAGCTAGTGCACGACAAGTTGTTTCACAAACATCCCAGTGGTGTCTTGCTACGTTGTTTGGAGTGGGATGAGGCACAGAAAGTATTGGCAGAAATTCACGATGGCCTTGCAAGGGGGCACTATGCAGGAGACATCACTGCTCACAAGATCATGCGTGCCGGTTTCTATTGGCCTACTTCGTTTAGAGATGCACATGCATATGTTCAGAAATGCTAGCAGTGCCAAAATATCGCAAATAGAGATATATGGCCTTCTGCCCTGTTACAGTCTGTTGCAGTGGAAGAACCATTTCAACAATGGGGGCTAGACGTGATTGGGGAAATCCTGCCACACTCTTCCAAGCAACATAGGTACATTCTCACCGCCACGGACTACTTCACAAGGTGGGTTGAAGCGGTACCATTTCTTCAAGTCGATGATCAAGAGGTAATAGCCTTCATCACCTAGTGCATCATGATTAGTTTGGCGTTCCAACCTCCCTTGTTCTTGATAATGCAACATATTTCTCATTGTTGAAATTATATTATTTTTCACTAGAAAATGGTATCGTGCTTAAACATTCTACCAACTATTACTCTCAAGGAAATGGGTTAGCTGAGTCAACCAGTAAGAACCTAATCTGCATCATCAAGAAGACTCTATTGTCCCAACAATGAAATTGGCACAGGGCACTCCACAATGCCCTCTGGGTAGATCAAGTCACACCCAAACCTTCTCTAGGCACCTCCCCATTCTTCCTTGTATACAGAAAAGAATCTATGCTTCCTCCCAAATTGCCTCTCCCAGCCTTCCGATTATCTTAGGAGACTCATGGTAGTCCTTGCCCTACTTTACAAGCCCGAATAGACACACTATTGAAACTTGAGGAGGAAAGGCAAAAAACTTAGAAAAAATTTGCCATCCACCAAGGATGGATAAAACAATGGTTTGAAAAGAAGTCAGCTAAGAACAAGGTTTTTGACGTAGGTGACCTTGTCCTCAAATGGGATAAATCTCATGAAGATAAAGGGAAACACTCCAAGTTCTAGACATTATGGATAGGCCCTTTCCAGATCAGAGAGAAGGTTTGTTCCCACACTTACAGGTTACAAACTCTTGAAGGGAGGATTGAGGTCCTCCCTGTGAATGGACACAACCTTAAGCACTATTTCACCTCACAGCCCCTAAGGGCCATCACTACACTCTGTACCATAGTTTGTCTTGTTTTTTCGTTCTTTTACCTTTCTTGTTTTCAATAAATTGCTTGTTCCACACAGGCTCCCATTAACCATCTCTTTTCTTTGGCATCCAAATTTTGAAAGGGGATATGGAAGTTACCCAAGTGGCACACTGAGTCGAGATCTGTGACAGTGTATTATCTCCTCCCAGAGTGTAAAATATGCAAGCATACATGTGATAGGCACTCAATGGCGAGAACATGATTGAGGCCCTCGGACCAGGACGCGAAAGCTTACCTAGTATGCTGGCCCAAGGGACTGCTGTGCAAAAGGAAATGTTCAGTTAAAACGGTTACTAGATGGAAAAAGGATTCAGCCGTAGGTGACGAATGGAAATCCAGGAAAACCCCAAGTCCTCATGTAGACCAGGAGGAACCTCTCTTGCAAGTAAAATAAGTCAGGATCCCTCATCCGCCCTGGAAATAATTTTCAAATAAAATAAGTGCCCTAAGCATGGAAAATAAGTGCCCCGAGCACATTTTAATAAGTGCATTAAGCACACGAATAAAGGGTAAAGGATTGATAAAGGTTTCCTACGTAGAGAGGCGATACGATGACTCCACCAGGGTACTAACCAGGCTCGCTGGCAGTGGAGAAATGCTCATGATTCCTAGGCAGTGACTCCGCTGGGACCAAATGGCTCACTGGTAGTGGAACAATACAATGAGGACCAAATAAACTATACTGGATCCGAAAATCACTGAGGTTACTCCAAACTTTTCCATCCAGTCTCCAAGAATAAAAAAACGGTAAACCAGCACCCAAGGGCAGGTAGATAGGAAGAGAAAATGCGCAAGGCTCGAAGATAGAAGAAGTGGGACCCATGGGGTGAAAGGAATAGCCGCTACAACACCCTCCAAAAATTTCACCCTGTAAAATTTTTTGAGCCCCTGAGCATTGAAATGCGAAGTCAAAACCTGAAGTTCAAATCTTTTCAAAGGCCTAGAGTCGCTAAGTCGCAGAATAGGTCATTTTCTCCAATCAGCAACCCAGTTTCCTTGCGACCTATAAGGTCTTCAAGTCGCTGAGTCATGTACCGCATTCAACTTTAAACAATTGTGACCTAGCGACACTATGACCCCGCAACCCCCAGGTCACAAGGTCGCAGGGTCGCAAGGTCGAAAATCTCATCAATGCATATTTTTGTGACCCAGCGACCTCATTTATTTCCCACATGCACGACCCCTTTATAAATATAAGGGTTGCTAGGTTGCATTTCACTCACGCGACGGAGAGCTAAAACGCTTCTGACAGGCCAACTGGAGCACGATTTTCTCAGGTAAGTTTCCTAATCCTCCTGATGTTTTCATTTTTTCTATTTTTTTCCCCTTTCCCATTATCTTAGCCCCTTTTAAGCCACCTGCTATCCCCCATTTCAGATCCTCTTTGAACCTGAGTCTTTTCTAAACCTCCAAACCCTGCCATTCTTATACAGACTTTTAGATGAATCCATCCAGCCTCCCCTGTGTCTGTCTCGTCCTCTCATGACCACTTCATTTTCATTGATGGTTTTTCCTCACTGTCTCCCCTTATGGTTTTAAGTTAAAAATTAAGCAAAAGACCGCGCCATCATCTAAATCATCTGCCCAGCCCTAGCGCGACCTCCAACCCTATGACCTTGCGACCCCTGCAACCCAGCAACCTTCGTCCCTGGTTGCTAAGTCGCTAAGTCGCACCTCACTCAAAACTAAACTTTTGCAACCTTGTGACTCAACGACCCAGCGACCCGGTCGCAAGTCGCTAAATCGCAAGGTCGCATCTTCATGAATTTTTAGACCAGTGCAACTCAGCAACCCCACGACCTAGTCGCAAGTCGCCAGGTTGCAGGGTCACTTTCCTCTAAATTTTTAAGCCAGCGCAACCCAGCGACCCAAGTAATGGGTCGCTAAGTCATAGTTTCTCCCTTTCCTTGACCTTAGTTGGGCAGAATTAAAAGCAGTATTGAGCATTCATTAATATGGCATCTGTCTTATCCTGGGACTATTTTATGAATATGCCAGGGAACCTCGAAGTAGACTTTAGACTGTGTTTCCGTCTCTTCAGCCTCAAGTGACATGGGGCCCCCGGAGGTTCACAGGAAAATAGGAGCCCAGAGATAAAGATCAAAGAAAGTGAAGTACTTATGTCTCCTCCCCCTATCTACGGGGACACCACATGTGTATTCAGCAGATGAGAAAGCATGATTTGGTATCAAGTATACCAAGAGTTTGCACAACCTGAGTTCCCAGAGGACCTCCTAGACCGGGAAGTATATGTGCAATTTAAGAGGTTGAAGATTCACTACGTAGGGGCCCACCCATTTATCTTCCCATGCGCCAAAATTATTGAATGGATCATAAAAAAGATCTACCCTAGGATGTGGGTGATTCGGGATCATGAGGGGAAGGCTTTTGCAAATTTAAAAGGGTCGGATGCAAATTTCTATTATGCACTTCCAACCCGAGAGCAGACATTCACAGAGGCATGGGCCACTACCCATGCAGTTCCAATAGAAGACACCCTGAGAGGATGGTGGGAAGAACTGGAGAAGTTCAAAATCTAGAAGGACCAGGAGTATCAAGTGGCAGGCCTGAGGAAGGTCTATAAGCTCATAGCAACTATGATTTGCAGAATATACGGTCATCCTGATGCCACCACTTTCAGCGGTTCTTGGGTATCCCTTATGTACTTTTTACCGTGCATGGCACCCATTTCAATTGGGCCAACTTACTAATAGCAGCCCTCAAAACAAACATATCTGCAGCACTAGCACTTGAGGGATACTCGTTCGAATTATACATGGCTTCCTATCTATTGGATGCAGTTTGTGCCAAGTGCCACTTTGAGGGATGGCTTACAACTGGGATTAGGAGCGCGCACGCCCAATCCACAAGGAGTTGCAGGTATTCTGGGGCTCCAAATACAAGCAGGATATAGAGCAAATCGCTCATATTTTTGTCCCTGAACTCTACGAGAAATTGTTTGGTCAGGATACCCCATGCATGTCCCAGCAAGCCATGGAAACGATAATCAAGGTGGCACATTGGTTTCCATTTGTAGAAGGCACCTTCATCCGAGTCTTTGGTTCATTCAAGAATCCCCATGCTCTGCCCCAGTTCGTCACTGGCAGGTTGCTACTTTAGGAAACATGTTATCAAATGACTTCTAGCTTCTCAAAGGTCCTTACTAAAGGCAAGAAGAAGTCATGGCCCACACTGCCGCTCACCATCGGTGCTTATACAGTCAAGGATTTCGGAGAAGTGGAGGCAGAAGCTGAAAAAATCAGAGGATTCTTCCTGGCACCTTTGGATCATCGGACATACGATCCTGAGAGGATAGTCCCTGCCCATTGCAAACGGGCCAAGTTTAAATGGAGCTACCAACATACTGAGTGCCCAGCTGAAGGTGGGGTAAGAAACTGGTACAATAAGGATAGGGAAATCACCCCAAAGGCACTGACTGATCGAGAGGACGAAGATGATCAAACTCTGGAAGAGAGAATCCACAAACTGGGAGGAGCCTCATCTTCCCAGGCCAAGAAGCGTCAAACTAACATAGGCCATAGCTCTTCTACCCAACATAAGGAAAAGGAAGCAAAATCTCAACAAGAAGCTGAAAATAAAGCAAAAGAGGATGAAGATAAATGTAAGAAACACCTGAAGGCAGAGCAGAGAAAGAAACAAGTGGAGGATACCTGCAAAAGAAATGAAGAGCAGGAGGTGAAAGTAGAAGCTAAGCGGCAGCTCAAGAAATAATTATATCAGATGGAGGTTGAATGCAAAAGGAAGGAAGAAGAGGAAACAAAAGTAGAAGCTGAGCACAGACAAAAGGAAGAATAGGATAAGGAAGAGGTGGAGTGGCTATTGAAATAAGAAGCAAAACAGAAGGAAAAAGAGGAAGAAGATTGAAGATCGAAAGAAAATTCTTCCAAAGACACCGAGATACCTCCTCCAGTAACAGGGGTACAGACAGAGCAGCTGCCCATCGAAGTGCTCGCAATCAACACACATTTTGCACTCTCAGAACCAAGTACCTCTGAAGGACAAGAGGAGGAAGTGTTCAATCTGACGAGACTCACTTATGACCAGTTCACTTTCAAAATTAGGCAGGAAAAGAGGAGATGCCTAGCATGGAACCCTGTCGTGCCATTCACAGCCACGACGGAAAAGGATATAGTCTTGGACAGGGAAAATTTTAGGGGTGAATTTTAGCCCAAAGGAGACTTTTAAGGGATTTTAAATTTTAATAGGGCGATTTTTTTTATATAAAACCCATTTTCTATAGTTTTATAAAGTTAGCCCAATAATTATTTTAAAAATAATTAATTATTAAATATTAGCCCACCAAAATAAATGCCCATAAAACTAAAAAATGGAATTCCTTCCCAATGTTTTTTGTTTGGAGCAGATTTCAATGGCATTTGCCTGGATTTACTGGGTAGGAGGGAGGGGTTGGAGTGATTCGCCCATTTTTTCCCTGGTTCACCAGAATTTACTGGGTTGGAGAGGTGGTTGGGGCATGGAAGGGGTGTGGAAGTTGAATGTTTGATGGTTTGGGGCATGGAAGGGGTGTGGAAGCTGAATGTTTGATGGTTTGGGGCATGGAAGTTGAATGTTGGATGTGTAAACTAGATCGATGAAGGTCAGACTGATAGATGGAGGTGGAAACTTACATGTTCTAGAAGCACTGACCGATGATAGGCTACAGATGCACGCATTGACGAGGGCAACTGGTTCCGGGATATGGACCACAATAGCTATATTTAGAGTTCCAAGGTCCAAGATAGCCCATTTCCCCAGTGCCATGGAGCTAAACCCTCGCTGCAAGGAGGAGTTTGGGCAGTGGTGTTGGCCCTTGGGTTGCAACTGTAATTATATTTTTTCTATAAATTTGTTGAGTCCAAAATTTGAATGCTTCAAGTGTGTTGTGATTGTTTTAGCTAGTCTAACAGTGCTCTGTCATGACTCATTGTTATTTTTTAATAATTTTTCTAGTCTGAATGTGCTGGACCGCTGGCGAATGCTGGTGATTGCTTCAAAGTTCAACGAGGAGTCCTCAAGGCTCATAGGTAAAATTTCAGCCCTCTCTAAGGAAATTATTCTGCGACAAAGGTGTGACTCCTGAGGCATAATTTTTTCCCTAATGTTCACTTCGTTATTATGTTGTGGTTTCCTATATAATTTCAGCCCTTTGTGTCTGGACAAGTTTGAGCCATATTTATTGATTATGTGACTCTTTCAAAGGTTTTCTTGTGTATTGGTCTGTAAACATGAATGAATTAAACATGAATGAATTAATTCAAACCTATTTAGTTGAGCCTTATTTCGAACTATGTAGTTAGATACAAACACCAAATGATCTAGTATCTACTATCAATGCATATGCTCCTTTAGTGGGCACATATATTGGGTAATCCTCTAGTAGTGGAAGGTTCTGTGGCTAGAGTCAAACATAGTGGTGGGTACTGAGTCTAGTACAAGACTTTGTCCATCCTGTAGTGGTTGGTTAAGGACATCCTCTACTTCCAGCCACTCCTGCTCATACTTGACATCTACCTAAGCAGGGAAATCCATGAAATATTTATTGGCACTGATTAAATACTCCAGTGTGTTTTTTGAAATTGTGATTTTTTCAGAACTCAAAAAAATTTGGAATTTGTTTGGGTTATTTTTTGGGATGGGAAAATCAGAAAAAGTAAATATATTCCAATCTTTTGGCAAATTTTCCACATTATTATAGAGAATATAATATTCATTGGCATTGAGATTCAGGGAAAGAATTATACATTGAGGAAAAATTTGCAACCTGTTTTGCTTCAGAAGCTTATACCAGTTTTCCCATCACATTTGACATAGAAAAATAAATCTTTCTAGGCATACCTATGTGTTGCTTTCTAGGCATACCTGTGTGTTTGGAGGTGAAGTACGTCTATGTTATTTCTCTATTGGAAGTTATTTATGTTGCTGATATTACTATTCTGAAAGAGGCCTCCATATACAACTATACTTCTCTCTTAATTGCTTGTTGATACTTCTCAACTCACTCATTTGATTGGCTGGAGTATTCTCTATCAATGTTATGTATGCCTTTTATCTTAAATGCAAGTGGATGTGACTATTCAGAAGCATAATATCATATAGGTGTTGATGTTTTAATTGGCATATATGTTCTCTATACCTTTTCATTTGGAAATAAATTCTCAAAGTCACCTATAGCAATCCACATACCAATTGTTTGTAAAAATTTCACAGTGAAGTTTGAACTAGACTAAATAAACTCAAAATTTTTGTGGTTTTTCCAAGTCATTTCAGGAAAGGAATGTTACATTCTATTCAGGGCTTGTTCTGTTTGAAGTAGATTCTTATTTTTGTATCATAGCGTCTATACTCTATACTCTTTTTGTATCTTTCTAGGCATACAGGTAGAAGAACATTTTAGACTGATGATTGTTGAACTGAAAAATATTTTCATCCCAAGGGAAGGTAGGCTAAGAGTTTCTCTAGAGAGGCATCTATAGTAACTACGTAATTGACATAAATTAGTCCAAGAGTGTGCAAGTGTTCAAGTTCGAGTCTTCGAAGTTCCTCGTCTATACAGTGAAATGTCTCGAACCAATGTAGGTTGTCCTTTGATGTATATGAGACCCAACTAGAAGCATGCATTTTAGAAAGGTAGGATAAGCTCAAAATGAAAATAATATAACTCTTGCTATAGATACGATTAATTCATTGTCAAGCGCTTTCTTCATTATAGGAGGATAACAAACTCCTATAGGTAGCACTATGCCATTATAGTGAACAAGGAAGGGTAGATGTGATATCCTTATCTGAGGCCCTCTGTGGCCTTGAATATTCAAGAAAGACATTGTCCTCCTGTTGACCATAGTTTTAGTTCAAGGTCCTATGTAGACCTTGGCCCACGGAATGAAGTTCTCAGCAAAGCCAAATTTCTTCATAGTTGAGAATAAGAAATTATACCTCACTCTATCCAAGGCAATCACCATATCAATTTTTATGACTCATGTACTTCTTTCTAGATGGGTGGCTACTGTGAGCAGCTTCCTGAACTCTTATGTTGTTTTCACAGATAAGTCTACCCTGAAAAAAGAAACTTTGTTTCTCTGCGATAACACATTGCATCAATGGTTTAAATCTAGAAAAGGTAGTCTTACCTAGAATCTTTTAGTTTCTGACGTTAGGGATGAGGGTGAAGTTGAAGGAATTTTTTTGTTCATTAAATCTGCATTGCTTCCTTGATTCTTCCACATAGCTTAAGAGGTCCCTATTGATATATTTCCATGCTTACTAAAAATGTGTTGAGAACTTGTCTGGACTTTGGACTAGGGACTTTGTTAAGTTTCATATTCCATACCATTTCTTGGACTTCCTTGCTTGATATGGGTCCTATGAGTTTCTCATTATCCAGTTCTTGTAAAAGACATGGATCTTGTCCAACATTTCCTCCCGAGCACTTCTAGTATCTACTCTTATTCTGAAAACAGGTTCCTAAAGTGAGAGAAGGCAACTACTTTGATTTCATTAAACCATCTGTTTTCAATCTGTCTAAGAGTTACCTCAGAGATGAAATTTTAAATTCCTCTTGAGTGTTCTTGGTAATGGAAAAATTTAATGCTCCTGTTCCCTGCTTTTAGCCACAGGCTCCTTGATTTCCATCTCCAGATTTCTTCTTCGACGATCCGAGCTTTGAATAGTTTAGCACTTACTTCCTTTTCCCCTTGCCTGAGTCTGTTCAGAGAGCCCTTATTCTTCAACTTGGGACTTGAATTCTTCAAGGATTCCTGTCTTTCTAGAATGGGATGATCTTCCTTGTGGGATTTAGCCCATTCTTTCATTTCAATTTTAATCTCTTTATTTTTTTCTCCCAGATGTAGGAGGCAAAGCCATGAACTGGAAGAGACCCAAAATTTCTCACCATTTCTTTAAAGTCTGGTTGTGAGAACCATACAGGGCTATATTTTAAATGACCTGGACCAAGTGCTTGAGAGTTTGATACTGAGAGCAGAATCGTCTTGTGATTGGATAGTGCACTTGGGATAATTGCAGAATTTAGAATTACTCAGAGAAAAAGGAGCTTTATAAGAGAAACCTATCAAGTCTTTCCACAACGAACCCTAGCCCTAGCTCTGTATTGCTCCAATTGAATTTTCCATTAAAAAGGTCCTATTCTGAAATCAGGTCTTCAATGGTCCTAATGGTTAAGAACATGTTGGTTTTTTTTCCATTTCGCTTATTAAACCTATAGAAAGGGTCCATTCTATTGATTAAACAAGTGTAAAGATACCATTCCATTGATTTACCCTACAAAGGGTCCATTCCGCTGATCAAACCCATTAGATGATTTAACGCTTGCAATTTATTTTTCCCATGCTTGTTCCATGCATGTAAACCCAAATCATTGGCCCACCTAGCAATGTGGCCCACTTGGTGTCTTAGTGTAAGAACACTCTTAAAAATCCTTGGCTCCTTGTCAAGCTCATGAAATATTACTTGCAATGATTCCAAATTGTTTTGACAATTTTTCATCTAGGCATATTAAAGGAATTTGCACCTATGATTAAATCATAAATCATTAGGGGCTTGGATGTTGTGTATATGTGAAGTTGTTTCTAGCCTATGCTTGACAACTACCTCATAAGGAGCTTCTCCTTCATTTGTCCTTGCAAGCCATTTAGTCGCTAAAACCGTCCTTGGAGCATGGCTGTTAATTAGCCCAAGTCCTCCATCTTCTCTATGGAGGGTGTAAATGTCACTAGTAACTGACTAGTTGCCTTCCTCCTCACTTTTATCATGGAAAATGATAGAGGATATGTTTCAACTTCTTATAACCAATTCATCAAGGGAAATATAAGTAAAATAATCACTAGTAACTGACTAGTTTCCTTCCTCACTTTTATCATGGAAAATTATAGAGGATATGTTTCAACTTCTTATAACCAATTCTTTTCAACTTAAGGGAGAGGTGTTTTGCAAAGGATGTTTAAAGTTATTGTAATATTTTGTTGTTTTGTTTAAAGCTTTCAAGTGTTCATTAGGTGATTTGGAGATATGAATTAATTTAGTGGAAATTTTTATATATTTTACATTTGAATGATGTTATTTGTTTTATAGATGATGACTCATGATGTTATTGTTTTGTGTATAATGATTTATTTTTTCTTTTGGGCTTGGGCCTTGGCACAACATTTTAATAAAAAATTGCATAATGGTTTTTGTGAACATTACACTTATTTTACTTTGAAAGCTACTTACAAATCTAGTAATTCTAAACTCTTGGAAACTATTGATGCAGGTTTCTAGATCGATTTGAAATTTTACTTCTAGAATATTCAGTGAGATGTCAAAAGCTAATCCCGGGAAGAAACTATCAAGGCAAATTGATGTATTATCATACTTTAAAAAGTCTCAATCCAAGAATACACATTCTCTTCATGCTTCAAGCTCCTTTGAACAATCTATTACTGAGAGAGATGTTAACTCTTGTGAAAATGCATCTGATATCCATATGATGGATGAAATAATAGGTTCCTCAAGTGATCAGGGTGAGATAAATGTAGTTTCAACAGAAATTAGTGATGAAAATGTTAAAGATATTTCCTTGGAAGGTGACACAAACCATTCACAGAAAAGGAAAAAAGGCGAGTCGACCGTAGGGAGAAAATTCCAAGATGATTGGGTCTCAAGTTTTCCATTTATTGAAGAAATACCTCATACAAATGAGGATTTACGTGAAGTTAAATGTATTGCGTGTAGTTGGAAAATTTGCAAGGTAGTGAAATTTCAGATGAAACTAGATACAGTACAAAAGCATGCACGAAAGGTTTATGAAAAGAAAATTGTAAATGGTAAAGAGAAATCTATTGTCAAATGGAGATCCTTGGAGGAATGTCAACATATCCAATGTGTGGAAGAATACAAAAAATATTTAATAAGTAAGAAGAAACTTGAGGCAAGTGGAGGAACCATCATATCTCAATTTGAAAAGATGATGGAAATAAGTTTGTTATCCAAGACAATACAATTCAGCACTCTATTTCACATCTTATGTAAAGTTCTTCTTATGACAGATTATCCAGATCACATGAAATTTCTATCTTTTCTTCATGTGCCAAAATTTCCATCTTCTCATTGGTCCGTAACTAGTGGTTGGGAATGGGCAAGATATCTAGCTCAAGTAGAAAATGATGATTTCAAACAGGAGATTGCAAATGCTAGGTTTTTTGCATTATCTTTGGATGAGGTTACGGATATTCATAATACTTCATGGATCTGCATGAGCATTTATATGGTTAATGACCATATTAGGAATTCCTATCTACTTGGGATTAAAAAGATGAGAGAGACTTCTACAGTTGGAAATATCTATGAACTTGTTCTTAATACTTTGAAGGAATGTGATATGGATCATTTAATGATTGCAAAAAAGTTGATATGTGTTGGAGCAGATGGAGCATCGGTAATGCAAGGACAAAGAAATTTTCTTTGTGTTAGACTACAACTATCATCTTTGCCATATATGATTAATATTCATTGTATGGCTCATAGGATGAATCTTGCATTTAAAATAGTAAGCAAGTTTCCATCAGTTTAAAAAGTTGAAGATCTTGTACGTGAGACACATGCATACTTTTCTTGTAGTCCCAAACGATATTTAGAGTTTCAACAATTTGCAAATGGTGTTACAAATGGAAAAAAACTACTGAAAGATGTTGATACAAGATGGATCTCATTAAATGGACCAGCTCAAAGACTATTTAGTGATTTCAAATCTTTGGTAGGGTTGATGTATGAAAATTGCTATAGTGTAGACAAAGATCAAGATCTTCTTTTTCGACTAACTGATATATAAACATTATTGACATTGGCTGGAATTATTCCTATGCTACATGAAATGAATGTCCTTGTGAAAATTTCTCAGAATCGCACAATGTATATTGCCAAATACACAAATGCGAGAAAGTCAACATGCCTTGCATTGGAAAATTTGTATATGATTCCGGACTCTTTTACTGGTCCAGAGTTTACAAGTTGGACTAAGATCATCAATATAGAAAATACTGAAATTTTTTTGGCGTTTGATGAAAAAGGGATACTATGTATCACAGTGCATGGGTATATCATCCCCTTTCATTATATTAGTAAGAGGGGGCGAATCACCAAAGATTGCCCTGTGTCAAGAGACCAATTTGATAATATTGTGATCTCAATGAGACAAAATTTGATAGAAATTGCAATATCACTATCATCAGAGATAAGAGAACGATTTCCTTGATATGAATTGTTGGAGGCTGTGTGTGTGGTATACCCTAAATATTGGAACAATTGTCAATGTCCAAGAAATTTAAAAGCTAATTTTCAAAAGAGATTAAAATGTTTAGTAGACCACTTTTGCAAGAAAGTTTCGATACATGGAGAGCAGATTGAAGGTATTTTAGATTCATCAAAATTGTATCAACAAGGTGGACGCTTTACTGAAACAATGTGGAAGCAATATCCTTTTCTGGATAATCCTAATGAAAATGGTGCTATAACAAGATTATGGAATACTTTAAGTGCTAGCTAATACCTGCAAGAAAACATATCAGAATATTTCAAATTAGCATATTTGTGTCAAACCATGATTTTAGGATCAGTGGAGGATGAGAGAATGTTTAGTGCACTATCATTTTTGAAGTCAAAGTTGAGGAATAAGTTTGATAAAAATGTGGATACATGTTTAAGATTATATGTAACAAAGTATGACATTGACAATTTTCCATATGAAAGAGCACTAGCGCTTTGGCGATCAGATTGTGATAGAAGGGGAGAAAACAATATAACAAATTTATCTAATGAGCTTGATACATAACATAATGTTTTGGAGGCTCATAATGACAACACATCTGGAGAAGATCATGTTCAAAATGTAGAAAATGATGACCAAGATGAGAACTGGGAAATTGAAATACCTTAGGACTCTTATTTTGGTATACATGTTCCATTGATCATGCAAGATTACTACATGTCAAATTCAAGTAAAAATGGGTTCTATATTTTGTATTTTTCATTGTAACATTGCAGCTACATTTCTTTCATGTGTATTATTTTAAGATTGATGTTTCATGGTTAATCCTTACATTGTTTTTTTCTTATTTGTGATAGGAAATAAAGTTGGATTTGATGTTTTTGGGACCTATTTCTTTTCACATAGATATTGTCTGACTAGTATTAAATGATAAATAAATAATTTAACAAGACTAACACAAAGCATCAATGGGCTCATTCAAGTACATGAAACTACCTTTATGTCTAGCTCTGACATCTTGGAAAATTTTAATGGTATATATGTTGCTTGTGTTTGGGGAATTTTACTGAGTTTCGAGTTTTATATTTTCTTGGAAAATAATTATTTATATTTGGAAAATGGGTGAGTTTATATTGGTATTGGAAAAAAATTTAGTTTTGATCTTTGATTGGAAATGAAGTCAGATTTGATGAAGTTGGGACCTATTTCTTTTCACATAGATAGTGTCCTAGTATTATTTCTTGGGATGGGAAAGTTGGAAAAAATAAATATATTCCAATCTTTTGGAAAAAAATTCTTCATTATTATAGAGAATATAATATTCATTGACATTGAGATGCAGGGAAAGAATTATACATTGAGGAAAAATTTGCAACATGTTTTTCTTCAGAAGCTTATACTAGTTTTCACATCACATTTGACATAGAAAAGTAAATCTTTCACTAGAATTAACAAGGAGAAAATAATCCAGAAAGGGAAAAAATGGAAGTAGATGGATGATTACTTTGTTAAACAAAATAATGATCCATTCTCATTTTTTACAGGGTCAAGTCTGGATGGAACAGATGATTGCCCATAGCAATTGTAGCCAAAGTGTGTTTATGCTAACAAAAACAACTTGAGCATGTGTCTAAGACAGTTGAAAACTGCTGAAAAATAGACCTATTTGATTGTGCAACCCCTAATATCTAGGTGGGTAGAAAAACATTTTAGACCGATGATTGTTGAACTAAAAAATATTTTTATCCCAAGGGAAGGTAGGCTAAGAGTTTCTCTAGAGAGGCATCTACAACAACTACGTAATTGACATAAATCAGTCATTCTAATGTGGAATTGTGCAACAATCCATATCCAATTCATTTTTTTCCTTGAAGTTGCCCAGGTTATAAATGCATCAAATACTGAGAAAGTATACATATGTAAGCTTTGTCTAAATATTTGGTGCATACTGAAGCAGGACTAAAATGGCTTTGTGCTAAGTATATATATTTTTACATGGATAAGCTAAATACATCGTGGTGGGGTATTGAATATTTTTTTTAAGGGGTATATGTATAGAATTTGGGTGTTTCACAAAGATTGTGGAGTTCAAAGCAGTATTCTTAGCCTTGAAGTGATCTATGGTATTCCTTGAAGTACAAGCAGCCCACAATGCAGTGGAAGCATGCTCTCAAACCAAGACCATTGAGAAGGTTGTGTTCACTTCTTCTGTGGCTGCAGCTATTTGGAGAGAAGATGGAGACTGCAAGGTTAATGCCCTTGATGAGAGGCATTGGAGTGATGAAAATATTTGTAGGAAATTGAAGGTCTGTATATCTGATTTTTTATATGACAAAATATTAGTTTATCATACAATCTAAGTAAAGTGGACTGATTTATCAGTTTTTCCTTTTAACTTGATAACGATATCTGACTGAATGATATGTTCGATAGCGTTAGTCTGATTAGTTACTTAATTTAGTAAGTAACTCAAAAGTTTTCATCTGCAAGTGCTTTGATCAGATTACTTACTTAATCTAATAGATAACTTCAATGTTTACATCTACAGTTTTCCAAGGCCAATTACAATAGTATGGAAGCAATGATAGTAGTATACTTAATATTAACTCAACATGTCATTTGTAACAATTGAATCTAGGACCTGGGTGGGTAAGCATAATCGTTCCTTCCAATCACAATAGATAAATCCAATTCCAGTTGACTCTTTCATATTTTAGTTTTTCCGCTATCATTTTACTAAGCTGCAAAACCCACATTCTCACCTAAATATGCATATAAAAATGCATGGTTCATTTATCAAACAACATATTTTTCATATTGGCAATTTCTAATGCGGAAGCTACCTTTTCAAAACCTATGGTTAAAACCATATTATATAACCCACTTCATGAAATCAATATTTCAATTTTGCATTAATACCCAAAACAAATCTTCAGGCCAACACATACATTATTTTAAAACCCTTTATATACCTTTGAAGTGGAAATATAATCTCGCTTAATCACAATTTTGACTTTGGTTAAATAACAATTGTACCAATCACGCATATATACTTTTGCCCACATTTAAAAACCATCCTATATTTGAACCCATGTGAACATTTCATTGATTTCATACCAAAGTTCAAACTTTGGTTAAACATAAAACGCCAACACACATTATGTTATCGGCCATGGCATTTACCAACCCACTAACCTTTAATCCATGTCCATATGCGCTCACTAATCCGCATATATGCTATTCGGGTCCAGAATTCATTAACATATATTGCTAACCTTTCACTTAATATTCATTTCATAGAAAAGTTAAAACCCAAATATCAACATGAATATTTGGTTCGGGTCCCACAACTTAGCCTTCGTTAACCATCACGCAACTTTGAGTGTAAATGCCATCGGATCTCCGATGGCTGGGATCGGACGGATATCGCATTCAATTTAACCCTGCACTTTAATCGCCAAAGCAATGCAAAATAAATGGTTTTGAAATTCTGCCCAGGCTATGTGTCATTCCTTGGAGTGTATCGCGTGAATTTTTTCAATACCGGTTACCACTTATTAATCACGCAAAAACCACTGGTTGGTTCCCGAAACCACCTTCACTGTTTTTTGGTACTGTTAACTCTCGGTTCAGCGTCTAACCCTATTTCATTGGCTTACGATTCTAGAGAAAACTCGAGATTTCAACTGCGTCATTAATCCTTTCTGTAAAACTCAATTCCCGATCTTTCCTGCTCAGCAAAGTGCATTTTCAAATCCTTCAGGAGTTTTACAATTACACCATTAGTGACTTCTCTGCTCGCATCTGCATAATCATTCAAGAGCTTGTTCGCATAACTGCAACAAAATTTCCTAAGAATAAGTAAATGGTAGTATCATCATCAACTTCCTCTTCGCATAATCGCAATATGAGGTTGACATAAACTGGAAGGACCAATTTCTTTCATCGATCCATTCTGTGATTGATGCACATATGAAACCTATCCAAAATTTAGTTACAAACTGAATTTCCAATTTCTTAAACACACAGTCCCCTAATAACAAAATTCTTTCAAGTTTATTCGAATCACCTGCACACTTAAATCATCCAAATGCATGCTCTGTTACATACACACATCCATAAATGCAATAATACATCACAATTCATAGAAACCCACAAATCAAGTTTTTGTATTGACAATCAAATATTTACACAGGTTTGGGTTATTTCTTGGGATGGGAAAATTGGAAAAAATAAATATATTCCAATCTTTTGGAAAAAAATTCTGCATTATTATAGAGAATATAATATTCATTGACATTGATATGCAAGGAAAGAATTATACATTGAGGCAAAATTTGCAACATGTTTTGCTTCGTGTTTATGCACTTGGGCTATTTTCACTTATTTGGATATAGAAAAATAAATCTTTCACTAGAATTAACAAGGAGAAACTAATCCAGGGAAAAATGGAAGTAGATAAATGATTGCTTTGTCAAACAAAAAATAATGATCTATTCTCAATTTTGACATATTGTCCGGATGGAATAGATGATTGCCCATAGCAATTGTATCCCATAGCAATTGTAGCTAAAGTGTTAAAGTGCCTATGTTTTGTAATAAACACAATCTGAGCATGTCTAAGGATAAACAAGCTGAAACTCATAAAAAAATAGACCTATTTGATTGCGCAACCCTTAGTATCTAGGTGGGTAGAAAAACATTTTAAATTGGATGATTGTTGAAGTGAAATATATTTTCATCCCAAGGGAAGGTAGGCTAAGACTTTCTCGAGAGAGGTATCTACAGCAACTACGTAATTGACATAAATTAGTCATTCTAATGTGGAATTGTGCAACAATCCATATCCAATTCATTTTTGTCCTTTAAGTTGCCTAGGTTATAAGTGCATAAAATACTAAGAAAGACTACATATGTAACCTTTGTCTAAATATTTGGTGCATACTGAAGCAGGGCTAAAATGGCTTTGTGCTAAGTATATATATTTTTATATAGATAAGCTAAATACATCGTGGTGGGGTATTGAATATTTTTTTAAGGGGTATATGTATAAATTTAGGTGTTTCTCAAAGATTGTGGAGTTCAAAGAAATATTCTGAGCCTTGAAGTGATCTATGGTATTCCTTGAAGTACAAGCAGCCCATAATGTAGTGGAAGCGTGCGCTTAGACCAAGACCATTGAGAAGGTTGTGCTCACTTCTTCTGTGGCTGTAGCTATTTGGAGAGAAGATGGAGACTACAAGGTTAATACCCTTGATGAGAGGCATTGGAGTGATGCAAATATTTGCAGGAAATTGAAGGTCTGTATATCTGATTTTTTATATGACAAAATATTAGTTTATTACACAATCTAAGTAAAGTGGACTGATTTATCAGTTTTTAATTTTAACTTGTTAATGATATCTAACTGAATGGTATGTTCGATAGCATTAGTCTGATTAGTTACTTAATTTAGTAAGTAACTCAGAAGTTTGCATCTACAAGTGCTTTGATCAGATTGGTTACTTAATCTAATAAATAACTTCAACGTTTGCATCTACAGTTTTCCAAGGCCAATTACAATAGTATGGAAGCCATGATAGTAGTATAATATTAACTCAACATGTCATTTGTAACAATTGAATCTGGGTGGGTAAGCATAATCGCTCCTTCCAATCACAAGAGATAAATCCAATTCCAATTGACTCTTTCATATTTTAGTTTGTCCACTATCATTTTACTGAGCTGTACAATGCATCTTGCTTCTCTCAGTCCATAAATCCATATCCAATTAGCTTTTGGCTTTTTGAAATTGCTCAAATGATAATACATGCTACATATTGCAGCTAACCCTGCAACAATCCATATCCAATTGATCTTTTGTCTCTTAAGATTACCAAAGTGATACCACATCATAGAGAACAGAGTGCATATATCTTCTCTATATGCAACAATCCATATCCAATTCATTTTTGTCCTTGAAGTTGCCCAGGTTATAAATGCATCAAATACTGAGAAAGTCTACATATGTAACCTTTGTCTAAATCTTTGGTGCATACTGAAGCAGGGCTAAGATGGCTTTGTGCTAAGTATTTATATATTTTTACATAGATAAGTTAAATACATCGTGGTGGGGTATTGATCATTTTTTTAAGGGGTATATGTATAAAATTTGGGTGTTTCTCAAAGATTGTGGAGTTCAAAGCAGTATTCCAAGCCTTGAAGTGATCTGTGGTATTCCTGTTCTAATTATGCAATATTTCCTGTTCACGGTTATGGTACGCATTAGCCAAGACACTATCATAGAGGGTTGCATGGGCACTGGCCATGGACAGAGGGTTGAATATGGTGACAATCAACGCATCTCTAATTGTGGGACCTAGTATCACATACAAAAGCTCAGGATCTACCATTGCATATCTTAAAGGTGAGGGTGAGAAATCTGCATACCAAATAGACTCTGTTCTAGAATGTACAAATATGGTATAGTAATCCCTTGGAGAGGATCTAATATATAGAAGTGCAAAATATTAGCTAGTTTATTTACAGTTGCTAGTCTTTGTGATGGCAGGGGCTGCACAAATGTATGAGAAGGGCACTTTAGCGAGTGTGGACATAAATTTTCTAGCGGATGCTCATATATGTGCTTATGAAGATCCATATGCCTATGGGAGATATATCTGTTTCAATCAAATAGTCAGTAATGCAGAAGATGCTGTCAATTTAGCACAGAGTTTGCGACACCTGATACCGTTCCCTGACACCTAATACCGTTCCTTGATAGGTACAGAGCAGTTAGTTATTGTTTAGTTATTAAAATCACTGAAGATTCTGTATCTTCAAGATTTAAATTGGGTTGCTTACCTATTGATATTTTATCTTTAGCTATTATGTCACAATGAAATTAATCATACATAGATACTTGTTTGCCACACCTGATACCATTCCCTAACAGGTACAGAGCAATTAATTATTGTTCGGTTATTGAAATCACTGAAGGTTATGTATCTTCAAGATTTAAATTGGGTTGCTTACTTAATGATATTTTTTCTTTAGCTATTATGTCACAATGAAATTAATCATACATAGATACTCTCCAAAGATAATCATGAATTCATTATTTATTTGATTTTTTTCATAATTTGGTAACAGATTTGAAAAACCAATGGTATACCAACAACGTCTGAATAATAAGAAGCTAACTAGATTGATGGTTGGATATGGAAACTATGCAACCCTAAGCAGCGAAATGTAAGGGAAGGAGGGGTTTCCCATGTTACAACTTAACAACAGCCATGAATGAGGGGCACAAGAAAACTTGGGGAGTTTAGATGTTCAAACTATATCCATTTTTGTACATACTGTAATGTAATTTTCACTTCAAGGTTTGGATAGTTGGCAATAAGTCGATTTCCATAATGAACAACATTAAAATTTTAGCCGGCAACTAAGGGTCTCTACCATATGCAGTTTTTTTTGTTAATTTATGATGTAAAATCAATTTCCTAATTTCTGGCAAGGACAAGTGCAAGACTGCAAGTAAGTTGTTGATGGGCTGTTTGGTGTGTGAATGAAAAGTGGGATACCCCACACTTTGGAATTTTTTTATCATTATTAAAGTTCCTCCTTTTGTTTTACCATTATGGGAAGTTGCACTTCTCAAACACAAGTGCAAGTAAGTTGTTGATGGGCTGTTTGGTGTGTGAATGAAAAGTGGGATACCCCACACTTTGGAATTTTTTTATCATTATTAAAGTTCCTCCTTTTGTTTTACCATTATGGGAAGTTGCACTTTCTCTTATCATGAGTTGTGTTATGAATGGAATGAGAAGTTACACTTTCTCTTATCCTGAACTGTTTTATGAGTGGAGTGCATAATGTTCATTTGATGGTATTTTTATATATTGGGATGTTGAATTATTTAATTACAAGATAAAAAATTGAATACTACTTTGCCTGGTCAAACTTTTATTTTTAAAGTTTTTAGTCAAGCACCGTCGCCGGTCAAACTTGTGAGAGGCCACTGTTGTGAGAGGCTTGGATTGTGTAATAGTTGTGTAACCGCTGGTGCCTGTTGGTGATTATATGTGTGGAGGAGAGCCGATCTCCATTGTTGCATTGGACTGTGGAGGGATGAGTTGAGATTCGTGAATTTATGATATCGCCCCCTCGAATTCCGTGATCCATTCCCACGAGAAAATTCTGCCATGAGCTGAGTCAGTTGGACAAAGCAGAAGACAAAGGAGGCACAATCCATGCTTGAGGTGTTGGGATTGTCGATTGGACTCGCTTTCGCTGTTGTCGGAGTTTAATTTTGCCCATCGGTTTCGCCTACGCTGGCAAATCGGGTATATTGGCCTTTGTGTTGGAGGATTGTTGAAACAAAATGATTTGCAAAGATCCCAATTTGTTGAAACTCCTCTCCAACCTCAATATCAGTGCTAGTAGTAGCATGAGCAACAACACTACACTTAGAAGAACTAGAAGAACGCGTTTTCCAAACTACACGAGAACTACTTCCCTCACGAGTCACCATGTGCCATGCTTGGTCTCGGTGGTTCTCTTCCTTCTACTCCTGGTTCAATTACCATATCTTCATTGGAACCAACACCCGAACTCCACTAGACAACGATTCACGATTTTGTAGTAGTGATTCGCCATTTGTACTGGTGATTCGCCATAATTTTACAGGATAATATAATCTTGTGAGAGATTCGCCAAAAAATTATATATACATATTATATTATTAATAAAATCGCCTTCCATTTTTCCTATGTATCATGGGGATTCGCCTAATTATTATATATATAAATTTAGTGGGGTTCTTAAAATTTCTCGGTCATGACACTAGACCAATCTGTGTTGATGATAGCACTGGCCCCAAGATCGCTTAAGCAACATTTAAGAAAACGTGAGTCAATGAGTAGGGAAATCCTCTCCCTACAAAATCGATTACAAGACTCCGAACAAAGGGAAGCTAGGTCGGAGCAAGAAAAGAAAGCACTAAGGGAAGAAATCCAACAGCTCCAGGATAAGAACACCCTTATTAACGAAGTACCCCTCACCGTCCAAAGAGATTTGGTGACGCTGGAAGCCACCATGAGGTAGGTATACGAGGAAATGTTCACCATAAAGAAAACAGTCGCACCTCTACTAAGAGCTCAAGCGGAAACTAAGAAGAGAAATGAGCAAATGAAAGAGGCCTCCACCGCCTTGGATAGAATGATAGAATAGACAAACAGGTATCCGCAAGCTCCAGAAAATTTTCCCAAGAAATATTGGATTCACACTGAGAACGAAAAAGTCCAAATTCGCATGAAGGTGCAATCCAAGGAGAAGTTATTCAAATACCTAGAGAAGGTGATGACCGCCTATGAGCATTTGATCAGCAGCATTTACTCAATGGCTGAGCTGCACCATATTCCTTCTCTAGGCACATTGGGTGAAGACAGGACATGGGAATAGGCAAATCTTTAAATTCAGGCATTCCTACAACCTATTAGACAAGTCGCCACACCTTCCACCTTCCCAAGATTGCAGAAGAACTTCTGGTTATGTTCTGCCGATGCAACACCGACGATAATTGAAATCGGATTCCTTTATCCACCCAAGTCACAATCAAAAGAGAAACTCGATCCCCAACACCGTAGAATGCTTGCAGCGCTCATTAAGATACTCCTCTGATCTCCCCAGTTGCTATGGATTATCGTGCATGGAAAAATTTCCTTAAAAAGCAACAAGTAGATGTTCCCGACCTCGCAATCACACATGTTCTACGAGGACGGCAAGGCACAACCTACAGAAGGTCGCAGTCGCATTCATGGTCGTCGCAGTCGCACCTTCCATTCAGATCGCAAAGCATACCAACAGGTGACAAGGTGAAGAGTCAAGACACCCAAGGGTCACTTTTGTCTTATTTATACTCCCTTCAGGGACTATTACAAGGATTTTTTTTTTTTTTTGTACTCCAAAGGAGAGAAGAGAGTTGTAAAGCATTGAGCAACCCCTTATGAATGAATATAAGCATTTGTTTTAAATCCACTATTGGATCTGATAAGAATCAATGTGTCCATACTATGAGTATTTCTTCGTATATGTCTGATATCTTATGATTAATTGATCTGCGTTTTCTGGTTATACTCTTTATGCATTCTAGCTCACTAAATGTGTTAATGATGGCATGTTCTTTACATAGGAGATGTTTGTAGCTTATTATTGACATCTGTCTTATTCACGAAAACGCCCAAGTACGCATAAGTTGTTCTTGCCAGGCAGAACTGTTTCTTCCATGGTCTGAACAAATTTTAGAAACACAACCTTAATGATATGCTACTAACAACATCTCCTTTAGCTACATGTTTCCTTTTTATCTTGTTATTTGTAGTATTTATGTTCATTGGAAATCATTGATATTTTTTCTTGTATCATCCGATAACTGTACGCCTATAACTCTGCAGGGCTCATTTGTGTCTAGGAGAAGGAGTATTCAGCGGTCGCTGGACCCACACCCCGGATGGGATCCCTATCACAAATGGTTCAGAGTCTAATTGGGACTTTTTACCAGGGAGATCCCCTACTATTAACCAGACAAATTTTCCCGTCAACAGGTACATTGATGAGCAAGTTGTGCATGTGGACCCAACCACGATACAAGTTATTCAAGATTTTCCAACCCCAACCACTCTAACAGAGCTCCACATCTTTCTGGGCCTTGCCAATTTTTATCTCAGGTTCATGTTGGGATTCTCTCATATCACTTGTCCTCTGAGTGAAGTCACCAAGGACGGGGCGAAAGAAAATTTATTTTGGTCTAAATCCCAACAGAAGTTTTTTTTTGAGTTGAAACATCACCTCTTATCTACACCAGTGCTCATATTTCCAAACCTCCAACAACCATTTGAGAATGAGACAGGTGACTTTAACTATCCTATTGGTATAGTTCTTACCCAGCATGGGCATCCAGTGGCATATCATAGTGAGACACTTTCAAATAAAGTTTGAAAGTATCCCACTTATGACAAAGAGATTTATTCCACTGTACAAGCCTACCGACAGTGGAAACATTACATTCTAGGGAAGGAAATGTCCATCCATAAAAACCACTGACCCTTGCAATTCATATAGACACAAGGAAATTTGTAGTACGATTGCCATTATAAATGGTGCACATATCTAGAATAGTTCCATTTGAACATCAAGTACAAGAATGACAACACCAATAATGTTGCAGACTATCTTAGCCGACCACCTGTCATTTCACTGACAAATATGCTCGACTCTTGTGGGCACAAGACTTCGGGATGGCCGCATCTTTACAAGAGTGATCCAGAATTAATAAACACGTAGTATATTCTCCTCGAAGGAAATAAAGTTTCAGATTTTAATATCCATGACACATTGTTATGCCACCTAGGAAACCTCTTTGTTCCTTCAAGTGAGCGTCAAAAAATGATTGGGGAGGTGCAGTACAGTCGGGTCGCTGGAAATTTCAGAGTAAAGAAAACGGTGGCAGTGTTGCAGAAGTATTTTTATTGGCCAGACCTTCGACACCATGTTGGGAAGTACATCATATCCTGCACTTCCTGTGACATTTCCAAACTAACAATCAAGAAGCAGGGGCTATATACTCCTCTACCTACTCTTAGTGAGCCTTGGGAATACATATTGCATGTCAAGCCTTCCTTCTAGGAATCCATATTACAATGTAATTTATCATTGTGATAATGATTTCCACACTCCTTGTTGCATTGGGATGATTCTTGTGACAGTACCATGTTGGATACTCTTTCGCTCCATTACAACATCATAATAATAAACCTTAATATTAAACCAAATATTATAAACCCTAACATTATAAAGCCTAAAATTATAAAGTCTAACATTATAAACCCTAAGATTAATATTATAATCCCTAATATTAGTATTATAAACCCTACGATAAATATTATAAACTGTAGGGTTATTATTATAAATGTTAATATTAATATTATAAACTCTTCCATTACAAACATTAAGATTATAAAACCCAATATTAAAGCCTAATATTATAAACACAACATTTCAAACTTTCATACTAAACACAATATTAAAAACTGAATATTAAAAACCATAATAATATAAGCCCCAATCAAATAAACCAAATATTAGACCCTAATATTATAAACAAAATGTTAAACACAATCTTAGAAACTTAATATTATATAAACCCAATATTAAACCCTAATATTATAAACCCAATATTATAAACCCTTATATTAAAGCCCAATTTTGTAATGTGGCAATGCAACATTGAATAAATTGCAATGCAATGTAACATTGTGACAATCATTGTCAAATTGATTGTCACATTGAGACAATGTTTGTAACAATGTGATGTTGGACACATTTCTATGCCATTCAAGCATGACAATATTAAACCATAATATTAATAAACCCTTAGAATTCACAATATTCAACTAGTTTTATATTATATCAGTTTGATTGTCCTATTGTTAGATATTTCATTCAAATCATTCAACTAGGGATTGAAAAACCCAAGAGATTATTGATATTACAAACCAAATGGATTAATAAACTCAAGGGACTATTAATATTATAAACTCAAGGGATTAATAAACTCAAGGGATAACAAATCCAAGAAAATAATATTAAACCCTAGGATAAATATTAAAAATCATGTGATTATAAATCGTAAGATTATAAACCTAAACCCAATATTATTAACCATAATATAAAACTTATTTTATTCAATGTCATTATGCGACATTGAATAAATTAGGGTTAATATCATAATCTTTAGGATTAATAATATACTCTAAAGCGATATTATAATCCCTAGGAATAATATTATAAACCATTGCATTAGAATTACAAACTCAAATATCATAAAGCTTAATATTAAGCTCAATATTAAAAACATAATATTTCAAACCCTCATACTAAACACAATATTATAAATAGAATAGTAAACCCTAACAATCTTAAACCCAATATTAAACACTATTATATACCCCAACATTTTAAACCCTTATATTAAATCCCAATTTTGTAATGTCGCGTTGTGATGTCAAATAAATTGCAATGTGATGTAACATTGCAACAACCATTGCAAGTTTGATTGTCACATTGAGACAATGTTCATCGCAATACGACACTAGACACATTTTTGTATCATTCAAACATTGCAATATTAAACTCTAATATTAAATAAATAGAGGGGATTGATTAACCCAAAGGATTATTCATATTATAAACCCATCGGACTAGTAATATTATAAACTAAAGGGATTAATAAACCCTATGATTAATATTATAAATCCAAAGGAATAAAAAACCCTAGGATTAATATTATAAACCCTACCATTATAAACCTTAAAATCATAATCCATAAATCCAATATTACAAAACTAAATATAAACCCTAATTTATTCAATGTCGTAATGCGACATTGAATAAATTGAAATGTAATATATAATTTTGACAATTATTGTCACGCTACTTATCGCATTGTGATGATGCTTGATAGACTAGGATGTTGGATAAATCTCCACACCATTCCATCATCACAATACTAAACCTTAATATTAAACCAAATATTATAAACCCTAACATTATATAGCCTGACATTATAAACCCTAATATTAGTATTATAATCTTTATGATTGATATTATAAACCCTACGATAAATATTATAAACCGTAATATTAATATTACAATTGCTAGAATTAATATTATAAACCCTTGCATTAATATTACAAAACCCTAAGCCTTATAAAATTCAATATTAAACCCTCACACTAAATGCAATATTATAAACCCAAAATTAAAAACTCCCATATTATAAACACAATATTAAACCCTAATATTATATACCCAATATTAAACAAAATATCCCAATATTATAAACCCAACATTAAAAACCCTAATTTACTATAAACCATAAAAAAACCATAAAACTAACATGTGTTAAATGAAATTGAATTATGCCCAATATCATAGGTAAACAAAAACCTACACCCGTTAAATGAAATTGAAATATCGGAAAATATAAAATGTGAATTTTCATAGTTGTAACATTAGAATAATTAAACCTACATAGTCATGTATGATGCCTTTGCCAAGCGAAAGTCATAGGTACTTAAAAACATTAAAAACAAAATAGGAAGAAAAATAAAATATAGAATTGAATTACAGGGAGTCGACTTGTGAATATTGGATGGAAGAAAGAAACTTTGAGACTTGAGACTAACCTTAGGATGGAATAAATAAACCTTAATGCTTTCCATTAACATGTAATGTCACATACCTAATGTTAAATTGAATGCAAAATACCATTTAACCATCAACGTATCTAAGATGACCATGGTATTTAAATATTTCATTCCATAAATGTATATTTTGAAAGGAATCCATAGAAATCAAAGCAAGAAAAAGCTTATAGGGCTTAATATTAAACCCTATTAAACCCTAATATTATAGGCCTTAATATTTTAAACCATATAAATTATAAACTCTATATATTATACCTTAATATTATAAACCCTCTATATTAAACACTCAATATTATACCCATTATGTAAATCCCAAATGTTATAAACCCTAGCACAATCATATTAGCAAATGTTTTTGATATAAATTGTAGTTTATTGTGACACTGTGACAATGTTTGTCGCAACATGACAATGTTTGTGACTATAGTTTTTAAAGGTTGATTCATTTTTATGGTTTTTTAGGGTTCATAGCATTAGGGTTTCTAATATTGGGTTTTCAATATTAGGGTTTAATATTGTTCTTATAATATTGGGGTTTTTAATTTTGGGTTTATAATATGGTGTTTAGTGTGAGGGTTTAATATCAGGTTTTATAATCTTAATGTTTGTAGTATTAATGCAAATCTTTATAATATTAATTGTAGCATTTATAATATCAATCATATGGTTTATAATATTTAACATAGGGTTTATTTTATCAATACTAATGATTATAATATTAATTTTAGGGTTTATTACGTTGGGCTATATAATGTTGGGGATTATAATATTTGGTTTAATATTAGGATTTAATATTGTGATGATGGAATGATGCATAAATCTATCCAACGACATAGTGTTTCAAGTATCATCGCAATGTGACAAGCATTGTAACAATCATTTCCACAATGATACATTACATTGAAAATTATTCAATGTTGCATTATAACATTGAGTAAATTAGGGTTTATATTCACGTTTATAATATTGGATTTAGGGTTTATAATTTTGATGTTTATAATTATAGGGTTTCTAATATTAATCCTTGGGTTTTTTATTCCCCTGAGTTTATAATGTTAATCTTAGGTTTTATAATCACTTGGGTTTATAATATAGTTCCTCGGGTTTCATATTATTCCCTTGGGTTTATAATATTATTTCTTTTGGTTTACTAATCTCTTAATTTTATAATATTATTAGTCCCTTGGGTTTATAATATTAGTAATCCCTTGGGTTTATCAATCTCTTTGGTTTAATATTGTGATGTTGGAATGGTACAAAAAGGTGTCAACCATCATGGCTCTAAAATGCTTATTATGTTGGCCATGATTGACCAAAGATTACTATTATTGACCATGAATGACCAAATATTACTATGATTGACCATGATTGAACTAAGGTATCCATGGTTGAACATGATTGACGATGGTTGATGATGGTCAACCATGCTACTTAGAGTTAACTATGTTGAAAATGGTTGAACATGTTGATCATAGTTAAATATAATCAATCGTAGTTAGTTATAGGAAACCATGCTCATCATAGTTGATGATGGCTGATTGTGGTAAGACTATGGTTGACCATGTGTGGCTATTATTAATCATCGCTGGCTATGTTTTATCTATGGTTATATTATGGTTGAGAAAGGTTTGAATATGTTTTTACTATGGTTTAGTTATGGTTTACCACAGTTTCTTTTGGTTAGACTTGAATATAGTTTTCCAATGTTTGAACATGTTGAACCACATTTGGAAATGATTTACTATAGTTGAGAATGGTTTGAATACGATTTGACTATGCTTAGTCATATTTTCATAATGGTTTGTCTATAGTTGATTATGGTTACCATTGTGATGGTGGTTGTTGATGGTCAACCATGGTTTAACGATACTTAACCCTGGCCATCCATTATACGCATTCATGGTAAACCATGTCCATCTATTATGGTTCAATATTGTTCACTATGGTTGACTATGGGTCACCTACATATAGGGCATGATGCTCGTGGTAATTGTCGTTGACCATGTGAAGTTGACTATTGTTGACCATGCCAACAATAGTTAATCACAATTAAAATGTGTTAATGTGTAATTTAATGTATAGTTAAAACATTATAAATGTGTATATTAACATATTATTAACATATTATTAATGTGTCATTAATGTTATATTAAATTCTTCATAGTTTTATTTAAATATTATAATGTTAACATGCGTGAGTAGCATTATAAACATATTAGTAACATTAATAACACTAGTAAAATTAGCATTTATTAACAATATTAATAAATGTTTTGATCAATAATATTAACATTAATAATAACAATACAAACACATTAATACTATGTTTTTAATAATATTAAGATTAATATTATTTTTAATAATATTAATATTAATAATAACAATACAAACACATCAATACTATGTTTTTAATAATATTAAGATTAATATTATTTTTAATAATATTAATATTAATTACAATAATAAAATTATTATTGTTAATAATATTGATATTGATGTTAATAATAACATCATTGTATTATATTAAATATTATATTATATTTTCAAATTACATTGAATTATTAATATTATAATTTAATATTAATAATAATATAATTATTTAATATTTAAAGAATATTAATAATTAAATTATTTTAAAATAATTTAATATATATATATATATATATATATATAAACTTATATATTGTTATTATTAAAACTAAATCTAATATAAATTTATATATCATATTATAAAAATTAATATTAATATAACTTAAACTTAATATTAATAAGCATAATATTCATAAAACATATTATATCATGCACTTGTTCATAATGTTGAATCACAATTACATGTGCTTGTAAATATAAACTTGCTTAAGGAATTAATATTGGTAAATGTAAAATTTATTGAGTGCTTGTAAATATGTCATGCTAAAATAATCAAATTTAAATTCAATGATATAATTTAAATTAAATTAAATAATGATGATGATGATGATGATGATTAACGTCCGCTAAGACCAATATGGTCTATCAGTCCGGAAGAATGGAAAAAGAATCTAAGTTTGATTCTTCCAAATCTTGTTTCTATTATCGAAGAGAAGGGAAATAAGCACTCCAAGATCGCTATAGGTGGGTTGGCTTAATAGTTCAAGAAGATTGGAAGTGTGGAAGATGTTAGGGAATTGAGAGCGGATGTGAGTAAGAGTCAAGCAGTCTAAGAAGAAGTGTTTTTCATCTTTCACCTACTTACTATCACAAATATGACAAATTCTATCGTTTTAGGGGTCTTTGGAATAGACCACCATCCGGTCTCACTCTGAATCCCATGGGAAGTCATTCTTATCCTAGTGATATTCATTTTTTTCTTAGTGTTGGTCAACACAGAGAGATAATTTTGATTATCAAGGGTGGGGTGATCACCACCTTATAGTATCTTACCTTCCTTTTACCCTCCATCTCCTAATCCTCCCACAGCTTGTCCTTAAACTTGGAGTTAATAGTATTTTTGACACTATCTTTGCTTCCCATATTGATCTCCTCCTTAATCCCCCAATGGTTGAGCCAATACTGGGCATCCTTATGTCATCCGCACTTGAGGGTAATGTGGCAGTTTTGACTATAATTTGAAGCAATTTTTGGGAGACTTTTGGCTTCCATATTGTAAATATTCTTCTTGTACATCAGATATCTAAACATAATTGTACTTTCAATGGGGGACAAACCAGCTTCGGTTAAGAGGATAAGATAGGGAGTATTTCCCTTGATCTTTAGATTGTAGGTTATGAATTACTCGTGAATCATATCAATCTTGCTTCACGACTCTCTGGATATACTGCAACCCCATACTTCACATCCTTATAAGACAATAGGGGTGGCGAGAGTCTCAAAGAGGAACTTCTTTTTACTCCAAATGTAAAGATTGACCGACCTACAATTATTTTCAAACTCATAATAATTTTTCCAGCCTCCAATAATCCTATTCTCAGTGCTATAATTCTAGTTGAGTTGATGAGGGAAGTCAATGCAAAAATATTTATAAGAAGAAACTTGCTCTAAGCACCAGTTATTATACATGAAACTACCATGGGTGATATTTTTGGATTTAATGATCATGACTTTATTCTTGTCGGTATTAACTGTGATACCCATCTTGGAGCAGTAGACATGAAGAGTCTAAAGCTGCTTAACTCTGATATTGCATTTAATGTATTTATACCACCCCCCGTTGGTCCTAATTTTGGTAGTGGTGATATTGTAGAGACGGATTGCATCAATCCTCAACTCAGGAGGGATATCTCTTTAAGTCTCTCCCAAAGTTTATCTTGAGCAACAATGTCGAAAGCTTTTCTAAAGTCCACAAAACGACAGAAGAGATCATCTTTACTATTGCGACATTTCTCCACAATGATTCTGAGAGTGGCAAGATGGTTAATAGTCGAGTGATGTTTCCTAAAAGTGGCTTGTCCTTTAGCTCTTTTTCCCTGGCTTTCAAGCTAAAGGCTAAGATTCTTTTTGAAAATGAGCCCATAAAGCTTGGATAGGATGTGGCTAATCATAATGGTCTCATAGTTAGATGGAATGCTTTTTCCCCATGTTTAAAGATAGGCACAATAAGACTTTGTGTCCAAAGCTGAGGGAGGCCATGCCTTATAGCCAAATTGAGAAGCTTCTGGAGATAAGGAATGAGGATAGATCTTCCCATTTTAAGGATCTTAGCTTGGTATCCTTCAATATCTTTAGCTTTCTCATTAGTGAGCTTATTAATACGAGACTCAACGTCATCGAGAGAGAATAAATCCTCCTTATTTGAAGTAATTAAGGTGGTGCCCATAGTTTTCGGAGAGTCATACAACTTCTTAAGATATTTATCCCAATTTTCTATGAAAATAGAATAATTATCTTTAATTTTACAAACAAGCACATTTCGTCAAAATTTTAATTAAAAAAAAATTTATATAGTAAACAAAATAAATCGCTAGGTAGTATAATAACTAAGCCCCAAGGCCGGCAAAGTATTTACCATAGACGGAACCACCGAGCAAATTGAACTTTTCACTTTTTGATACCTTGTAGTGGTATAGTTATCTGCTGCATTGGATATTAAAAAATCCAAGATGAACTTAAGAGCAACGTTTAAATTTAACATCTGGATAGACTAAATCTGAGTTTACATAACAAATGTGAGTATAGCGTTTTTCACTTTTAGTAGAAAAGAAGAAAATGAATTGGGAAAGTCGTCAAGATGAAAGGAAGAATTTAATTCAAAAACGAAGAAGAGTTTGTTTTCTTTATAAACCGTTTAGGACAAATCTTATTTTTTAAATGAAAACGAAAACCACCTGCTTTCAAGCCTCCACCACTAACCTTACCATAGCCACCTTACAATTGAGAGTTTCTCTCACACCCCAAAACAATATTACAATAGCAGATTCAACATGTAGTTGTCAGTGTTATCATAAACTACAACTACATGTCCTTATAAATACAATCTCTCTTGAGGGTTTAACGCGTGTAAATACAAACTCTCTTGAACGTGGATAATAAAATAAATAATATTAAATAGAATGGTATAATTTAAATCTAATATTATATTTAACATTAAGCCTCAACTTGATATTAAAAGATATATTAAATATTAATATAATATAAACATAATATCAAACTAATACTATAGCATGAACCACAACATGTGTTTTAAATATAATTTTACTTGAGGATACAATTTAAATCACACAATCCAAACACATACCTAGTACAAAATAACTTGAGAACTCAGATCAAATAGTTAAATGAAAATCAGCACCTGTTAAATGAAATTGAAATCTGCCCCATATAATAGATAAACAAAAACCTTTACATATTAAATGAAATTGAAATTTGGCCAATATAAATTTTCCTAATTGTAACATTAGAACAATTAGAATTGCTTAGTCATGTACCATACCTTTTTCAAGCGAGTGAATGTTACAACAGTAAAAATAAACTTGCTTAGTCATGTACCATGCCTTTGACAATTCGAATAGGAGGGCATGCGTTTCCGTAAAGGAGCATGAATGAGAACACGCGTTTTCTAATAGTTATAAGTGTTTATTGACAAATCCACCTACCTAATTTTATATATATGGTGGATAAATAAAAGAAATAAAATAATTTTCAATTAAGGCAAATGAGAACGAGCATTTTATATTACTGATAAATTTTTAATCATCATAATTGTTAACAAAAAAATGCCTCCTGCCAAATACCATGGGCAGTTTAGGATGGCCAAACGTTACCATGTATTTAAGAAATGCGAAAAGCTGTGGACACTACATTACTAATTCTGCATTCTTGCTTAATGCGACCCTCTCTAGAGTTTGAGCTAAGTGGGAGTTCTCATAATGCAATTTCAGATTCATTTATTTACCATGTAGTGCACATATTTCTGATGTACCACATACTAGAATGTGGATTGTATAGTTAATAAATGGCTAATGTATTTTCATGGTTATATATCCGATACTGCTAGAAGCTTTTCCTAAATTTAGAAGAAACATCAAGCTGGAAATAGCAATAATATAATATATTAAAATTTAATATATATTAAAAATAAAAATAAAATAATTTATTTATTTCCATCCAAAACTTGCCAATTAAATTCCATTTTGCAATGAAATATATAAAAGATTGAACTTTGAAAAACCAGAAAAATCAAAATATGAATCCATCAACAACTTGCCAATGAAATTCCTTGCCAGCAAAGAAACATGCAGAGCTCCTAAACTAAAAAAAAGCCTATTATTACTTCATTATTATGTGATTTCATGCAACACTATATTATATTCAATTTCGAAATTTAAGTTTGGAAATTTATAAAATGAAACTTACTAACACGCCACTCTTTCTCTTTCTCACCATCATTGTAATTTTTTGAATCTTATCATTAAAGCTTCAAGATATACTTCAAGAAAGCAGGCTTATTTGCAATTTTTGAACTTCAAGATTTGCAACGGTGCCAAGGAATGACTGGCAACTATCTAAATTTTGTTGAAACCTTTGCTACATCCCCACAGCTCTATCGCTTTACAGAGCCCATGCACTTGAATGGTACCCCCTCCACTCAAAACAGGTACTAGAAAGGTGAACAAATTCTCCAAAAAAGGTAACCGAAACATCAAAAATTGTTGTAGTGAAGCTCCCGACAATTTTGGAAAGTTTCCTACAAGCTCCCAAGCTCCCAAGAGCGGGGGAGCATGGGGTACATGCTCTCCAATGGCTGAGAGCGATACCCATGTTACTATGCATATTTCTTGGGCTATAAGATAATAAATGTCAGTTGGACAGTATATGCCGATAGTTAGATTTGAATTTGTTTAAATTTAACACTAGGGATATACTGCCCAACCTCATATATTATCCTATAACCCATCCAATAATGGTCATAATGATAACCATTTCCGATATAATCCACACTCTGGCAATTTATATATCTCTCATGTACCCAACACTTGCATCTGGATAGGATCGTCAGTACTAATTTTGGCTGGATTATATTTATAACTAAATTTTGTTATATTTAATTTAATTATAATTACTAATTTTTATAATTAACAATAATATTTTTATTTATTAAATAAATTTTTTTATATTTAATTTAATTCTAATTACTAATTTTTATAATTAATAATAATAATATTTATTTATTAAATAAAATTTGTTATATTTAATTTAATTATAATTACTAATTTTTATAATTAATAATAATACTTTCTTATTTATTAAATAAAAAATATATATTATGTAAATATTATTTTATTTAAAATTATGATTTGAAATTATTTTATTTATAATAAAATAGTATATATTTTAAATTAATTTTATTATTTTTAATTTTAATTAAGACTTTAGTAAATAGTTTGATTATTAATATAAAATTTAAGTAAAAATAGTATTGTAAAAATAATATTCACACATTTTGTATAAGTAAATATTATCCAAACTATTATTAATATCTAATTAGGGAAGATATGTCATTAGATATTGGTTATTATAATTAAAATAAAATGGAGCATATTATTTATAGATAATATATAGTATTTAGTTTTTTGAAATATATTTATGATGTTTGGACTTTAAGTTTGTGATTTTTAAAAAAAATGTTGATTTTATAAACATTTAAGTTATGATATTTTGATATTTAATATAATAATTATTTTTTAATGTTTTATAATTATTATTTTTAGTTTTAATTTTTTATTATATATTTTTTTTTGTTAAGTTGTTTGTGATTTTTCGGAGCTTTGACTTGTGGCTTGAGGAGTCGTGACCTAAGTGCATATAATTTATCAAAGTCATCCATGGGATCACACCAAACCCGAGTCATGACCCTAGGGGGCATCTAATCCGTCAAAGTCACTAAGGGATCACATCAACCCGAGTCGTGACCTAGGGGCATCTAATCGTTAAAGCCACCCGGGGATCGCACCAACCCTTTGATGATTTGGATATTTTAACATGTCTCCTCCCCCTAGCACAAGGCGCAACCACCCCCCACCCCTAGTGAGGTTTGATCTTGGGTTGCGTCGGCTGACAAGGCCCATCCTCAACCGGTTTCTGCTAGTGGGACTTGACTTAAACTTTATTATATTAACAAAACTCAACAAATATTATCGTTGATTCTTTTTAATTTAATAAATATTTGAAATCATAGTCCACCGATAAAATAGACGGTGGTAGGGTGTCTTGTGAAGACATTCCTTGGTGTAAAGGTCGCTTGTTTGAAATTCTATGGCTAAAAATACGGTGATGCTAATGGCTTGTGTGGCCCAATATGGGTGCAATCTCCAAGTGATTTTTACAACTTAGATGACCCGAGTCGAGCCTACTCAACCCAAAGGCATGCTAGTCATGCCAAGAATGACATAACCTATTTAAAATATATATATATATATATATATATATATATATATATATGTACATATCTGTAGGAAATTTTCGTAAATATGCATATCATGTCGCTATAGACATGGGTCGAGGAACATACTCAATTTTTTACATTTCTATCTCTTGCTCCCAACTTGAAAGATCTTGCTTGGAAGAATCTCTTGCTTTGGCTGCTAGTTTCACATAGGCCATGACCCTTTATGGCATGAGCTGGAATGAATTCCATATAATGTTCTTGTAGACAGGTCATCCAATTATCCCTCTTCTCACCCAACTCCTACTACATGAACAACGTTCTTACTACTACATGAGGTACAAAGATGATTGTGTGGAAATTTTAATAAATAGGGCCTAAATTACTTAAATCGCCTTGCATATAACATATGTGTGTTTGTCAATGGCACGATAATTTAATTATGTACCTTTTAGACTAGCAATCATAAAAGAGATTGTCTTTCATTTCATTCAATATCCTTCTAAGTCAACATGGTTACAATTGACGAATCTAAAGAAAAAGTATAGAGCGAGTAAATCATTGCCATAGTCTAGAATAAATTGTGTTGGTGCATCTAGCAATAGCCTACTTGATCTAAGTGAATGCGTCCTTCTCCCATTTATCCCATTTTTTATAATGCATATTTTTTAATCATCCCCCTGTATAAGCTTGACTATCTAAGCATAATCGGGAGATGAATTTTCTCGGGAAATTAATTTTCCCTAACAATTATTGCATGGCTTTCTTATTCACTAAGAATGGGATATGTGCGATAGGTATGACCCTCTCGGGGTCAATATTAATTTTTTCTTTTTTGGAATGATGTGCCCTAGTAGAATCCCTTTGGACACATTGAATATTCTCTTCTTTGGGATTAAGAGAAATCCCATACTTTCGACATCGCTTTGAATATATGTTTCGAGCGATGTATGTGATTTGATTTGTAATGCCCTCCTCCCACATTTACCCATGTTCATCAGTCTCTACCGAGGTAAACATGTGATGAATACTTTACTATGATATGAGATGACCTCCTAGAAACAATTAAGAAAGTGGGGTCGACAACCAGAAACTTACTGACCTTCCTCGGGAGCTACAGGACCCCGACGGAGCTAAACAACCACTCCAAGTACCCTAACCACGAGCTAGAGTTCTTTTTTCACTAAATTTAACTCCTGAGTCGCATTCACAAGCCTACATCCATGTGACTTTAGGCCTCGAGTCGCATGCATAAGCACCAAAGGAGGAGGCTGTGGTCCCAATTTCCCCAGTTTTAGTGCCTACAATTGTGAAATTGTGCCACCTTTCAAGGCTAGACTCCAAATTATTTGCCCAAAACTTGATGAGACTTTCCAAAACAATAAATGACACAAAGACAAATCCTTTAACACAAAAACTTGGTCAAGGACTTGACCTAACCAAGCCTAACCATGATAGTAATTCCGTCAAACACATGGCAGACATGTAATCTATAGGTCATGAATGCATATTTGAACATAAGGGTCTAAAACTTATTTGAGATTCACCAAGAAGAACTAATACCCTCTCATAATAGCTACAATAACATTTTTTAGTCCATGCATTCATCAACCATTCATATATTCATCAAACATGGCAAGATCCATAGATAATATACATCATATAACCAACATATAAAACAAGTAATAACCAACATATAAACCATGGCAACTCATCCATAATATCACCATCATAATCGCTACTGATTCATGTAGTTCACAACATACCTCTTGTTAAAATATGAAAATGCCAACTAATTCAAGGACTTACACATACCAACCGACCATAGATTGGGCTAAACAAAATCTTTATTTCAACCAATCACCCTTATGCCATATTTCAAGCGTGAATGTGGGATCTCATAGAATAAACCAACCAAGACCAATCCAAAGCTTCTAGAGGCCAAACCACCTCAACCCTCAACTACTGATTCCACCTCACGGTCGGACATAATTAAACATCACCAGATTGGTCTCTACCTAAGTTGTCTAGGGTTGTAGAGTGTTTGTTCCAACCTGGCTCCAGGAGTAGTAACTCGACCCACAGTTGTGGCAAGGATCCAAAGCGTTTGTCCAACCAAGGATCCGTGACTAGTAACTCAACCCACTAAGGGCTCTAGAGCGTTTTTTCCAACCAAGGATTCCGGGACTAGTAACTCAACCCAAGTTGTTTCAGGTTCTTCTAGAATTTTTTTCCATCCAAATCTCCGAGGAACTAATAACTCAACCCAAAACCATAAGGAACATGAGCACCAATCATAAAAACAAATGGGAAAACCCACAACACCATGGTATCCAGGGAAATGTAAAGGCTAGGAAAAACCACTATAAATTTAGGAAATCATCCATGTCAATGACATATCATAACCAAATAACCACATAGCATACACAATTCATGCCAAAAATAGCAAGGAAAACATACATGCAACTCGATACCTACAAAGAAATACAGTTTATTTGTTGATCTCATTGTCCCCTTGTGCTTTCTTGGTTTTCCTTTGCCTTCTTTCTCCAAATCCAATGTTTTCCAAAGTGATCCAAGAATACTCTAAGTGTGTAAGAGTATGAGAGAGTGAGAGAATAGAAGAGAGTGCCAAAGGCTGAGCTGACAAAATCCATGAACTCATCCTCATAAGCCTTTTCTATCATTGAGGCCTTTATTTTCTTCATTTTCCTCTATTTTCCTTCAATTTCCTCCTCATGTAAATTTGTGGCCTTTCACCTTCCCTTTTCTCCTATTTTCTATTTTTTTCATAAATAAAAATTCCAATAAATGCCTCTTTCCTTTACCAATGCCTTTGCCCAATTTCCTTAGCCATAATAACCGAAAGTGACACCCACTAGGATTTTTTGACCACCATTCGGCTTGGAATACATGTCCCATGACCTTGGTCTTATATTTTTTTTACATGAATTTCTAAGCATGGGTTGTTACAGAACCTATCCTCGGTGTTCTATGACACCTATGACTAGAAAACCATTGAAAACAAAATGTACAACCCATGGAGCTTTATAACCCAACTCATTGCATTATTGACAATGACCCTCTGTTGAAAACATGACAATCATACTCATTCTCTTTCAGAGCTTTATAACACGACTCATTACGGTATTTACAATCAAACCAACATATATACTCGTGCACATTTTATTCAACCAACAAATAATTATTAATCATACTATCTATGGAGCTTTATAACACGACTTGTTACGGTATTTACAACAATATACACATATATGTATCCACATTTTCTTTGAACAACAAATAAAAGGATATGATGTTTGCATCGACAACAAGAGAACCCGGAGGCTCACACCGTGACCCTCAAATTAGTACTAGGATTCGGCTCCTTCCGTGAACTCTAGAATCGACTACCAAAATTCAGCGGAATTCAATGTCCAACGCTATGATCCCTGCACCAAGGAAAATTTTAAGGGCTAATATTCACAACTAGGCTAATTTTCCATGATTTTTCCAAAAAAAAGTTCTCCAATTTCAATTTTTTCTAAAAATTATTTGACAAAATTTCCACAATATAAAAATATTTTACCTTAAAAATTGCCAACATTATATAGAGAATATATATAAAATCATTATAAATTTGAATAATTTTACAAATATATCAATAAAAATTATTAGGGACTAGTGAGATTCTTCAATGTTTTTTAAAGTCCAAGATAATTTTCCATCCTTAAAATTTTCCACTGTGGACCCTGTGCAACTTGTCCTCTCGGTGAACAATTCATCGGTTCATTGTTCCTCGGGCACACTCCCAATATTCTTTTGATTCCATCTCGGTAATGCTAATGAAAAAAATAAATGTATTCCCCATCCTTCCCTTATCTTCTACACGAGTCCCTCAGGAAATCCGGTCACCCCCTTTCGTGCATTCAATACACCTTCCAAGTTCCATGGGAATCCCCTTCTCTACTACATATTCCCTCGGGTGACTCCTCCCTTTGCAAGGTTTCCTCGCATAAGAAGGTCCAAAAACCAAGGCATATCCCCGCCTCAAAACCATCATACCAATCATATCATGTTCATGGAAATAAATGGACTCTATTAGGTAGCCTAATCGTCTCACAATGGCCCTATTCTGAAAGTGCTTTACCAGACATATTGTTGCATGTTCCAATTCCTTTCATTTAGCTGCTAATCCTTACGATTAGTTTCAACCACCCAAACCGGGCATTTCCATCCTTTCTTGTACCAAGCACATCATTTTCATTAAATTTCAAAATGAATTAAAATAAATTCAAATCATACCTCATTGGTAGCTCATCAAATAAGGTACACCTACAAGTCTACGTACTTCCTATCACAACAAGTCAAACTAGCTCTTTGATCAAATCATCATGTATAAATATATCACACTCCGAGTTAGCTCAAAAACTCGGTCGTCATAAATCAAAACCATAGATCACATGCATAATCAAAACTAAAAACAAAATATTGATACTTATCCTTCAATTGGTTCTTTTCTTCTACCTTTATTCTTTCGTCCTTTTCGTAGACACATTGAATTTAGTTTACTGAACCTAGCAAGCACCCAATGCCTTCTCTTTTCCTCAACCATGTACACAAACCCATAGTGTACACCACACGCATACACCCACACACGACATATGACACCACACAATAAATACACCCACACTCGGTATACATCATTACACATACACCAACACCCAGATGCTACAACACAACACAATACATACTCCTACATCTAGTGTACAATACAATACATATGGATACACAAATTACAACACAATGAATACACATGTCATGATACAATGACTACACAATACCTGTAACACAATAACACATATGCACAAAATAACATGTACAAAATACCACATGTATAATAGCACCACCTATACACAACACCACATGTACATGGCACCACCTACACAACGTGTACACAACACCACATGTACACTGCACCACCTGCACAACATGTAGGAGCTGGAGAAACTAGAGGCGGTATCCTATCGCGGTTAGGAGCTACATACTGTGATAAGATTTTGTGTAACTACAAGATGTATGTAACAGCCTAGTGAAAATTCCATGTAATAGAAGCTAGAGATAATATGAGCGTTGATGGGACACTTATTCCAAGTTGAATGTTGGGGAAAAACATCCTAGCGAGTGTTTATTCAGTTTATTATGGTAAAAGTGGAAAGGAAAATAGAAAAGGCATTGAAAATGCATGAGGCATTAATTGGCATTTTTTTTATGAAAATAATGGAAAATAGGAGAAAAGGGAGGTGAAGGTTGCATGTGAGGAGAAAAATGAAGAAAAAATAATGGGAAAATGAAGAAAATATAGGTCTCATTAATCAAAATTCTTCTAAGGATCGGTTCGCAAGATTTTTCTCACATTTTTGGAGCTCTCTCATTATTCTCTCTCTCTCTCTCTCTGCACTTTTGGACACTTAGAGTTTTCTTGGAGCACTTTGGTATTGGACTAAAAAGGAAAGAAAGAAAGAAGAAGGAGGAAGAAAGCAAGGAGGAGGAAGGAATCAGCGACTACAATAGGATACTTGCAAAGGTATCAATTTGCATGTGTATTATCCTTGTTAGATATGGCATGCATAGTATTTGCATGTGGTTATTTTCAATCTTGGCATGGGTTTTTTCAGTGTGTGACGATGTTTTCTATTTATCCTTGCCATTTTCGGATAGCCATGGTGTTGTGGAGTTCTCGTGTCTTGGTTTAGCTGGATTACTGGATGGATTCAAATTTGAGTGAGGTGGATTTCTAAATATTATTATTATTTATGACACATAATCAGTTTATGTGTTTCCTCGGTTTAGGGCCTAGTAATCCAGGTTTGGATTGCGGTAAATCCTAAAAGGTGTTGCCTCGGTTTTGGGCCTATTGATCCGGGATTGTAATGTGGTAAATCCTTAGAGGTGGTTTCCCTTGATTAAGCCTAGGAATCCTTGCTAGTGAATGGTGAGATATAAGGTAAAGCCTAGAGGGTGTTGACTTGGTTTAGGGCCTAGTGACCCTTGATTCAGACTATGGGTTGTGGTAAATCCCGAGAGACTACGAGAGAGGAAAAATTCCTCATGGTGTAGGTGGAGATAATTCAATGATATTCATGTGTGTGTTGACCCTAGTGATCGATTTTATATCATGGTAAAGTTGGTTATGACATGTTTATTGTGTTGGACAAGTGATTCGAGGATATATCATGGTAAAGCCTGATTTCTATTGAGGGTGAGGTGGTTTAGCCTCGAGATGCCCGATTTGGATCTTTTCGGTTTGAGTCCCACATTCATGCTTGGAATATGGCATGGGAGTGATTGGATGAAGAGAGATATGGCTTAGCCAATCTATGGTTAGCTGGAACATGGGATGTTCCCATCTCTAGTTAGTTTTTACATCCCGGTAATGAAGAGCTCATTCCTTTGATATTTGGTATACAAATGTACTAGTTTATGTATGGATTTTATTGTTGTTGTATCCATTTTATTTTTGTTGTTATTATGTTGGTTATAAGCATGTATTTTATCGAGTGATAATGTATGGGTCTATCCATTTTTTTACTTGTAAATGAATGCAAAATGTATCTATGGTCAAATAGATTGTATTTGCAGCTTATGATGTAAGGGCAGAAATGCTTCTTAGCGATTCTCAGATAAGTATGAGACCCCTATGTTTAAATATGTTGTTTACACTGTAGATGCAATGTTTGTGACATGTTTGACGAAATTAATGTCATGGTTAGGAGGGGTCCAGATGAGTTCCTAATGATGTGATTTCTTTTGTACCTTTGTTTTAATGTTATTTATCATCTCCTAAAGTTTCATGAAGCTCTAGGAAGTGCCATGGGCTTTGAAAGGGCTGAAAATGTGGCTACAAATCTCAAAGTTGCAAGCACATAACTGACAAATTGGGCCCCTTTCCACATGCTTTGATGTGTTTTTCTCTAGTGGCTATAGGCTCCATGACCACTACCCTTTCCTTGGCATTCCCGTGGCTATGGTCCAAAAGGGTCAAAAAGTCAGGTCTTCCTTAGGGTTTAGGGGATGCGGAAGGTTGGGTTACCTCTGGGGATGTTTTTTGATGTTGTGTAAGGTGTGTTTGTCTTGTTTATATTTAGTTCCACTTCATTAAGGTCATCTATGAGGTTGAATCTCATATTAATAGCCTCTTTTTCACATGTTTACGTCGGTTGGCCGGTTGCTAGGGTAGATGTGGGAAGAGGGTGTTACGAGTGGTATTAAAGCATGGTTCAACTCTTGGACCGATGAGTGGTGTGTGTATCGTGTGTTTATGTTGGTTGCATGCGTGTGTAATATGCTTGTGGTGTGTGTGCTTGTTGCAATCATGTTTTGTTGGCCATGGTGGCGGTGTTATTGCCATGGAAGTGTTGATGGTGTTGTTTTCAACATGTTTTCATGAGTGTATGGTTGGTTATGTGTTTTTCTTTCTTATATATTGTTTGTGCATGCTTGCTTACATCTTGCTACATGTTGTGTATGCACTACTTGTTTATGATAGGTCACGTATTGGTCATATTTGTGTGTTTTTCGTGTATGATTTATTGTGTGATGTCATATAATGAACATGCATTGGTCATTTATGATCGGTTATAAATGTCAAATGGGTACATATGGTCAAGTTTGCATTGGTTTGATTGATCGTAGTTGTGCATAAGGTCATTGTATGCATTTAGGTCATCATGATTATTTTGGTATGTTATGATGCTAATGTGTTGGCTGAGATAGAGTTGGATATGCAGATCATTAAAGTAGAATTGTAACTTTGGGGTAAGAGCATACCATCATACTAGTTTGTATGCTTGGCATGGAGCTATGTGACTCATAGTGTTTGTAAGCATTAGGGTTAATTATATTTTTATCAATCTATTATTATGGTTACATATGTGATAAATGCTAGTTGATTAGCATTGTCATTTTCATTATGGTTATGAGTATTCCTTTTAATTCTATCGATGATATGGTTACATATATTATAGATGCTAGTTTATTAGTGCGATTATATGTACATGTGTCAGATAGTCATAAATGATAGAAACTTGTGGTGGTATGCATAGCTATTGTTGTTTTATTCTAGATCACTTATATGTTGTTGTATGATAGTTAGCTTGATGATTAGGTTATATGTTTTTGATGAGCATGATATATAACTTCTTGTTGTTACACTCTATTGACTTGATGGTTAGGGTTACAACAATCAAGCATGAGTCAACCAAATTATGATATTGCGTTGTACTAATCTAGACTAATTATGCTTGTGTGATTTTTATGCATGAATGACAATTATTTATGAGCTTATGATGTGAACATGTTAGCTAGTTACTATTATGAATATCATGATCTTATTTGTGTTTGAGCCGATGTGTTGTGAATTCATATCGTGCTAATATAGATTGATTTTTGCAGACTAGAAATAACCTCCTCTAAGGTACATTATGGTATGAGTTTTATTATGTCATGTACTTGATGCTTAATTGTTTGATTATGTCATTTATCTGGTATTGAGTGTTTAGTGTCTATTGTGTCATCTAGTTTAATTATCTAACCGGATATGTTTATAGTTTATTTGAATGTTTGATTAATTGCATGATATGAGCATGTGTGTTTGTAAGATTGTATGAATAAATGATTTTGTTTTAAGATGATTGTACTAACACATATGTGTTGAGATAGCTAATATGTACTTGAGTGTAAGTAGGTGATAGTTGTAGCATTATGTAGTATGATTGATGAATGTGAGTTTATTTTTTATTATGACATGGTTGTTGGTCTTGGTAAAATTTTATTTTGAATTGATAGATATGTTGTCTTGATGTTTGGTACATATGGTTGTCATGTGTGTTCAATTTCAAGGGCAGCGTTCTTGGAACAACAAGGTAAAGTACTTTGGTATATTTTTATATTTATTTATGCAACGATAGGTTGTGTGGTTATGGTAGTGTGATGCAGGGGGATGGCATGGAAAAAAGAGGCTGCCATGAAATATTGAAGAAGGATCGGGTTGAGCTTTCCTTTGGAAGTATTGGGAACCATGGGGATTCAATCATGGTGTTTGTTTCTAGTCTTTTGATTTTTAGTCTTTTTTTGATTTGTTTTGAGCTTTGATTTGACGAGCCTTGATTGTGTCTATTGCATGGATCATGCCACTTTGTTGGGGTGTCGTATTTGCTTGTGGTTTTCATGTTCTTCTTCTTGTTTTGTTATTGTTATTTACTTTTATGTTTTGAATGTCTTTGGAATTGGTTTGGAAAGAAGAAAGTTAATGGATCTCGGGGAGAGATTTGTGGTACCCAATAGGTAATGTAAGGCCCGAATGGAGCTCGGTGCATGAGTACAGTGGGAAGGTAAAATTATCACAATAGGTTGGATTGGTTGAGTCCATTGGTGTAAATGAATGATGGTGGGCATATTCATGAGAAAGATAATCGTAAAAGGTAAATAAAGTGGAAGGTTGAGGTGTTAGATTCCTTGGCTATGTTGGCAATTGTTGCTCTCAACGTTGTGCATGTTGTGCACAAATAAAGGGATTTGTCTTAACCTAGACCTTATGATATATGGTAGTTATGTTGTGATAATGATTATGTTGATGTTTATATATGTATGCATGTATGTATGTATGTATGAAGTGTACGACGGGGTCATCATGGATCATGATTGTTTAATGCTAATGTTTATATTTATATATGTGTGTATCTATGTCGTTGTCTAACAAGATTATGATTGTTTTATGCTAATGATTATATGTGTATGTATCTATGTATCTATGTCACTGTATGACAAGGGTTTCAAGGATCATGCTTGTGGAGGGATGATTTATTATGTAGGCAAATGGCATGAAGATGTTCTTGGTCTTATGAGGAATCAAGTGGGAAGAGCAACTCGACGGATCTATGAGGTCGAATATCACGTGGACATGAATTAATATTATATGCTTCGTTATGGACAGGTAATGTTGAGGGGCACATCAGCAAAGTGAAATTAGTGTGATCTGCAGCATGCTATGATAAGAATGGGTGGAAGAGAGACACTAGAAGCAAGGTTGCTCATGGGGTCATTGTGTGGTCTATGGATGTGCAATACTATTGTTGTGTATATGTTGTTCATATTGGATATGTGGTTCTTTGTACATATGGTGCTATGTGCATGTTTTATATGCGGTTCTATGTACATATGGTGATGTGTGCGTGTTGTATATATGGTGTTGTGTACATGTTGTACATATGGTGTTGTGTGTAGGTGGTGTCGTGTACATGTCGTTCATGTAGCGTTGTGTACATGTAGTGGTGTGTACATGTCGTGCATACGATGTTGTGTACATGTGGTATTGTGTATGCATTGTATAGTTGGTGCGATGTACATTTGGCATTGTGTACACGTTGTGCATGTGGTGTTGTGTACATGTGATGTTGTCCACACGTTGTGCATGTAGTGTTGTGTATAGGTGGTACTGCTGTACATGTTGTGCATTTGATATTTGGTATACATGTGGTATTGTGTACATGTCATGCATGTTGTATTGCAGGGCATACGGTATTACGTATATGCATAGTGTGAGTCGTGGTATCGTGACATGTGTATTCCTTGTGTTGTACTATCTATGTGTATATGTGTTGTGTCGTATTGTACATCGGGTGTAGGTGTATGTGTTTTATATTGGTGTAGGTGTATGTATTGTGTTGTATTGTACACCAGTGTAGGTGTGTGTGTTGTATGTCGGTGTAGGCGTATATATGGTTTTGTATTGTACACTAGGTGTAGATGTAGGTGTTTGCATGCCGAGTGTAGATGCATGTATTGTATGGTTTTGTATGTCGTATTTGGGTGTACTTATTGTGATGTGCATTGTGTGTACATGAGTAAAAAGAAAAAAAGGAACTAGGTTCTTGTCGGGTGTGGCAACCAATTCGGTGTCAGTACAGAAAGAAAAAAAAGGAAGAAGAAAGGATCGATTGAAGGATAAGTATCAATATTTTATTTTCGAGTTTATTATGCATGAGATCCGTGATTTTCGACTTATGATGGTTACATGTGATTTATGATTATGGTTTATGGTGGTTTCATGCAATTCATGATTTTGACTTATGATGGTTGTTTTTTGAGCTAACCGGATGTGATATGTTTATACATGATGATTTGATCAAACAACTAGTTTGACTTGTTGTGACGAGAAGTGAAAAGGATTGTAAGTGTACCTTATTGACAAGCTACCAATGAGGTATGATGTGAATTTATTTCAAATTTTTTTTAATCTAATGGCATTTATGTGCTTGGTATAAAGTGCAGGAAAATGTCTAGTTGGGGTGGTTGAAATCGATTGCAATCATTAGAAGCAACGGGAAAAGGAATTGGGACAAGGAAACAATATGTTGGTAAAGCACTTAGAGTAGAGCCATTATGGGACATTGGTACTCTATAGTGTCCATTGATTTCCATGAGACATTTTATAACCGTTATGATGGTTTTGATGCAATTATATGCCTTGGTTTTTGTATCTTCGATGCGAGGAATCCTTTCCAAGGGATGGATCACACTGGGATAGGGGATGTTAGGGGAACTTGGAAGGAGAGTGACTAAACATAAGGGGATGACTAGATTTCCCGAGGGAATGTGTAGCAAAGAAGGGAAGGTCGAGAATAGATTTTTTTTGTCATTAGCATTTCCAGATGGAATCATGTTCACATTTGGGAGTGTGCCCTGGAACAATGAGTTGGTAATTGTTCATTGAGGGTATAATAGCACGGGATTGTAGCATTGTACATTAGATGCAGGCTGTGACTATGACGAGTGGATTATGGACTTCCCGGGAAGGGGAGTGAATCCTGGTACTACTTTGAGGGTGGAGGTGTGAGCCTCTGGATTCCCTTATTCTTGATATAGGAATCATATCCTTTTATATTTTTGGTTTAAAAAATGTGTATATGTGTATATTATTGTAAATACCATAATGAGTTATGTTATAAAGCTCGATACATGGTATTATTGTCATGATGATTTTTTTCCTTTGAGCAGACTTATTCATTGTAAATATTGAAACGATTTGTGGTATAAATCTCCATAGGAAGTATGTCTTGTTTTAGTAGTTTGCTAGTTTATAGGTGTCATTGAACATCGAGAAAATGTTTCCCCCAAAGGGGGAGGGTTTTGTAACAACCCCTAGTGAAAATTTCATGTAATAAAATCTAAAGATAATAACCACGATTGGTGGGACACTTATTCCAAGTGAATGTTTGGAAAAAAACATCCTAGCGAGTGTTCATTCAATTTATTATGGCTAGAGGAAATTGGCAAAGGCAAAGGCAAAATATTTGGAAAGGCATGAGGCATTAATTGGCATTTTATTTATGAAAATAATGGAAAATAAAAGAAAAGGGAGGTGAAAGTTCATGGGTTGCATGTGAGGAGGAAAATTAAGGAAAATAATGGAAAATGAAGAAAATAGAGGCCTCATTAATAAAAATAATTATGAGGATCCGTTGGAAAGCTTTTCCTCACATTTTTGGAGCTCTCTCATTATTCTCTCTCTCTCTCTCTCTTTCACTCTTGGACACTTAGATTTTTCTTGGAGCGCTTTGGTATTGGACCAAGAAAGGCAAGAAAGCAAAAATAGGAGGAAGCAAGCAAGGAGGAGCATGAATCAAGCAAACTACGGTAGGATTCTTGGTAGGTATCGATTCGCATGTGTATTTTCCTTGTTATATTTGGCATGGATGGTATTGCATGTGATTGTTTTTTGTCTTGGCATGGGTTTTTCTAGGTGTGACAATGTTTTCGACTTAGCTTTTCCATTTACGGATAGCCATGGTGTTTTGGGATTTCTCATGTCTTGGTTTAGCTCGGATTACTGGATGGATTCGAAGCTAAGTGAGGTGGATCTCCGAATATTATTATTATTTATGACATAGAATTGTTTTATGTGTTGCCTCAATTTAGGACCTAGTAATCCAGGTTTGGATTGTGGTAAAGCTCGAGAGGTGTTGCCTTGGTTTAGGGCCTAGTAATCCGGGATTAGATTGCGATAAATCTGAGAGGTGGTTTCCTTTGATCGAGGCCTAGGAATCCTTGTCGAGTGAATGGCGAGATATATGGTAAATCCTAGAGGTTGGTGTCTCGGTTTAGGGCCTCATGACCCCTGAGTTCGGATCGTGGGTTGCGGTAAATCTGAGAGAGTAGGAGACAGGGAAAAATTCCTCACGAGTGTAGGTAGAGAGAATTCAGGTGATATCTATGCTTGTGTTGGCCTAGTGATTGGGTGTAGATCATGGTAAAGCCGGTTATGACATGTTTATTTTGTTTTTCTAGTGATTCGGAATGGATCACGGTAAAGCTGATTTCTATTGAGGAGGGTGAGGTGGTTTAGCCTTAGTATGCCCTGGTTGGTTCTTTTCGGTTTGAGTCCCGCATTCATGCTTGGAATATGGCATGGGGGTGATTGGCTAAATAATTATTTTTGCTCGACCAATCTATGTCGGAGTAGAACATGTAAGTCCCATCTCCAATTGGTTCTTACATCTAGTAATGAAGAGTCCATTCCTTTGGTATTTGGTATGACAAATGTATTGGTTTAGGTATGGATTTTATTGTTGTTGTATCCATTATATTTATGCTTTTATTATCCTAGTTATAAGCATGTATTTTATCGGTGTGGATGTATGGATCTATCCATGTTTTTACTTGTAAATGAATGCATAATGTATCTATGGTCAAATAGATTGTATTGCGGCTTATCTTGTAAGGGAGAAATGCTTCTTAGCGATTTCTCATATAAGTATGAAACCCCTATGTTTAAATCTTACGTTTACACTTGTAGATGAAATGCTTTTTGAGATGTTTGACGAAATTCTCTGTCATGGAAAGGAGGGGTCCAAATGAGTTTCATGGTGATGTGATTGATTTTTGTACCTTTATTTTAATGTTATCTATCATCTCCTAAAGTTTCATGAAGTTCTTGAGCGATGACCTGGGCTACGGGGAGCTGAAAAAGGTGGCACAAATCCCGGAGTTGTAGTCACAGAAGCCGACCAATTAGGGCCTTGGCCACATGCTTTTTGTGTTGTTCCCTGTGACTATAGGCTCCCAGCTACTACCTTGCCTTGGCATGCCTACGACTATGGTCTAAAAAGGTCTAAAAAGTTTGTCTCCCTCAGGGGCCAAGGGTTTGGAAGGTTGGGTTACCTCTCGGGGGATGTTGTTGATGTTGTTGAACATCTTAAAGATGCAATGTGCTTAGCATCGGTCTTAGCTATGCCGGACTTCACATAAAACCTTTATTGTGGAATGTGATGTCTCGGGAAATGGAATTGGTGTCGTTTTAATGCAAGAAGGAAAACCCATTGCTTTTGAAAATTGCCCAATCAAAGGAAAGTATTTACGAAAAAAGCTATTTATGAGAAGGAAATGTTGGAAATACTACATGAGCTAAAGAAATGGCGACCTTACCTAATGGGAAGACACTTCAAGTTAAAAATTGATCAAGATAGTCTTAAACACTTTTTGGAACAAAGACTATCTTCGGAAGAGCAACAAAAATGGGTCACAAAGATGTTGGGTTATGACTTTGAAATCATCTAAAAAAAATGGAAGCTAAATGTTGTTTGCGGATGCACTCTCAAGAAAGGATGAAGAGGTGGAAGAATTGTCTTTGTGCCATTTCTACTATCAAACCAGATTGGATAACTAAAGCAAGGGATGAATGGAAGAAGGACAAAGAAGTGTGGACACTCATTCAAAAGTTTCAGACAAGATCCTAGTACATATGATACATTTTAGTTGGAAAAAATAATTCCTTATGGTACAAAAGATCAGCTTATATCTTTGTAAGAATTCCCAACTAAAACAAAATATTCTTTTGGAATTGCACACTTCTCCTTTAGGAGGACACTCGGGATTATTAAAAACTTACCACATGGTGAAGAAAGATTTTTTTGGGGATGGCCTTAAATCTACTATTCAAAATTTTGTGGCGAGAATGTTTGGTTTTCCAACAAAATAAAGTTGAGACAATTAAGAACCTGGGTCTTCTACAACCTTTATCCATTCCAAGTCAACATTGGGAGTTTTCAATGGATTTTATCACAAGTTTACCTAAGTCCAAAGGAAAGAGTGTCATCATGGTGGTAGTTGATAGACTTAAAAAGTATGCACACTATTGTGCATTATCTCATCCATTTAAAAAAAAGTACGAGTTGACTACCGAATTTATGGAAACAATTCAAAAGCTACATGGAAACCCAAAGATTATTGTAAGCGACAGAGATCCCATTTTTACTGGAAATTTTTGGACGAAATTATTTTCTTGTTTGGGTACTCAACTAGCTCATAGCTCATCTTATCACCTCAATCTGATGGTCAAAATGAGATAGTGAAAAAATGTTTGGAAGGATATCTTCGTTGTTTTGTATATGATAAACAAACACAATGGGTCAAGTGGTTACCTCTCGCTGAATGGTGGTATAGCACTTCCTTCCATACTGCAGCAAAAATGACCCCATTTATGGCAGTTTATGAATATCATCCACCATCCATTGCATCATCTTTAAGAGAAAATTCTAAAGTTCAAGCATTGGAAGATCACATCGAGCATCAACAAGTTCTCCAAATCTTAAAGGATAACCTAAATCGGCACAAAATTGAATGAAACAACAAGCGAGATCAACAACACGGCGAGAGAAGTTTCAATGTAGGAGACTGCGTATTTTTACGGCTACAACCATACAAACAAATGTCCCTCAAGCAAGATAATAAGGATAATAAATTATTGCCAAAGTACTATGGTCCTTACAAGGTGTTGCAAAAGATTGGTACTATGGAATACAAATTGGAGCTTCTCGCTTCTTCGTGAGTGCATCTAGTTTTCCATGTTTCATGCTTAAAAGAAGGTTATAAGTGACAAACTTGTAGTTCAAACAATATTGCCAAAACTTGATGAGGAAGGAAAAAATCATATTGGAACACAGACGCAGTCACGGAAACAAGGACTCGACAGACTATGAAAGTCGATCAATTTCGGAGTATCTCATCAAGTGGAAGAACTTACCCACTGAAGATTCTACATGGGAGGATGAGAATTTTATACGAAGCATCCAAAGCTACTCAAGCGTTGAGGACAACACTTTTTTTGAAGGAGAGGGGCATGTTAGGTCCCTATATTACTAGTGTAGTCCCTTTAATGTTGTTAGTGTAACCCCCTTATTGTTATTGTTGTACCTTGTACCTATTGTAGACACCCCCATATTGTTATTATTATGCCCTTACATTATTATTTTTAGGTCGACTAGGATTATATTGTGACCCCATGGACTCCTATATATAGAAGTAAGGTTTTGTCATTTGTATCATCCAATAATTTTTCATTGATATAATGTAAAGGAGGTTTCCCCCTCGAAAGTCGCTTATTTCTAAGGCATTGATCTCTCTTTTCTTCTATTTTTTGGAGTTTGGTTTCATAACACCTTCATTATCCTCCTCACTTGCAACTCTGTGACCTTTCACCTTCCTTTTATCCTATTTTTCCTTTATTTTCATAAATAAAATGCCAAAAAATACCAGTTTTTTCCTTTTCAAATCCTTTTCCATTTCCTTTGTCAATTTCCCCTTAACCATAAATACAAGTGATCCACACTAGGGTATTTTTTCAGAACATTCATCTTGGAATTAGTGTTCCATGACCTTGGTCTTAATTTTCCTTTATTAACTTTATTACATGAACTTTTAACCCTAGGGTTGTTATAGAAGCAATTGCGGTTGAAAAGGACTTGTGTGTGATTGGAGTCATCGTTGAAGATAAACCATCAAAGGACTCGCAAAGACATAAGAAAAATATATCGAGACCTCCTCAAAGTAAGAGTAGAGTAAAATGAAACTATCAATATTGAGAGCTTGACCTACAACTTCAAGTCTTTGTACATTGAGTTCAGAGAGTTAAAACGAGAGGTCAAACAAGACCATCGTAAGTAGCAAGCCCCCTACATTCAAAATTATGAGAAGGGTCTCCAATTAGATTTCCAAAAGAACATGGAAGCATCTCAAAAATTGAAGCATTTTTCAAATCTATTTCTTGGAGATTTTTTAAATTTCCAAGTGAAATAGAGGAGCACGATCATTTCTGAATATTTTCTTTAACCCTAAGTCAATTAAGTATTTCAAGGAGTGTGCATCACATAGTTATCCAAGAAAAAGTTTTTGAGATAGTGCATTGTTTATGTTAATCTATACTAAGTGCTCAATCCGCATTTATGGACATGTTGAAGCCTGAAATGGGGGTGTAGATACTTAGCTCTCACAATTGGTGAGGAAATTGCATTTTTTTGCATTTCAACTATGAGGAAAATGTCTACGATGATTTTCAATGAGAAAATGAAGTGTAACAACATAGGAAATAAAAATAAATATACTTAAATTCATGTTCTCACAATACTCTTAGTTCCTTTCCTTCCACTTCCAAAAATTGTAAAATTCTCCATGGGAATCCAGGAAGGAGGGGAAGAAAATGTACACTTGTACCAATAGATCGACTGGAGTTGTGGTGCTTGTGCCCTTCTCGGTATCCATTCTAAATAATCACCTTCAACAATGAAAAGTTGCAAATTCAAAATTCCACAAAAATGGAAATTATCTAGTAGACCCCCTCATATAGCTCCAAAATAGAAACAAAATAATAAGTAGATGACCAAAGCAAGCAGATATATCAAATTGAAGAAGCGTTATATATATTAGATCACGGAGCTCAAAAATTTTGAGATTTCCAAGAACTATTAGCAATTGTAATTAGATGATTGAACCAAAGACACGTTGATTAAAATGCCTAAACCTTTTGTAATTTTTTTGGAAGTTATGCTTCACTTAAAAATGAAGGATTTATTAAACCTCTGTTCATAATCATGATAAAAGGGTAATTTTTTTAATAAATATATTATTTGTGAAGGATTAATTTATTATCGAAACTTTATTTTCGAAGGGTAAAATTTTAAACAAAATGTTCATTGAGTAGAAGTGTAAAATCCAAAATGTCAAAAAATATATATATGAAGGTTAAAGAGGAATCCAAATTCCAATCCTAGTGCCCACCGTTGGAAAAACCGGTCATTCCCTCTAGGTCTCTTAAAATAAAGTGGGCAGTGGGTGTTACGTCGTCCAAATCTGGAAGATGCTTTAACACATCTTCAAGCATTGATCCCAGTAGTTAATATAATTCATTTATTGAACACGTTTGCACATGGTCATTTATTGAAGCCATCATTTGATATACTCTCCATCTCAACTATCCTTGTTTTCACAATCATCATAGTTTACGAGGGCGATTTCACTAATTTCTCTTAGTTATCGGTTCTCTCAATTGGAGTGATTGTATTCATTAGCCTCATGAACCTAGACACATGGAAAGAATTAAATAAGGGATCACACTAGATTTTTGGAGATTCTCTCATCCTCTTGCTCACACCATCTAGGTGATGAACTCACTCAACCACAGAGTTGAATTGTTTAGGCGAGGCGACTAAAAAAGATTGGTTTGATAATTAATCGAGATGATGTAGTGTGATATATTTGTGCAAATTGGGGGAAATTTTTTTATGATATATATTAGTAGAGTGATGTTGTGTTTGTTGGTAACCTATTTACTACCGATTTGTGACCCATCTAGGCTCTAAAGAATCAGTGGGGAAAATAGGTAGATCCAATGCTAAAAACAACATCCGGATGTACTCTTCCTATCAATACATATCACTGCTAGTCGGCATCGGTGTATCCATGAATTCGAACATGTCCGAGTAGAATATCTCAAACCAAGTGTGATAAATCCTTGCAAATATCTCAGAATGTGTTTGGCAGTGGCCCAATGTGCATGGAAAGGCTCGATCATGAATTGACTCAACGTATCTACTGCATAGCATAAGTCTCGACAAGTATTCACTAGGAACATTAGAACCCTAATAAATTGTCTATATTCAAATGGATTTGCCAACTTCTCCACATAACTTCATGAAGTTCATTTCCATTAGTGCAAGTGATTGATTAGCTCGTTGATGTATTTGGTTAAGACCAGGTCAAACATTTGCTTTGTTGTGAACACTTTGAGCCAGTGCTAGGTTGAACGAAGGCATGAGCATTAGATTGCGGGAAATCACATTTTGAGATATGTACGTGGTACTATGAACTATGGCTTGAGATATGTACGTGGTATTATGAACTATGGCTTGAGATATGTACATGGTACTATGAACTATGGCTTGAGATATGTCACAAAAAAGGATGTATAGCTTCAGGGGATATATAGATGTTGATTTGGGTAGGGAAGTGATGATGATAGGAAGCGCACTTCGGGGTATGCTTCAACTTGGGCTCTACTATGATATCTTGGACGAGAAAGAAGCAATGATTTGTCGCACTCGAGCACTACAAAAGAAGAATATATTGTAGTCAATGAAGCATGTACGAAGCAATGTGGCTTTGAAAGTTGTTTGCATGATTGTTTCGACAAAGAGTTGGAATCGACCATGATACGGTATGATAATCAAAGTTGTGTGAAGATTTAGGAGAATCTTGTATTCCGTGACAAGTCAAAGCATATTGAGATCAAGTACCACTACATCCGTGACATGAGTACGGAGGAAAGAAATAAGGCTTTGAGTACATCTCCATTGATGAGTAGACGACTAATATTTTCATGAAGTCATTCATTAGGGGAATTTTGAGGTCTAAAATGGGCCTCCTAAAGAAATTATAAAATAATAGTAGTAAAAAATCAAATAAGATTTGATGACATCATCAAATTTTAGAGGGAAAAATGAAAAAAACTACTTTCATCTTTTCAACTTATCTCCCAAAGTTTTTACTCAAATTTCGAGTGGGAGTACTCATTGTATGCAAAATTTAATTCCTCATCCAAGGAGTACCCATGTTGCATACTTTTCGATGGGACCGTGCTACGGGAAAAAATGGGAAATACATGAAAAACGTGATTACAATCGTGTTTTTCATGTATTTATCATTTTTCTGTAGCAGGGGGTCCATCGAAAGTATGCAACATGGGTACTCCTGGATGAGGAATTAAATTTTGCATACAACGAGTACACCCACTCGAAATTTGATAAAGAAACTTTGGGAGATAAGTTGAAAATATGAGGTGAAAAAGTAGTTTTTATTATTGCTTGATTGGAGGTTTACGTGATGTAGTTTTTCGGATGTCAAACTTGAATTATCCACCGATCGTCATGATCAGTTTATTATTTTATTATTTTTTGGTCGGTTTTATTATTTTATTATTTTTTTAATATTTTTACCCTTTTACTTAAAAAAATGGTGAATCATCCCCCATGGTTGACATCATCATCTTGAATCCTATTGGTTCTTATAAAGTTTTATTTTTGTTGTACATTTTTTCTTAGGAGGCCCATTTTAGACCTCAAAATTCCCCTAATGGCCCCGAAAAGGGAATCATGTACTTCAAAGACAACCTAGCGCTCGTGGAGATTAAGATCGTGTACTTCATAAATAAGTTGGTACTCATGGAGATTATCCATCTCAACGATCGATAGCGACATGGATGGATATTATCCCAATAGGGAGAATGGTCGAAAGAGGGCCCAAAGTGCTCCCCAATTAGGGAAAAGTGAGTGCCTCTCGATGAGGAGACCCGATTACTCACCATGAAGGGTTGAGTAAGGTTTAGACCCGATCACACACCCGAGGAAGGGTGGAGTGAGGTCTTTCGAATCTGGACTCGATCACATACCAAGGGTGGAGCAAGGTCTTTCAACATCTACACTCTATCACACTCCACGGAAGGGTGGAGTGAGGTCCTTCAACATCTAGACCCATTTCGCTCACTAGAGAGGGTTGAGTGAGATCTAGGCCCGAGTGCCCACAAGGAAGGGTGAGTGAGTGCACCGCTAGTTGAGTTAGTATCTGAGCTTTTTGACCTAGTAAATGGCCTTGAGATTTGAGGACCGATCACTCGGGGAGAGAGAGTCTTGATATGTTGATGATAAGCCATAGGTTAGGTACCAACCAGGATATGGCTGATGGCTACTAGTGGATGTTGATAGTAGATGATGATGTTAATGATGATGATTTGATATAACCTTTTCTTACAGAAATTTTTCAACTTGAGAACATCTATGATATTCATTATGAATACCTCCCTAGTTAAGAGGGAGTGTTGAATTTTCTAACTATGGTCATTCTTCATAATATATATCTAGACCTTTAGTTATTTTCATTGGTTATTGCAAAGCATATGAGTCAAAAATTAAATTATATTTTGATTCAAGTCCCATTTGAACTTTTGAAAGAAGAAATATTGAATTTTTGAATTTGAAATTTTTGGCTCCAAGTTTGTTAAGTTAGCATCCCTCCAAGTCAAGTCGGCATAGGAAATCACACCCATTCGAACCGAGGCATAACGCTATATAAAGGCGGCTCAAACCTCCTCCTCAAGGCACCAATTCGCACTCTCTAAAGAAGACAATTTTTTGGGCATCCTAGCGAAATCAAGAAGGATAAGGACGAAAAGAAAGGGACGAATTGCATCTCTCTTTCTCTCTCTCTCAAGCTTGCACGTGTGGATGGTATCTCTCTCTGCATTTCACATATTTCTAGGCGGTTTCCCTTGCGAGGGGCAGAAATTTTTGGGCAATTACTAGGGGGCTGAAATTTATGGATTTTGGATGTTGCGAGGGAGGGCCAAAATTTGAGGTAGAATCGGTAGAGCAAAGTGTTGGATCATATTAGGAGACTTGACTTGAGTGTTTGACCGAGATGTGACCTAGTTAATGACTAAAGGTCTAGGTGTGTCTCTTTTTGAGCGAGAAGAATTTCTCTATTGAAAAAGGTTGTTGGGTTTTTGTTCTTTGTGGGCTTTCCATGGTAAATCTTGTCTTCTCTTTATGCATTGTGATCTCTATTGTTCTATTGTTCTTCTATGGTTGAACTTTTTGAAGTATAATTGTTGAATGATATATTGGAATAATTAAAATAATATCAACATCAAAAATTAATTATTAGTTTTTTCATAAATATTGTGTTAGTTGCTATTGCACTTAGAAAATCAAAAGTCCACTTAATTAAATGCTAGTTTCATACCCTCATATATGACAAACTCCAATGGAAATGTTGCAATTCCCCACAACCACGAAATCCTAAAAAAATTGACAAGTCTGCTATATTTTGAGTGGGATCTTAAATTATACTTTCTCCATATGAAATATGATGAGGTCAAAACCACTCTCAAACATCTTCAGTAAATCAAGTCACTTTTACTTTAAGAATTTAACATTACCATTAATTGCATAGCATTAGTAGGGTCTGGACAAATCCACTTCCCAACACGGAATCCATTCTAACATTGGTTAATCACCCTTAGGTACACTCCAAAACTTTTGAGAGCTCCAAACCTATGGCTGAATTGCATGAGAATGAGGCAATAAATCGATTTTAAGATGTTGTTTTCCTTGGAAACATGTTCAAATTTCGGGACACCAATAGGGCTCATGTCCTTTTTTTTCAACAAAAAAAATAAGCATCCTTCATTACATAAATAGGAGTTTACATAAACATGTCTCAGCGTGCAATAGAGTCGGATGCATACGTCTCAAATACAAGGAAAAATAAGTCCAAAACCAAAAAATGAAAAGAACGTGAGGACGTCCTTCCGCTCATAATATAGACTAGAATAAATTAGAATAAACCAAAGGGAGCCAAACAATGATCGGAGGAGTCATTCCTCACAACTTGAACAACTATCTAACAAAAAACATCGCAAGCTAGCACTGGCAAGTTGGCCGAAAAGAAAACACCACCGAGAAAACAAAAAGATCCATAATCGAAGCAAGACAAAAAGGAAAAACATAGCAAAAAAGAAAGTTGATCAAGGCTAGGACTCAAATGATCATGAATCACAAACATCACCATTGAACGAGAATTCAAAGTGCATCAAACCCTCACTGAAGAGAAACTCCACACTTGGAGAGGCCATGCTGCCTTGATTTACGCTCCCGATAAACATGTTGGGAAGGAGATGTCAGGGGAAGGATAGTAGCGGGGATGACTTCATGTTTTCCATTCAATGATAAAAGTCGGGGGCCCTCAAGAGAGATTTTTCCACGAACCCACTCGATGACCAATGTTTGAGTCACCAACAACCATAAACTTCTCAATGGCAAAGCCAAGCGAGTGCATTGGAGCACCCCCCACGAGCACTTTTTCCCCACGATTTAAACTAGGGTCCTCCATACCGGAAGAAGCGAAAATGCATGAGGACTAAGTTTTATGTATACACTGCATCCACACTAGCCACCAAAACGAAGCCACATTAAAAAACCCGGTGGGAAACGATTTCTCCCTATGTCCTTGTAGGTAATTGAGTGTTGGTGGGGCTTAGGTTTCCATGGGCCAACTGGAGGGATAGGCGTTGGTGCTATGAACGGGACCCAAGTCAAACTCATGTTGAACATGTGCCACCCATGTGTCGTGTCGACACATGAAATATGTGACATGATTTGGGGGGGGAGGGGGAGTACATGTCTGTTAGGTGGTAAGTAACAGAGAGTTGAAGCAAACAAAACAAAAATCTATATTGAAAAAAAAATTAAGGATCTTTTGTCATTATTGGAATGTTTGTTACAAATGAAACTACACTTGTGATAGATGCAACAACGCTAAATCACAATTGGAACTCTTTTTATATGAAGCTTCAAGTAAAACTAAAATTTTGTACTAAAAAATCAACTCCATACACTTAGACTTCCAAAGGGTATCTTAATGACTAGGCATCTTATAAAATTCAAAAACTATTACCAAGCACTTTTCTTTACAATACGGGAAGCGATTAAGTAAGGATCTAGCCTGTCAAATATCGCTAGCATGATTAGATTTCAAGGATTTCTTTCTATAAGTCATCCAATGTTTGAAACTCGCGAGTAGTCAGGAGAAGAATTATACCACAAGCCAGTCCCGCAAATCACATACATGCTAGCAAACCAAAAAAAAAAGAATCTAGCCTCTATTACATTAAATAGTCTTCCAAGACCATACAAAATGTTAAATACTAGTCCAGACTGTATTATTATCTAATACATTGGACAAGCTGACTTTTGAGGAATTAAAAGGACTAATATTGTAGAAAGAACTACGTGAAAGAATCTTTGATGAAGATACAGAACCCCAGGAGCAGGGATTTTCTTCCGAAATGAAAATGAAGGGAAAATCTACCCTCCTTCAAAACCCAGATAAAAGACGTTGGTTTTTTAAAAGACATAAAAGGAAAGACACGAAAATAAGCAGCGTGCTGGTAACACTTTTCTGAAGATACTGATGACAATGGTCATGAATATGGTTTTTGAAATTGGTTGAAAGAACAATGGTATATTCATAATTTAATCTAGAGCTTTAAAGCACTTCTTAAAAAGAGATATGAGTTTCTTTGAAAAAAAATGGGTAGCATTAGGAAACAACAGTAATCATCCTGTTGGAGATGCCATTACTAGACTACTAAGAGGTGGACATACAAGCCCTGGTTGACGCTCATGGCGAAGAACATATCCACCAAATCTTAGAGAACCAACCTCGAAAAACTCCATAAAGAGACAATCAAAGGAAAAGGCAATGGACCAAGGGAAACAAAACTCAAACCTCCATGGGAAGTCCAGGGGTTAGAACCAACCCTCTAAAAGGCCCCCAAAAAAATTTAGAGAGGTCAAGAAGAGAGGTCGTAAACCAACAAAATAAAAATTGGAAGAGGTTGGTGCCCTAAAGATTGATTCGAGCCAAATCATAGATCTACCACGGGAATACTTCTCCATGCAATCTAAGGTTTGTTTACCAAAAAATCTAGCGGACCCTAAATAGGGAAAGCCTATAGGACAAATAGTTAGACTAAGTGCTAACAATGAGACAATGGCCCACTTTGTCACCACAACCAATGTCCCCTTCTTTTTATGGGCATTCACGGATGGGAGAAGTCCCGGTATGATTTTGATCACCTAGAATAGATATGTTAGTTATAGGGGCACGAAGTGATCAAGCTTGAGCTCATTCGAAAAGGAGACTCAATAAAGGTGCAATGCTTCAAAGAAGCAAATCACTCTCTAAGAAAAAGCCCTAGAAAAAGAAGGCACAACACCCTTGGCTTTGAGGTTTTTCAATGGTAATAGGTATTCACAAGATCAAGGCCCAAGAGAAAAAGGCTTCTTGTGTTTTACTTCAACAAGTACTAAGCATATCATGGCGACAACCAAGAAACAAAATAAAAAGAAAATCAAAAAATTTAAAATATGGTCAAAACATTAATAGTAGCACATGGGAAAATCCAAGCATGAGCTCTACCCCTTATCATTATGGCCATCACCCTAGTTCCTAAGGCCACTATGGCCCCATCACATCATAAAAGGAACCCATGCATGACTCCCAACCCCACGGTGGGTGATGAACTACCCCCACCTCTAAAAAGGTAAATGTTATACATCATTCATAGCATGCTCTCATTTTCGTGGAGCTTCGAGCAATAATACAAAGAAAATTAAAGAAAAATCAAAAGGAAAATAAAAGAGGGTGGAAAAAACAAATGTCGGGGTAACTTGTGCATCCATGATTGCTCCCTCATACATCATACACCCAATATGTGGACTTCCTCATTATTGCAACCCCTTTTCCCATGACATTTGGTTCTCGGACCCCTTTTATCCCCATATGTTCCATTATTATTCATATGACACTTATTGATTGAAGGATATACCGAGGACTTATCTCTCTCCATAGGGGTTGAGAGCACCTAATAGGGTTGTCCATTAGCCACTCCTACCTAGGGAGGTAACACTCTTACGTGATCAAAACCCCAAATTTGGAAGAGAAGCCCCATATGAAGTTTCAATATACAGTTGATTAACAAGCTTGGTTCACTTAGATGTGTGAAAATTTGGTGACCCGAATCCTAATGCGACGACTAGAAATAATTCTCCTAATTGTTAAATTAAATTTTAACAATTTAAAAAACGATTTGCTACGGTGAATCTTGAATCAATCACTACTTGCAACCTACACAAATAAACTGCAGAAGAATAAACGTTGGAAGAAATGCTAGCACACACAAATTTACACGAGTTATTTTTTGGACCAATGTCCCTCGGAAAAAACCCAACTTGGGAAAACCTATGACGAGGGTTTTATTATTATGCGACGTTGAAATAATCCGAGTACAATTGGATGTTGAAAGCTGACAATCATACAGAGAAATATTGTCAATAAAAATCTAGTGAGGAAATTTCCTCACTCCATAGGAAAAATTTGGGCTCTGACCTCGACTCAAAATTGAGTCGTCCAAAGCGAGCTCTGCGCGGTCATACGCATCACCCTAGCGCTGTCGGTTCTATACTCAACTTGGAACAACTTCTCCTCAAGCCTTCGGTCAATTTTTGTATGGTAAAATGTCTCTCTTGGCCTCTAGAACCTTTTGCCCAACTTCGACATCGAAAGCTCTGCTTCTCCCCAACGAAATTCAAAATTGCCTCTAGAGGCTACTGTGCTGCTCTATGTCAGCCTAACTGTGGCTCCTCTGCCTCTCTGCAAATGCACTCACCGGAACTAGAATCCTTCCTCCCGCTTCACTGTCCCTGCCCCTCTCTCACTACTTCGATCTCATTGACTCTCTCTCTGGAAATTGACATTTGCTACTTTGGAAATCGATCTGCCTATGAAATCGAACTGTTGAAGTGTGTTCTCCAAGTGCCCATCGACTTCTTCTTATAATCCTCTGTTGGGACTCCAACGACCAAAATTAAATCTTAATCGATGGCTAGGATTAACTTGAAGTCGATCCGTGTGAGTTTCTAGATCATTCACACCTTGACTTAATTGATTCTAATAAATTAACCATATTCCCTAAGTTTAGACTTAGGAAATATTTAAAAACTGGCTAATAATCCAATTAAGTCATTTCTGGGCAGAATTTCTAGAAACAATTTATGGGTTTTGGAGATCTCCTGTATTCTAGCCTCTCCAAAAAATTTCAAGGCTAGAACATATCCGATGCTACAAAAGCTAACACTCCCTCTTAGCAAGGAATGTGTTATAGTGTTGCATCTGCTGCTACAATACCCAGTCTTTGCACCATCTCCTGTCATGTTGCTGATCTCTAGCAATACCGCCCACCAACCACTACGTGACTCTAATATACGTTGCATTTGTGTTTCTGTTGACCCTATTGAACTACTCCCAACACTCCAACTCCCTCTCATCTGTTGCTACTGCAACTGCAACATCTGCAACTGAGAAGCATCTCAAATACTGAACCAACTGTGTTCAGTATGATGCATTTGTCACCTGAGTCTTCACTGCTACTAGAACCTGCACTTTCGCTGAAGGCTCTGCGTTGGTTTTGACTCTGCATTGTGCCAACTGCACTGTTGCCAACTCTGCATTGCGCTCCCCAGCATCTGACTACTACTAGACTCTGCATCTGTCACTTAAGCATCTAACCGCATCTATGGCCACTGATCCATCCTGCTACTAAAATACTGTGGGCTCCCATAGAAAGGAATTGATTCAAGAGGTGGACCCCCTCAAGAATCCTGCCCATCTGTAGCACTCTGGGGCTACAACACCAAGTCACCCCACCTCACTCCTGGAGGTATATCAGCAAACATCACGAAGAATTCCTCCAGCCTGAAGGAAAGCCTATCGATCTCTACCGAAGTTGCATGTTGGTCCTGCTTCTCCTCCTTGTCCTTATTCCTGAGAGGACAATGGGTACTGTAGTGGTCAAACTCGCCACACCTGAAGCACTTGACCTTTGATAGGTCCTTCTTCTTCTTCCTCTGCTCCCCCTATCCCTGACTGGGACCCTTCGATGCGAGGGCCACATTCTCCTCCTCTTTCACCTGCTTCGATCCACTGATGGAGCTCTTTAACAAGTCTCGTCTCAAATCCTCCTCCTGCAAATCGGCCCACATCCAATCCCACCTTGGCAAGGTGTCTCTACCCAAGATACTTTGGACAAATACCTGTCACTCCTCTCAGACACTGTTGAGTGCCAATCGCACTAGCTCTGTGGGTTGAGATGCTGCCCCAACAACTGCAAGCTAGTCCCGGATCTCTTGAATCCTAGTGAGGAAGGGGTTTATGCGTTCCCCTTTCTGCATCCTGGTGCATCTCATCTTCTCCCCAAGTACATATTTAGCTACTCGAAAGTGCCCTGGTACAGCGTGGAAAGTGTATCCCACATCTCTTTGGACGTTCCCTTAGCTGCTATGTGTGATACAATGTGATCCCGAACACCATCAAGGATCAACTTCTTTGCCCGCACCATCTCCTTTCTGTACTCCTTTCGCTGATCCGCATCCGTGGGAACCGCCACCACATTATCGATATATGCCTTGAGATCAAACTCACCTAGAAGGAAGGAAATCCTTGCCATCTAGATGACATAGTTGGAAGCAACATCCAATCTGTCCTGATCTCGAAGCCTAGCAATGGCCATCTCAACAAATGCCGATAATATCCTCTTCCCTTCTGCTCAGTTGCTGCTCAGCTATTTGCACTCCCTTCTAGAGTGAGAAATTCTGCTCACAACGACTATTGATCTGCAAGGAAATCGAACTTCTTGAGACTAGAAGTTCCCTGAGGAAAATTTTCCCTTAGTGTGTGCTCTTCTTCCACCGGACACTAGTTCTGCTCTAGCAAACTGCTGCAAAAAAACTGCGTCCAGCTAGAGATCTGCTCTGCGAAAAAATACTACTTTCTCCCTCTGCCTCTAGAATCCCTCGATTTGGAGAGATTGAATTTTTATGTCCCTCTCAGAAAAATCGATTCTCCTCAATAAATTCGACCTCTTGGCCAAGGTGACTGCGCTACCCTCTAGGGTTTCGATCTGCTACCCACAATGAACAGTGAAACTCCTTTCTTCGCTATTGAGCTCTCTGGTTGATCATCTGCGCTTTGATACCATGTGAAAATTCGGTGACCCGAATCCTATTGCAGCAGCTAGAAATAATTCTCCTAATTGTTAGATTTATTTTTTAACTATTTATTTACAGTTTGCTATAGCAAATACTGAATCAATCACACTGCAACCTACATAAATAAACTACGGAAGAAATAAACGCTAGAAGAAATGCAAGCGCACACATAAATTTACACAGTTATTTTTGGACCAATGTCCTTAGAAAAACCCAACTTGGGAAAACTAGTGCAACAGCTGAGGGTTTTATTATTATGCAACATTGAAATAATCTGAGTACAAGTGGATGCCGAAACTGGCAATCCTACAAAGAAATACTGGCAAGAAAAATCTAGTGAGGAAATTTCCTCACTCCATGGGAAAATTCGGGCTCTAACCTCAGCTCAAAATTGAGTCGTCCAAACTGGTTCTCGCAATCACTGCATCACCCTAGCGCAATCACTTCTACACTCAACTCGGAACAGCTTCTCCTCAAGCCGTATGGTCAATTGTTGCCTAGGAAAATGTCTCTCCTGGCCTCTGGAACCTCTGCCCAGCTTCTGGCACTGAAACTCTGCTTCTCCCCAGCAAGTTCGAAATTTCCTCTAGAGGCTACTACGTTGCTTTGCGCCAACCTCACTATGGCTCCTCTACCTCTTTGCAAATGCACTTACCAGAACTGGAATCCTTCCTCTGGCTTCACTGTCCCTGCCCCTCTCTCACTACTTCGATCTCACTGAGTCTCTCTCCGGTAACTGACAACTACTACTCTGGAAATCGATCTGCCTATGAAATCGAACTGCTAAGATGTGTTCTCCAAGTGCCCATCGACTTCTTATAATCCTTTGTTGGGACTCCAATGGCCAAGATTAAATATTAATCAATGGCTAGGATTAACTTGAAGTCGATCCGTGTGAGTTTCTAGATCATTCACAGCTTGACTTAATTAATTCTGATTAATTAACCATATTCCCTAAGTTTAGACTTAGGAAATATTTAAAAACTGGCAAAAAATAATCTAATTAAGTCATTTCTAGGTGGAATTTCCAGAAACAACTTCTGGGTTTTGGAGATCTCCTGTATTCTAGCCTCTCCACAAAATTTCAAGGCTAGAACACATCCGATGCTACAAAAACTAACAAGATGCACTAATGATTAATTGTACCTAATGGTGAGGATGGAGCACCAAACATTGTGTGTGATTGGCAAGTGGTTTTCATCATGGGCTGGGAAACTTAATTGGGGCCTAGGTCCACTAGAGGAGCATTATGACACCCTACAAGTGAAGCATTGAGAGCCATGGGACTCTTATCACTTGCAAAGCATCACTCCATTCCATGGGCACCTTCACCACCATAGCAATCTGCACTTTGCCCCACATTATTCATTAGATGATACACTTGGACCAGTGTGCCCTAGCTAGCTTAGCAATGATCACATGGTTTGGCAATTGATTTGAGGCCCAATTGAGATTTGTCTCACCCCTCCTTTGAGCTCTCAATGTTGGAGCAGAACCAGGGTATTTTATCACTAAGAGACCCATGAGACCTATTTTGTGCCCCAAACACAAAACCAGGGACCACACGATGATTTGCATGGAGATCTAGGGCCCAACCCCTAGAGTATAATTCTTGGAGCCCTCTTCACTCATCCTGGCAATAGAGGAACCCAATGCATTCCCTCAAGAGGCCTACGCATGCATGATGTCATCATTTCGTCCCTCTTGTGGGTGGCTTATTATGATTTTACATTGGCTATGAGGTTGGCCTGTAACCTCACTTAGTTTGGCCATCATTTTACAACTTGGAGGGGCTTTTAGGAGTAGAGTTCATTAGACATGTATAAATAAGAGAGGTCATTTCACTCTCTCATCATCATCACTTGGACAATTCGACCTCTTTAGAGAATTTCACACTTGTTCCTTCTTGGCTATTGGAGATCGTTGGATGCATTTTGATGTATGGAAGCTATTTTGGATTGTCTTTGGAGCTATTTCTTTGGATTATAGATGGATATACTACATCTTATCTTGTAAGTGCTTATTGTTGATGAATTTTATCTTGAAATTGTCTAATATATGAAATTGGTGCTTCTAGATTATACTAATTTGTGCCCTAATTGATGAAAATTAATTTGAAAGGCTATCTAGTTGAGGATTGCATATGTTATTCATTGCATAACATGTAATGAATGTTCCTAGTGGAGGAAATATTTAAGCCCTCCATCAAACTCCATTTTCCATAGAAGTGGGTAAATGTCAGAAGTTGATACCTAAGGCATCAATTTCTAGCCTCCTTAGAAACAATTTAGCTTATCTAGAGCATCCTAGTCTCCATATGCCTAAAGGACAAGGCACTAATCCAAGTCCTCGGTGGTCAAACCTTACTTTTATACATAAATATTCTCTTTAAAATTTTGGTCCTCTTAAGGTAGGGCGTCTATCTAGGGCTTAAAGTGAATTGCCTTGGGAGAGGTTTTGGGAGAACGTGAGAGCCTAAACATGATGCTAAGGGTCTAGGCTACCTAACCTCCAAGTTTGGTGGGTATCCACTTAAGTTTTCTCCTTAAAATCTCTTGCCCTAGGTGATGCCCTAAGAGGGAAACCATAGCTATCATTTCTCAACTTTGGGACTTCTATGAAGGTTGTATGAGCTTAGTACTTTTTGAAGTATATCATCAGAAGCATTTTCTCCTTATTTCCTTGACCTTGGAAGTACCTAGAACCATGCAAATTAAACCCTAAATCTTGTGCATCTTATTCCTTCTTCTTGAAAGCGAATTGCGTATTCAAGCCTTGTACCATAGGATTGATCCTTTCTTGGGAGATTCTAGCATATCACCTTACACCTTAACCTTAGAATACCTTTCATAGGTGATTATATCCTAACAGGACTCCTCCCATCGGTGAAAGTCCGTAAAGAACAGGGGACCTTGGCTGTGATGACTATTACCTACCACCTGTGGGTAGTGTATAGGATAAATTCTCTCCTAGACGGTCCTTAGCCGGTAGCCAACAACCCCTTGCAGCCACTATATAGCTCAATGTGCCATTGTCTCCTCCACCTAAGCCAACCATGTCCCTCGACCACTTCTCATGAATTTAGGTTTGAAGGTGGGCCTCCCAACCCCGAAGGTATGGCTTTTCATTGGTATAGTTGTGTAATTTTCCTTACTTGTCATGGGAACTTTTGGGCATGGATTGGTGGGGGAATCGGTGGAAAGAGTGGGTTAGGTCTATATTCTTGTCTCCACTACCCAATTTCGTGGTTACCCTTGTATCCTAGTCACGTGGGATCTCCTTTACTGGCCATTCGCTTCGGAGTTGGCACCACATGGGAAATCTCGATTTTGGTTGTGTGGTCCCACTTCTCGATACCACATGCATCACTCCCCTTCCACTCATTTTAGCCCCATTCATCTCTTTTCCCATCCGAGTCCACATATGTCCATTGGGTCCACATGGGGTTTGCCTCCCCCTCCCCTTGTCCAAACCTTAGGTCGATCTTGGAACGATGCCCCAGAGGTTGATGCAACTAAAAATAAAAGAAAAAACATAATTTGGCCACTCTCAATCGATAATGTACCACAAAATGCAAAAAATGGCCGGGACATACAAATTTAGCACATGGGAAAAATCCTAACATGAGCTCTACCCCTTATCCATGGCCATCACCCTAGTTCCTATGGGCCCTAGATGATACCCCTCCATCATTAAGGAACCCATAATTTTCCCAACCCCTGGTGGGCGATGAACTGCCCCACCTTAAGGGGGTATTCACTGTTATATATTACACATCGCGCTCTCATCGCCTGGAGCCCCAAGCAGTGATGAAGAAAAATAAATAAAATTCAAAAGGCATATGAAGAAGGGTGGAAAAACAAAGGTCGGGGTAACTCATGTACCATGATTTTCTCCCTCATACACTCACATACCCAGGTGTGGGCTTCCCTCATTATAGCTACCCTTGTACCGTAACATGTGGTCTAGATGATTCCCCTAATCCCCACTCCGCTCCATTATTATATCAGTTGCCACCTACCATTTGAGAGATGTACCATAGACATGTCATCTCCTCTAGAGGTTGAAACCAGCTAATAGGGTCCTTGGTTAACCCCCTATTGAGCTTGGAGACACTTTTACATGCCAAAGCCCACTATGGAAGGGCATGCCACCATGAAGTGCCCCATTGGTTCCATGACTCGTAAGTTATTTTACTTGATTGTTTTGATGACTTGTAGTATTGGAGGGAAAGGGAACACATTGGATCTTATGCAGGACTGCAAGTGGGTCTCCATTTCGTGCCTGCTCTCCCTATATGGGGTCTTAGCCTTCCAGAGGGCCACATTGGCACTTGTAGGGTGAGCGTTTAAAGCCATGGGCCTTCACCATAGCTGAGATTACTTCATGGATCCCCAACAGTGCTCATCGATTACTCTTGTTCCAACTTTTGGATAAGGATGATGCACTTGGTTCACCATGCCCAGTTGGCTCCACAGTTGCACCAAACACGTGGCAGATGTTCCAGGATCCGGAGGATTGTCCCCCGCTGCAGAGGGAGGGCTTATGTCATCATTCTAGCCCCCCTTATAAATGGCCTACAGGCACTTCCGATCCACTTGAAGACCCATGAAGTTGCCCTTGTGCCCCCACACCCACTTGGGAGCACCACAGGTTTTTGCTTGGAAAACAAGGGGCCAACCCCTTGTCAACTATGTTCGGAGTCCATTTCTACATCATGGCACCCCGTGGACTTCATTAGGCCTCCTCAAAGGCCCAACTACTCACTTTATTGATCATTCGACCCTCTTGAGAGGCTTATTCTTGTATTATTGAGCTATTTGGTGGGATTGTCACCAATAGTACTTTTATTATGCACATTATTTTATTTTAGGGGCTCAATTAGGCCAATTTAGCTAAATCAAATTCATTAGAGTGTATAAATAGAAGTGAGATAATTCATTTTGATCATCATGACTGGGATTGGGTTAATATCTCTTGTGAGATTTTCGCTATCCCTTTTGGAGGACGAGTTTGGATGATATGGATGAATTTTGATGTTTGAATATCTCTCTCTTGTCTTGGAACTTCATTTTTGGCATAATTTGATGATTGGTTATACTCTTTTATACATTTAAATTCTCTCTTAATGCTTATTCTTGTCATTTAATTTTGTCACATGAATGTTGTTGGGATTTTCGCTATACGAGTCTGAAATTTATTGCTACTCTATAAGAAATTGTGGGAATTTTGTTCTTTTATAGCGTTGCATCGTGTCATGGGCCATGTATGAATGGGTGAATGTTCCCAGAGATGATTTATGTTAAATTAATCTTGATAAGCCATCAATTATTGCAATTTGAAGTATAAAGTCCTTGCAGCAGCTGCTCTCATACTCTAATGCCATGCAAAGTTGTTGAAGGCCTCCTTGAGTGGGTGAATTCTTTCAAACCATAAAATTTTCCTTCACTCCATCTCTCCCAAGGGACAAGGCACTATCCTCCATAGGAGATCATCATGACTGGGATTGGGTTAATATCTCTTGTGAGATTTTCGCTATCCCTTTTGGAGGACGAGTTTGGATGATATGGATGAATTTTGATGTTTGGATATCTCTCTCTTGTCTTGGAACTTCATTTTTGGCATAATTTGATGATTGGTTATACTCTTTTATACATGTAAATTCTCTCTTAATGCTTATTCTTGTCATTTAATTTTGTCACATGAATTTTGTTGGGATTTTCGCTATACGAGTCTGAAATTTACTGCTACTCTATATGAAATTGTGGGAATTTTTTTCTTTTATAGCGTTGCATCGTGTCATGGGCCATGCATGAATGGGTGAATGTTCCCAGAGATGATTTATGTTAAATTCATCTTGATAAGCCATCAATTATTGCAATTCGAAGTATAAAGTCCTGGTAGCAGCTGCTCTCATGCTCTAATGCCATGCAAAGTTGTTGAAGGCCTCCTTGATTGGGTGAATTCTTTCAAACCATAAAATTTTCCTTCACTCCATCTCTCCCAAGGGACAAGGCACTAATCCTCCATAGGTGATCAATTTCAAAGCTTATTTCTTCCACCTTCCTTTCTAATTCTAGGCCTAACCTTCATAGGTCATCTAACTCATCACTTATCTCACATTTTGTCCGTCCAAACACTTCAATTTTTGGTCCACAACTGTGCTGAAGTTTTCTCTGGAGGCCCTACAAATTTGAAGCAAATCCAATGGTGGTATCTAAAGATATAGCAAGCCCTAGCTCAAGGACCATTTCTTGCCCTAGGTTCCTTTGGCTAGTGTCCTCATTAGGATCATTGAATTCAAACCTTAAAGAAAATTTGTCCTTTGAACCTCTTCTCCTCCCTAATTAGGTCAGGCCCCTCATTGGGTGATCAACTCCATACCCTTTCCCTAATTTTCGGTTCGCTCGGTCCCATGCGGTCACAAAGATCACACAAAGACCAATTCTCCATAAGGATTTCCCGGCCTGGGAATGATCTTTGCAAGATATATTCCCAAACCCTAACCTCGAGAATCCTCTTAGCCCTTCCTAGAGAGTTGTTGCCCTTGACTTAGTAGTTGCTCTATAGGATCCCCTCTTAGGACCCCTACTAGTTTGAGCTGTAAAATTTTGCCGTCGTTTCCAAGGACACGACACAAGTGTTTTGTTCCCCATACGACATATTGACATATAATTATTGGCAATTCCATTGGAAGAACGAAGCCCTAGTTCTTCATTGAACTTCAAAGTTAATGTTTGTAGGGTGAAGTAAGCATCTATCAAGGCACTTCAATTCAGCCTGACGATTCCATTTTAATCCTAATATGCAAAATCATGAAAAATAGACACTTGTAAAAGAGATATCAATATTGGTCCTACATTTGCAAAACTCAATGACCAAGACCTTCAAGAACTAAAAAAGGATGTGGATAAATATGCTGAATTTTATCAAGATTTATTGGAAGATATGGATAAGGAATTCATGCTCAAGTTTCATAGGTCAACACAAAAGCAACTCTACATAATAAGGTGTGCCTATGAGAAGGATCCTAGTCATCTCCTTGACTTTGCTAGCCTAACCTATGTTTTTCGTATTCCAACTGCCCTAATCAATGACAAATATTATAATCAGAGTTGCAAAGCCCCACAAAAGGTAATCAATTGGATGATCAAGGTGACATTGAAGAAAGTTCAAGTGTGAAGGGTCATCATCAAAATGAGGAATATATGGAAGAGTGGAATCAATCTGAAGATGTTGGAGAGGACCTTGAGAACCTAAATAATGAGCAAAAAAATGAGTCCTCCATGGGTCCACATGATGGAAAGGATGATTTTGTGGGCACATGTGTTAGGGAAGATGAGGCTATGAAAGTTGAAGTTGAGGCAGACCTTACCTTTCTCAAGGATATTACTCATGATGACTCTCCCTTTGCGAACCTTGGGGAAGGTGAACCCATTAGCCCCTTGGAAGATTACATTGAAGATTACTTCCGCATTGAAAAGGAGAAATGGGAAATTGTTGGTCCTCAATTTAATTTTTCTCCCATTTATGATACCAACAAGGAGGATGAGGTTGAGATTGGTCTTCCATCTCTCTTGAGTACTTATGATGACATATCCATTGATACCCTTGGTAAGGAGAATTATTATTTGCCCTTGCATGAAGAGGGGCAACTAGAAGTAATCAATTCTCCTTTTAGGAAAGACCCAATCTTTGATACTGATAATGATGAAATCGATGAATCTCCCACCTATCCTCCTTATGATTCTATATTCAAATCACTTGAGCCTGTAAAAATGATTTTGAGGAGGAAAAACCCGTTAAATGTGAGATTTCACCCTCCCCTTTTCTTTTTTCTCCCGCTCATCATCTTGAGTCTTACAAGAGTGATTCCCTCACCCCATTTTGTATGATCTCCAATGACCATATGCCCTTTCACCTATTGAGATTTTGTGTATTTGGGGTGGCATCAGTTGTGCTCTAGGTCCCAAATTTTTTGGAGGGACTAGAGTACACTTGATCTACAAGACCCGGAAATGGATTTGAGAAATTTCAAGTTGTGTTCAAGTTATTCAAATAATTAATTATTTTTAATACATTTCCTAAGTCTAACTTAGGAAAATAAAATAATTAAAGTGAATTAATTAACACATGTGCTGAAATTGTCTTAAGTCACATGGATCAAACAGTCTTTTAATCTCAGCCATTGATGGATGATTTAATCTCGGTCATTGAAGGATTCAACGAAAAAGGTATAAGAGAAAGGCTTGAGGGTCAGTTGAAGACACACAATTTCTGTAGAACTGAGGAATAGATCTGGAATTCTAGGGCGGGTTTGCTAAGAATTTCCAGTGGAATTTCCTGCAGTGAGGGGTAGTATTAACCAAGGGAATGTTCTGATTCCGGGGCCAAGAGATAGCAAGAGGCAAGAGGAGCAGCCACAAGGACAGTGCAAAGAGGCCTCAGAGCCACACAGAGCAGCAGGGACAGCGCAGAGGCAGCTAGGGCCACGTTGGGCTGACACTGGCCAAGTAGAGGCAACGCAGGGGCAGCATAGACCCTCCTAGGGTGACGCAGACCCTCCTAGAGCCATGCAGAGGCTGACGCAATCCCTCCAGGGCAACGTTAGGGCTTCAGAAGCAGCGCTGAGGGTTTTTAGGGTCAGATCTGGGCTGAGTCCTGTAAATCCTGTTTGAGGGTGTGGATCAGTCAGATGTTTGGCACTAGATCTTCAGGTTAGCTGCAGATTTTATATCTTTTATTCTTGGTCGGGTTTTCCAAGGTTGGAACCCAGATTTGTTGTACTCAGAACTACTTAATAATAAAACCCTCATATCTGTTGAACCGGTTTTCCCGCTTTGGGTTTTTCCGGGGACATATGTCCAAAAATCCATGTGTCACTTTGTTGCATGAGTGAATTATTCAGTAATTGATCTGCATGTGTAGGCTGTAGTTGTGTTTATTTTCGGTATTTTCTGAATCTAATTTCTGAAAATAACTTGTATAAATTAAATCAAGTAGGAGGAAATAAACCAATATACTGCAGTAGAATTTTCACATCACCTCCCTAGATATGATGTTGAGGAAGAAACATCCACTAGACATATCCCTCCTTTCCCCTCATACCCTCGAAGTTGTGAATACAATCACTCCATTGAGCAACCAATATGTTTTCCCCTTTCGTATCCCAAGTTTCCTTTCTCTTCCCATCATGACCTTCTGACATCTACAAAGCATGATATTATGAGCAGTGATTGTGATAGAGACTTCTTAAGGGTAATTATTCATTCCACCATTGTTTACCTAGAGGGCAATCCCCTCACTTCTGGATTGACTTATTTTCCTTCTCCTACGGCTTCCTCTTACTCGGATTGAAATCATAATTTTCCACCTCCCACCTTCAACCTCCATGTGATTGTGTTTGCATTCACGTTGGGATTCGCTACACAAGTAATCATATACGCAGACATGGGTATATTGATTTGATGATATGTTGGTTGCACTGGCTTTATGATTACACTTAGCATGGGTATTACACTATATGCATGTTAGTGTAGGATGCATTGCATGCTCATTTTCTCATTAGAACTAACATCATATGATATTTTTCATGGTAGAATGGTTGCATTTAGAATAAACTTTACATATTTCTTGTTTATTTTTATGGCCTAATACTAAGCATGGGTGATCATAAGACACCACAAAAACACTCTTCCCTGTATGCTTGGTCTTTGATATGTGCAGGTAACAGGTTTGCGGTACCAAGAGATTGTTAGTGTTCTCATGGCCTCCCGTTCAAGTAGGCTTCATGCAATTTCCTAAGAGCTCATGTCCCAGTTGAAGCCAGATGTTACCCACCACCTGTGGGTAGTGTATAGGAGAAAATTTTTCTCCTAAATGGTCCTCAGCCAGAAGAGAACCCTTGGCAGCCACTAGATAGCTCAATGTGCCATTGTCCCAGCCACCTGAGCCAAACATGTGGTCCCTCGGCCACTTGTCATGAATTTAGGTTTGAAGGTGGGCCTCCCGACCCCAAAGGTATGGCTTTTCATTGGTATAGTTGAGTAATTTTCCTCACTTGTCATGGGAACTTTTGGGCATGGATTGGTGGGGGGATTCAATGGAAAAAGTGGGTTATGTCTATATTATTGTCTCCACTGCCTGATTTTGTGGTTACGCTTGTATCCTAGTCCTATGGGATCTCCTTTACTGGTCATTCGCTTTAGGGTTGGCACTACATGGGAAATCTCGATTTTGGTTATGTGGTCCCACTTCCCAATACCACATGCATCACTCCCCTTCCACTCATTTTAGCTCCATTCATCTCTTTTCCCATCCGGTTCCACATGTGCCCACTAGGTCCACATAGTGTTAGCCTCCCTCTCCACTTGTCCACACCTTGGGTGGAGCATGGAATGATGCCCCAAAGGTTGATGCAACAAAAAAGAAAAGAAAAAGCGTAATTTGGCCACTCTAAACAGGAAATGTACCACAAAATCCAAAATATGGTCGGGACATAAAAATTTAGCACGTGGAAAAAAGCCTAACATGAGCTCTACCCATTATCCATGGCCATCACTCTGGTTCCTATGGGCCCTAGATGAACCCCCTCCAGCATTAAGGAACCCATGATTGTCCCAAACCCTGGTGGGTGATGAACTACCCCACCTTAAGGAGAGGGTATCCACTATTATATATTACACATCATGCTCTCATCCCCTGGAGCCCCAAGCAGTTATGAAGAAAAAGAAATAAAAGGAAAAAGGCATATGAAGAAGGGTGGAAAAACAAAGGCCAAGGTAACTCATGTACCACGATTTTCTCCCTCCTACACTCACATACCCAGCTGTGGGCTTCCCTCATTATAGCTACCCTTGTACCATAACATGTGGTCTAGATGATTCCACTGATCCCCACTTCGCTCCATTATTATATCAATTACCACCTACCATTTGAGAGATGTACCATAGACATGTTACCCCCTCTAGAGGTTGAAACCACCTAATAGTGGCCTTGGTTAACCCCCTATTGAGCTTGGAAACACTTGTACATGCCAAAGTCCACTGTGGAAGGGCATGCCACCACAAAGTGTAGAAATTTGATAACCCAACCTCAGTTTTCAATTTCTCCTTATTTCTCCCATAAAGTTAAATGCCCATTCCCATAGCCATACATTCAACAAGCTGGAAAAATAAATATTTTCTAAAAACACTAATTCTGGAAATTTCACAATGTTGAAATGCAGAAATAAAAACTCAGAAAAATAAATCAGCCACATAGAATTTTGACATGCTAATTTTTTGTCAACATGACCCTAGAAAAACAACCTACAACTCTTGGGGAAAACCAGTTCGAAAGCTCTTCTTATTTCTGATAAGCTTTTACAGTGAGACAGAAATTATAGCAAAAATTCCAGCAACTTAACAAATGTACTTATCTCGATTTTTGTGCTTATACACTGCCTTGGAAAACGTGTCAAACAGTAAACTAACAAAAAAGAAATTTCACAGCATTTAAAACAGCATTAAATGCTGACTACCTTTCTTGATTTTTGTGCCCAGATGTACGGTCGTACTGCTGTATGGACTGTACTGAATACACAGCAACACCTTCTCGATTTCTGTGCCTCCTTCTGCCTCGAAAATAGTGTTGAAGCTGTTGTACGGTTGTTGTACAGATTTCCTCGAAATCTGTGCCACCAAACATCAATCTCTCTCCTCGATTATCGTGCCTAGAATCTGCCCAGAAAACTGTGCTGAAGTTGTTGTACGGATTTCTGCCTTGGGAACTGTGCCTCTTTGCTGCTGTACGGATTTGTTGAAGTCTCTAGCTGCTGCCCTCCTTCTCCTCACCGCTCAAAAATTTCTCCTTTGCTTTCTCTCCTCCTCTCTCAATCTGCTCATGAAAGAATGAATGACCTTTTCCCTCATTTTCCTCCTTTAACCTAACCCTAAGTGACTTTTGGGGAATCCCTAAATCCAATGGCTAAGATAGCTTTAGATCTAGGGCTGAGATTAAATGCTCATTTAAATCTCACTTTCTATTTTTTAATTCACCCCACTTTAATAAAGACCCACTTAGTAATTTATTTCCAAAGTCACTTTTCCTTTCTAATTTTACATTGACTTTATTAAAGTCACTTTAAAATTAGACTTTAGTAACTTTATCACTTAAAGTCACTTTTAAATTAGATTTGACTTTATAAAAATTATAAAGTCACTTTAGGAGAAAAATTAAATTCTTTTGGACACTTTCCCTAGGCCAAAGATCAAAGCCTTAGGGAACCACCTGTCCTCCGGTACCAAATTTCAACACTCCCTCTTACCGAGGAAGGTGTTCCTCACCACACCCATCTTGTCTCTGAAGTAGACATGCTTGCCCCGTGGTAAGGCTTTGGTAAGAATCTCTGCAACCTGCTCATCAGTGGGAATATACTCAAGCTTCACAGCTCCTTTCTGAACATAGTCTCTGATGAAATGATATTTGATCCCGATATGCTTTGACCTGTCATGAAATATTGGATTCTCCATGAGTTTAATGCAACTCTGATTATCACAGTAAATCACTGAAGGTCTCAACGGCTGACCAAACAAGCCAAACAACATCTTGCGAAGCCAGATGGCCTCACAACTAGCTAGACTGGCTGCCATATACTCTGCTTCCGCTGAACTCAATGCTACTGATTGCTGCTTCCAGCTGAACCATGACACCACTGCCGAACCCAACCCAAAACAGCACCCTGAAGTGCTCTTCCTATCAGAAGCACAACCTGCCCAATCAGAATCAGTGTAACTTGCCAATCTCACTCCATCCCCCTGCCTGTAGTCCAGACCATAATCCACTGTCCCCTGCAAGTACCGCAAAATGTGTTTTGCAGCCACCCAGTGAACCTTCCTAGGCTCACACATAAACTGACTCATCGTGTTGATTGCAAAACATATATCTGGTCTAGTGTTGACCAAATACATCAAGGAACCAATCAACTGTCTGTACAATGTGGGATCCACCAACTCGGAATCCGAAGCATGAAGCTTCTTCCAGTTCGTGATCATCGGTGTCGACATGGGTTTACAATCCTCCATGTGGAATCTGCCAAGGATGTCCACAATATACTTCCCCTGCCCCAGGAAGAAATGCCCCTCCTCCTGCCACACCTCCAAACCCAAAAAGTAATGCATCAAGCCAATTTCCTTCATCTCAAACTCCGACGCAAGATCTCTCTTGCAGTGCTCTATGAGTCTCTCTGCACCCGTAATGACCAAGTCATCCACATACAACACCAGAATGAGAGGCTCCTCACCTATCACAATAAAGTAAAGGTTCGGATCTGCCTCACTCTTTGTGAAACCCATCTCCTGCAAGTATGTATCTATCTTGGAGTACCAAGCTCTGGGAGCTTGCTTCAGGCCATAAAGGGCCTTCTTCAGTCTGCACACATGGGACTCCTTCCCATGCACCTCAAAGCCCTATGGTTGCTCAATGTACACCTCCTCCTGTATGAAGCCATTGAGAAATGTGGTCTTCACATCCATCTGGTGGATCTTCCAACCCATCTCGACTGTTATCGATATGATGGAGCGAATCGAAGTATATCGAGCCACGGGAGCGAAGGTCTTCTCATAATCTACTCCCTCTACCTAGGAGAACCCTCTAGCCACAAACCTTGCCTTGAATTTCTCAATGTTGCAATCTGCAGCATGCTTTACCTTGTAAATCCATCTAGAAGTAACCACGGATTTGCCCTCAGGCCTCAACACCACCTCCCAAACATCATTCCTCATGATAGAAGAATACTCCTCCTGCATGGCCTCTCTCCAGACCTACTGGCTAGCTGCCTCCTCATAGCTAGAAGGCTGAGAGTCAAATGATGTTGGCAACCATTTCCATATAGCTACAAAACCTCTCAGGTGGTCTGCTCTCTCTGACCAGCCTCTTTGGCCCAGAAACAGATGTGGCCTCTCTCAAGGTATCCTGAAGCCACTTGGGCTTCCTCTTCCCTGAGCACACTTCTCCCACTGGAGAATGAAACTCCTCCTCCTCATCATCAGGGGTCTGAACTCCTGACTGTCTATCTGTTGTCCTCTTGCCTGAACTTGAACCTGTAGACGCTGAAGTACTGTGTGAACTGTCCATCAATGGACTCCCTAGCAGACTGCTCTGCATGTTGCCCGAAGCACCACCCCTCTGACTCTGCGAGCCACTGCTCACTAATGGACCTGACACCATAATTGATGTACCTCTAGATCCTCCTGATCCCTACCCACTAGATCCATGTGCCTGACTTAGGTTCTCCTGAGGGTTTGACCGATCCAGATAGTCTAACTCTCGTGACCTCTTGAAAGCCCTGTCCTCCTCGAATTTCACATCCCACCTGACAACAACTCTCCTCTGTGTGGGAATATAAATCTGAAAGGCTTTTGAGGTCTCACTCTAGCCCACAAAGATACCCTTCTCTGCGGTGGGCTCTAGCTTGGTCCTCTTCTCCTTGGGTACGTAGAAGTATGAAATACACCCAAAGATACGAAGATGACCAATATCAGGCTTCTTCCAAGAAAAATCCTCCTCCGAAGTCACATTCCCCAAGGCACGATGCGGACTCCTGTTCTACAAATATACAACAATGTTGCAGGCCTCTGCCCACAAAAACAATAGTAACCCCTGATCATGTAGCATGGCTTTGGCAGCCCCTCCAATGGATCTGTTCTTCCTCTCCACAACCCCGTTCTGCTGGGGATTGTAAGGAACTATGAACTCCCTCCTAATGCCTGCCTCTACACAATAATCAATAAACTCACCAAGGGTGTACTCCCCTCCATTTTCCGACCTCAGGGACTTGATCTTCTGACCTGTCTGAGTCTCCACAAGAGCTCTGAACTCCTGAAACCACTTGAAGACCTCACTCTTGGTCTTCAAGAAATAAATCCAGGTCCTCCTGGAGTGATCATCAATGAATAAAACATAATACTCATATCCACTCAAGGGAACATGAGACATTCGACCGCTCACATCAGAATTAATCAAATCAAGTATCCTAGTTGATCTGCTATCATTGTTGGGAAAAGGGGATTTGGCAAATTTTCCTATCACACATCGTCTGCATGTATCTATGTGATCAGTACTGAAATCTGGCACACCTATAGTGATCTCCCGCAATGTCCTCAAGGCTCCATGATACATGTGCCCCATCCTGCGGTGCCAAATCTCGCACAGCTCTGAACTGCTAGCTCTACTGTTGGTACTACTGCTCAATGCCAAAAGTGGCTGAAATGCAAACTTGTACACCTTTGCATGACGTACACCAATCACTCTAGCTGGAGCGCCCCTGGGATATATAAGCACCTGTCCTGTACTGAACAATATCTCATACCCTCTGTCCTCCAATGCTGAGACGGATATGAGGTTCTTCATCATCCTTGGCACATATAGAACATCTAACACCTTCAAGGGAGGTTTGGGTTCCCTATCAAATGTCAATGTCCCCACATTTGCTCTTTAAACGCTGTCATCTCACGAGTACTACCTCTATATCGGTGCCACTCTCACGAAAGCTGCGAGAAGTACTTACGAGTCTGTCATATGACATGAAGCCCCCTTTGTCCAATACCGAGATACCTAAAGATGTTAAAGCTAGTGGAGGGAAATGCACACTCCCTCTCAACCTCCGTGGCAGGTGATCCTGCACTAGTGGACTCACAAGCAATGAACCCAAACTCCCGGTCAAAGCTATCCGTAAAGTCCTCTATCTCTGCTGATGTTGCCATGCTCTGGTTCTTCTCCTTCTTCTTCTTCTCCAGACACATAACTGCATAGTGTCCCATCCTCTGACAATTCCAACACTTCACCTTGGAATAGTCCTTCTGCGTGTTTCCCTGTTTACCTTTGCCTTTGCCTTTGCCCCCACCAACACTTGTGGAAGCTTACTTCTTTCCCTTGCCTTTCTTGCCTCCTACCAACAGTGCTACATCCTCATCCTGCTCAACTGGTTTGGCTACCCCAAGCTGGCTCTTTCTGATTTCTGTCTGTATGCAATCATCCCATAACCTCTCCCAAGTGGGAAGGGTCTCACGTGCACAAACCCCATCAGCAAAGTTCAGCAATGAACTAGGAAGGCCATTCACTGCAATCCGCACCAACTCAGTGGGTGGAATGACCTCTCCAACTGCTGCCAATGCATCTCTCACATTAGTAATTTTTGTGAGATATCTAGCTGCACTATTAGTCTTACCCATCTTAATGGTCTTCAGCTTCTCCCTTAGGACCATTTTCCTATTCTCATTGATACTTTGGTAGAGATTGGTCAACGTTGTCCACATCTCATGAGCATATCTCTTTCCTCTCACATGAGAAATGCAATGGTCTTTGATTCCGTCTAGAATCAGTCTCTTACCCTTGTTATTCTTCTTATTAAATGTTTCCCACTGAACAGCATCAACAGGCACATTAACAGGATTTTGTGCGATACGCACCATGATATCCCAGACTTCTGCCTCCTCAAAGATGCTCTGCATTCTCTCCTTCCATACACTATAGTTACTATGCCCATCCAACCTATCCTCCACCCTCAAGCCCAAAGACATGCTTACTGTCCTAAATAAACTGAAAATAACACTGTTGTAGTAAAGGTATTGTTTTCTATGTGAAAAATCAGCTTGCTGTAATTTTTCTTCTTGCTGTCCCAAACTGCCTTTTTCAGCAAAATAGCTCTAATACAATGTAGAAATTTGATAACCCAACCCCGGATTTCAATTTCTCCTTATTTTTCCTATAAATTTAAATGCCCATTCCCATAGCCATACATTCAACACGCTGGAAAAATAAATATTTTTTGAAAACACTAATTCTAAAAATTTCACAACGCTGAAATGCAGAAAGAAAAACTCAGAAAAAATAAATCAGCCACACACAGAATTTTGACACGCTGATTTTTGGTCAACATGACCCTGGAAAAACCCCTACGGCTCTTGGGGAAAACCAGTTCGAAAGCTCTTCTTATTTCTGATAAACTTTTACAGTGAGATAGAAATTACAGCAAAAATTCCAGCAACTTAACAAATTTACTTATATCGATTTCTGTGCTTATACACTGCCTTGGAAAACGTGCCGAACAGTAAACTAACAAAATAGAAATTTTACAGCGTTTAAAACAACGTTAAATGATGATTTCCTTTCTCGATTTTTGTGCCCAGCTGTACAGCCGTATTGCTGTACGAACTATACGGAATACACAGCAACACCCCTCGATTTTCGTGCCTCCTGCCTCGAAAATAGTGCCTAAGCTGTTGTACGACTGCTGTATAGATTTCCTCGAAATTTGTGCCACCAAATAGCAATCTCTCCTCAATTTTTGTGCCCAAAATCTGCCCAGAAAACTGTGTTGAAGCTGTTGTAGGATTTCTTGAAAATTGTGCCTTATTCCTTGAAAAATGTGCCACACTCGTGTTATACGAATTTCTACCTTGGGAACCGTGCCTCTTTGCTGCTGTACGGATTTGCTGAAGCCTCTAGCTATTGCCTTCCTTCTCCTCACTGCTCAGAAATTTCTCCTTTGCTTTCTCTCCTCCTCTCTCAATCCGCTCATGAAAGAATGAATAACCTTTTCCCTCCTTTTCCTCCTTGAACCTAACCCTAAGTGACTTTTGGGGAATCCCTAAATCCAATGGCTAAGATAGCTTTAGATCTAGGGCTGAGATTAAATGCTCATTTAAATCTCACTTTCTATTTTTTAATTCACTCCACTTTAATAAAGACCTACTTAGTCATTTATTTCCAAAGTCACTTTTCACTTTCTAATTTCACATTGACTTTATTAAAGTCACTTTAAAATTAGACTTAGTAACTATATCACTTAAAGTCACTTTTGAATTAGATTTGACTTTATAACTTTATAAAGTCACTTTAGGAGAAAAATTAAATTCTTTTAGACACTTTTCCCTAGGCCAAATATCAAAGCCTTAGGGAACCACTTGTCCTCTGGTAACCAAATTTCAACACAAAGTGCCCCATTGGTTACATGACTTGTAAGTTATTTTACTTGATTGTTCCGATGACTTGTTGTATTAGAGGGCAACGTGACTCGTTGGATCTTATGCATGATTGCAGGTGGGTCTCTATTTAGGGCTTGGTCTAGCTATATGGGGTCCTAGCCCTCTAGAGGGCCACATTAGCACTTGTAGGGTAAGCGTTGAAAGCCATGGGCCTTCACCATAGACGAGATTACTTCATGGATACCCAACAGAGCTTATCGATTGCTTATGTTCCACATTTTGGAAGAGGATGATGCACCTGGTTCACCATGCTCATCCGGCTCCACAGTTGCACCATAAACTTGGAAAATGTTACAGGATCCGGAGGATTGTCCCCAGCTGCAAAGGGAGGACTTATGATTCTAGCACTTACAAATGGTCTACAGGCACTTCCGATCCACTTGAAGACCCATGAGTTTGCCCTTGTGCCCCCATACCCACTTGGGAGCACCACAAGTTCTTGCTTGGAAAACAAGGGGCCAACCCCTTGTCCACTATGTTGAGAGTCCATTTCTACATCATGGGGCACCCTATGGACTTCATTATTCCTCCTCAAAGGCTCAACGACTCACTTTATTTATCATTCGACCCTCTTGAGAGGCTTATTCTTCTATTATTGAGTTATTTGATGGACTTGTCACCAAAAGAATAGTTATTATGTACATTATTTTATTTTAGGGGATCAATTAGGCCAATTTAGCTAAATCGAATTCATTAGAGACTGTATAAATAGAAGTGAGGTGATTCATTATGATCATCATGACTAGGATTGGGTTATTAACTCTTGTGAGATTTTCGCTATCCCTTTTGGAGGAAGAGTTTGGATGATATGGATGAATTTTGATGTTTGGATATCTCTCATCTCTCTCTTGTCTTGGAGCTTCATTTTTGGCATAATTTGATAATTGGATATACTCTTTCATACATGTAAGTGCTCTCTTAATGCTAATTCTTGTCATTTACTTTTGTCACATGAATGTTGTTGGGATTTTCGCTATACAAGTCTGAAATTTACTGGTACTCTATACGAAACTGTGGGAATTTTGTTCTTTTATAGTGTCGCATCATGTCATGGGCGATGTATGAATGGGTGAATGTTCCTAGAGATGATTTATGTTAAATGCATCTTGATAAGTCATCAATTATTGCAAGTCGAAGTATAAAGCATGCTCTAATGCAATGCGAAGTTGTTGAAGGCCTCCTTCACTGGATGAATTCTTTCAAACCATAAAATTCTCCATGACTAAATCTCTCCCAAGGGACAAGGCACTAATCCTACACAGATGATCAATTTCAAAGCTTATTTCTTTCAAATTTCATTCGCTTTTTAGGCCTAACCTTCATAGGTCATCTAGGACATCACTTATCTCACATTCTAACCATCCAAAAACTTTGTTTTTTGGTCCATGGCTGCGTTGAGGTTTTCTCTATAGGCCCTCCAAATTTGAAGTAAATCTGACGATGGGATCTCAAGATATAGCAAGCCCAAGCTGAAGGACCATTTCCTGCCCTAGGTTTCCTTTGGCTAGTGTCCTCATTAGGATCATTGAATTCAAACCTCAAAGAAAATTTTCCCTTTGATCCTCTTCTCCTCCATAATTAGGTCAAGCCCCTCATTGGGTGATCAACTCCATACTCTTGACCTAATTTTGGGTCTGCTTGGTCTCGTGTGGTCCCACAACCTATTGAAGCCAATTCCACAAATATCACACAAAGACCAATTCTCCATAAGGATTTCTAGGGCTCGGGATCATATTTACAAGGTATATTCCCAGACCCTAGCCTCGAGAATCCTCTTAGCCCTTCCTAGAGAGCATATCACCTTACTTCCCAAGCAAGAAAGCCATATAATTCTCTCTTGTGAATAGGCCTTAGGAATCACTCCTTGTCCTCTCATTGTTCCATTCGTCTAGTGATTCCCCTTTATGTTGGTCTCCTCCAATCGGTGAAAGCTTGTAAAGGGTAGGGAGCTTTAGCTAAGGTGATAGTGGGTTGTCGCTCCATTGTTTCCCTTGACCTAGTAGTTTCTCTATAGGATCCCCTCCTAAGACCCCTGCTAGTTTGAGCAGTAACAGTGACAGTGGGCCATTGTCCCATTGTTAACACTTAATCTAGTTGTTTGTCTTATAGGGTTTCCCTCTCCAAGGCCTATTAAATTTTGTGGTGACATTTTGGCATCATTGTTGGGGAGGAAGTGAGTCTAGCTTCCCTTGATTGAATCATTTGAAGAGGTGATTCTTTTAACGATAAAATACACTCTTCTGGCGACTCCTATAAGATTTGACTATGTATGTTAATACCCAGACTTTGTTAACATATCATAGGGGAGACAAAGGGACCCCTGATACTCCTTTCTTTGACAAAAATTGCTCCAAGACGAAAAACATCATCATGGGTGCAATGTGCTCTTGGCCTTTTAATTTTTGGAAACATCCTTAGAGCTCCCAACTCTTCCCCAATATGATGGTCTGCCAAATTTCAGGGGAAAAGGGAATGAATACCCCATAAAGCACTTGGAGGCCTTCCATGCTTTCTTGGCTAGGGACACTTTTGAGGAAGATGTGGTCATGACTTTGTTTGATTATTCATTTAAGGACTACGCCTATGAGTGGTTTATATGTATCCCAAGAAAGTCATTGCAATCATGGCATAGTTTCTTAAACATATTCATTTTGTGGTGGGTCAAGGAGAAGGATGTGGTTGAATCGTATAAAAAACTTTTCAGTATTTAAAAAGGAAGAATGTGAAGCTATTAAATAATTCAACCAAAGATTCAATACCTATGTTGAAATGATCCTTGAAAAACTAAAACCTCGTGATCAAGTGATCCTTAATGTTTATTTTCAAGCTTTTGATGGAGAGGTGGCATACACTATTAGGGCTAGCGACCTTCTAATCTCTTGAATGCCAAAAATAAGGCTTTCAATCTTGGTAAATCCATAAAATAAATGGAATCCATAAACATGATTACTGAGAATTGTGATGACTCTTTTTTCGAGCTCATAAAATAAATAGAAGAACAACTTCCTATTTTGTTTTACAATGATAGTTTCATATGTTCCCAGATTGGCAAATTAAAGGATGAATAAGATATAGAGGTTACCTAGTGAATTAAGTACTGATCCTCAAATTTTTGTGTATCATGTCCAAATGAGACCCTATCCATTCTATATAGCCCTTAGATTCAATGAAAAAGTCTTAAAAGACTGTGTTCTAAACTCCGAGTCAATGGCCCATGTCATTAGAAAAATTTTGAGGTCTAAAATGGGCCTCCTCGGGAATATTATATAATAATAGTGGAAATAATAAAATAAGATTAGATTACATCATCAAATTTTAGAGGGAAAAAAGAAAAACTATTTTTTCAAGATGTATTTTCAACTCATCTCCCTACGATTTTACTCAAATTTCGAGCGGGATCACTCGTTGGATGCAAAATTTAATTCCTCCTCGAAGGAGTATCGCTATCAATTTTTTCAAGTATTTATCATTTTCCGTGTATCGGGGTCGATCGAAAGTATGCAACATGGGTACTCCTTGTATGAGGAATTAAATTTTGCATCCAATGAGTGCTCCCACTCGAAATTTGAGTAAAACCGTAGGAGATAAGTTGAAAATACGAGCTCCAATAGTAGATTTTTTATTTTTTTATCTTTTTACTTTTTCACTCCAAAAATAATGAATCATACCCCATGGTTGACATCATCATCTTGAATCCTATTTGTTCTTATAAAGTTGATTTTAGTTGTACATTTTTGTTTTGAGGTATGCTATCACTCAAACTAGCAGGGGTCCTAGAAGGGGATCTTGAAGGAGAAACTACTAGGTCAAGGGAAACAATGGAACTATAGCCCACTGTTACCTCAATCAAATCTCCCTACTCTTTACGAACTTTCACCGATGGGAGCAGACCCAGTATGGAGAGAATCACCTAGATGAATGGGTCAATGAAGGGGGAGAGGGTGATTCCTAAAAGCCTATTCACAAGAGAGACTCAAATTGTGGTTTTCTTGCGTGAAAAGCAAGGTGTAGGGTTCTCTTAGAAGGGCCAAAGGGATTTTTCAAGGCCTAGGGTTTGCAAATGAGACTTATAATGGATGGTCCTAGTCCAAGAAATCCTTTTGGAAACTTCGATTCCAAGTGCCCTTTGTGAAATTATCTTCAAGAGGTTGTGGGACCACATGGGACCAAGTGGACCCAAGGTTAGGTCAAGGTAATGGGATTGAGCAACCAATGATGTACTTGACCTAATTAGGGAGGAGAAGGGGATCAAGGAAGGAATTTTCAATGAAAGGCAATGTAATGATCCCAGTGAGGTTTCTAGCCTAAGGGAACCAAGAGAAAGATTCAATCTCAAGGATAAGGCTTGAGATATCTCAAAATCCCACGGTCAAAATTTCTTCAAAATTGGAGGGCACCTAGGAACACACCATCCCAGTAGGGGCCAGGAGATCGAATTTTTTTTATGGGTGGTTTGCAAGAAAATTGATGCCCTAGGGGACCCAATGGGGCTAGACCTAGAAAAGAAGGAAGGTGAAAGATAAGATAAGATAAGATAAGATAATTTTATTAATGTCCATCGAAGGACCACAAAAAGGTCAATGGGATTGTTTGTTTACAATGATGTCATCACACTAGATGGTGGAACAAACGGTCCTCTTTGTTCATAAAATCAGGAAATACAAAGCTAAAATGAATACAAAAGTAGAGCTTGGGCAACGGAGTGCTTGATATATCATGATAATGAGTTGTGCTGAGGAAGACCTAGAGGAGACGGATGAGCCTCCTTGGTGGGAGCCAAAACCCCCTTCCTCCTATCATCCGAGGCCGATAGAAGAGGGCTGAAATTTAAAGTGATCACCAGAAGAGGACCATTGCTTTGTCCTTTGGGAAAGATGGATTCATGGAAGATTTAGGGTTTAGATTGATTTCCACTTGTCAAGGAGGCTTAAAAGACAACTTCGCTAGGCATTAGGGCTTAATGGAAGCAACTTCAAGGTCATTTATACTTCGTTCAACAATATTTGGTGACTTATCAAGACAAATTCAACAGGAATGTCTCTAGGAACATCCATTCATTCAAACTTGGCCCATGCACGATACAACGCTATTTAGAGATTAAATTTCTACAAATTCATTCCAAGAAAAGCAACAAGTTAACCCAAGAATAGCGAAAATTCCAGTATCACGAATGTAGCAAAATAAATAACAAGAATAACATTGAAATAATACTTACATGTAAGAAGGATATATCAAATCACCAAGATATGCCAATCATAGAAGCTCCAAGGCATCATCTATCTCTCCTCATTCGATACTTACCAATTTCCATCTCACATTATAAGCCCCCATTGCACCTCCCTTCTTCGGGTTCAACTACCACTTTCCATCTTACATTATAAGCCCCTATTCCACCTCCCTTCTTCGGGTTCAACTAAACATTGGTTCTTTGTAATTTGGCACCCACACATCCTCATACTTGGGTAGGGCTTGGAAATGTGCCCTGGGAGGTTGATGTAACTAAAAGAAATAGAAAGAACATATGATGGCCACAAGAAAAACAAAATAAAGGTTTTAACTTACAAATTAGCATGTGGGAAAAAGGCAAGCATGAGCTCTACCTAACTCATATTTCCATCACTTGATTCCAAGGCCAATGTTTCCCTATCTCATAGAAGACAAGGAACCCTTACATGTCCCAACCCCTAATGGGTGATGAACTAAAGGGGGTAGTTACTAATGATTGATATACATCATACAAAGCAAGCTGTTATTCCTTAAGCTACGAGCAGTAATACAAAGAAGAATCAAGAAAAAGTAAAAGGCATACACAAGGGTGGAAAAACAAAGGTCGAGGTAACCCATGCATCCACGATGCTCCCTCCTCATATCTATACACCCAAGATGAGGTACTCCATGATAATGAGTACCTTTGACCATGGTACTTTGCCATGAAGTCTCTTACCCTTTGTTCCATCATTATTCACATAGAACCTATCAATTGGAGGGTGGACCAAGGACATGTCACTTCCCCTTGGGGGTTCAAAACACCTCATAGGATCATCTATTAACCACTCCTACCTAGGGAGGTAACACCATTACATGACCAAGGCCCCAATTTTGGAAGAGAAGCCTTATATCTAGTGTTAATTTGCCCAATTGTTTCAAGCTTGGTTCACTTAGATGCACCTAGACCAACATGCCCCCAATCGGCTTAGCAGTCATCACATGGTTTTGCAGTTGATATAGGGTCCAGATGAGGTTTGTCTCATGCCTTCAAACATGGGAGGGCTAGCACCATCTTCAGTTCCTTCAACATTGGAGCAAAGTCAAGCTTATCATTACTTGGAGACCCATGAGACCCAGGCCCAAGCCCAAAACTGGGGCCCGCAAAGGATTTTATGAGAGATCTATTGGTCAACCCCTAGAATATGATTTTAGAGGGCCTCTTCACTTATCATGGCACTTAAGGTCCTCAATGCTCGCGCTAAGCAATCCTACGCTAGCATGATGTCATCCTTATGACTTACATGTGGAGATAAATCATGTTTCACAAAGGCTACTAGGTCGGCTTGTGACCTTAACATGTTTTGCACATTATTTTATGATTTTGTAGGGGCTTGTAGGCTAACAAGGCATTCAAATGCCCCATATAACTTGAAAACTTGTTATTTCAGTCAAATCATCATCACACATTGGAATTTCGACCTCCTTGGAGGAACTTGTCATTTTGATGTTTAGAGCTGATTTTGGATATTCTTTGTAGATATTCTTTGGTCTAAATGATGCAAATCTTGAAAGTTATATTTTAAGTCAAATTTATCAAGCCCTAGGTCTCTTGCCCTTATTTCTAGGTCTTCTTATAGAAAACAAATTGCTTCCTTGTGAATCCTTCAACCTAAGTTGTATCTTTCTTGAAGATTTCCTAGTGAGATCATTTCACACCTTAACCCTAAAATACCTATTATAAGTGATCTCTCTCCCATCAAGACTCCTCCCATCGGTGAAAATTCGTAAAGAGCAGGGATTTTTGGCTATGGTGATAGTGGGCCACTACCCCATTGTTGCTTCTTGGTCTAGTTTACACCTTGCAGGGTTTCCCTCTCAAAGGCCTACTAAATTTTGCAACAACATTCTTATCAGCAATGTCGGGGACACGAAACATGTGTCGTATCCCCATACGATAATACAATCCCTCATTTGGAAACTCCATTGGAAGAACAAAGCTCTCGTTCTTCATTGAACTTCATAGTCAATGCTTGTAGGGTGAAGCAAGCATCTCTCAAGGCATCTTAAAATTCACCCTATTGACTCCTCTTATGGTTGATATGCAAGACTCAAAGCAATGTGGGATTGGAAAGAATCATACACGATTTTGGATATTGCATGGATTCCTAGATATCAGAATAAATTTGATTTCAATTATTTGAAAGGTTTACCATAGTTTGATGGTGATCCATTGATAGCAACCGATCATGTATACCTCAATTGTCAATGTGGCTCATCAAGACCTCCTCATTTGGTTATTTATTATCTCTATTGCACCTAGGCACAGTGATTGGATTGAGAATTCATGTAGGCCCAAAAGTATTACCACTTTCTCTAGATTGATTGGATGCTTCCTGGCATATAAAGGACCAAGTTTTCAAACTATTGAGCAAGCCTGTCAACAATTTGATATAGCCCTCCAAAAGGAAGGGATCATTGAATGTGCTAAAGAGGTTGAAGAAGAGCACCATGACCAAGAGAAGTCCTTTCTAGACGACCAAGATGAAAGAAATGATGAGGATATTGAGGAGAAGCATGGTCAGGATCACGATGGCTCTTTGGAGAATGGATTTGAGAATAGCCCTCCCCCTTTTAGGGAATTTATCTATGATAGTGCGCTCCTTGAAGACCTTTAAAAGATTGACCCCATTGATTCCCTAGAAGTTTAAATTTCCAAATTATTGCATATAGAAGAAGGGAAATGAGATGTTAGTGGCCATTCCTTCAACGAATATCGAATTTATGACACTGATGATGATGTTGATAGGAATCTTGCCTTTCCTTATATTCCATGTCATCAAGAAGAGGTGATTGTTCATATTGTTTAACCATCCTTGGACCCTAGTCTTGAAAGTGATGAGCATATGTTGGTTTCCCCTTTTCAATATGATCCAATGACCAAATTAGTTTGTGATCCTCCATGCCAACCATCTCCTCCACTATATCCCTCCCAGCATGTATTTAAGGACATCAAGGAGAGTTGCATGCCCAAGGAAGAGTCTTTGAGAAAAAATGCTTGATCTTAACCATTCATTTCTCTATATTAAAACTTGAAGGAATCACCAAATGGGGTGGGCAAGATTCCCCCTTTTCCCTTCCATCCATGACTCCTTTTCATAAAGTGCGGTCATCTTTTTTCACACCTCCCACCCTTGATCATATATATTAGTGTCATGATTATTATGTTTGTTCTTGGATTTATGTCATAATTAATCATAGGGAGCGAAGCAGAATATTGATATGATGATATAATGGTTACATTTGTTCTATAATTATACTTAGCTCATACATTGTATACATTGTATAAGGTCCACTTTGAGGGTTAAAAAATGACATATAACCCCTCAAACCCACTTTTCCTATGTTAGTGGCATAAAGTGGTGAAAATTTTGAAAAAATTAATAAATAGTGAATATAATAAATGTGTCACCAAGTGGAAATGAGGTGTAAAATCAAAGTGAATTCAAACACTAATTTAATGGTGACTTGGAAGGCCACATAAGAAGGCCAAATGTCAGTGGCAAGTGGAAGGTCGAATTGGTGATTGCTACAGCTAGTTTGGGGGACCAGATCCCATGAAATGTGGTCTTAACTCATTCTTCTAGGAGGTTGAGTCCATCACTTGAGAGGTGGCATCTTTGTTTGACCCAAAAGAGCAGTCAATATGGAGTTAACTCCCCCATCTAGCCATCTGTTAACACACAATCAGTTCACAACTCTATGCAGGATATTTGTGATAGGTGGTTTGCAACCTATTTAAGAAGGATATTTAGCAAGAATTGAGTGGGAATCTTCTCCCCTAAACTCGCCCACATGGAAGACTTACCCACCAGCACTTGAACACTTGGAAGAACACTCAGCCAACAAGGTAATACACTACAAATCAAGGAGACACTTACAGCCAGTGCAGAGGCACTTGTGGCAGCTCCACTTGCTTGGATTTCACATTTGGCCCCGCTTGATTACACTTGAGGAATTCGACCTCATTGGGATCATCACTCTTTTTGGCACTTGGAATCTCTCCTTTCATTGGGATATTCTCCCAAACATGTATAAATTAACCTACACAGCACTCTTGCTCTCATGGTTGGAAGCTTGAGGCTTGGGTACACTTTGTCAATTTGTATTTTCTCAATGTTATAATAGAAATTCGTTGGAGGTTCCTTGTGCTATTGTTAGATACTTTCTCCACAATAATCCAAGGTGTGGATTTAGGTGGCAACAGGAGTAATAACTATAATACATCATACAAAGCAAGCTCCTATTCCTTGAGCTATGAGCAGTAATACAAAGAAGAATCAAGAAAAAGTAAAAGGCATATAGAAGGGTGGAAAAACAAAGGCCAAGGTAACTCATCCATCCACGATTACTCCCTCCTCATATCTATACACCCAGGATGAGGTACTCCATCATAGCTAGTCCCTTTGACTATTGTACTTGGCCATGAAGTCTCTTCCCCTTCGTTCCATCATTATTCACATGGCATCTATCAATTGAAGGTGGACCGAGGACATGTCACTTCCCCTTCGGGGTTGAGAACACCTAATAGGATCATCTATTAACGACTCCTAAATATAGAGGTAACAAAATTACATGACCAAGGCCCCAAAGAGAAGCCTTGTATGAAGTGTCAACTTCCCTATTTCTTTCAAGCTTGGTTCACTTAGATGCAATAATGATTGATGTACCTAATGTTGAAAGTCACAGGATTGGATATTGCATGTAATTGGAAAGTGGTTCTATCTATAGGTGGTTACATGGAATATGGGTCTCTTACTTTCCCACCTCCCGCCCTTGTAATCCCTCACACTATTCTTCCCATTTTTATTTTTGAATCTGCTGCATAAGTAATCAAAGAAGCACATGTTTTTATACTGATCAATTGACATGCTAATTGCATTGGATCTATGATTATACTTAGCACGAGCATAATGAAATATGCATGTTAGGGTAGGATGCATTGCATGCTGATTTTCTCATTAGAACTAACATTATACGATATTTTCATGATAGATTAGATGCATTTAGACTAAAATTGAATCATTTTATTTTCTTGTTAATTTTATGGCCTATTACTAAGCATGGGCGATCATAAGACACCACAAAAACATGTTGCCCCATGTGCTTGGCCTTTGATATGTGCAGGTAACAGGTCTGCAATCCCAAGAGATTGGTGGTGTTCTCATGACATCCTCGTTCGAGTACGTTTGTGCATTCTTTCGAGATCTCATGTCCCAATTGGAGCCAGATGTTACCCACCATCCCTGGGTGGTATCATAGGAGAATTTTTTTCTCCTAGATGGACCTCAGCCAGCATCCAGCAGCCACCAGATAGCTCAAGTACCACTATCTATGCCACCTAAGCTAACCATGTGGCCCCTTGCCCATCTGTTATGATCGTATGTTTTAAGGTGGGCCTCCCAACCTAGAAGGTATGGCTTTTCATTGGTATAGTTGAGTGATTTTGTTTACTTATCATGGACACTTTTGGGCATGGATGGGTGGGGGGATTCAACGGAAAGAGTGGGTTAGGTCTGTACTCTTGTCTCCTCTGCCCAATTTGGTGGTTAGCCTTGTATCCTAGTCCCGTGAGATCTCCTTTACTGGACATTAGCTTCAGGGATGACACTACATGGAAAATATCGATTTTGGTTGCATGGTCCCACTTCCCGACACCATATACATCACTCCCCTCCACTCATTACAACCCCATTCACCATATTTTTCGTCTAGGTCCACATGTGTCCACTGGGTCCACATGGAGTTAGCCTCCCCCTCCCCTTGTCCACACCTTGGGTCGGGCCTAGAACAATGCCCCAGAGGTTGATGCAGTGAAAAACAAAAGAAAAAGCATATTTGGCCACTCTCAATAGGAAATTTAACACAAAATGCAAAAGATGTCCAGGACATAGGAATTTAGTACGTGGGAAAAAGCCACACATGAGCTCTACCCCTTATCTATGGACATCACCCTGGTTCCTATGGGCCCTAGATGAGCCCCCTCCACATTAAGGAACCCATGATTGTCCCAACCCCCGATGAGCGATGAATTGCCCCACCTTAAAGGGGGTATATAGTACTACATCCTATGCATCGTGCTCTCATTCCTGGAGCCCCGAGCAGTTATGAAGAGAAAAATTAATAAAAGGAAAAAGGCATATGAAGAAGGGTGGAAAAAAAAAGGTTGGGGTAACTTATGTACCATGATTTATCCCTCCTAAACTCATATACCCAAGTGTGGGCTTCCCCTATTATAGCTACCACCATGGCATGTGGCTTGGATTTTTTCCTCTGATCCCCACTCCATTCCATCATTATATCACATACCACCTACCATCAGATGGATGTACCATGGATATGTCACCCCCTATAGTTGAAACCACCTAACAATGTCCTTGGTTAACCCCCTTATTTAGCTTGGAGACACCAATACATGCCAAATCCCACCGTGGAAAGGCATGCCATTATGAAGTTCCCATTTGATTCCAAGATTTGTAAACTATTTTACCTGGTTATTCTAATGATTTGTTGTACTGGAGAGCAAGGGGACACATTAGATCTTATACAGGATTGCAAGTGGGTCTCCATTTGGGGTTTGGTCTCCCTATACAGGGTCCAAGCCCTCCAAAGGGCCACATTGGCACTTGTAGGGTGAGCGTTGAGAGCCATGGGCCTCCACCATAGTAGATAGTACTTCATGGATCCCCAACACCTTTTGGATGAGGATGATGCACCTGGATCACCATGCCCAGCCAGATTCACACTTGTACCAAACACTTGGCAGAGGTTCCAAGGTCCAGATGAGGATGTGTCTCACTACAAGAGACAAACGGAGGGCTTATGTCATCATCCTAGCCCTTATAGATGGTTTACAGGCATCATCGATCCACTTGGAGACCTATGAGGATGTCATATTGCCCCACACCCACTTGGGGACACCACATATGACTTGCTTGGATATCAAGGGGGAAACCCCTTGTCCGCTATGTTTGGGGTCCATTCTCTAACCATGGCAGACTTGGGACTCCACTAGGCCTTCTCACTAGCCGAACAACTCATTATGTTGATTATTCTGCCCTCTTGAGAGGCTTCTTTTTACGTTATTGAGCTATCTTGGTGGGCTTGTCACCAAGGGATGTCATTATTGCACATTATTTTATTATTTGGGGCTTAATTAGGCCTAAGTAGGCAAATCAAACTCTTAATAGAGGATATAAATTGATGAGAGGCTCAATCATTCCTCTCATTATCACTTGGATTGGATTAGAATCTCTTGAGAGATTTTTTCACTTCTTGTTTGGATGAATTTTTTGGAGTTTTATTGATGCACTATGATGTTCGGATTTTCGGTATTGTCTTTGGAGCTTATTTCTAATGTGAAATTGATGAATGGATATATTCTCTCTTTCATGTAAGTGAACTTTTAATGCTACTCTCGTTATCTTGTTAAATACATGTATATTTTTATCATTATTCTTGTATGGGATAATGTAACGTAAAATTCTTCTAGGAACCTGGAATAAGGGATTTAATGCATACGTTTCTATTTGAGGGGGTGGGTGAATGTTCCTACAGGAACCTCATTGGCTGAAAGACATTTAAACTTCATATCCTTTGCAAATTTGAAGTATAAATCCCTATTAACCTAGTTGTTTCGCCGACCGGGGGGGGCTAGCGAAGGTCAATTAGGGCTCCTTAGCTCATGAAAAATCCTCGATCTAGGTGCATCTTGACTCCATTAAGCCCCATAAGCCAGGCATTGATCCTTGCATCCGCTTGGTGATCAGATTTATCTTTATTTTCTTCACTTTTCCAAATTCTAGGCCTAACCCTAGAGCGTCACCTAGGGCATCAAGAAAAATATTTTGTAGCCATTCAAAAACTTTGAAATTTGGTCCACAACTGTGTTGGGGTTTTCTCAAGGGGTCCTCCAAATTTGAGCTCAATCCGACAATGGAATCCCGAGATATTGCAAGCCCTAGCTCAGGGATCAGTCCTCTCCCTAAGTTGTCTTGGGTTAGTGTCTTCACTTGGGTCATTGCTTTCAAATTCCAAAGAAAAATTATTTCTTTGGTCCTATTCTCCTCCCAAACCTATTCAAGCCCTAGTTTGGGCCCGCTTGGGTTCTTTGTGGTCCCACAAATTCACAACTCACATTCTACAAGGATCACATAGAAGCCATTTCTCCTTTAGGATTATTAGGTCTAGGATACCTCTTGTTAAAGAACGTTCTCCAACCCTAGGTCTAGGTATCCCCATAGCCCTTCCTAAAGAGTCAATCACCTTGCTTTCAAAGCAAGCAAGCTTAGTATTTGAGCCTCTCTTGTGAATAGGCTTTAGGAATCACCGCATATCTTATCATTGATCCATCCATTCTTGTGATTCCTCTCATACCGTGACTCCTCCCATCGGTGAAAGTTCATAAAGAGCAGGTAGCTATAGCTGAGGTGACATTGGGCTATTGCTCCATTGTTGCCACTTGACCTAGTAGTTTCTCTATAGGATCCCCTCCTAGGACTGCTACTAGTTTGAGCGGTAACTGGACTGATTTTGAATATTCCTTGGAGCTATTCTTTGGTCTAATAGATGGAAATATTGCATGTTATTTTGTAAGTGCTCTTAATTGTTGACTTATTTCTTGAAAGTCTAATGTATGGAATTGTTGAATCTAGTTTATGCTAAATTGTGCCCTAATTTGTTGAAGATTAATTTATTTGCTATCTAGATGAATATTACATGCATTACTCATATATAACATGTGATGAATTTTCCTAGAGGTGAAATACTAGTAGCTCTCCCATTAAATTCCTTTTTTCCATTGAGTGGGTAAATGATTGATATTTGATTGCTAGGGCACCATATTTCAGCTTCCTTAGGAACAATTTTGGCTAATCTTTGTCATCCTAGACTCCATTTCCTAAGGGGCAAGGCACTAGTCCAAGTACTTGGTGGTCTTCTCAAATGTTATCCATATTTTCTCTCTCAATTTGGCCCCTTTGAAGGCTAAGTTAAGAAACTAAGGCTTGGTGTGAAAGAAAGGGAAAGGAGAGCTTGGAAAGAGCAAGGAGCTTGGAACTTGGAGAGGATATTAGAGCTTGGGATCGAAGGACAAAGAGGTAGGAGAGTCTAATCTAAATTTTTTTTTCTATGTTGCATTTTTAATTTGTTCAAAAATGAAAAATTGAATTTTTCTTTTCTATGTTGCATTTTAATTTGTTGAAAAATGAAAAATTGATTTTTTTTTTATATGTTGCATTTTAATTTGTGGAAAAATGAAAAAATGAATTTATTTTTTCTATGTTGCATTTTTTCCTATTCCCATTTGGCATTCCTACATTTTTTTGCAGGCTAAAAACATAAAACATCATGGCTATATGGCTTGGCCTTTTCTTCTTGTTGGTTTTGTTTTTTGTTATTATGGTGTTGGAGAGTAGAAGAAAGAGCGCTATTCCAAAAGAGGAGGATGAAGAAGTGGGTTATAGTGGATTTGATGAAAACTCTGAAGAGGAGTACCATGCTAAGGAGGAAGGGGAGAGTGGAGATTATGAGACCACAGTGACACCAACTAAAATTGACCAAACACCATTGTGGAAATATATTAATAGGCCTAAAGCAGGGAAAGCGGTTGAAACCACTAAATTTTTTTGCCCCCATTGCAATAAAGAATACACAGGTTCATACACTCGTGCCAGAAGGCACCTTTGTGGGAAAAGGCCATGGGATGGAGATAAAAATGTAGGAATCAAAACTTGTGTAAGTGTGTCAGCAACTGATAGAGTCAAATACATAAGGGAAGAGGAGAAAGCCCAATACAAATCTAAAATATCTAAGGGTTTCATTGAATCTTATGCACCATCACATTGTGCACAAAGAAGTCCATCAACTTCCACCCATGGCAGTGGATATGGAGGCACACCTGGCACAGGAGAAAACATCTCTTTAAGGCATAGAACCATATCAGATTTCCTTGACGAAGGGTCTACGAATGATGTGGATTCAAAAAAATTCCAGTTTCTCTATGCATGTGGGTTACCATTCAATGTTCTTTTCTCACCTTATTGGCATGAAATGGTTTCTGCCATTAATGATGCCCCCAAAGGATACAAGAGCCCTCGGTATGACAAGGCTAGAACTATGGGACTTGATCATGAAAAAGAAAAAATAACTCATTCTTTGAGTATAATTACAAGTTATTGGAATGAGCATGGGGTGTCCATTGTATCTGATGGATGGACAAATGTAAAAGGCAAGCCATTGATAAGTGTTCTTGCTGTGTCTGTTAGTGGTGCAATATTCCTTTCATCATATGATTATTCAGATAAGTTGAAGACCGACATCAACATTGCAGAACCATTACTTGACACAATTGAATGTATTGGGCCATATAATGTTGTCCAAGTCATCACTGATAATGTTGCTAATTGTAAGGCAGCGGGAGCAATTATTGAGGATAAATACCCCAACATATTTTGGTCTAGGTGTTTGGTTCACACAATGAACCTTTTGATGCATGATATAATTAAAAACAAACAACTACAATACAGATGGATTGGTGATTTGTACAAGAGGAAAAAAAATGATAAGAATTATTACAAATCATAGCAATACCCATGGGCTTTTTCGTAGTCACTCAAGATTGGAGTTGTTGAAGATTGCAAAGACTAGATTTGCTAGCTATTACCTCACCTTCAGGCGCCTTTTGAAGGTAAGAGAGTCATTTGCAGCCATGGTATCAAGTCCACACTGGCAAGTATTAAAGGACAAGGCAACAACATCAGTTGACAGGCAAGGTTTTGAACAGGTGGGGGAGACTGCTCTTGATCCTTTATTTTGGGCATGTGTGAGGGAAATTTTGAATTTCACCAAGCCCACTTATAGCATGATTCACTTTACATATACAAATAAACCAGTGATTGGGGAGGTGTATGAGCAGATAGACGGCATGTTGGGGCAAATAAAAGATGTTGTTAAGAAAAATGATCCCAACTTGTATTCAATGATTCACAACTATGTGTGTGCACGGTGGAATAAACTTGATGTTCCACTACATGCTTTGGCGTATATCCTTGTGCCAAAATACTACTCTCCATCTTGGTTGGGACAACCTGCACCAGGGGGTGGGGTTAGGATCAAGCCTCATACAGATCTAGAGGTACAAGAGGGATATATGAAAGCATTAGACAAGTTGGTCCCTAACAGGGAGGACTATGCTAATCTGCGCCTTGAATTAGGCAGATACTTCAGTTGCACTGGTCTGTTTGGTTCTTTGCATGCAATGGAAGATAGAGACAGATTTAATGCTCTCACATGGTGGGATGCATATAGCGCCATGGGACTTTTGCCAAAATTGGCAAAAACAAATTTCTCACAAGTTGTAAATACTTCTTCTGTAGAGAGGTGTTTGAGCACCTACAGCGTCATCCATAACGTGAGAAGAAACAAACTCAATGAAAACCAAGCCGAAATCTTAGTTTATGTGCACTACAAGTTGAGGTTGTTGAGTCATTATTGTGATCGGGCTTATGAAGATATATCATATAAAGTTTGGGACAACCACCCAGAGGACGATAATTTGGAGGACAACGCTATACATCTGGAAGAATTGGAAGAAAAACTTTTGATAGATGAGGATGAAGCAACAACATCCATGCCACTGCCACACCCACCATCGAGTAGCAGTGCCAGTGCCAGTGTTCGAGTTCCAACTATTTTTCCTTTGTTGATGCAGCCTCCACCTACATCCTCACGTGGAGGGCATGTGCCTTCTAGTTATGGTCGTGGTACTATGCGGGAGGAGACTGCTAGAAGACCACCATTACCACGAACTACTAAAAAATTAGACATTTCTTGTGGGTGTGTCAAGGGGGCAGCCGCTAGACAATAGATAAAACAGATTTATAGTTTACTAGTCTTTTCTATTTTCTAGTAGTTTTTAACTTTTTATAATTGTTGAAACTTGACTCTTTCATATTTATTATGATAATTTTTGTAAACAATATATAACAATTTAAGTTCGAAGTTTGAAACTTTGAAGTTGGTAGTTATAAGTTTATAAGTCATTATGAATTATGAATATGATGTTTCATGAAAGTTGAAAGTTGTTTCATTTCGTTTCATTTTATAACATTTCATTTCATGTTAAATATTCTTTGTTGTAATGGTTACACTTAGCTTACAAGTACAATTATGGTGATCAACGAATCAATGATGATAAATTTTATATATTGAATTTTGAAAGCTTGAAACTTTAAGTTTGATGAATCATCAGACTAAAGAGTCAATATGTTGTATGTTTCTAACTTGTGGACGTGGTTGATGAAGATTATAACTTCTAGATGATTGATGTTATATGGTTCAATCTATTTTATGTTTTTTTATGTCTTATTCGTCATTCTACATGCTTTTGTTGACATATATGCATCAAAATATAAAAAATATATATATTATAAAAAAACGCTCCCCGAAACGCTCTCGAACCGGGAGCTTCTGAAAATGGCGCTCCCACTCTCGCTCCCCGTTTTCGCTCCCACTCCCAAGTAACCTTGGCCTAAACATCAGGAGGATAGTATTTTCCATAAATATATACTTCTAGTGGGCATCCACTTCAATTTCATCCATAAATTTCCTTGCCCTAATTGCTTGCCCAAGAGGGAAGCCCTAGTTCTCCTTCCTTCAACTTAAGGGTTTTCCATGAAGGTTTCATGAGACTTGGCATAGTTGGTATACATTGTAAGAAAAAATTTCTCCTAGCCTTGACTTTTGGTTTCTCCAACACTCATCAAATTTATCAAACCCAAGGTCTCATGCCCTTATTTCTAGGTCTCCTTATAGAAAGAGAATTGATTCCTTGTGAATCCTTCAACCTAAACTCTGTCTTTCTTGAAGAGTTCATCCTGAGATAATTTCACACCTTAACCCTAGAATACCTATTATAAGTGATCTCTCTACCATTAGGACTCCTCCCATCGGTGAAAATCCATAAAGGGTAGGGGGTTTTGGTTGTGGTGACAATGGGCCATGTTACCCATAGGAGAATTTTTCTCCTTGACATCTCTTCAGCCGACAATGAGCAACACCTGACAGCCACCAATGTAACCAATGTATTGTGCCATTTGATCTTCACTCCCTGAATCAGTCATATGTCCCATCGCCCATATATTGAGAGCATCTATTTGAAGGTGGGCACTCCAATCCTAAAGGTATGTTTTTCATTGTGCAATCCAGTTCTTATGCTTGTTTTTTCCTTGGGCATATTGGGCATGGATTATTAGGTGACTTGGAAGAGGGTTGTGACTCTAGACTTGTTCCCTCACCTTAAATGGGGGGTTAATCCTCAATCCTAGTCCCGTGGGATCTCCCCTATTGGCCTATGGCTTCAGGAAGAGTACTTGGGAAACCTTGATTTTGGTAGTGTGAACCTGTTTTCCCATTTCACATTTTTCACTCCCCTTCGCACATTACAAGACCTATTTCATCGCCTTCCCTCTATGGGTCCACATGACCACTACATCCACATGGCACTAGTACGCCCCCTCCCATTTTCCACATGTTTGCGTCAGGCCTATAATTATTACCCTGGAGGTTGATGTGGCTAAAAGAACGTTAAAAGCATATAATGGCCACAAGCAAGAAACAAAAGAAAAGAATATTATCAAATGCAAAATATGTTCAAGACATTAAAATAGAAAATCGGAAAAAGCTAAACATGAGCTCTACCTCCTATCATTATGGCCATCACCCTAGTTTCTAGGGCCCCATGAGTACCCGCACATCATTAAGGAACCCATGCACGTCCTAACCCCTGGTGGGCGATGAATTGCCCTACCTTAAGGGGGTAATAGTTGTTGCATATCTCTCACAAAATGCTCTCATCTTCTGGAGCCCCGGGCAGTAATACAAAGAAAAATCAAGAAAAGGCAAAAGGAAAATGAATAAGGGTTGAAAAACAAAAGTCATGCTAACTCATGTATCCATGATTTCTCCTTGCTACATCTACACACTTAAATATGTGGACATCCCTCATCATTACCATCATTGAATTCATGGCATTTTGATTTGAGACCCCTGTGTCCCAATCCATATTATCATTATTAACATGACCCCTATCAATTGAAGGATGTAACCTTGGACCTCTCTTTCCCCTTAGGGGTTGGGAGCACCTAATATGGTTGTTTATTAACGACTCCTACCTAGGAAGGTAACTCTATTACAAGCTTAAAACCCCAAATTTGGAAGGGAAACCCATTATGAAGTCTCATTGTGCCCTTAATTAACAAGCTTGGTTGACTTAAATGCACTAATTCATTATTGTACATGATGGTGAGGAAGCACATTGGATCTTATATGTAATTGGCATGTGGATTCATCATGGGTTGGGAAACTTAAATGGGGCCCAAGCCCACCAAAAGATCATATTGACACTTCTAGGGGAAGCATTGAGAGCCATGGGACTCCATCATGTGTCAAAGCATCATTTCATGCCATGGGCACCTTCAACAGTTTGTTCATTGCCCCACATTTTTCGCGAGATGATGCACTTGGACCAGCATACCCCGGTCGACTTAGCATGATTATGGCAGCTAATACAAGGCCCAGAGGAGGTTTTTCTCACCTTTGAGACTTGGGAGGGCAAGCACCATCATTAGAGCCCTAATTTGGAGTAGTGTACAAGGTTTTCTTTCATTCGGAGACCAATGAGACCAGTATTTGTGCCCCAAACCCACTTTAGGGCCCCACATGGTGTATTGCATGGAGACTATGAGGTTATCCCCTTGTTTGACATTTATAGAACCCTATAACAACTTGGCACAAAGAGGACTCAACGTGGCCCTCCAACAGCCCTACATCAGCATGATGTCAGCATTTCAGCTAGCTCTTGGATGGCTAATTCATAACTTATCATAGCTACTTGGTCGGCTTGTGACCAAGGCCTTTATTTTGCACATTTTTATAATGTTAGGGGCTTTAGAATATATATTCGACCTCTAAGGTCTCACATAAATAGAACTTTCTCTAATTTCTAAGAGAGCATCATCATCACTTGGGATTTTCGGCCCTCTTAGGCAATTTCGCACTTTTTCTCTTGGATCTTTTGGAGGATCTTGGATGCACTATGATATTTGGAACTGAATTTATATCTTGTCTTGGAGCTACTTCTTGGATATGGATGGATATATTGCATGATTATCTTGTAAGTTCTTTTGTGGATGGAATCTTTCTCTTGAAAATGTCTAATGTAAGTAATTATTGCAACTACTGTAAATGCTATTGTGCCTTAATTTTTTTGAAGAAATTTTTGAAAGCTATTTGGTTGGCTCGTGCATATGTTACACATGATACAATATGCAATGAATGTTCCTAGTGATGAAATATCCATTTTCTTCATGAAACCCCATATTCTAATAGTAGGCAATTGTTGAAGGTTGGTAGCTAGGGCATCAACTTTTTACCTCCTTGAAGACAAATTTGGCTAATCTAACACATATAGGACTCCATAAACCCAAGGGAGAAGGCACTAGCCTAAGTCGTTTGATGATCAACCCTTCTCTTCTCCATCCTTTCTCCTCCTTAAATTTTTGCTCCATTTTCCTAGGGAAGCTAGCTAGGGCATCAAGAAAAATCTATTAGACAGTGAATTTTCAGATTTTGTTTGGTCAGTACTCTTCCTTGAGGTCTTGCCTTGAGGATCTGCAATTTTGGTGGATTTCTCATGGTTATCCATCCATAATTTTTGGTGCCCTAGAAGGGAAACCTAGCTTGTATTTACCTTCTTGAGGGTTGTATGAGCATTATATCCGGTGGAATAAATCATAAGAAACCCTTTCCTTCCCTTGCCTTGACCTAGGGAGTACCTTGGAAGTATTTCTTCCCACAATCATTCATAAAACCCTGGATCTAGCACAAGTTCTTCTTAGGTATCTCAAAGGGAGCGAAGAGCCTTTGGCACCATTGCTCAAGAGGAAGCAGGTCTACCTTAGTCAAACATTTGAAGAGGTGATTCCTTTAATAACAATATAGATCCTCTTATGGCGACTCCATTGGAAGAACTAAGCCCTTGTTCTTCATTGAACCTCAAAGTCAATGCTTGTTGGGTGAAGACAACATCTCTCAAGGCATCTTTGGATTGACCCTAGTGAATCCTACATGATTGTTATGTGAAACCTAATAGGATGTCTTACCTTTGATAAAATCCCCGCCTTGGACATCACTAGCATACTTGGGTACCCAAACCATTTCACTTTATGCACAATACTTTATGTGCCCAAATCTGATGGTGATCCATCTTCTGCTATTGAACATGAGACAAGATTTGATACATATACCACAAAAGCTGATGTGGTTCATCATGTTGTGCTCATAATGTTGTTCATAAGGTGTTGAGAAATCAGGAGGCTTGTAGTTTAAATTAGATTTGTCTTTCCTTGATAGTTGCTTGTGAAATTTGTTGGCTTCTTATTAATTTAATTACGTTCTTCTTCATCAAACAATTATCAAAAGTAAAAACATGAAGATCACAATACACAAGAAACACAAGATATAGGCTCCCAGCCAAGGAAAAACCCCTCCAAGGGGAAATCCCAGAAAAAATATCTTCTTATAGAATCATATCAAAGTGAGATATCCAAGACCTATGAGCAACCTTCTAGATGCCAAGTCAAACCCTCCTTCTGCACAAAAAATCCATCAACAACAAGAGACCAATAACAAATCTTCAACAAGAGATAAGATAGGGAAGAACTTCCACAAACCTTTCGTCCATTTCAAACTTCGTCCCTCCTTCTGCGAAATTTCAAAACTAATCCAGCAAATTGTGTTTCCAAGTGAACTCAAATCATATTCTATTTATACTATCCATAGGGGTGTGAATAGACATGTCCTTTGGGACAGGGCCAACTTGACATCTAGAGGGGTTTTTTACCCAAAATACATAATTTAAATTTCCTTTTCCTTTTTCTTTACAATAGGTCCAAGTAGGACTTTGACTCTTTGACTCATCAAATCCTAGAAGCATGAAGAACATTCTTAACTAATAAAGTACTAATTCCTTGAACATGAAACCCATGCTTGAAAAATATTTTTTTCTTTTACATTTGTTTTCTTTTTACATAAAATATATAATGACATAAGTACAAAGATAATTATGAAGACCAAACCTAGTTACATTTCTAACACTCCCTCTTAACTAAGGAGGTATTCATAATTCCATAACCGGTACAAGGATACTTCTCAAATTGAAATATTCTCATAAGAAGAGTCGGATTGATAAGCCATCTTTAAGCATCAACAACATAACCAACATTGTCAAATAGAAACATAATAAGGCCTTAACTAATCAATCTCTAACTCTCCAAAAGATTAGGGCACAACGTTGGGAGGCATACATAGGGCACCACCATAGCCTTTAAAGGCACATACCCCATCCGAATGTTCAAAAGGTATGTCCTTCCAATAATATTCTTATCTTAAATTCCCAATCCTCAAAGAATATCAGTCCTCTTCGACCACTCTTATCTTGGATACCCTGTCAGATCCTCAAAGAGTGTTGGTCCACTGGACTACTTCTTATCTTGGATTCTCAATCCTCAAGGAGTACCAGTCCCAGATGCTTATACGATCTTCCATTCTCCCTCCCAGTGTGATACACTAGATGCATGGCGGTTATTTCTGGCCTAAGGCATGACACATATGGAGAATATGGTGTCCACCATCACTGCCTCTCAACCAGGGAAGACATCCTTACTCCTCAAAAAATGGAGGAGATTTCTTACTCCCTCTCAATCAAGGAGACATCACCACAATCATAGTTGGTCTCATACTTCATCAATGCATCAACTACTTTTTAATCCACGAAGTTCTTAGTCGTAGCTGCAAAGACTCTTATCTTGTAATACATCATATTTGAGCTTCGACGTTCTCTTCACATTTCATCTTCATGACACGGTTTCTTAACTCCTAGCACCATATTGTCATATCAAACTTTGAGCTTCTTGGATCCTGTCAATCATTAAACAACATTTTCATCAACTAGTTCATTTGTCTTCTACAAGGAGTCGAGCTTCCTCACATCTACTAGAACATGTCCTCTTCCCTCATAACAGATTTCCATCTTTTGCATGTACTTCTACAATGTCTTTCCAGGGAGCCAAATCATATCTCAAACAAATCATCAATATTGGACTTGCCAAATCATAATGGCCTTAAATCAAGGTGTCAAATTATGCTACTTGTTTCCTCTGAATTCAACCATTCCTTTGCATTTTTTATCTTCATATTGCAACAAGGCTTTGCTTCATGCTTTCAATCATCAATGTGTTTCTAAAATGAACTCATCAGCTAGAAGCTACAATATCATATCTATCAGGGTCCTTACAACTCCCTCTTTCCATCATGCTCATCATTATCAAGGAGTCATAACCAAGCACAAATCTTGCTTTACTTTGTTCTTCCATCCTTCTCATCTTTCTTCCACTATTTTTGATAGCCTTCATTATGTGCCTGCAATCATCAGCAAGTAAAACCAAGAAAAATATACAAATACAAGAGCATGATGTCAATTTTGTCAATCTAGGGTTTCTATGATTTCTCAAAAGGTATTTCTAGGGTTATAGTTACAAACCCTAGATACTTCTTGACCTGACCCTTATTAGGGTTTTTTCTTTTAGCGAAGAAACCTAGTCCTAGGGTTTTTGTCGTCAAGCCCTAGGTTTTATCTTAATCCAACTTTACTAGGATCTAACACAAACCCTAGGGTTTTATCTTTTCAAAACTAGGTTTTAATATCTAAGAACATTTAGCCCTGCAAACCATAAATACCATTTCCCAAGAGCTAGGGTTTCTTTAGAGGGAACAATTAGATAGGATTAGGGTTTTCTAGGTTAATCCTTTGCTTCTAATGTTAATTCAATCTAGGGTTCATAAACAAGTGTCTTCAAGACTTTATAAATTTTCAAGTCCTACAACCCCTAGATTCTTAAGATCTTTAAAAACATGTAAATGATCAACTGCAATACCCTAGAAAATTTTCAAACGCGATTCAACTAATCATTATCATAGGAATTGTACATACCTCTTAAGAGTTTACCTGTCCTCTTTTGCAGAGACCACCAACTTTATTTAAAATTACATCTTCTTAGCGCAGGGATAAACTAATCCATTTGTAGAGCTTTTAAAGCTTCAGTCTTCTATCCATCGATTATTTTCAAGCAATACATCATCTTCTTTCAAAGCTCAAGTCAACTTCATGGTGACTTTTATCTTCTTTGTATGTATAGAAAAGAAGTCTCTTGGCAGACTTTTCATATAACTTTGTTCATAATTTAGTTATATTAATCACTATCTAACTACGAATGTGTGTTCTACAAAAAAGATAGATGGGAGCTTCAAATTGTTGAACCTTAGTGTTATATTGTAATTTGATATCTCTACCACAAAGATGATGCCCTTGATGTCATGTTATACAGTTATAGAGTCAACACTATTGTTGATGCTCTAGAAGCGATCCTACATTGTGTAATGAAGTCACTATACAGGTCATTGTATGATACAATGCCAAATCACTTCTACAAGCTATATTTATTGTTGATGCCACTGACCATTGGAATATAGAGCGAGATCCCTATGTATGCTATGTCACTGCCACTGTAAATAAAATCTTTAATACAAGAATCAATTGTTACAAAGATCGAACCATAGAACAAAACGATGCCACTGTGTTATGGAGTTATTGAGCATATATGAGTCGTAGTTATGTCTTTGTATTAAGAAATGCCATATAATGCAAGCCTCTATGTTGGTATATTGAGATCGAACCATAGAGCATATTCAACAAGCTTTTCATAATGACCACACGGAGTTAAGAAAGTGAGCTACAAACTTGTGAGCCACCATAAAATATAGAATCCGAGCCAGCGAATCTCTAAAACCTTAAGCGATGACATAAAATTGTGTTGCGATGTTACTAGAGAATATATCATGCGATACAACGTGATATCTCCGGGAGCCACCTACATTGTACAGAGAATACGACCATTGAAATTTGCAAACCATATAACATCGTAATCTATTGGAACCATCAACACAAGCCCTTCACGAGCCACGTGTTAGATGCGATACCTAGATTGAGCGAGCCACCATGTAGGATTATTTCATATCCAACTCTGATACAGATCCACTGTAAATTTAATTGAGCTACTAAAATGAGATCTAATGTGATGGCCATTGTAAAAGTAATCCAAGCTTCTATCATATTAGTGTCTTTGTCCATACATCAATTGCAAGGAATAAGAATGTATACGAGCCATGGTGTAATGCTTACCACCACGGAAAAGATTGTGAGCCTTAAGAAATGTGACCCACTCAAAGAATTGACAGCTTCACACAGATAATGTTTGTTGTGTGATGACACCACTGTGTGATATCAATATTGTGCGAGTCCTTGTGTAGATGCGAGCCACAATTAAGCGAACCACTATTTTTTTAATCCCCAAACCACTTCAGGACATGATAACAGTTAGTCTAGTCATAATATATGCGAGCTTTTGCTACTAAGAAGAGGGGTCTGAACCATCATTATAAGCCATTATATATTGCAAGTCAAGGTTGCTAGCCACAAAAGAATAGAGTAAGAATAAACTCAAGTTATACACAAGCCAAGCCATTATAGAATAACAATCAAACCATATAAATAGACCTTCGCATCAAAACTGAGATCAGGGTTTCTATCACAAAGGTAGTTCAATTTATATGCCCATGATCTTCGTCCAATCCACATTAATTCATCAATATTAGCCACAGAAAATTGTCCTGTAAAAAGAGAGATTCTTCAAGGATTTTGATCCAAAATCCAATGGAATGTGATCTTCAAACCTCCAACTTCAGACCTCCTTAGATTTGATACCATGTTGAAAAATCAGGAAGCTTATAGTTTAAAATAGATTTCTCTTTCTTTACTGCTTGTGAAATTTGTCGAATTCTTATTAATTTAATTATTTTCTTCTTCATCAAACAATTATCAAACGTAAAAACATGAAGATCACAATACACAAGAAACACAAGATATAGGCTCCAAGCCAGGGAAAAACCCCTCCAAGAGGAAAACCCAGAAAATTTGTCTTCTTATAGAATCATATCAAAGTGAGATATCCAAGACCTATGACCAACCTTCTAGATGCCAATTCAAACCCTCCTTCTGCACAGCAAATCCACCAACAGAAAGAGACCAAAAATAAATCTTCAACAAGAAATAAGATATGGAAGAACTTCCACAAACCCTTCATAAAATATACAATGACATAAGTACAAATATAATTATGAAGACAGAACCTAGTTATGTTTTCTAACACTCCCTCTTAACTAGGGAGGTATTCATAATTCCATAATCGATACAAGGATACTTCTCAAATTGAAATATTCTCATAAGAAGATATAGAAAAACTTCCACAAACCCTTCATCCATTTCAAACTTTGTCCCTCCTACAAAATTTTAGAACGAATCCAGCGAATTGTGTGTTTCCAAATGAACTCAAATCATCTTCTATTTATATTGTCCAGAGGGGTGCAAATATACATGTCTTTTGGGGAACAACTTGGAATCTAGAGGGGTTTTTAACCCATAATACATATTTAAAAATCCCTTTTTCTTTATAATAGGTCCACGTAGGACTTTGACTCTTTGACTCATCAAATCCTAGAAGCATGAAGAACATGTTTGACTAATAAAGTAATAATTTCTTGAGCATGAAACCTATGGTTGAAAAATATTTTTTTCTTTTTCTTCTTTTTTTCTTTCTACATAAAATATACAACGATAGAAGTACAAAGATAATTACCTAGTTACATTTTCTAACATAAGGTTCCTTCAAGGTCATGACTCATGATTGTATACTTGCAAGCCTAGGAGCATTTCAGCAATTGAAGCATTCTTTGATAACTTTCTGGAGCATTATCGAACTAAGGACCAGGCTTTCCCAACATTAGATATTGATCTTCAAAAGGAAGCCTTCATTGAACATAAGGAGGATCATGAGGAAGAAGAGGATCCCTTTCTAAATCATCAAAATGAGAACATTGATGAAGACATTAAGGAAGAACTTGAAATTTTGAATGGAAGCAAGATAAGGAGTTTGATGAAGAAGGTTCTATAGAAAGTAAAATTGAAGATAGCCCCATCTTTTTCAAGGATGTTATCTCTGACATTGTACATATCAAAGACCTTGAGAAAGACAACCCCATTAACCCCTTGGACATTAGTGATTTATTGCATATTGAAGAAGGGAAGTGGGAGATCACGGGCCATCATTTTGAAAAAGATCCTATATATGACATCGATGAAGAAGGGGAATTTGTGGAAAGTTAAGTTGAGGCTAGCCCTATTTCTGTCAAGGATATTATTCTTAATGATATGCCTTTTGAGCCACTAGAACAGCAAGGTGATCCCATGGCTCCTTTGAGAATTGACATTGAAGACTACTTGCATGTTGTAGAAAGGAAATGGGAGATTATTAGCTACCACTTTGACAAAGTCCCCATTTATGACGTTGATGATGAACTTGATAAGGATCTTGATTTGCCTTGTATTCCATGTCATCAAGAAACATTGATCACTTTGCATCTATCCTTGGGCCTTAGTATTAAAAATGATGAACACATGGTGGTCTCCCCTTTTAAACATGGTCCTTACAATAGGCAACCTGGTTGGGGTAATTCCCTTGTCTTCCTTATTTTCCCTCCTATCCTTCTCAGCCAGAGCATCAGGATATAAAAGGGAACTTCATGAATAAGAGAACCTTTGAGAAAATGTAATGGGGTTTGATCATTGATTTCTCCATATTCTTGATTAAAGGAAAGACCCGATGATGCAAGCCCAACTCATGTTCCCCTCCTTTGTCCAATGTTCCTTTACATGATTCATAGTTGTTTTATTTTCCCACTTACCGCCCTTGTGACCTTACATATGAGTGTCGTGATTGTCATGTTTTCTTTCAAATGTATATCATAAGCAATCATACAGATAGGAAATATGATCTTGATACAATGATGTGTTGGTTACATTGGCTATATGATTAGACTTAGAATTTGCATATTTTAGCAAGCATGTTAGAATAGGATGCATTGCATATTAATTTTGCATAGCTAATATCGTCATATCATGTTCTCATGCTAGAATAGATGCATTTAGATTAAATGTGCATTTTGGAATAGATTTTATTTTCTGTATGGTTTTGTTATTTAATGAAAACATGGGTGATGAAAGTACACCCAGGACACATGCTTTCAACATTGTTTGTGATGTGAAAGATACAGGTCTGTAGTCACATGTTGATTTTTGGTAGCATCAGAGGTGCTCTAAGTCTTAAAATTTGTGGAGAGGCTTAGGCACTAGTATTCCAAAGAACCCAGAAACCGTTAGTGAAAATTCCACTCGGAATATGTTTTATTGTAAAAATTAATTATTTTAATGGGGACCCTAAGTCTAAGCTAAGGGAAATTAAATAATTAAAGGGTATTAGTAAAATAGAGTGAGAATGATATAGAAAAAGCAGAGATCAAGTCAAGTTATAATCTTGGCCGTTGATTAGAGATCTAATCTCGATTGTTGATGTCTCAATGAGAAGATTATAAAAGAAGGCTTGAGTGAATCAAGTGATCGAATTCTTCTGACGGAGCAGTGCTCAAATGAAGATCAGATCTAAGTGATTCCAGCGCAGTAAGGGGAAGTAGAGATAGTTGTTGGTCGGAGGATCTTCTCCGGGACCAAGAATACTAAGCAAAGAGGCAGCAAAACCAGCAGAGGAAGTAGTGCAGCCTCTAGAGGGTGTGATGCAGCCCCCAAAAGGGGTGATGCAGGCCCACGCAGAGGAAGTGCAGTGTTTTCGAGAGAGAGTCCGAGATTTGCTGGGAGATCGGGGTTCTGAAACGAGAGGGTTGGAACCTGACTTTCAGAGGAGCATATCAATCCAAGAGAGGAGGTGACGCAATCCATAGAGGTCCCCACGTAGGCCTACGCAGCTACTATGCAGAGGGTGTTGGGGTTTCACCAGTTCGGCTACCGGATCAGCCGAGACTTGCAGTGTGAGGTAAAACTCGTGATGATTTGTCAATCATGATTTCTCTATATTGGATATCCAGCAAGACATCCAAAGATTGTATTCAAAAAATGTAGCTTCATAATACAAACCCTTAGATCTAATGCACCAGTTTTCCTGCAATGGGTTTTTCTGGGGACTTAGTCCAAAATAAAGGTGTCCAATGTGTGATTTTTTCTTTGCTCAGTTTCCTTCTTTCAAAACCATAAAGTATTAAGTATAGGCTACTTTAGTAATTTAATGCAATAATTCATGAAGAAATCTGAATTAATTCTGTAATGTAATTTACAAAATAGGAGTAGTAAATTCAGCTAGTTGCACTAGGATTCCTGAGATTGTTAGATCTAGGAATTTTCACATGGTATCAAAGCATTTGATGTGAAACAGGAAGAGCAGATCTGAGCACTAAAGTGAAGGCCGAATTTTTGCAGCAACAGCAAATCGAATCCCCAGAGGGATTGCGCAGTTCTAGCCAGGAGGGCTAAATCTTCGAGATTGTCTCTCTCTGAGTGAGTCGACAGAGAGGTAAGAATTCCAGATCGAGATCTTACTGAGGTAGAGGGAGCAGCGCAAAGCCTTCACGTAGAGCCAGAGGGACGTATTTTTTCTACAAGGAGTTGCTGGGCAGAGAAGTGTCAGAAGAAGAAGAAGAGCACATAGCAGGGAATTCTTCCTCAGTGAGTTCCTTTGCCAAGGAATTCAGCGTTTCTCAGTTATTAGGCAGCTGATGAGCATCAGACTTACCAGCTCCATCAACATGTGCGTAAGCTAGCTTAGAATCTATGCAGTAGGGAGAAAGAGGAAGCAATTCAACAGTTTTCCACTGAGATGGCATCTCATGGTCTTAGAGATATGGATCGATTGGAGGGATCCACCAACTACGTAATCTGGAAGGAAAGGATCAAATTCTTTTTGGATGAATATGATCTCAAGACGTTCGTGGACAACGTGGTTGTTGTGCCTAAAAATATGGATCAGAACAAAAATTACAAGTCCAATATGGCAAAGGCCAAGAAACTTATCCTTGATGGTATCAAGGATCATATTGTCTCACATATAGCTGGCAAGAACACGGCCAAGGAGATATGGGAGGCCTTGGCCTTACTATATGAAGGAACTTACAAGCAACGAAACAAGTACTTGGAGCAAAAGCTCTGAATGATCCGGATGCAAAAGGGGGAGCACATTAATGCATTCTTAACGAGACTTTAGGAGATTCGAGACTAGCTGGTAGTCGTGGGATCCACCCCAACTTCTACAACTATGGTGAAGTTGGCCCTTAACGCAGTCACCAAGGAGTGGCAAGTTTTTTCCAAAGTATCTTAGGCAAGGCAACGCTTCCTAGTTGGGAGCAGATGTGGGCAACAATTTAGGAGGAGGAGCTGAGAAGAGATCTGTACAAGTGCAAGCTTGACGGAAGTAGTGGGAGAAAATCAAAGAATCCAGAGGAGGAGGAGAATGCAGCCCTCGCATCTAAGGGGCAGCAAGGGAAACAAAAACAAAAGAGAGATGTTTCGAAGGTGAAATGCTTCAAATGTGGTGAGATGGGCCACTTTGCATCACACTGTCCTTTGAAGGAAAAGGACAAGGATGAGAATCATGATCCAAAGGTTGCAGCCGCAAAGATCGAGCAGGATGAGTTTGCCATGAGTGCCCATGCTTCTCCAGGAGAGAAATGGGGCGACATAGAATTGTAGTTCATCTTGAACTTTAGTTGGGCGGGATCCTTGAGGAGCCCACCTCTTGGACCACAACCTTGCTACAGGTGCCCATGATCAACAATAGCGAGATGGAGGAGTTTTTAGTGGGAGTCGAGGAGTGATGGAGCAACAGTTGCAATAGATAGTAGAGCAGCAGTAGCGTAGTGCAGAGAAGTAGCAGCGTAGTGCAGAGCAACAGCAGTAGCAGCGTAGTGCTTCAGAGGGACAACGCAATAGCTATCAGCAGTCAGAGTCTTCATCACCACGGTGCATCCACTGAACGCTTGTTCATTTTTTGGGTGGTTTTGAGTTACTTCTCTCAGCAACTAAATTGCAAGGGACAACACAGTAGCTATCAGCAGTCAGAGACTTTCAGCACCAAGGTGCTTCCACTGAACGCTTGTTAAGTTTTTGGGTGGTTTTCAGTTGCTTCTCTCAGCAGCTGAATTGTAGTGCAAATGCAATGTTAGCATTGGCAGTGCTAGCAGCATAGCAGATGCAGCACTTGAGAGGGAGTTGTAGTACAGATGGAGCAGTGGCAGTCACAGTGTCATGGGCAGGAGTACAGTTGCAGCAGCAGCGCAGTGGTTGGTGGACAACTTGTCAGATATCAGCAGTGCAGAGGATGCTTCAAGTTCAGAGCAGTATGCAACAGACATGGTGTTAGAGCACTTTCCTCGCTAATAGGGAGGGTTGATTTTTTGTAGCATTGGAAGTGCTCTAAGTCTCAAAATTTGTGGAGAAGCTTAGGTATGGGAAAAAGTGCTCATAAAGTGCAAAACCAGGGGTAACCACCATGGTATTGACCCATTATATTGGGTAATGATTCGTCTAAATGACCCCGTCCAGGAATACCATCAGAAGTAATGTGGTTTTGGCTCATGGTATTGAAAAAGGGTAAACCTATATAAGGAGAAGAAATTCATTGTGCAAAGGGGGTGAGTGTGGGAGCAAGATGTCTGAGCTTGAATGAATGCTTCTCTCTGAAGTATATCTGAATGGAAAGGGTTACAATTGAATTATAGATCTGAATGCATAAAGCACCTATGAAGAAAATGATGAAGAAGGGAATCTAGATCTGAAATGTATTTGTATTTGCTACATCTGTCTATGGAATGATTAGATCTGAGATGAGGCGAACATCTGTCTGACGTAAAGGGTAAAATCTGTGTGATGTGTATGTTCTGAAGAATTGCAATGACCTAAATGTCTGAAGAACCCTACGCTAGTTTGCCGCATAAGAAGCACGTATATACGCGGCTTCGCTGAAAATAAAGCGCATATGCGCAGTGAAATTAGCTCTGTAATATGTACAGAAGTATACACGGGTTTGTATGGTAGAAGGCGCGTATATACGCAGGATCGGTGAAAGGAAAGCGCGTATGCAAACTAGGGTTTGCTGAAGCATGGGGTATGAAATGTCTGATCTGTTCTGCTGTGTTACTTCTATCTGTATTCTATAGTTCTAAGTTGTCTGTATCAGTTTGGTTGTATGATTGAGCTTAAATGTGTGGAGTGGGTCCAGTCTGAAAATATGATGAAACGAGGCCTGCAAGTTGTGCTCTATTGAAGTTGTTTGGATCCAGTGTGAAAATTGATGAAACATGGTCCATAGTGGTGCTGAGGGTTGTAGCCTTCAGTCAGGGTGTTGTAGCTCCCTTCCTGGTGAGGCTGGTAAACGAGATCAGGGGGTCAGAGCTCCCTTCCAGGAGAGGCTGGTAAACGAGTCAAGGGGTCGGTGCTCCCTTCCAGGAGAGGCTGGTAAACGAGCGCAGGTGGGTGCCTGCGTACTGGTATGAGTCTGCGCTAGTACATATGTTGTAAGATGTTTTCTCTATAATAAAATATTGAAGGCTGAGCAACGGCAGCGGTGGTTTTCTCCCGACTTGGGTTTCCACCTAAAATCCTGGTGTTCATGTGTGATGCTTATATGTGATGATTTATTCTGTTATTACTGCACATGTTTACTGTTAACTAAACATCATAAGAATGAATGTTGCATAGATCTAAGTAAAGATTTAATCACATAATATGATCTCTGTGCATACGCGAGTTTAATGAAGGAGATCCGCGTGTATACGCTAGTTGGCTTCATCAAAGTAGCGTATGGGTTTTGAAGTAAGGAAAAGTAAAAAGTTTTGAATATGCCATGAATACTGATTCACCCCCCCCCCCTCTCAGTATTTTTCCTAACATATTCCCCATAAAAAAAATTCAACAACATCAAGAATCAACTACTATGCATGCATTATCACTATTAGGATCATCTTGGCTTCATAATAATTTGTTTGTGAGAAAATTAATTTTTATTGAACAATCCATCATTGTGTCTTCATGGCGCCTATCCATTGGCCGCAATGGTGTTGATATAGACCATAGGCCACTCTTCCTTCTCAATTTTTATGTCCATGGTGGAGACGATTGACCACTCCTTAATAGTAAAATAAATGACTCTTTGATACTATGAACCTTCTACATGAAACCTTCAAATAGAAGCATTGCAATTATTTTGGGAAGACTAGAGCATGCCACCTTCAACACTGTATTGGAATCGTAATCATTAATCCCTTGATTCAGTCCTATGTTTATGCCATCCAAGCACTAATTTCAATGAATTTTCCTAGCATCTTATTTCTCCTACCAATAGTAGAAAAACAAAAATTAGTGAATAAAAAAGCTACTAAAAATCGCATATAAATGACTATCTTTGGTCACATGTGTTGGAATTATGGCTAATGTCTTTTCCTTGATGGAAACCTACTTAATAAAGATGTAAACATTATAGTAACTGAATGATTATGCAGAATGGAATAGATGTGATAGGTGAGATGGAAAAAGGAATGTCAAGTTCAGAGACAGAGGTATGATAAAAAAAGTGTGAAAAAGTGTACGCATGTCTTGTAAAACAAGATCACGTACATACGCAGGTATGGTGAAGAGAAGTCGTGTACATATTCTGCAACATGGTAATTGGAATATCAATGATCTTTACTATGGTATTGACTCATAGTAATGATCGTGACAACAGATATTTGATACCGTCAAATAATACCATTGACATTACTAAGGGATTGGAATAAGGTGTTGACTGAGGATTATGCTATATAAGGAGATGGATATCAAAGTGTTAGGTGTTACACCATTTTTTGGTCATCTAACCTATTATCATTAGATGGACCCAAGTACACCATGTAAGACCAGTTTTACCCTAAGTAAAACTGCTTTCACTATGTTAAAACAGGAAACCCCAAAAGGAAATATTAAACAAAACCATATTTGTTTGATATTCCTCATGGAATAATTAATTAAACCATAATTTAATTATTATTCCCAGTCATGTTTAACCCAAAATCAAAGGAATTAATTAGATAAACCTTTATTTATCTTATTATTTTCTAGGAATAATCATTTAAACTTTATTTAAATGATATTCCTTGTTAAATATGACCAAATCACCCACAAATAATTAAATAAATCACTATTTATTTAATTATCTTTCAACCACTTCCTTAAATAATTAAACAAATCATTATTTATTTGATTATCTTCTAACCGCTTCCTTAAAAAGATAAATAAATCATTTATTTATTTATTTTTGACAAATTAAGGGATTTGACCCAAGTCAAATACCTTTTCCCCCCAACAAATATAATAAAATATTCCATAAAAAGTGGATCTAGATCTGGTTAACCCATGCACCAAGATCTAGAATGACCCAATATTTTGTTATAAATAGGAGGGTTTTTCCTACCATTCCTCACCTTTTGTTTCCTATTAGATCACTCTGGATCTATACACTTGGTCACATATCTCCATCATTTTCTCCCATTGAGCTCTACTCTTTGCATTGGGTTTTCTACATCAACTAGAGAGAGAAATCTTAGATCTGAAGTGCTGAGGACTTCCAAGAACCCATCCCACCGAGGGGAATTGGATACTCCTTCTAGTTTTCCTCACAGGTGCCCCATTAATACAAAAATTCTTTCAAAAATTGTTCTTGTCTTGTCTATTGGTATATGGAGCAAACCCTTGTTTTTACTGCTTAATGTCTTTCCATGCATAGATCTGGTATTTTGCAGCTCTTTTCTTGTATAACTAACCGCAGATCTGAAGATATTGGCAACCACTTTTGTTGTTAGGGCTATTAGTTATGCATAGCTAAAGTGGTCCTTTTTCGTACACTTCGGCAAAGGATTCATACTAACATTAGGTGTGTAAATTTTTTGTTATCTATGAATGATTTGATATAAAACAGGTGTGCACCAAGGAGAAAGGAAAAAACACAGATCTGAAAGATATGAAGTATGGTATCATATGTGCTTATTTGATTGGCTTGTTGAAAATGTATAGTAGTCATAGATCTGTGGTGATAATGATACTCTGACATGAATGTGTGATGGTAAGATTGTGAAGTATGTGTTGTGGTTGCAGCGAAGACATGATTCAGTGATTACATATCTCTACGTCGGTTTTCCTCTGAGAGTTAGCATACATAAGCGAATCTCCTTCTAGATAGTCGTGCATACATTCTGTGAAAGTTCATAATTTGTATGTAGATGTCAAGCATTAGAAGCGTGTACATATGTGGATTTGTTTTGTAAGAGTCACTTATACATGCTAGGTTTTTGCAGTATGAGTTGGTGACGATGTTTGATCAGTCTTGTTATGTCTATTAGTATCTGTCAATGAAGTCCTTCTTATAATAATATATGTTTGACAATATTGGTTGGGGTTTAATTGATTATGAAATGGAATGGTTACAAGTGATGATACTATTGTGTGGCGATCTATATTTGGTTTAGTGATTTTTGATAGTTTCAATATGTGATCGATTCAGTGGTACAATGATTCAGATTTAGTTATCAATGATTTGAGATTTGTATGTGGGTATTCTTCGGGGTAAGTGTGTGCATATATAGGTATGATTCAGAACAATAGTGTATATTTTATGACATATGACTAATCAAGGTTTGGAGTGACATGATTTTATTTCTGTAATGAACAGTATATGGTATGGTATTCTTATGAAAAATTGTGCATTAATATGATCCGATATGTATTGGTTATGGTTGATTAAGATTTAGTGATTGTTTGATGATTCTGATGGTTCAGTAATTGGGTAGTTGATTTCAAAATTGTTTGGTTCAATGTTGGAAGTGGATCAAGATTGAAAATTTATGAAAAGTGATCCACAAGGAGAAGTATTCAGAAAAAGGGTTTGTAGCTTCCTTCGAGTAGGAGATGGACTCAGAGAAGGTTGTAGCCTTATGCAAGTAGGAGTCTGCGTGTTGGTTAGATTATGCAAAGATACAATATTGTAAGAAGTTTATTTTTTTAATAAAATAAGAAGACATAGATGACAACAATGGTCGTTTTCTCCCACATTGGGTTTTCACCTAAAATACTGGTGTTCATATGTGTTGATATAGTTTTTTTGTGTTGATGTTCTATCTTATTTTTAACTACTCATAGTTACTAATTAATTTATGAATAATGAAGTAATGATGCACTGGTTAATGTTGAACATATGATGAAATTAATGATCAGATAAGTTATCTAGATATACGCAAGTTTCTTTAATAACACTCACTTGTGTATGCTAGTTTTCTTTATAACAGTAGCGTATACAAATCAGTATAAGAAATTGGAAATTGAAGTGTGTAAAATATTGATTCACTCCCCCCTCTCAGTACTTTTCCTAACAATTGGTATCATAGGAGGTCCTTCAGAAGAAGCTTGATGACTTGAAAGGATATTGATCAATATGAGAAATCAAGAGGGATTATTCTCTATCTGCACCATTATTTAAAGGAATGGACTTGGTTTTCTAGAAAGTCAGAAAGAGAGTGTATCTGCAGTCACTTGGAGTTGATGTTTGGGAAATTTTTGAAGGAGGCTATCAGTATCCATCCTCCATTCCCATAGATGAGGTAGGAAAAAAAAATATGAGACCAATGCAAAGGTTGTAAATGTTCTTTTGGGAATCTTGGGAAAATTAGAATTTGTGAAGGTAATGCATCTAAATATTGCAAAGGCTATATGGGACAACATTATACATAGCTATTTGTCGAGGTGGATATTGGTGGCCACCCACCTATTCCACCTAGACCACTAGTCGGCTTCATAATTTTCCTTGTTTATAGCATTAATTACTCTTTTTAGCAGTTTTCGGATCGTGAACTTACGGAACAGTTTGACCCCTTAAATGACATTTTTTTGAGGTTCGTTGTAGGACTGTGGCCATAGGAGGGCCCTCCGACAAATCTTGTCTTACTCAGAGAAATATTTTTGATGATATATTGTATGTGCCAAACAGAGATAATATGACCAAGTTACGACCCTGGGAAGTTGGTTTCCCAACTAACCCCAATGGGGCCCTCAAACTCTTGGTGTTAAATCTTTGGGGTTAGGGTTTTGGTTGTTTAGGGTTTTCCCATGTTTTTAAATATTAAAAAGGCCCTTGAGCCTCATTCTAATGTAGTTCAGAGGCATGTAGCCACCACATATCTTCTTTGACATAACCTACCATCGCCCAAGCTAGTTTGTATTCCATTCTATCTGTAAGAATTTTTTTCAGTATTTGATATTAAGGAGATGAAGTGTTATTCCTACTGCATCTCTACATTTATGTTTATTTCTGTAATTTATTGTGTTCTTGCATAAGTCCCGACCAGTGGTATCAGAGTCATCTTCTCTTTCTCGATATTTCTTTGCATGTCCCCAACGAGGTCAGGATATAACGAGTTAGGGCTCGATCTGGTTGAACCATTGCAAGATCAGCCTCACAAACCCTAACGGCCTCCCATGGAGGAAGAAAAGAAAGATGAGCGAGCAAAAGATCCTATAAAAATATTGCTTGAGGAGGCCCTCAAGAAAAAAAGGAATGCAATGATGGATATTTTTTCCCAAATCCTTCAACAACTATCCACCAGTGGCACATCTTCATTTCGTAGCCACTCTAGAGGCACCACTCCTTTTACGATGCAAGTAAACTTTGACATTCTAATAATTGTGGTCTAAATAGATGCAAACACTGTAGATAGATGGTTGAATCTATTAGAATGATATTTCCTGGTTCATAAATTTTCCAATCAAGAAAATATTACTTTTCCACTCCTCAAAGTCATCCCCCATGTCAAGGACTGGTCAAAAACCTACTGTGAGAAAAAGGATGAGAGGGGACCCTCCTTGTTCTCAACTACACCCACTTGGAATTCTTTCTGAGATACCATCAAGGAATAATATTATCCCATGGGGAGCTATGAGGACAAGTACATGTAATGTACTATGCTGCGGCAACAAAGGGATCAAGATGTGCTTAAGCTGATGAATTTGTTCCATAGCTTGCGCACAAAGTTGGGTATCAAAGATTCAGAGAAACATTTGGTGTTGAAGCACCATAGTTGTCTGCGCATATACATTTAGGAGGAAATTGAGTTCCTCGACATCTCCTCACTTGGTGCAACATACCTAATATGCTACCAATATTGGGCAGAAATTCAAATAGAAGAAGAGAGACTTTGGATCTACGAATCAGAAGTAAGGTAAAGGTGCCCCCAAACCATACAATAAAGGACAAAGGAAAGACATGGCAGCCCATGACAACCCGCCAAAGTCGTAAGAGAAGAAAAACACCAGGAAACCAAAGAAGGAGACGGGGAAGTGGTGTGAGTTCCATAAGAGCCCCATTCACAACACAAGTGAGTGTCGGTCCAAGTAGTCACTGGTGGCCGAGATGAAGGCTTCTTAATCAGATGCATTTTCTGACTCCAAGTTAGAACTGAACAAGGGGAATGACAAAGGGAAGCAGATTATTGATGTGGAGCCTAATGCCATAGTTGCCACCACCAAGATCCAGAACGAGGAAACCGAAGATCCATAGGAGGGGAATGCCTCTTATATTCCCAGATGTGGGTGAAGGGTTCCCCGTTGGAGTTCATTGTTAACAGCAGGAGCTAAAAGAACCTCATTTCAGTAAATGGCATTCCTCTGCATGACAAAAACAAATGGAAAAGGTCATGGGGGAGTATGGGGACATCTTCACCTCACCTACAAGGGTACCTCTGCATTTTCAAGTCAATAAATCCATCAATATGACCCCAAGTGCACCGCAACCCAATGGACAATTGATATTTTGGGGTGTTGGGGTAGGAAGCTCCCAAACTTTATGGAGGGACTAGAGTACATGAGATCTCCAAGTCCCAAAAAGAGATTTGAGAAATTTCATCATGTTTAAGAGATATTTAATTAATTAATATCTTGAATTAAGGACCCTTAGTATAACTTAGGAAAATTAAAAGATTAAATTCTACATGTGATGAAAATGACTTAAGTCACACAAATCAAGCATCTTCTAATCTTAGTCATCGGTTCAAGATTAGATCATGGTCGTTGAGGTTTCAATGAGAAAAGTATAAGAAGAGGTATTGGGGTCAGTTGGAGAACACACACACTAATAGAGCACTGAAGCTAAGCTGAAATTCTAGGGCATGGTTTGCTAATAATTTCAGAAGTGTTTCAGCTGCAGTGAGGGGTAGTATTGGCGAGGGTGATTGTGTTGTCTCTGGAAAAGAGTACAACAAGGGCAGAGAAGCAGCAGACCAGAGCAGTGTTGAGGAAGTAGAAGCTACATAGAGCAACCGAGAGCCCAGCAGGGGTAGCGCAGGGGAAACAGGAGGCTAGCAGGGCTGACGTAGAGGGCTTCAGAGTAGCGTTGGGGTTTCTGCAGACCGGAAAAGGCTGAGTTCTGTAAATCTTGTTTGAGGGTGTGAATCAATCAGTTTTTTTTTCTCTACAACAGAGGTATAGCTGCATATTTTATTTCTCTGTCGGGTTAACCAAGTTTCATGCCCAGATATGTTGTACTTAAATTCTGCTTAATAATAAAAAGCCTCCAACAGCCAGAAGATCAGTTTTCTCGCATTGGATTTTTCCGGGGATAGTTGTCTAGAAAATACATGTGTGTCACTTTTTCATTTTACATGTTATTTAGTTTAGATTTGTATTTGTAAGTTGTTAATGTATTTACTTCGATGTTAATGATGAAGATTTCAGATTAATAACTTAATGTAAGTAGGAGAAGTAAATCATAAATTTAACAGTAGGGTTTCTGTTTGAGCATATTCAGAAATTTTCAAATGGTATCAGAGGGATTGCAGATCTAGTTGAATCTCTAGAAAGAAGACTAAAGAATCTATGCTACAAGAAGCAGCAGAGAAAGAAGCAACAACAACAGATAACTTGGATAGGGTAGCACATCAGCAGAGGGATGCAAAAGTAGTAGAGCCACGTAAAGGGTTAACGAAGTCCTCACTGGTTGATGCATAGGCAACGCAGAGCCACCCAAAGGGACCTAGTAGGAGCCTGCATCGTGAAATCACTGTGTTGGGACGGTCTTCTCACATAAAGGCCAGCCAGGGTGACGCAGTCCAGAGGCTGATTACTGTGCAGAGTGTCGTGATATGGAAGCTGAAGCTACATACCTTCAACAATTGTTGGGGGGGTGCAAATTCTTCCAGTGCAGAATTTAGCCTACGCTAAGTTGAGAAAGAGTTGGAGGAGAACAAATTCTCAGAATATTTCCTGCCAAATAGATCTATAGATCGATCAAAGGATCGAAGAGAGCTGATTCATATTGTTTGGCAGACTTACAAGGGAGGGATTCGATTGTTAGAGGGAGCAGAGTGTTCCTTTCTCGCCAAGGACCCTAGATCTGAGTCTCTAATATAGAGAGGAGGATCAGTTTTGACAAACATCTGAGCATATGGCGTGACATGGACTGCATGATCAGGATAGGTTGGACAGCATGTCCAACTTTTCAATCTGGAAGGCCAAAATCCTTGTATTCATGAAGGCATACAACTTGAGGGAGAATCCAGAGAAATTCTTAGCTACACTGACCGATGCGGAACTCCTGCCAGAGCATAATGAGGAAACGACACATGCCAAGCGCTTCATCATGGATGGGGTAAAATATCATGTGGTACCACACATAGCTGAGAAGGAAACGACTCATGAGATGTGGGTAGCCCTAACCACATTGTATGAAGGAACATTCATCCAGAGAAATCTATCCAGACTATAATCGATCTGGGATCATATGACTGGCATGGGGTTCAAGGTAGATGATGATGTATGGGTGAGGATTTCTCTCAATGCAGTCACAGATGACTAGGAAACTTTTTTCCAAAGTCTCTTCAACAGAGCGGACCTTCCCAACTGGGACAACATGTGGGCTATCCTTCGACAAGAGGAAATCCGTCGGATGACCGAAAGACAGTACAACACTAGTTAGAGAAAAGTGAAGAAGGAAGAAGAGGAAGATGTAGCCTTGGCATCAAAGAGGCAGCAAAGGAAAAATAAGTGTGATCTTTCGAAGATAAAATTTTTCCAATGCGATGAACTTGGAAATTTCGCCAACAATTGTCCTTATAAGAAAAATAACAAGGAAGCTTCTTGTTCCAAGGCTATTATAGCAGACGATGGCTCTGAAGATGAAGTAGCCATGAGTGCTCATGAATCATGAAAGTGGGGTGATATTGATCTATAGAGAAGATTAGAGTGGTGGCGGTATGCTTGAGTAGCCCAACTCTTGGATCACATACGAGCTAAGGGAGCCTTAAGACCGTAGCAGGGCACGTGGAGCAATGGGTGCAGAGAATCACGGATGGAACAAAGGCAAAGCTGACATGCTAATGAGGGAGCAATGTAGTACGCATACAACAATAGGGTAGAGTATGCATTGCAGTGTTCTAGCAGCACATAGGCTTCATGAGGTAAGTGCAACGCAACAACAATGTAGAGGACAGCAGTGCAGAGCAGGTCTTCTTATGTAGTGCAGAGCTACAACAGTGCAGTAGCTTTTAGAGGAAAATGCAAAGAAGTAACCTATGGAGCTTCAGTGATGAGATGCATCCCAACTGACTTGTCTATCAAAGATTAGGTAGGAGTCCTTCATTTGCTTACTCTCAGCAACTGAGTTGCAGTGCAAGAGTTAGCAGTGGCAGTGTTATGAGCATCACGATGCATCAATTTGAGAGGGAGCTGTAGTACGAATGTAGTAGTGGTGGTGGAAATATCATGGGCATCAGTATAAAAGAGCAACAACAACGCAATGATGAAGGGAAACATGCCAAGCATCACCGCAGATCAGTGCATAATTTTGGGGTGAATTGTTTTTCTAGAGCACATTCCTTGATAAGAGGGAGTGTAGAGATTTTGGGGTTTTGGGGTGTCATCGGATGTGCTATAGCTCCCAAACTTTGTGGAGGGACTAGAGTACACGAGATCTCCAAGACCCAGAAAGCGATTTAAGAAATTCCATCATCTTTAAGATATATCTAATTAATTAATTTTTTTAATTAAGGACACTAAGTCTAAATTAGGAAACTAAAAGATTAAAGTTAATTAAATTCAATATGTGATGAAAATGACTTAAGTCACACAGATCAAGAATATTCTAATATTATCCGTCAATTCAAGATTATATCATGGCCATTGATGTTTCAACAAGAAAAATATAAGAAGAGGGCTTGGGGTCAGTTGGAGAACACACACACACTAGCAGAGAACTGAAGCTAAGAAGAAATTATAGGGCGTGGTTTGCTAAGAATTTCAAAGTGTGTCACCTGCAGCGAGGAGCAGTATTGGCGAGGGGGATGGTGTAGTCCTAGGCCAGGATTACAACAAGGGTAGAGAAGTAGAAAACCAGAGCAGTACAGAGGAAGTAGCATCTATGCAGAGCAGCTGAGAGCCCAACAGCGGTAACGTAGGGGTAGCAGGAGGCCAGCAGGGCTGACACAAGCCCAGCCAGGGCAGCATAACCCAGTATTGGGTGACGTAAGCCCTTCCTAAGTAACACAGGGGCTGACGTAGGCCATCAGGGCTGACACAGATGGATTCAAAGCAATGATGGGGTTTCTGCAGACAAGAAAAGGCTGACTTTTGTAAATCCCATTTGAGGGTCTGAATCATTTAGTTTTTTTGTCTCAAGAAAAAAGGTATAGCTGCATATTTTATTTAACTATTGGGTTAACCAAGTTTGGTGCCCATATCTATTGTACTTATATTCTGGTTAATAATAAAAACCCTCCAGCAGGCAGAAGACTAGTTTTCCCCCATTGGGTTTTTTCGGGGACAGTTGTCCAGAAAATCCTTGTGTGTCACTTTGTCATTTTGCATGTTATTCAGTTTAGATTTGTATGTGTAGTATGTTAATGTATTTAATTTGATGTTAATGCGGAATATTTCAGATTAATAAATTAATGTAAGTGGGAGAAGTAAATCAGAAATTTAATAGTAGGGTTTCTGTTTGAGCATATTCAGAAACTTTCACAGGGACTAATATATCAACGCTCTGTTCTAGAGAAAGATGATATCAAGAGGAAAATTCAGGAGTTGCTACAGAAAGGTCACATCCGTCCAAGTTCATTGCCCTATGGGAGCTTGATCATGATGGTGCAAAAGAAGGATGTGACTTGGAGACTTTGTACTGACTATCGGTCGTTCAACAAGATCACTACCTGGAATAGGTATCTGATCCCATGGATTGATGACCTTTTATACGAACTCAATGGGGCCAGATATTTCAAAAATATTGACTTGAAGTCTGGTTATCACCAGGTACCAATCAAACCCTTCGATGTGTGGAAGATTGCCTTCAAATCCAAGGAGGGCCTTTTTGAGTGGCTGGTCATGACTTTCGGGTTGACGAATTCCCCCGCAAGCTTCATGAGGCTAATGGAAGACATCTTGCGGCCATTTACCAACTCATTTGTGGTGGTGTATTTGGATGACATCTTGATCTTTAGGGAAGATCACTCCACTACATTTGACAGGTGGAGAAATGCACTTTTTGCATGACCCAGGTTCAATATATAGGATACATAATTGATTAGAGGGGGGTGCATGTGGACCTAGCCAAGATCCCAAAAATTCGGGATTGGCCAGCCCCAACCACTCTAATGGAGCTCTGTAGCTTTCTGGGTCTTTTCAATTTATACTGTAGGTTCATGTTGGGGTTGTCTCATATCACTTGGCCTTTGAGTCAAGTCAGCAAAGGGGGAGAAAAATCCAAATTCTTTTGGTACGAATCTCAACAGAAGACTTTCTTATATTTGAAGCATCACCTCTGTTCTACACCAGTGCTCACATTACTAGACTTGCAACAACAATTTGAGATCAAGACAGATGCCTATGACTGTGCTATTTGGGCAGGTCTTACTCAGTAGGGGTATCCAGTGGCCTATCACAGTGAGACACTTTCTGGAGCAGTCTGAAAGTATCCCACCTATAAAAAAGAGATGTATTCCATTGTGTAGGCTTGCCGACAATGAAATCATTACATTCTGGGGAAGTAAACAGTTGTCTACATATATCACTGACCCCTACAGTTCATATAGACACAAGGGAAGTTGTAGAAAGATCTTCATCAGAAATGGTCCACATACCTACAACAGTTCCATTTGAACATCAAGTACAAGAATGGAAGTACCAAAATTGTTTAAGACTGCCTCAACCGCCTGTCAATCGTGGTGCTAACCACTATGCTCGACTCTTGTGGGCACAAGACTTCAAGTTTTCCTCATATCTACAAAAGTGATCCAGAATTCGGCAGTATATACCAGATGCTCCTAGAAGGTAAGCAAGTTATATAATTTCACCTCCAAGATGCACTATTGTGCCACCTGGGACACCTCTCTATTCCTTCAAGCGAGCGTTCCAAGATGATTTTTGAAGTGCACTACAGTTAGGTTGCTAGACATTTTGGGATCTAGAAAATAGTGGCAGTATTGCATAAGTATTTCTATTGGCCTAACCTTCGATAGGATGTCAGGAAGTACATCAGATCCTGCACTTCCCGTGCCATCGCCAAAACAACCATCAAGAAGCAAGGCCTCCACTACCTACCCCTAGTCGACCTTAGGAATCTATCTCCATGGCTTATATGTCAGGCATTCCTTCTACCAATCATGGAAATGACTGTGTTGTTTTGGTCATTGACAAATTCTCCAAGATGGCCATTATGGTGGCCTACAAGAAGAATATCACAACATAAGCCACTGTTAAACTCTTCTTTGATAAAGTGTGAGTAAACTTTGGGGTCCCATAGTCCATTATCTGAGATCAGGACAACAGATTCCTTATCACATTTTGTTCAAGTCTCTAGTCAATGTTGGACACAAAAATCACTAAGTCCACAGCTTTCCACCCCAAAACTGATGGCCAAACAGAGGTCGTCAACAGGATTATCGTACACATTTTGCACATGTACAACTCGAAGCATCTATGTACATGGGATGAAAGCATTCCCTATATCTAGCACAGCTATAACCAGGCTCTCCATAGTTCAACTAGCCACAACCCCTTTCAGGTGGGTTTGGAATTCCAACCACTATGTCCCATTGATGTGTCTATACCATTTACATATACTCAGGCATATTCGGCTCATGTTTGGTCCAAAATTGGCCAGGAAAAAAACTTCAATGACCGCATTCAAAACATCCACCAATAGGACCATGAAATATTGGATAGGGCCAATCACTACAAGGAAAAACCCTCTAGTGGAGGTTATAAAGGAGGTTTTTAGTGTTATAAAATTGGCCAAAATTGTCAAAAAAAAAAATTGCTACAACATCTGTTTTTGGTAACTGAGGTTTTGACGGAGCTTCTAACGAAACATCAACACAACTAAAAAAAATTAGCTGGCCAGAGGTTTTTACAAATCTTTTTCTCATCGGTGCATGCATCGTGTGTCAACTCACCAGTGTGTTTTAACCTGTATGCAACAATACTATAAACATACCAAGCACCAAGATGGGAAACAAATTTCAGAAACCCCAAGGCATTTAGCAACGTCTCGGTGTGTGTCACCCACAAATATGCACCACACTGATATAAGGTGCATGCATCATCATTGTTAAGGTGTAAAAATGCACCAGGTCGTTAATGTGTTAAAACGCACCGGGCTGTTAAGTTATAAAAACGCGTTGGCGCATTAAAGGAAAACCATATCGGTGCATGCAATGCCTATCCACTCAGGTCGTATTCGTCGATAAAGTGCACCGGGAGTTCTAACTGGTATTGGTATTTGGTGCGGTTCTCATAGGTCGTAGAAAATCACTAGTGCGTAGTATCATACAAACGCACCGGTGCGCAGTATCATACAAACACACAAGTGCCAGTATCATACACATGCACTAGAGTTCATTTTCTAGTTTTTAGAAACATCGACCTGTGACAGTGCAATTATTGTGATTTTTTAAAATTCATTAGTCATCAAAAGTTGACACATATCTTATAACAATATCCATATGAATTGAATTTTTATTAGTACATTTGAATGTGATGTTTGGATGAATTTGTTATATCATATCATCATATTTTGCATCTCTTCATTATAATATTTAATCATCCATATATTTAATTAGTGGTGTAACATTTCACAATGACAATGGAGAACGTAATAGGATAAATTAAAAGATATTTTATTATATATATGTTAATAAGACACTCTATGTAATACAAAATGGGACAGTTATTGGTATCCCTTTGTCTTTCAATTGGGACACTATGTCCATTACATTAAAAAAATGTTTGATTTCACAGACAAATATTTCAAAAAATACAACACCTTGCTTTGATATCCAAACATATTGATCATCATTCTTTGCTAGAACTGTTGTCATTGCTCGAGCTACTTCCATGACTTGGGTTATTTGGAAGAATGTTTTGTTCATTGTGTTGATTTTTTTCTTCTTATTCAAGTTTCATCTACAAACATAAAAATAAAGTGTAATGAGTGTATATACATTGGTGAGAATAATGAAAATTACAATATTAAATAATATACATCAATGTAAATCGAAAATAAATGTACCATAACAAGAATTGGCTTGTGAACTATACACATTCTTTCAAAACCAAAGTTCATGCCATCTTTCAACAATTCATTTGTTGGCAAAGTTCCATACTTTGTTTCCTGCAAGATTTATACCCCATAACATATCATAGATTTAATATTAAAGATTTTTTTGTTTTATTAATTATAGATGGAGCTATGTAAAACAAGATAGATACTTACAAATTCCACAATTAATTTCTGATATGCCAACATATACTGACAACCCATATTTAAAGCAATGTAAATCAATTCTTCTAATGGTTCTTCTTTGTATGTTAGCACTTGTTTGAATACATTCAATGATGATTGATGTAAAACAACATAAAATATATAAAAATTAAATCTAGTTAAGTTGTTATAAGGAAGTAACAATTACTCACAAACATAGATATCAACCATTTTCTTCCTTGTCGTCATGTTTTATGTGCTGAATGGATTCCATTTTCTTTTCTTTTCTGCAAGAAAATACTTGAAAATTAATATTTAATGATAAATTATTTATTTATTTTACCTAATCGGAAATTTTAATAATTACATATTACATTTGAAGCACGTTGTTGTTGAGATGCCTCCTGGTGCAATGCAATTATGTCCATTTCTTTGACCATCCCCTTGTACACATTTTTGGACATTCTTACTAGCATATTTATGATATCAGCTTGTTCATCCTTTGAGATTTACATAATCTCCCTGAAAAATTAACATGACAATCAACTATTTAATTTTTATATTGATATATGAAAACTAAATATAACAAAAGTGATATTTATAAATGATTTCTTTATATATATATATATAATTCTAGAAAAACATTTAAAGGAATATTACTTTTCAATGCTTCTTTTTTGTTGTTGTACGTTTTCTCTATTAAAAGTCTCACATTTCTCATTGACCAATTCTCTGGAAACTCTTCCTATAGTTGAAATAAAATTTAGTTCTTGGAATCATTGGATTGAATTTTGTATTGTAAGTGGAAAGAACGTCTATAAATTTTTTTCATTAGATCCCTCAAAGTTTTGTAAAAATTTTTCCCCCTTTCATTAACCTCCGACACCACTCCAAATGAGCTAAGGAGCAATTCATTTTCATTTTCAAGTTCTCTTTTTTTTTTCTTAGAACAACATTCATTTTCTTCATTGTTGGTCCCTGTAGAACATTAACATATCTGAATTAATATATTGTTTGAAACATGTTATCTAATATTTTTAAGTATATTATTAATGAAAATTCAAAAAAGAAACTCATATTGGATCGATAGTATTTTTTCATTCACCTGATTCATCCTTCTGCAATTTTTTCATCAAGCTTCTATGCTCTTTTGGTCTTAGATCATAAATAATCTTATCGAGCTTCATCATTTTTTGGCTATGAGTGATACACACTAAACAATACATATTAGTTAAACTTACATATAGTTCAAAAATAATAATTTTTGTAAAGAATTTAGAAAGAACTTGCCTTTTTTTCTTTTCTGGATGTGCTATCAGTATTTTTTTTTACTTGAACTCTTGTTAGCTATTTATTTATATAAAACATGTCCCATTCATTGATGTATTTTATAAATAAATCACATACTTTTCAAGTAAAAAAATAAAAAAATCAAGAAAACAATGCCTCTATCTAAATTAGACGCCTGGTGCAACTTTCACAACTTTCGCACTGAAAAAAAACGTGTTAGATTTTTATAAATGCACCGTCAATACAGTAGAAATACCGTACGGTGCTCTTTTTCAATAAGAGACCCAGGCCATTATATTAATACCAGAGCACCGATTAACATAGACATAAATTAATAAAAAAATGTTTTTATCAAACAATGTTTTTTGTCAATATGTGCCCATTGCGCTATACTAAAATCGCACACCAGTGCGCTATACTACAATCGCACACCGGTGTGCTATTTTAAACAGTGTGCACCGATTAACAAAAGATGTTTTTAAAAAATCGTGCAAAGGCCGACAGGGATTGGGATCCGACTCTGCAAGCGGTTTCGAAGGTTAGATGTCATATATATATATATATATATATATATATATATATATATATATATATATATACAAACCCTATAAATCTAAAATAAATATCCCTAATTTTGAAGTCACATAAATAAGAAGAAGCAAGGGTTTAACGTAAGAATGGATTTTTTTGTTTTTTCTCTGTATTTTAATTGAATGTAAATAGGAATAGAGATTGTAAATGATTTTATTAGTAAAATGCACAATAGAATTTAAAATTTTTACTATGCATGTATTAAATCTAGCATAAATTGTAAAAAAAACAATTATTATAGCAAAATTTAACAATTTTACTATAGTACAAGGTTTTTGTGTGAATCACCAGATCTTTCAAATTCTGGTTCTTTGAATAGTGTTATTGTTTGAAAGTAATTTTTTGCTCCACAGTGCTCTCTTGCTCTCTTTCTCTAGTTATACCTCTCGTGCAAATCCATCCCTAAAATTTTTTGCAAAAATAATGAAATAATGAATATCTATTACTATTTAAAGAACTTTTTTATGAGATTAGATTTCTAAAAATCATTTTCTACTCATTTTTTAGTTTACCATTTTTTCACTTTAAAAAATAAAGTTCTGCATTTTTTTTCACGATATTTGGTGCGTTTTTTAACTAACAACATCAGTGCGTCCAGTAATAAAACTGCACCAGCGCAGTTAACAACACATTAGCACCAATAAAAATAACTCCCTTTTTAAGGCACTGAAATTACTTTTAGGTATGTACACCAAAATTTATTGTTGATTTTTCTTAAATGCAGAGAGAAAATCTCATAATTATATCAAATGGAAAATTCTTCAAAATCCAGCTTATTCCATAATTTTTTTCAAAGTCCATCATGGAGTTCTCCCTATCCGTCTCCGACATAATTACTTCATATTTTATTTATATTTTCATTATTTATTTGAATTTATTTGTTTACCCATGTCAGTTAGCTGAATAAATTATTTTATACAAATTTTCAAGTTCATGCAGATTCATAATCGAGTTCATATGCACAATATTCAAACAGTTCCAAAACGTTGGAAGCTCTTATCAGGAGTAGCATACTGGAAGGCGCAGTTGGTAGATGAAAATGGATTTCCACTTCACCCTGCCAGTTGTCACATGCCATCTTCTAGCCACAATCCTGGGACAATAATGGTAATATTTTTTTGGTATAATGTAATTATTTCAACATCAAATCAATTAATCATGCATTGATGTGCTTACTAATTGATATCATCCATTTTGTACTAATTATGTTCAAATATATTTTTTGAAATTATTAGGATTTTGGTGATGATGAGCGACCTACCTACCATATTCTGTTGCACCCCACAACAATGCCAAATCGATAGAAGGTTGAATTAAGAGAAAAAATTAGAGAGGAGCGATACCAAGAATGGTTGAATCAACCACATATTTAATTCCCACTATGTCTATATTCACCAATTAGGAATGACTACAACAATAGTAGTTCTTCATAAGCTGGAAATGGAGGCAATCAAATAGAGGTTGGTATGGATGATTAATTAAAGGATATGACTGCCATGGAGACAATGTTGTTAGATGCATTCCATAACAATGATCAGCTAGGGGATGATGCTCATATCGTGGATACCTTTTTCGAAAGCCTTAATTTGCTTCCACCACACCTCTCTTTGGATTTGGCGGTTAGTCAAAGTCAACCCAATTTGGGACAACGATGTTACTGTACAATTTGAAAGAAAATTTTTGCTTATCGAATGCATGTTTCTCGAAAATTTTGAGGTAATTGACCATGAAGTCCCTTATATTTGAAAAATATTGTCACACAATCAACATTACAAATGATCAATTTTATGAATGTTAATTTAATTTTTGGCATTGTAAATTTAATATTGTCCATGACCAACTATAGGTTATTTAAAAATAAGGTTCTTCCAAGTGATAATGTCTTGCCCAGTAGTTGTGAAGAGGAAAAAAAATTGTTGAAAATGTTGGGTGTTGAGTACATATCATATCATGCATGTCCAAATGATTGTATTCTATATAGAGGAGAATATGCAGATAAAGAGATGTGTCCGAAATGTGGGCATGACAGGTATGATAAATCTAAAAATAAGGGAAATCAAGTACTGGTCCTCCTTTTAATATATTGAGGCACATGCCTATAATTCCAAGGATTCAAAGGCTCTTTCGTTGCAAAGAATTAGCTATGTTGCAGGGATGGCATGCCTCACACAGAAGTGAGTTGGGAGTTATGCGAATACCAACTGATTCAATAGCCATGAAGCATATAGAGGATACATGGCCCGAAAAATTCAAGGATGAAGTATGAAGTCTACGACTCAGCATAGCCATGGATGGCTTCAACACATGTTCCCTCCAGAATTCCAAATATTCTGTTTATCCTATAGTAGTGATCAATAACAATATCCCCCGATGGTTTTCCGTGAAGAATGAACATCTAATGTTGGCTCTCATAGTCCCTGGTAGAATAAAAGTGAAGAATATGGATGTCTACTTACAACCATTGGTAGATGAATTGAAGAAATTATGGGATGGGATAAATGTTTGCGATATATCAAGACCCATCACAACAGAGAGGAGTTTTATGTTGGCATATGTGCTTACATGAAACATGATTATCCAGGCTTAGGAGTTTGCTATGTTAAATTACATGTTTATTGATTTGTTTTTATACATAACAATATTCTTTCATATATTAATTATTTAATTCATTGTAATTGTTTTGATCTTCATGATATTCTTTAACGTACCATGCATATCAGATACAATACTGGTGTCTGTAACAAAAGGGTATTATGGATGTAAATCTTGTGTACCTTCTCTGAAATCTAGATTGTCCAATGACCTACGAAAGCCAGTGTATTACTACTCCAAAGTATTCCTCCCAGAAGAACACCCTTACAGAAGAGCAACATCTGCTTTCAATGGTAAACGAGAGAGAACCCAAATGCCTACAACAACGACACCAGTTGAATGGCTTAGAGAATATGAGAGAGATGGGAGCTATGTTCGATGATCCAGAATTATTCGACACCTATGTTGAGAAATTTCCCATTGGGATGAAAAGGAAATCTGTCTTTATAACCTCCCATATTGGGAACATCTTAAGATTACCCACTTATTAGATCCCATGCATATATTTAAAAATGTTTCATCTTTTTTATGGAGGCACATATCATCGAAACAAAGTGGCACATTAGCTATAGTAGGAAAGATATTATTACTTAAAAAACTAAAAATAAACATTGGTCAAGACAACTTAGGAAGGTACAGGATCGCTGGCTTGTCCCTCGACCAGGCTTTCCTCAAGATGGTGATGTCCCATGGATTTTAAAATATGATCTTTTCTTGAAAAGGAAGTTATAATGGGTGTGAGGGTGCCATCTTCATATGGGTCTTCACTACGGTGCTGCTTCACCGTGGAAGACCATTTGTCGGGGTTGAAATCACATGACCATTTGAATCTTCTAGGAGTACGCATAATGTCAAAAGTATGATTTTATTATTTGTTATATTAATAATTTTTATCGCATGAGATCATAAAGCATAACTAATTTTGTATGTGTTTATAACTTTGCAGTGTCATTATCCTTCGTTCATCCGTGGGTGTGTGAAACGTGACTTCCCCCAAGACCTAGGACATGCCATATCTAAATTATCTGCATTTGTACGTTGGATCACGTCAAAGGAGCTTCATATGGCTAGCATTCCATGGTGGCGTCAAGAGATAGTTGAGATTGTTTGTATGTTTGGAGGAACTAACTGATTTAGTTTCATGGACATGAGTTCATCTTCTAATCCACCTAGTAGATGAGGTTGAATTAGTTGGGGGTGGTTTCTGTCGTTGGATGTTCTTCTTAGAGAGGTACATGAAGAAATTGAAAGGTTTTGTTCGACAAATGGAAAAACCCAAGGGGTCTATGGTAGAGCGGTACATATTGTATGAGTCTTTCTATTATGCAAGTGAGTACATCAAACAAATCGACAACACAATAGGTGTGGTGATTTGGGATGATGAAGGGGATGAAGACAAAAGAGAAGGGGAGTTTCTCCAAACAAATGGAAAAAGGCACTTGATAAAGAGTAAGTCACTTGTAATTTTTCAAATTTACACAAAGTAAATATTCACATTGAACTTCGATATAATGTATATTTTTATCTCATGTGTAATATATGTCAGTTTTATTTCATCAGCGAATGCATAAATTGAAGCAATCAATAAATTTGTTCTTTACAATTCTTAAGTGACACAACTGTGGGTCGCATTGTATGAACAAAAGAGGATTAAATGGAATAGAGAGAGGGATTTAGATGGTTGAATGGTATAAACGTGCCTTATACAAATCATTTAAAATAAAATATACCAATTATATGCCCCAACAGTTGTGTTTCTGACCAAGTCAGAGAGAAATACGGTGCAACCGGTCATTACCCGCGTGCTGGAGAGGATGCGCTAAATATAGGGATTGGGTGCAAAAACTTGGTAATAATATATTTATGTACATTTTAAACTTAATAATTCACCTTTGAAATGTAACATCTATATTTTATAATTTAACAGTTTGGTTATTAGACACATGACATGATGATTTTTTAACTTTTTTATAGGTGCATTTGTTCCCACCTATGTGGGCATATGGACACCATTTTCGCACAGAAAATGTTGATGATGGACACATGATACAAGACTGTGGAGTGGAAGTTGATTTTGATCAATATGGTCGAGCTAGCCATCGTGATCAAAACCTATTACGAGGGATGTTAGGTTATGTCAGAAAGATACAAGAGATCATTGAGGTGGACTTCTCTTCTTTCCAATGTGTTATTTTTAGGTGCAAGTGGTGGGACACCTTTGACAGAAATAATGTAAAGGAAGATCGTGATAGTAGGCTGATATGTATCAACTCTAGAAAGATGTGGGATGAAGCTAAGGAGCCTGATGTTTTCCCCAAACACTGCAACCGAGTGTTTTTTTACCCATATGTGTTGGATAGGGATTGGTGGTTCGTATTGAGACATGACCCTAGATCAAAACATATTTTTGAGAACAATAGTGTTATCATGCCAAAAGAGCTAGAAGATAATGAGGGTGATCATGAGAACAGAGAGTGATATGGTACATGTGTTATTTCATCATTTATACTATTTAAGATGGGTTTTTATAAAGAAGAGGACTTAACCTTATAACTAAGACTCTTTTTTTCTAAACATTATAATATGTATTTTGAATTAATTGGTTTTCATTGTGTTAATGTTAAAATCATTTCACTTGATAATTTGCAATTGTGTTGATCTCGAAAGAAATGCACTATATCAAGTTATTTTTTTTTATGTCAATTCCTAAAATAATACAACTACTTGATTGCTTTAAATTGTTTTTCACTATTTCATTACTTAAATAAATGCACCCTATATCTATGTGTGTGTATGTGTGTGTGTGTGTGTGTGTGTGATATCTTCAAAATTTAAAAAAGAGTATTAATGTGTCTGTTATTTTTGGTATGTAAGATCATAATAAAATAATGATAATTCTAAACATGAATTTATTTGTATTATTTTCCAAACTTTATTATGTTACAAAAATTCATATTATTCTAGATTTATTATATTGCTATTATTTATATTCATACAAATTTACAATTTTACAATTATGGTAATTTAACAATATGTAGGGTATACATTTTACTTACGGTAGTTATGGTTCAAAATTCACAATTAATTTACAGTTTTACAAATTTTGCAGTTTAATAAAATTGAATCATGACAATACATACAATTACAATTACAATTTTGCAATTTCACAATACAATTACAATTACAATTACAATTTTACAATTTTACATACAATTACAATTACAATCACAATACATACAATTACAAATTTACAAATTTACAAATTTTACAATTTTAATAAAATTGAATCATGACAATACATACAATTACAATTACAATTACAATTTTACAAATATTTTACATACAATCACAATTAAAATTACAACTTTACATACAATTACAATCACGATACATACAACGACAATTACAATTACCAATACATTATATTTACTAAATATCATGTTTTAATATTAAAAATAAACATCACGATCATGATAACCATAGTACAAATATCATATTCTAAAATACACATTCAAATTTGCTAGCATAATCTAATCATCGTTATCATGATCATATAACAAAACACAAGCAATGCATAACATCATCACAACACAAATATCAAATATACATCTCATGTCAAATAACTACTATCACATACACATCTATTTGCAATCACATTAAATGAACATAACTAACATGACCTAAAAATAAACACATCATGATGAACACCAACATGTAAATTAAGTTCTTCAACATGAACATAAAATACATGCAGCATATATATATATATATATATATATATATATATATATATATATATATAATGTCAAAAATATACAATCGTAATAGAACTGGATATAAATGTTAAATATCTGGTGGAACTACATCAATACTATAACTAGTACTCGAGGCATGCTCATTCAATGGTGCCTTATGCTTAGATGGATGTGCCTACTCAACGTGAGGGGCCTGCTCAATCAATGGTGCTTGCTGATCAGATGGGCGTTCCTACTCAGGAGGTGCTTGCTAATCAAATGGTGTCTGCTCAGGAGGTGCCTGTTGAAGAGATGGTGCAACCTGCTCAGTGGATGGTGCTTTCTCAAATGGACATTCCTGCTCAGGACTCAGAATATGACTGCTCAGGACTAGATGTTGGCTTCTCATCTCTGGTGCGAGGTGAATGAGGAGGAGGTGGAGTACTAGAATGATCACTCCCCTCGTGATCATGATCATCCAATGAGCTTCTCCGTCTCACATCTCCATGGCGCCTATCCCTCCTAGCGGCCAGTAGCCTGGAAGCTCTGACGATATGATGCATAAAGCTCATCATATCGTGGGGCATGTCCCTCCAAATCTCTGTGAGTGTACGATCAATATATATCTCTTTGGTCGTCATAGGGTGGACTCCCTCATCAACTAGGAGTTGACACAGTCGATCACCCAACTCCATCCCGAATCTTATGTTTTCCCTACGGCACATGCCTACAGGTATCTGCACCCAAGGAGGTCTATCACCCTGATCCGTGGCCTCCTCCATCTCCACTTCATGATATACAGGATCATCTGGTGGGGGTGGAATCATGTCTCCAACGAATGTGCCAATATCTACAAAATATATAGTACACAATAATAATTAGACAATTTCATTAAACAATTTAATAAAACAAGTTAAAGAACGTGTTAGAACAAATTTTATTCTAATTAATTAAGACAATAAAATGAAACTACATTAATTTAAATAAAACACTTATATTACCTCTAGCATCTGGCTGCTCATCCTATGTGAAGAGGATGTTGGTACACCCTCACCAATCCAAACCTACGTACGAACACGGCACCGTCACAAACATGTGATCATCAACAATGGCTAGCATCTCCAGCGCATCACTAGATATCCTGGCTAGATAGTCATACATGCCCCTCTTGGGCATCATCTGGCCCCACATTTTCATCCGCACATGTAACATCGGCCTAGGAGGCTTCCAGACAAAAGTAGACCTCGTCTCAGGAAACCTCTAAAAAAATTAACAAAATAACTTTGAAGCAAAATGGAAGGTCAACCTCCCACGTGCCTGAGAACGACATATAACTAATGTTATACAAAAATTCTGCAAAAAAATGGCAGACCTTCTCACAAGTCATGGCGTCTGGAATAAATAATCAACATAAAATAAAAGAGGGGAACTAATGCGCTTCCCATCACTAGTATAGTGTGCAATGGCCATCAGTAGTAGTGAGAGGAACCTCACCTCCTCTGGACCAAACAAATCAATGAGTAACTGACCACCAGACACCTAACAATCAATAGGAGAAAGTATATCATCCCTAATGTATCTCTAGGAGTGCGCCTACTAACTCCCTATTGGATAATCGACCGGGACATCTGGGAACTAGGGAAAATACTTCCCTCTCCTAGATAGGCCAGTAATAAAATAAATGTCCTCCTCAGTGGGCTAGTACCACTAGCCAAGACTGACCTAGAAATCTTTTCGGTTGGCATCCCACCTATAGATCAAATGTCTTAATAATCCACTATTCTCCTTCAGGGATGTAGCCTCCTCGTAGAAGTTAAGGAGGCCTACCTCCCTTAAGAGAAACTAGGTGGGTGTCGTAATAGGGTAAGGGTACAAAATTCTCTCCCTCTCCCATGCCTCCAACTTTTGTATCATGTTATAATTGTCCTCCATATGCTCTTTTTGTTTCCTTTCCTCTCTGTTGATGTCACTAAATGATTCACATATTAAATACATCAAACTCCTTCATACATAAAGCCTAATTTTTTATATTAAATGACATATATATATATATATATATATATATATATATATATATATATATATATATATATATATATATATATATATATATACATATACATATACATATACATATACATATATATATATATATATGTATATATACATATATATATATATATGTATATGTATATATACATATATATATGTATATATATATATATGTATATGTACATATATATGTATATATACATATACATATATATATATATATATATATATATATATAGATATATATATATATGTATATGTATATATATATATATATGTATATGTACATATACATGTATATATATACATATACATATATATATATAGATATATATATATGTATATATATGTACATATACATACATACATATATATATATATATATATATATATATATATATATATATATATATATATATATATATATATATATATATACATATACATACATATATATATATATATATATATATATATGTATATGTATATGTATATGTACATATACATATACATATACATATATATATATATATATGTATATGTAGATATATATATATATATATATATATATATGTATATGTATATGTATATGTATATGTATATGTATATGTATATGTATATGTATATGTAGATGTATATGTATACATATATATATAACTTTTATTGAAAAAAAAATATTCGGTGCACCCAAAACAATAGTCACACACCACTACCAGTGCATACTTGTCTATCGCGCACCACCCATGGTGCGCATGAAAAAACTTCACACACCATGAAAACAAAAAATCTGTTTTGTGCAATGCATTGACCAAAATACCCACCCCAGGGCAGTTTTTATAGTGCAAAGCACCGCCCGATAGCCATACATAATTCCTGGTGCATTCCGGTAAACGACCACACCACCGTACAGCCGTACATGGAGTGTTATTTTTTTAAATTTTAAATGGTCAGTGCGGCCAGCAACCAAAACACACCGCACTATTTTAGTGTTAAAGTGGTGTGCTTTTTCTCAATACCGCATCGAAACCCGGTGTGGTTTCCGTTAACATCGTTCACGGTGTGGCATGTAAATTTACATGCAGAACCGCGAACAGTGCGAGTCGAACGGCTCGAACGCACCGCACATAATTTTTTTTTTTAAAGGTAAATTTTAACTCAATTTGAGAAATTAACCCGCTAAAAGGTTAATTTGGTGCGGAATAAGTAGATTACCTACACATTTGCGCATCCAGGAGGAATATTTGCTGAGGAATACTAAAAATCAAATTTTCCCACCATTTTGGAAAATTCAAACTCCACACAGTGAGCAATGGACGAAAGTAATGCGAGCAATGGGAGCACCAATGGCAGAGTGCCTCAGAGAATAAAAACTCACATTGATGCTTGAGAGCTGTATAGCACTGTAACAAGTAAAAGTGAATTTTTTTACGACCGGTAATTTTTTTAAATTAAACTTTTTCGATGCGCTTGATTATGAGACGCACCGGGCGGTTTTACCAATGGCACACTGCACTTCGCTACGGTGCATTGGATTATTGATATGCACCGGTCTAGTTTGTATGGAGAGCACATTGTCTCGGTGTGCCATTTCATAGTACGCACCAGTGTGCTCTATATAAAACACACCAGTGCATTGTATGTGTGAAGTGCACCATTGTCTTCATAGTACTAAAAAATAACTATGCAATGCTTATTTGGACTCTACTATGCACCAATGTGTTACATACATATCAAGCACATCGGTGCATGTTATGATGATAATGCACCGCAAAAAAACATCAGCAAAAAACTCCACCCGCTAACCTCCTCTAGTGACCTCTGCTACAAAAAAATGTCTGGGCTATTTTTATAAGGGCTTTCTCAAAAACATCTGCTAGAGGGTCTTTTCCTTCTAGTGAATGCTAAGTACAAGCACCGACATGATAAGCATTGGGTTCCACATAACTTCTAGGTGGGCGACAAAGTTTGGCTACATTTGCAAAAGGAGTGCCTCGCTGGAGTCCACCGCAAGCTTTTCCCACTCTGAGCTGTGCCATACACCATCAGTAAGGTTGTAGGGGAAAATTCCTTCGAGCTTAGTATTCCACCATTCCTTGGTTTCCACTCAGTGTTCAATGTGGACCACCTTTAGCCCTACTTTCCACCATTATTAGACACATCTAACATTACAGATCAACTCACACCGATGGAGTTAAATCCATACTACATGGAATAAGCCACAATTGGTCGAATCATGGATACATAGATCAATAACACCCACTAGTAGAGGATCTAGCTATATCAAATTGTCAAAGAAAGCCAACTCCTTCACTAGGGAAAGTGGTTCACCTAGGACCAGATTCAACAGAAATTTCCTCACCTCATGGAGGCTCTGAACGCAATGGGGACCATTTATTCCTAAGTGGGGAGGAATGTTCTAGGTGGATATTTGTAGCCACCCACCTATTCCACCTAGACCCCTAGTCAATTTCACCAGTTTCCTTGGCTACAGTAACAATTAGTATTTTTAGCAATTTTTTTAGTCCTGAAGTTCTGGAGCAGTTTTGACCCCCTAAACGGAATTTTTTTGAGGTCTGCTATAGACATGTAGCCATATGAAGGGGTCTGCATCAAATCCTATATTACTCGGAGAGATATTTTTGATGATATATTGTACGCACCAAACGGAGATAATATGACCAACTTACGACCTCGGGAAATTGGTTGCCCAACTAACCCCAACGGGGCCCACAAAATCTTGGTGTTCCATTCTCCTAGGGTTAGGGTTTTGGTTGTTTAGCGTTTTTCCATGTTGTTCAATAATAAAAATTCCCTTGACACTCATTGCAATGCATTTCAAAGGCATGTAACCGCCATGTCTCTTCTCAGAGATCATAAGCTACCATCACCCAAGCTACTTTATTTTCCATTCTGTTTATAAGAATTTTTTTTTAGCATTTGATATTAATGAATGAAGTGTTATTTCTGCTACATCTCTGATTTTGTGTTTATTTTTGTATTTTATTGAGTTCCTGCATAAGTCCATATCATCTATGAAGGTGACACTAAGGTAAAGAGTGCCAAACTTCAAACATTTAGAATTCAATATGAAACTCTCATAATGCATACTGGTGAAAGTATTGCAAATTATTTCTTTCTTAGGGTAGATGAGATCGTTAATTTAATGAGAAATATTAGTGAATTATTAAAATATTTGATGCTTGTTTAGAAAATCCTAAGATCTCTAACCCCAAAATTGGATTCAAAAGTCTCTTCCCTTGAAGAAATACATGATTTGAATAATCTTACTATTGAATGGCTTCATGGGATCTTAACAGCTTATGAAATGAGAAAAGGGGGTCCATCATATATTAGAGAAGCAACATTCAAAACTACCTATAAAGGAAAATAAAAGGAGGAGATTAAGGAATCGGACTACATATCAGATGATGAAGAGGTGAATTTAGTGAAGAAATTCCAAGTAAGAATTGGAAAATTTAGAGGTAAGCTTCCTTTCAAATGCTTTAATTTTGGAAGAGTCGGTCATTGTGCTTCTAAATTCCATTATAAATAAAACCATGGGAAAGGGAAGAATTATGCAAAAGTAAATGTTAGAGGAAGGTTTGAAAACAAGAAAATTTTCTACACACACGAAGATAGTGATGTTCTTTCAAATGATGATGAAATTGAATCTAATCAAGAATATCAATTACTTCTGGAAATATTGATGGTCGAAAGAGTACTAGTGGAGGAAAATTTTACTTGGGACCTTGCTTGGTATCATGGTTCATTAAAAAACAAAGATTCATTGCTTTATCTATTGATGAGGAGGAATACGTTGTTATTACATATTTTTGTACTTGACTTCTGTGGATGATGAAAACATTTAAATACATTCAAATCACTTGTCCCCAACCTATATCTATTCTCTGTGACAATACGAGTGCTGTAAGTATTTCTAAAAATCCTGCCATGCACTCAAAAACCAAGAATATTCCAATAAAATATCACTTTCTGAGAGAACAGTTGTTGAACAAAAGGTCAAACTAGAATACGTTCCTTCAAAGGAACAAGTTGCATATATATTTACAAAGCCACTTCCACGTGATTCTTTTTAATATCTCAGACATAAATAGGAGTTATATCAGCTTCATCACTCTATTAATAATTCTGACAGATATTTCATGTTCAAGGGGAGTTGAGAGTGTAAATTACTACAGTTTACTTTATGTACATGGATTACATGAAGAACATTCATGTATATACGTGAGTTTTGATATATACAGTCATGCATGTTTCTCTAAAATGAAGAAAGAGTGGGACAGGATCAGGGAAATTATTTGATATTCTTGAGTTAGTTATTATTTATAGTTATGACGATGATTTGTTACAGTCTATTAATGATGCTTAGTTTTTACTTAGAAATAATATTAATTTATGATTATTCATGAGTTGCCGCAATATGCCTCTTTTTTATGGCTTTGTTGCTTGATGAGCTGGATATGATCATACCTAACAAGAGAATAGTTGTCATAGGTTCATAGGGAGCATCTATTATTCTTCTAATAGCACATTTTTGGAATTGTAGCTGCTTGAGCACTACTTGCTAAATGATGATATTTTTCATTTCTTTGTGACATTGATGAAGAGATATGCTAAAGATATTGTTGATGATGTTGTTGCTCAATTCTATGTCTTGTAATATTGAAGTTTCTTGGTGATGCTTGAAATAATTGGTCATATATTGATATTGATGCTACATCCTACTTCATGATGGTGATGAAGATGTTCACATTTTAGGTTCCTTTATGGTATATGATGGTTGCTGATGACATTCATGGTCTTTCTACCTCACTATTGAGGTCTCCAGTTTTGGTTATAAATGGAATATCTATCTCTTGATGTAAATATCATGTAAAGATGATCCAGGTGGATATTGGTGGCTACCCACCTATTCCACCTAAACCCCCAGTTGGTTTCATCTATTTCCTTGATTATTGCAGCATTTACTATTTTTAGTAGTTTTTTTGGTCCTGAACTTTCGGAGCTATTTTGGCCCCCTAAGTGGTGTTTCTTGTAGGTCCGTAGCAGACCCATTGTTGTAAGCAAGGGTATGTATAAAATCTTGTATTAATAAAAGATACCTTTCCAACGAGGTATTGTACGCACCAAACAGAGATCATATGACCAAGTTATGACCTCAAGGAGTTGCCTGCCCAACTAACCCCAACGGGTCCCACAAACTCTTGGAATTTCATCTTCTGGGGTTAGGTTTTTGTTTTTTAGGGTTTTCCTTTAATTTTCATTAATAAAATGTCCCTTGAGCCTCATTGTAACACAATTGAGAGGCATGTAGACACCACATCTCTTCTTAGAGATAAGCTATCATCGCACGAGCTAGTTTATTTCCATTATGTATGTAAGCATATTTCAGTTCTTTGATATTAATGAAATGAATTTTTATATTTTTTTCATCTCTTTTCTTATGTTTATATCTATATTTTTGTGTTCCTGAATAAGTTTGGATCAGTGACATCGGAGTGGTCTACTCTTTCTCTTGTTTTCTTTGCATGTCCCCAACGAGGTCAGGGTATAAGGAGATAGGGCTCAAACTGGTGGAACATATGTAAGATCAGTCTCATAAACCCCAATGACGTCCCATGGAAAAATAAAATAAAGAAGAGGGAGCCATAGATCATTTCAAAATATTTCTCAAAGAGGCCGTTGAGCGAGAGAGGAACGCAATGATGAATAAATTTTCCCAGATCCTTGGAAGGCTACCCACAGGTGATGCATCTTCATCCAGCAGCCACTCTAGAGGCGCCACTCCTTTTAAGGTACAAGTTAATTTTTACATTCCCATATTTGAAGGCCAGATAGATGCAGACATTGTAGATAGATGGTTAAATATGTTGGAAGGATATTTTTCGGTTCATGACTTTTCCAATCGGGAAAATGTTGATTTTGCACTCTTCAAAGTTGCCACCCCATGTCAAGGATCGGTGGGAAACCTACTATGAGAAAAAGGACAAGAGGGAATCCTCACTGTTTTCAGTCGCACCCACATGGGATTCTATCTGATACATCATCAAGGAACAATATTACCCTATCAACAGCTGTGAAGATAGATACATAAAGTGGACCACGTTGCGGCAAGGAAGGGACCAAGATATGTCATACTTCACAAAAAAAATTCATACACTTAGCACAAAGCTGGGTAGTAATGATTCTCAATGACATTTAGTACTTAAGTACTATGGTTTTCTATATAAGTAAATCCAGGACAAAATGGAGTTCTTGGACATCTCCTCGCTCGATGTTGCATATCGATACACTGTTAATATTGAGAAAAAGTTTAAAGAGAAGAAGCAAGACTTTGAATTTGTGAATCTGAAGCAAGGAAAAGGCGCTCCCAAATTACAGAACAAAGGAAAAATCTAAGGTGGGGTGACCTAGGAAATCATGTCAAATCTGTAAGTAAAGAAAAAAACCATGAAGAGAAAGAAGGACATGGGAATGTGGTGTGAGTTCCATAAGAACCACACTGACAACACGAGTGAGTGTCAAGGAAAGAAGTCACTAGTGGCCGAGATGAAGGCTTTCGAATTAGATGCATGTTCCAACTCTGAGTTAGAACCTAATAAGGGGAATGAAAAATGGAAGCAGATTATTAATGTGAAGCCTAGTGCCAATGTTTCCACCTCCAAGATCCAAAATATTGAGTCTGAAGATCCAGAGGGAGGGGGGGTGGGGGGGGCGGTGGGGGGCACCTCTTCCACTCACATATGTGGGTGAAGTGTTCCCCTCTATAGTTCATTGTGAACAACATGAGCCAAAAGAACCTCATTTCAGCAGATGTCTTGAAGTGCCTGGGCTTACCGACCACACCACACATGCAGCCATACACCATCGGGTGGCTTCACCAAGGACGAGATCTCTGCATCAACCAACATTCCTGCCTCCATTATAGCAACAAGCCCTTCACAAATGAGGTATTGTGTGATGTTTCACCTCTTGACGTTTGTGATGTATTATTAGGCCAACCATACTTGTTGAAGCATCATTTTTTGTATGACTCTAGGCCTCACACTTTTACTACTACTTTTGGAAATAAGTTGTACAAGATAATGAAGGTAGCACCACCTACCGCCATCTCTTTGATCTCTACAAAGAAATCTAGTAAGACAATTTCTCAGATGACGAATTTTTTCTTCCTCATGATTCTCCCTCAGGGCAAGAAGAAGATTGTGGCCACCTCCATGGTCTCTAGTAATGGATCATCCACACAACAGCAAAAAATGAACACGATCATAGAGGAGTACAGGGATATCTTCACCTCACCCACAGGGGTACCCCTACATTGTCAAGTCAAGCACTCCATTGACCTAAACCCAGGGATCTCGCTACCCAATAGACCAATATACCGATGCTTTGTTCTAGAGAACGACAAGATCAAAAGGAAGAATCGAGAGTTTTTGCAGAAAGGGAACATCAGGCTGATGTCATCACCCTATGGAATCTCGATCATGTTGTTATAGAATAAGGATGGATCCTAGAGGCTTTGTATTGACTATCAGGCACTGAATAAGATCATTGTTTGGAATAGTTATCCAATCCCATATATTGATGACCTTCTAGATTAGCTAAAGGGTTCCAAATACTTCAGCGAGATTGACTTGAAGTCCGGTTATCACCAGGTACTTATTGAACCCTCTGATGTATGGAATACCACCTTCAAATATAAGGAGGGCCTTTTCGAATGATTGTTCATGCCTTTCGGGTTGACGAATGCCCCTGCAAACTTCATGTAGTTGATGGAAGACATCTTACAGGCCTTCACTGAATCATTCATGGTAGTATACCTCGACAAAATCCTAATCTTTAGTCGAAGCTCGGAAGAGCACATACACCATATCTGACAAGCCCTCCAAGCCCTGTGACAACACAAATTATGTACCAATTTAGAGAAATACACTTTTGGTATGACCCAAGTTCAATATCTAGGGTACATCATTGATGAGCGAGTTGTGCATGTGGATCCAGACAAGATACAAGTTATTCGGGATTGGCCAACCCCAACCACTCTAACAGAGCTCCGCATCTTTCTGGGCCTTGCTAATTTTTATCGTAGGTTCATGTTGGGATTCTCTCATATCACTTGTCCTCTGAGTGAAGTCACCAAGGACGGGGCGAAAGAAAATTTCTTTTGGTCTGAATCCCAACATAAGGTTTTTTTTTAGTTGAAGCATCACCTCTGCTCTGCACCAGCGCTCATATTTCCAAACCTGCAACAACCATTTGAAATTGAGACAGACGCCTTTGACTATCCTATTAGTATAGTTCTTACCCAACATGGGCATCTGGTGGCATATCACAGTGAGACAGTTTCAGATAAAGTCCGAAAGTATCCCACTTATGACAAAGAGATGTATTCCATTGTACAAGCCTACCGACAATGGAAACATTACATTCTAGGGAAGGAAATGACTATCCACACAAACAAACGACCCTTGCAGTTCATATAGACATAAGGAAATTTGTAGAATGATTTCCATTAGAAATGGTCCACATATATAGAACAGTTCCATTTGAACATCAAGTACAAGAATGGCAACGCCAATAATGCTGCAGACTATCTTGGCCGATCACCAGTCATTGCACTGACAAATATGCTCGACTCTTGTGGGCACAAGTCTTCGGGATGACCGCATCTTTACAAGAGTGATCCAGAATTCGGAAACACGTAGTATATTCTCCTGGAAGGAAAGCAAGTTTTGGATTTTCATATCCATGGCACATTGTTATGCCACCTGGGACACCTCTGTGTTCCTTCAAGTGAGCATGAAAAAATGGTTGGGGAGGTGCAGTACAGTCGGGTCGCTGGAAATTTCAGAGTAGAGAAAACAGTGGCACTGTTGCAGAAGTATTTTTATTGGCCGAACCTTCGACGGGATGTTGGGAAGTACATCAGATCCTGCACTTCCTGTGGCATTTACAAACTAACAATCAAGAAGCAAGGGCTATATACTCCTCTACCTACTCGTAGTCAGCCTTAGGAATACATATTGCATTTCATGCCTTCCTTCTATGAATCCATATTACAATGTAATTTATCATCGTGAAAATGATTTTCACACTTCTTGTTGCATTGGGATGATTCTTGTGACAATATGATGTTGGATACTCTTTCGCTCCATTACAACATCATAATAATAAACCTTAATGTTAAACCAAATATTATAAACCCTAACATTATAAAGCCTAAAATTATAAAGTCCAACATTATAAACCCTAAGATTAATATTATGATCCCTAATATTAGTATTATAAACCCTACGATAAATATTATAAATTGTATGGTTAATATTATGAATGTTAATATTAATATTATAAACTATTCCATTACAAACATTAAGATTATAAAACCCAATATTAAACTCTAATATTAAAAACCCAACATTTCAAACTTTCATACTAACGCAATATTAGAAACTGAATATTAAAAACCCTAATAATATAAGCCCCAATAATATAAACCAAATATTAAACCATAATATTATAAACAAAATATTAAACACAATCATAGAAACTTAATATTAGATAAACCCAATATTAAACCCTAATATTATAAACCCTTATATTAAATCCCAATTTTGTAATGTGAAAATGCAACATTGAATAAATTGCAATGCAATGTAACATTGCGACAATCATTGTCAGATTGATTGTCGCATTGGGACAATGTTTGTCACAATGTGATGTTGGACACATTTCTATGCCATTCAAGCATGACAATATTAAACCATAATATTAATAAACCCTTAGAATTCACAATATTCAACTAGTTTTATATTATGTCAGTTTGATTGTCGTATTGTTAGAAATTTCATTCACATCATTCAACTAGGGATTGAAAAACCCAAGAGATTATTGATATTACAAACCAAAGGGATTAATAAACTCAAGGGACTATTAATATTATAAACTCAAGGATTAATAAACCCAAGGGATAACAAATCCAAGAAAATAATATTAAACCCTAGGATAAATATTATAAATAATGTGATTATAAATCGTAAGATTATAAACCTAAACCCAATATTACAAACCATAATATAAACCTATTTTATTCAATGTCATTATGTGACATTGAATAAATTAGGGTTAATATCATAATCTCTAGGATTAATATTATACTCCGAAGAAATATTATAATCCCTAGGATTAATATTATAAACCTTACAAAAAAATATTATATACCATAGGATTAATATTCTAAATGCTAAAGTTAATATTATAAACCATTGCATTAGAATTACAAACTCGAATATTATAAAGCTTAATATTAAACTCAATATTAAAAACATAATATTTCAAACCCTCATACTAAACACAATATTATAAACAAAATATTAAACCCTAAAAATCTTATACCCAATATTAAACACTATTATATACCCCAACATTATAAACCCTTATATTAAATCCCAATTTTGTAATGTCGCATTGCGATGTCAAATAAATTTAAATTTAATGTAACATTGCAACAACCATTGCAAGTTTGATTGTCGCATTGAGACAATGTTCATCGCAATACGACACTAGACACATTTTTGTATCCTTCAAACATTGCAATATTAAACTCTAATATTAAATAAGGAAGGTATTTTTATTGATATTATAAACCCATGGGACTAGTAATATTATAAACTCAAGGGATTAATAAACCCTATGATTAATATTATAAATATAAACGAATAAAAAGCCTTGGGATTAATATTATAAACCCTACCATTATAAACCTTAAAATCATAATCCATAAATCCAATATTACAAAACTAAATATAAACCCTAATTTATTCAATGTCATAATGTGACATTGAATAAATTTAAATGTAATATATAATTGTGACAATTATTGTCAAGCTACTTATTGCATTGTGATGATGCTTGATAGACTACGATGTTGGATAGATCTCCACACCATTCCATCATCACAATACTAAACCTTAATATTAAGCCAAATATTATAAACCCTAACATTATATAGCCTGACATTATAAACCCTAAGATTAATATTATAATCATTATGATTGATATTATAAACCCTACGATAAATATTATAAACCGTAAGATTACTATTACAACTTCTAAAATTAATATTATAAACCCTTGCATTAATATTACAAAACCCTAAGCCTTATAAAACTCAATATTAAACCCTCACGCTAAATGCAATATTATAAACCCAAAATTAAAAACTCCCATATTATAAACACAATATTAAACCCTAATATTATATATCCAATATTAAAAAAATATCCCAATATTATAAACCCAACATTAGAAACCCTAATATTATAAACCCTAAAACCAACACCTATTAAATGAAATTGAATTATGCCCAATATCATAGGTAAAAAAAAACCTACACCTGTTAATTGAAATTGAAATCTTGGAAAATATAAAATGTGATTTTTCATAGTTGTAACATTAGAATAATTAAACGTGCATGGTCATGTATGATGCCTTTGCCAAGCGAAAGTTATAGGTATTTAAAAACATTAAAAATAAAATAGGAAGAAAAATAAAGTATAGAACCAACTAATTGAATTACAAGGAGTCGACTTGTGAAAATTGGATGGAAGAAAAAAACTTTGAGACTTGAGACTAACCTTAGGATGGAATAAATAAACCTTAACGCTTTCCATTAACATGTAACATCATATACCTAATGTTAAATTGAATGAAAAATGTCGTTTAACCATCAAACTCTCTAAGATGACCATGGTATTTAAATATTTAAATCCATAAATATATATTTTCAAAGGAATCCATAGAAATCAAAGCAAGAAAAAGCTAAATTATCTTACAATCTCTTAGTTATCTCTTGTTTATCTATCCTAAAATAAGATATTAAACTCTATAAACACATATATTAAACCCTAATATTATAGGCCTTAATATTTTAAACCATATAAATTATAAACTCTATATATTAGACCCTAATATTATAAACCCTATATATTAAACACTCAATATTATACCCATATTGTAAATCCCAAATGTTATAAACACTAGCACAATCACATTAGCAAACATTGTTGATATAAATTGTAATTTATTGTGACATTGTGACAATGTTTGTCGCAAGATGACAATGTTTGTGATTATAGTTTTTAAAGGTTGATTTCATTTTTAGGGATTTTTAGGGTTTATAGAATTATGGTTTCTAATATGGGTTTTCAATATTAGGGTTTAATATTGTGCTTATAATATTGGGGTTTTTAATTTTGGGTTTATAATATGGTGTTTAGTGTGAGGGTTTAATATTGGGTTTTATAATCTTAAGGTTTGTAATATTAATGCAAGGCTTTATAATATTAATTGTATCATTTATAATATCAATCATATGATTTATAATATTTATCATAGGGTTTATAATATCAATCCTAATGATTGTAATATTAATTTTAGGGTTTATTATGTTGGGCTATATAATGTTAGGGATAATAATATTTGGTTTAATATTAGGATTTAATATTGTGATGATGGAATGGTGCATAAATCTATCCAATGGCATAGTGTCTCAAGTATCATCGCAATGTGACAAGCATTGTAACAATTATTTCCACAATGATACATTACATTGCAATTTATTCAATGTTGCATTACAACGTTGAGTAAATTAGGGTTTATATTCATGTTTATAATATTGGATTTAGGGTTTATAATTTTAAGGTTTATAATTGTAGGGTTTCTAATATTAATCGTTGGGTTTTTTATTCCCTTGAGTTTAATGTTAATCCTAGGGTTTATAATATAATTCCTGGGGTTTAATATTATTCCCTTGGGTTTATAATATTATTCCTTTTGGTTTATTAATCCCTTAAGTTTATAATATTATTAGTCCCTTGGGTTTATAATATCAATAATCCCTTGGGTTTATCAGTCTCTTTGGCTTATTTAATATTAGGGTTTAATATTGTGATGTTGGAATAGTACAAAAAGGTGTCAACCATCATGACTTTCAAACGCTTATTATGTTGACCATGATTGACCAAGGATTACTATTATTGACCATGAATGACCAAATGTTGCTATGATTGACCATGATTGAACTAAGATATCCATGGTTGAACATGATTGACGATGGTTGCTGATGGTCAACCATGCTACTTAGAGTTAACTATGTTGAAAATGGTTGAAAATGTTGACCATAGTTAAATATCATCAATCGTAGTTAACTATAGGCAACCATGCTCATCATCAACTATCATAGTTGATGATGGTTGATTGTGGTAAGACTATGGTTGACCATGTGTGGCTATTATTAATCATCGTTGACTATGTTTTTTCTATGGTTATATTATGGTTGAGAAAGGTTTGAATATGTTTTTACTATGGTTTGGTTATGGTTTACCACAGTTGATTTTGGTTAGACTATGGTTTGAATATATTTTTCCAATGTTTCACCATGTTGAACCACATTTGGATATGATTTAATATAGTTGAGCATGGTTTGAATACAATTTGACTATGCTTAATCATATTTTCACAATGGTTTCTCTATAGTTGACTATAATTTGACTATAGTTACCATTGTGATGGTGTTTGTTGATGGTCAACCATGGTTTAACGATACTTAACCCTCACCATCCATTATACGCATTCATGGTAAACCATGTCCATCTATTATGGTTCAATATTGTTTATTATGGTTGACTATGGGTCACCTACATATAGGGCATGATGCTCGTGGTAATTGTCATTCACCATGTGAAGTTGACTATTGTTGGCCATGCCAACAATAGTCAATCATAATTGAAATGTGTTAATGTGTAATTTAATGTATAGTTAAGACATTATAAATGTGTATATTAATATATTATTAATGTGCCATTAATGTTATATTAAATTCTTCATATTTTTATTTAAATATTATAATGTTAACATACGTGAGTAGCACTATAAACATATTAGTAACATTAATAATACTAGTAATGTTATGATAAATGATATTAACATTAATAATAACAATATAAACACATTAATACTATGTTTTTAATAATATTCAGATTAATATTATTTTTAATAATATTAATATTAATGATAATAATAATATTATTATTGTTAATAATATTGATATTAATGTTAATAATAACATTATTGTATTATATTATATTTTCAAATTACATTAAATTATTAATATTATAATTTAATATTAATAATAATGTAATTATTTAATATTTAAATAATATTAAATTATTAAATTATTTTAAAATAATTTAAAATAAAATTTATTTTATATAATTTCAACTTAAATATTGTTATTATTAAAACTAAATATAATATAAATTTATATATCATATTATAAAAATTAATATTAATATAACTTAAACTTAATATTAATAAGCATAATATTAATAAAACATATTATATCATGCACTTGTTCACAATGTTGAACCACAATTACATGTGCTTACAAATATAAACTTGCTTAAGGAATTAACATTGGTAAATATAAACTTTATTGAGTGCTTGTAAATATGTCATACTAAAATAATCAAATTTAAATTGAATGATATAATTTAAATTAAATGATGATGATGATGATCATGATGATTAACGTCCGCTAAGACCAATGCGGTCTATCAGACCTCAAGAAAGGAAAAAGAATCTAAGTTTGATTCTTCAAAAACTTGTTTCTATGATAAAAAAGAAGGGAAATAAGCGCTCCAAGATCGCTATAGGTGGGTTGGCTTAATAGTTCAAGAAGATTGGAAGTGTGGAAGATGTTAGGGAATTGAGAGTAGATGTGAGTAAGAGTTGGGAGATCTAAAAAGAAGTGTTTTCATCTTCCACCTACTTAGTATTGCAAATATGACAGATTCTATCATTCTAGGGAGTCTTGGGAATAGACCACCATCTTGTCTCACTCTGAATCTCATGGGAACTCATTCTTATCCTAGCGATGTTCATTTTTTCTTAGTGTTGGTCAACATAGAGAGATAATTCTGATTATCAAGGGTGGGGTGATCACCTCCTTATAGTATCTTAGATTCCTTTTACCCTCCATCTCCTAATCCTCCCACAGCTTGTCCTTAAACTTGGAGGTTGTTGTCACTCCTAGAGACATCCTAGAGTTGTGATAGACCAATGCCTAGGACATCTTATATAGCAAGGAGCATATGGTATAACAGAGGGAGTTATCAATAACAAGCTCTCATGCTATCTCTTGTAAAACAAAAAAAATTAATCTGAATGGGACCAAGACCTTCAGAAACTGACACAAAGATAGGGATATTGCAGAGGCAACATGCAAAAATCCAATACAAAAGCAACAGACAATTCAGAGACAACTTACTGCAAAGAGGGCCAATTCAGAAATACCTCACAGAAATAAGTTATCAGAAGGTGTATGTAGTGAATGAAATATTGAGAAGATACTAGTTAACCTTGAGCTGATATCTAGATACACAATACCACCATGCATGGGCTTACCAATCTAAGAATCCATACATGACAGTAGTGTTTTAAAAACACCCTCCCAAAGCAACTAATATAGCAGAAACATGGTTTAGATGAATAGTGAAATAGAATATCATGCATGAGCTATATTTAAAGCACTTGACTAATCTGAGTATGGTATCAACTAGGATAAATCCATACCAAAAAATCAGTGAGCCACTCGCATTCCAAAACATGATACAGGAAATATGGATGAAATGAAATGATCTATTTAAATAACACATAAGAGAAAGTTACAGACTGTGAAATACCAAAGACCGGAATCCTCTTTAACAGATGGAACTCCTCCTCACTGAAACCCTATGGGCTCTGAGCCTTCATACAATAGTTCTACAAAATGTATACAAATTTCCTTTCACTGCATAATTTTCTGATAAAATCTGGAACCCTAAATCATCTATTTTTTGGGAGCTTTGTAGGAGAACAAGAAAGCTCGGAAAAGAGAGTAGGTGATGAACATTTAATTGTCTCATTAAAACAAAATGGCGGAGGCGTGCACGCCCATACTACTCGATGACTTTGTAATGATGTTTGTACTCTGTGGCCTGCTAACTGAAATAAATACACTGGGTATAAATCTCTCCAGGAGCACGGTAAAGCAGTAAAATCACATAAACATTCCATCCTTTCCTGAAAGAAAATGGTGCTGAAAAGAAAGCCTTGAGGTATTTTATCTTTGAATGGTACCCTCTGCCTTCTAAACCCTGAATTATGGCTGAAAATATTCAATGTTGAACGTTGAATTCCTCGATCATTCATTGATATTTCTCTGCTGCTCCATTAATATCTTCATCTGCGAAATCGGCACCTTGAATGCCCCTGGGAGGTTTGACAGAGTTCAAATTTGTTCTTTCAATGGAAGTCTTGTTGATTTACCTTCCCAGGTCTTTCTCCATAATTACAGTCTCTGAAAAATTGTCCTTTGATGTGCTCTACTACTGTAATTGAGATTGTGAATTATGGCAATTTTCCGCCGCTATAACCCTGCAAAACCCAAAAACCTATTAAGAAAACAATGCACGGGAAGGTGAACACAGTGGGGGATAATGGTGTGACAGCTTGGCATGGTGGACGGATTGAGAAATACAGAGCGATGGTAGGAAATGCAGTGTATCCATGTAATACAGTCTAGTGGACATGTGCGGAAAGTTTAAATGGAAACATTAGAAAAATGACCCATTGAATGAGTATATACGGAGGACAAGCGAATATGCAACAAATGGCACGTGGAATGGTGACGTGGAGAGAGCTAGGCAATGGCGTGGCGTGAGTTTAATCTGGACCGTCTGATCTCAAGAGGAGATCGACGGTGGAAAACGTATCAGAGGGCAATGAGGAGGTGGGCCAGGGGCACTACTGACTTGGATTAACACTCGTGCAGCTTCGGAGTGCGATGACCGTTGGATGAATACCTCCAAATCAGACGGTTGTCATGAGTATCGCGTCGTGACTACGAACGAAAGATAATGCACGATGGAGGGCGGTTTTGGAACCGTACACAGAGACACGCGGCGAGCGATGTATGGAATCGCTCTGAATTTGGAAATACCGCCCGCCTCCGAAAGGCAGTGTGATAGATACCGGGCAGTTTTTGAACAGTGGCCACGAGGCGGGGACCACCAAGACGGATAGGCTGCGGACCATTGATTTAGCAGGATGATCGGATGGTTGGAATATGATTAGATGGGAAAACGGAGCGAGAACCGTGTGCACGATGGGGTTGCAAAGGCCATCGGATCTGCGTAGATGGACGGTTAGTACCACTTCCGATATACATTTGTGATAAGTGCCTATTGAATTAGATCCTATTTTTGAACTCCAGTCGCATGGAGAAAAAGATAGAGGGGCTAGGACCGAAAGGGCTAGGCTTTACAGATTTTCAAATGTGGGTTTTTCGGCCTTTTACAATGTAATGTGGGGATATAGGAAGGTAAAGATAAGCAGCATATGGATTTCTCAGGGCAAAAATGGGTTTTGAAAGGTTTAAGCAAGGATGCTTATCAAAATTTCAATAGGATGCTGATATGATCAACATTGGCTCCACCTTGGGATGGCACGTTCATCCCTGAGCGTGTCGAGAACTTCGTAGACCCTCTGATAATCTTCTGTGCAAACTCTGCTCTTTAGCACCTCTACCTTTCCTCTCCATAATTCATCACAACCCACATTATTTCAAACAAGAGTGAAAACAAACTAATATATAGTATAATACATCAGGCCATCTCTGCCTAAATTAGAACTGGAAGTAGGGTTTAAGAAACTAACCATTCACAGGGGCATCAAGCAAGTCACCCTGTAAATTTTCCAACTTGAAAGTATTGTTACCTCGCTGCTCCACAATCTTGAAAGGACCGAACCAAAGTGGATCAAATTTACCATGTTTTCCTTTTTCAGCCCTCCGAATATCCCACCTAAGTACTAAATCACCAATCTGCAGATTCTTGTCCCTAGCATGCTGATCAAAAATATATTTCATCTTCTCCTGATACTTTGTCAGCCTTTGATTCACCTGGCTCCATGTTTCCTCCAATTCCACCAGCTAATTTATTCTCCTGGTCATATCATCAGGCTCTTCTTGACTTTCCTACATGAATCGGGCCACTGGTAGGGCTAATTGAATAGGGAATACTGTTGCCTTCCCATACACTAATTCATAAGGGGATTTCCCAGTTTCTCTCTTGCTGGTAATTATATTTTCCCATAGAGCGAATTTCAATTGGGAATCCCAATTTTTCTGGTTTTGATTTATAGCCTTCTTCAGTGCCCTTACCAGGGTTTTATTGGAAGACTCTGCCAAGCCATTTCCCTGTGGGTAATAGGCTGTGGAGTGACTTAGTGTGATATTATACTGCTAACAAAATCTCACAAACTTTGCAGACTTGAAGGCCTGTGCATTATCAGTCACTATTCTGGCAAGACAGCCAAACCTGGATATGATGTTTTCTTCCATGAACTTTATTATGACCATATCCGTGGCATTCCTCGCAAGTATGGCTTCCACCCATTTTGTGAAATAATCAGTGGCAGCTAATATCCATTTATGCTGACCACTTGATGGAGGATGTATTTCACCTATAAAATCAATAACCCATTGTCAGAAGGGTTCATCCACGTGCACGGGAATCATGGGCAGAGGTGCCAACTTCTGCCTTTCAACAAATTTCTGACATTTCTCACATGCTCTAACCCTGGCAAAAACATCTCCAAAAAGCTTGGGCCAATAAAAACCAGCCTTCAGGATTTTTTGAGCAGTGGCCCTCCAGCTGTAGTGACCCCCGTAGATTCATTCATGAAATTCAGCTATAATACTCTCTACCTCATCCTCTGTGAGACATAAGAGTAAGATACCTGAGGGATCTTGCCAGTATAGCTAGCCATTGGCAACTATATACTTCTGTGATTTCAATCTTAGTGTTCTGTATTTAGCTTTATCACAGCTTGGAGGGCAGCCAAGTGTGATGAGATATTCTACTATCTCTTTGTACTACTAACTGGTGAGGTACTTTATATGTGTTTCTGGAGTAGCTACTCCAATTCCCTGTCGCTCTTCTTTCGCCTCAGGTTCCTCGCCTACTATAATGGACAAATTTATGCCCAGAGCTTGATAGTTTGATTTAGATAACATTTTAGCAAGCCCTTTTCCTTTGATCAGCTTAGTAGGACGAATGTCTAATTCATACTCCTGTATCTTGGCAATCCACTTCCCCCTTTTTCCTTCACTATCCCCTTGAATAAGAATATCTTTTACAACAGCTACAGGCACAAATGCAGTGATATGGGACTGTAAGATATATATACGGAATGATTTGAGGGATTTCACTAGGGTGTATGCTTGCTTTTCCAATATGTTGTACTTTAATTCTGCATCACGGAGCACCTGACTGAAAAAGGTAATAGGCTGCTCATACCCTTCCTCATTTTTCTGCAATAAAACTCCTGCTATTGTATGAAGTGATGCAAAATAAAAAATCATGAAAGGTTTATCATAATCTGGTCCAGCTAGCACAGTGGCTTCTGCAAAAGCATTTTTTATTCTGGTAAATGCCTCTCGTGATTCTTGGGACCATTTAACTTCATTATATTTCTTCAGCATGTCAATTATGTGTCTAACTATTTCAGCATAGTTAGGAATAAACCTTCTCAGGAAATTGATGTGCCCTAAGAATACTTGTACCTCTTTCTTATTTCTGGTAAAAGCAATACCATTTATAACCTCTACCCTCTTAGGATCTATCTTCACCCCATCTTTAGTCACAATGTGTCCCAAAATTTTACCCTCTTCTAATGAAAATAAATACTTTTGAGGATTTAGAGAGAGACCATACCTTCTGCATTTCTCAAAAGTTCTACGCAAATGCTCAATGTGCTCAGTATCACTCTTTGAGAATACGGTGATATCATCCATGTATACTACCAAAAATTTATCTTTCTCCCCAACAAAAGCAATGTCCATCTCCCTCTGAAAGGTGGCCCCTGCATTAATCAATCCAAAAGGCATCCTGGCATACATAAATGTACCCCATGGTGTGGTGAAAGCAGTCTTCTTTTGATCATCTGGAAATACAGCCACCTGGTTATAACCAGAGAATCCATCCATCATTGACATCCTAGAAGCTCCAACCACCTTCTGCAGGATATGATCCATCTTAGGTAGTGGATAATTATCCTTTAAGGATGCTATGTTTAAATTCCTGAAATCCACACACAGCCTTATTTCTCCATTCTTTTTTTGGACAGGGACTAGATTTGCCACCCATTCAGAATACCTCAATGGCACAATTATATTTTCCTTTAGCAACCTCTTAATTTCCTTCTCAATAGAAGGAAGCAGCAGGGGATTTACTTGTCTGAGCTTCTGCTTATGAGGCTTTGCATCCCCCTTCAGGGGAATTTTTTGCTGCATTATATTGATGTCAAAAGTTTTCAAATCCTGATAGGACCATGCAAACACCTCTTTGTAAGACTAAAATAATTTCTGATATAACCTTTTATATTCTTCTGGGACTTTCTTGGAAAGTTTTACAATTTTGGGGTCAGCCTCAGTACCAAGATTCAGGTCTTCAACCTAGTTTTCTTCTACCACTTTGCCTGGCTGCAGTGGGATATCATTCTTGTCAAACAATCTTTCTAGAGGCACCAGCCCTCTAGGTATTATGTTTCCCTTTAACTGCAACACCTTATTACCTGCTACTTTCTTCTCCCAATTTCTTTCTGAAGTATCTTCGGACTCAACCTCTTCATCAGCATCAATCTCCATATTGGAGAATTCCCCTACTGTTTCCAGGAATCTCTTCATATGTTCTTCATCTTCAAATACCTACCAGTGTTTTATGTTATCTGGAATTGACTGACGATAACGCACCTCAACTTCATATCTTAAAAGAGGGTTCTGAGGTGGTCGAAATGTACTAGCAGCCACAGCAAGGGAATCAACCATCCTATTCTGTTCTCAGGGCATGAAATGGATATTAAATGCCAAGAAGAAATTTTCTACCATGTCCCAAACTTCATTCCTATAAGCCCTTAACCTAGGATGTTTGGTCTGACACTGATTCCTGACTTTTCTAACCACCAGTTCTGAATCTCCCAAAACTTTTAAGCTTTGTATGTTCATGTTCCTGGCTGTCTGCAATCCTAACAGAAGTGCTTCATATTCAGCCACATTATTAGTAGCTTCATATTCTAGCTTGAAGGACAACGGGACCCATCTTCCTGTAGGAGAAAAAAATAATATTCCAACCCCATTACCTTCTTTTGAATTTGCTCCATCAAAATGAAGTGTCCGGATTCCTATTCCATGGCTCTCTGAGGGTTGTTCAGTCTTGATCTGACAGAAGGATGGTTCATGAGAAAAATCTTGATCTTCTTCCAGCATCAAGCATGAGAAATCTCCTTCTTTACTGTAGACTGGTGAATTTACAGAGTTGTCTGCCTTAGTCACCATCTTGACAAATCTAGTCTCCCTGTACAACCTCCTCTCTTGGCCACCAAAAACTGGGATAGTGGCATATGTTAAATCCAACTTAATTGACCCACCAATTTTTGTTCCCCAGGATCTTGACAGTAACATGCCAAAGCGAGCTGGGATGTCAGCCACCACTATGTCCATTACCACACTTTTTGCTGGGATTTGGGCCAAATTGACCACCAAATCCTTGATCATCCCCAAGCATTTAACTCTTTTGGAATCAAATGAATAGAGATCTTTGTATGGACGGGTGATTTGTAATCCTAGTTGTTCCATGACCGACAAAGGCAATAGATTATGGGAAGCTCCATAATCTAGCATACAATTATGTAATAGTAGGTCATGAATCACTAGAGACACATAAAAGGGAGGAGTAGAAGCATCTAATTCCTCAACATGTGGACCAAAGACAACCATGGGTCTTTCTTCTTGAAGTTTGAGACTATCTGGAGTGAGTATAGCTTCTGGAGGGAGCATGAAAGAGGTGACTTGAGATTGATATGCAGGCTGCTTTAATAGTTCAGTCAAGGGGACTGGGATTTTGACTTTCTCAAGTTCCTTTTGCAAACTGAAAACAAGAGAATATTTTTCTACTACAACCTCTTTTGTCTCTTTATTTTCAGCTGAGGGTTTGACCTCTTTTGACACAGACTTGGTGTTAGAGAGACTGACTGCTTTTGAAGAGGAAGGAATTTGATCATTAGACTGCAAAGGTTTGTTTAGAGGGCCCTTACCTACGTCTGTGAATTTATGCATGGTAGACTCCTTCTGAGCAGGTGCTTCCTTCTGGTGTAACTCCTCTTCTTGATATTGCGTACGAGTCCTCTTCCTAGAAGATCTGAAATCATATCTTCTATTGAACTATGCTTGCATGAAATCAGCAAATTGTTTATAATAATGATCAATTTCTACTTCTTTTGTGTCTCTGATTTTTTCTTCTTCTTGCAATGGGCACTCAGCTCCTTCATTTCCTTACAAAGGACATTCTTCTCCATCACTATTTGAAAAAGAAAGATTTGCATCCTCCAGTCCATAGGCAGTGTCTTCAGTAGAATCATCTACTGGACCTTCCAGGTACAATGGGTGTGGCACATGATCTTGTTGTTCCTTTGCTTCCCTTGGCAATATTTGGAGAGGTGGTTTCCTATACTGAGGATTGTAACCTCTGTTTTGAGCATTGTGGAAATTCTTGGGGACTGAATTCTTGGCTTCCAATTCAAGCTTGACCAGTTTACCAGAAATGTTCTTAATCATTTTGCTCATTTCTTCAATTCTGTCATTAGCTGAGTCTCTGTCTTGGTAGGAGGTAGATACCTCCTCTTTGCTCCTTCTTCTAGCATCTTGTTTAGATCTTCCTTTTGATTTACCGGTGGAGGCAAAGTTTGCTTCCAACTCAAGTGCATCTACCTGAGCATCATCCACAGTAGCAGGCTTTCTTTCTCTGAGCGAGAAACCAAATTCTGAATCAAAGGCTGCTACAAAAACAACTTTAGCAGCAGTTTGATGAGGTTTCATGTCAGCAGGAAGGCTCAAATACAATTTATTAAATCTCTTGATAAATTATGACACCCCTTCATTATGTCTTTTCTTGAGTGTATTGAACTCAGTATGACAATGTCCATGGTCTTTCTTCTCTCCCCATTTTCTGAGAAAAGTATCTTCCATTATTTCCCAAGTGGTAATAGAACGACCTGCCAATGTCGTAAACCATTTTTGAGCTTCGCCATCAAGAGATTGGACAAAAAGCCTTAAGACCACATCTAAATGTTCCACATTAAAATTCTCTGCAAAAGCACAGAAGACCTCAAGATTTTTTTGAGAATCAATCTCATTTTCCCCATTGAATCTGGGTAAAATCTTTAGATAATCTTGTGGCATGTCATTTAACACTTGGGGTAATGCCAGAGGGGCATATTTATTTAGAAAGAACCCTGGAAAATTTGCCATTGGAGGGGGTGGAGGTAGCGCAATAGTTTGATGAGTAAGAGGAGGAGGAGGTAGGGGAGTATGGATAACAATAGGAATGTAATGAACATCAAGCTGAGGTGTTGAGGGGAATAACGGTCTATTGATAGCAGACACTTCAGTGACTTCTTTAACCTCTTCAACCTCAGGGGTAGGATGAAAATAATCTTTATTTCTGACACCTCCTCGGGGTGGACTATTGGAATAATAATAATCAGTATCTCCCACACTGGAGTCGAGATCTGGCACTTGAGCTTCTTGAGAAGAAGAGGATGGAAAGTCTTTTATAGACAATTCAGGGATTTCAGAGTGGACTAACTTTCTTTCCCTCCAATTTCTTCTATGTATGATCTTTTCAGGGTCAGACACTGAAGGTGTCTTTGGCTGAGATGTATCTGACCTCAGGTGTGGCTTACGAGGAGCCAGGACTGCAAATATATTTATCAAATAAACAAATGTGGAGTCGCCAAGGTGAGGGATATACAACTCTCAACTCTCCATACTCACCTACTTGAAGAGTGAATTAGATTTTGTCGAGGCCCAGGGATTTTAAAATTTCTCAACTTCGTTCCCTGGCAACAGTGCCAAAAAGATGTTGTCACTCCTAGAGACAGCCTAGAGTTGTGATAGACTAGTGCCTAGGACATCTTATATAGCAAGGAGCATATGGTATAACAGAGGGGGTTATCAATAACAAGCTCTCATGCTATCTCTTGTAAAACAAGGAAAATTAATATGAATGGGACCAAGACCTTCAAAAACTGACACAGAGACACGAGTATTGCAGAGGCAACATGCAAAACTCCAATATAAAAGCAACAGACAATTCAGAGATAGCTTACTGCAAAGAGGGCCAATTCAGAAATACCTCACAGAAATAAGTTATCAGAAGGTGTATGTAGTGAATGAAATATTGAGAAGATACTAGTTAACCTTGAGCTGATATCCAGATACACAATACCACCATGCATGGGCTTACCAATCTAAGAATCCATACATGACAGTAGCATTTTAAAAACACCCTCCCAAAGCAACGAATATAGCAGAAACATGGTTTAGATGAATAGTGAAATAGAATATCATGCATGAGCCATATTTAAAGCGCTTGACTAATCCGAGTATGGGTATCAACTAGGATAAATCCATACCAAAAAATCAGCGAGCCACTCGCATTCCAAAACATGATATAGGAAAGATGGATGAAATGAAATGATATATTTAAATAACACATAAGAGAAAGTTACAGACTGTGAAATACCAAAGACCAGAATCCTCTTTAACAGATGGAACTCCTCCTCACTGAAACCCTATGGGCTATGAGCCTTCATACAAGAGTTCTACAAAATGTATACAAAAAGCCTTTCACTGCATAATTTTCTGATAAAATCTGGAACCCTAAATCATCTGTTTTTCGGGAGCTTTATAGGAGAAAAAGAAAGCTCGGAAAAGAGAGTAGGTGATGAACATTTAATTTTTTCATTAAAACAAAATGGCAGAGGTGTGCACACCCATACTTCTTGATGAATTTGTAATGTTGTTTGTACTCTGTGGCCTGCTAACTGAAATAAATACACTGGGTAGAAATCTCTCCAGGAGCACGGTAAAGAAGTAAAATCACATAAACATTCCATCCTTTCCTGAAAGAAAATGGTGCTGAAGAGAAAGCCTTGAGGTATTTTATCTGCGAATGGTACCCTCTGCCTTCTAAACCCTGAATTACGGCTGAAAATCTTTAATGCTGAACGTTGAATTCCTCGATCATTCACTGATATATCTCTGCTGCTCCATTAATATATTCATCTGTGAAATCGGCACCTTGAATACCCCTGGGAGGTTTGACAGAGTTCAAATCTGTTCTTTCAATGGAAGTCTTGTCGATTTACCTTCCCAGGCCTTTCTCCATAATTACAGTCTCTGAAAAATCGTCCTTTGATGTGCTCTACTATTGTAATTGAGATTGTGAATTATGGCAATTTTCCGCCACTGTAACCCTGCAAAACCCGAAAACCTGTTAAGAAAACAATGCGTGGGAAGGTGAACACAGTGGGGGATAATGGTGTGACAGCGCGACATGGTTGACGGATTGAGAAATACAGAGCGATGGTAGGAAATGCAGTGTATCCATGTAGTACAGTCTAGTGGATGTGTGTGGAGAGTTTAAATGGAAACATTAGAAAAATGACCCAATGAATGAGTATATACAGAGGACAAGCGAATATGCAACAAATGGCACGTGGAATGGTGACGTGGAGAGAGTTGAGCAATGGCGTGGCGTGAGTTTAATCTGGACCATTCAATCTCAGGAGGAGATCGACGGTGGAAAACGTATCGGAGGGCAATGAGGCGGTGGGCCAGGGGCACTACTGACTTGGATTAACACTTGTGCAGCTTTGGAGTGCAACGATCGTTGGATGAAGACCTCCAGATTGGACGGCTGTCATGAGTATCACGCCGTGACTACGGACGAAATATAATGTGCGGTGGAGGGCAGTTTTGGAACCGTACACGGAGACACGCGGGAAGCGATGTATGGAATCGCTTTGAATTGGGAAATACTGCCCCCCTCTGAAAGGCGGTGCGATAGATACCGGGCAGTTTTTGAAAAGTGGCCGCGGGGCGGGGACCACCAAGATGGATAGGCTGCGGACCGTTGATTTAGTAGGATGATCGGATGGTTGTAATATGATCAGATGGGCAAACGGAGCGGGAACCGTGTGTGCGATGGGGTTGCAAAGGCCATCGGATCTGCGTAGATTGACGGTTAGTACCGCTTCCGATATACATTTGTGATAAGCACCTATTGAATTAGCTCCTAGTTTTGACTTCCAATCGCGTGGAGAAAAAGATAGAGGGGCTAGGACCGAAAGGGCTAGGCTTTACAGATTTTCAAATGTGGGTTTTTCGGCCTTTTACAATGTAATGTGCGGATATAGGAAGGTAACGATAAGTAGCGTATGGATTTCGTAGGGAAAAAAGGGGTTTTGAAAGGTTTAAGCAAGGATGCTTATCAAAATTTCAATAGGATGCTGATATGATCAACAGAGGTAATAGTATTTTTGACACTATCTTTGCTTCCCATATTGAGCTCCTCCTTAATCCCCCAATGGTTGAGCCAATACTAGGCATCCTTATGTCATCCGCACTTGAGGCGAATGTAGCAGTTTTGACTATAGTTAGAAGCAATTTTTGGGAGACTTTTGGCTTCCATGTTGTAAATCTTCTTCTTATACATTAGATATCTAAACATAATCATACTTTCAATGGGGGACAAACCGACTTCGATTAAGAGAATAGGATAGGGAGTATTTCCCTTGATCTTTAGATTGTAGGTTATGAATTTCTTGTGAATCATATCAATCTTCCTTCATGACTCTTTGGATATACTGCAACCCCAGACTTCACATCCTTATAAGACAACAGGGGTGGCGAGAGTCTCAAAGAGGAACTTATTTTTACTCCAAATGTAAATATCGACCGACTTACAATTGTTTTCAAACTCATAATAAGTTTTCCAGCCTCCAATAATCCTTTTCTCAGTGCTATAATTCTAGTTGAGTTGATGAGGGAAGTCAATGCCCAAATATTTATAAGAAGAAACTTGCTCTAAGCACTGGTTCTTATACACGAAACTACCATGGGTGATCTTTTTGGATTTAATGATCATGACTTTAGTCTTGTCGGTATTAATTGTGATACCCATCTTAGAGCTGTAGACATGAAGATTCTAAAGTTGCTTAACTCTAATATTGCATTTAATATATTTAGACCATCCCTCATTGGTCTTAAGCTTGGGAGTGGCGATATTGTAGAGACAGATCGCAACAATCCTCAACTCAGGAGGGACCATGATCTCTTTAAGTCTCTCCCAAAGTTTATCTCGAGGAACAATGTCGAAAGCTTTTCTAAAGTCCACAAAACTATAGAAGAGATAAGCTTTACTATTGCGACATTTCTCCACAACAATTTTGAGAGTGACAAGATGGTTAATAGTTGAGTGACATTTCCTAAAAGCGGCTTGTCCTTTAGCTCTTTTTCCTTGTCTTTCAAGCCAAAGGCTAAGCTTCTTTTCCAAAATGAGCCCATAAAGCTTGGAAAGGATCTGGCTAATCATAATGGTCTCGTAGTTAGATGGAACGCTTTTGTCCCCATGTTTAAAGATAGGCACAATAAGAGTTTGTGTCCAAAGTTGAGGGAAGCCATGCATTACAGCGAAATTGAGAAGCTTCTGGAGATGAGGAATGAGGATAGATCTTCCCATTTTAAGGATCTCAGCTTGGTATCCTTCAATATCTTTAGCTTTCTCATTAGCAAGCTTATTAATACGAGACTCAATGTCATCAAGAGAGAATACATCCTCCTTAATTGGAGTAATTAAAGTGGTGCCCATAGTTTCTGGAGAGTCATACAACTTTTTAAGATAGTTGTCCCAATTTTCTATGAAAATAGAATAATTATCTTTAATTTTACAAACAAACACATTTCTTCAAAAATTTAATTACCATAAAAAAATTTTATATAGTAAAGAAAATAAATCGCTAAGTAGTATAATAACTAAGCCCCAAGGCCGGCAAAGTATTTACCATAGACGGAACCACCGAGCAAATTGAACTTTCCACTTTTTGATACCTTGTAGTGGTATAGTTATCTCCTGCATTGGATATTAAAAAATCCAAGATGAACTTAAGAGCAACGTTTAAATTTAACATCTGGATAGACTAAATCTGAGTTTACATAACAAATGTTAGTGTAGCCTTTTTCATTTTTAATAGAAAAGAACAAAATGAATTGGGAAAGTCGTCAAGATGAAGGGAAGAATTTAATTCAAAAACGAAGAAGAGTTTGTTTTCTTTATAAACCATTTAAGACAAACCTTATTTTTTAAATGAAAACGAAAACCACCTGCTTTCAAGCCTCCACCACTAACCTTACCCTAGCCACCTTACAATTGAGAATTTCTCTCACACCCCAAAACTCCGTTTGAAAACAATTTACAATAGCAGATTCAACATGTAGTTGTCGGTGTTATCATAAACTACAACTACATGTCCTTATAAGTACAATCTCTCTTGAGGGTTTCACGCGTGTAAATACAAACTCTCTTTAACGTGGATAATAAAATAAATAATATTAAATAGAATGGTATAATTTAAATCTAAAATTATATTTAACATTAAGCCTCAACTTGATATTAAAAGATATATTAAATATTAATATAATATAAACTTAATATCAAACTAATACTATAGCATGAACCACAACATGCGTTTTAAATATAATTTTACTTGAGGATACAATTTAAATCACACAATCCAAAAATGGGTTTCTATCTATATTATATTTAATCTTTTATGCGATCAATATAAAATTACAAAATGGTTCATCCATCTTCACATATATAATTGAATTCTTTGAATGAAATATTAAACATATAAACTATAATATTAAACTTTAAAATACCATTAAATTTTTATTGTGTTAAAAATAAATATTTTATTATTATTATTATCATAAAATTCATAATAATCAATAGAACTCATTACTCAAACATATTTATGGATTGCGAGAATATAAACATACCTAGTACAAACAAAAACATAAACATGTATTAGTGAGAACTGCATCAAATAGTTAAATGAAAACCAGGACTTGTTAAATGAAATTGAAATCTGCCCAATATAATAGATAAACAAAAACCTGCACATATTAAATGAAATTGAAATCTGGCCAATATAAATTTTCCTAATTGTTCATTGTAACACCTGAACAATTAGAATTGTTAATCATATACCATACCTTTTTCAAGCGAGCGAATGTTACAACAGTAAAAATAAACTTGCTTAGTCATGTACCATGCCTTTGACAATTCGAATAGGAGGGCATGCGTTTCCGTAAAGGAGCATGAATGAGAACACGCGTTTTCTAACCGTTAATACTTATAAGTGTTTATTAACAAATCCACCTACCTAATTTTATATATGTAGTGGATAAATAAAAGAAATTAATTAATTTTCAATTAAGGCAAATGAGAACGGGCATTTTCTATTTCTCATAAATTGTTAATCATCATAATTGTTAACAAAAAATGCCTTCTGCCAAATACCATGGGCAGTTTAGGACAGCCAAACGTTACCTATGTATTTAAGAAATGCGAAACGCTATGGACACTACTTTATTGATTCTGCATTCTTGCTTAATGCGACCCTGTCTAGAGTTTGGGAGTTCTCATAATGCAATTTCAGATTCATTTATTTACCATGTAGTGCACATATTTCTGATGGCCCACACACTAGAATGTGGATTGTATAGTTAATAAATGGCTAATGTATTTCTATGGTTATATATATTGAACTCCCAATGCAATTTCAGATTCATTTATTTACCATGTAGTGCACATATTTCTGATGTACCACACAGTAGAATGTGGATTGTATAGGTAATAAATGGCTAATGTATTTTCATGGTTATATATATTGAACTCCCAATGCAATTTCAGATTCATTTATTTACCATGTAGTGCACATATTTCTGATGTACCACACAGTAGAATGTGGATTGTATAGGTAATAAATGGCTAATGTATTTTCATGGTTATATATATATATTTTTATGTTGCACGAGTTTCAGGTACGCAGGTATTTCAGGTAGGTCGGTATTTAAGGTGTTGAGAACGAGTATCCGATACTGCTAGAAGTTTTTCCTAAATTTACAGGAAACATCAAGTTGGAAACAACAATAATATAATATATTAAAAATAAAAATAAAATAATTTATTTATTTCCATCCAAAACTTGCCAATTAAATTCCATCTTGCAATGAAATAATAAAAGATTGAACTTTGAAAAACCAGAAAAAATCAAAATATCAATCCATCAACAACTTGCCAATGAAATTCCTTGCCAGCAAAGAAGCATGGAGAGCTCCTAAACTGAAAAAAAAGGCTATTATTACTTGATTATTATGTGATTTCATGCAACACTATATTATATTCAATTTCGAAATTTAAGTTTGGAAATTTATAAAATGAAACTTACTAACATGCCACTCTTTCTCTTTTTGACCATCATTGTAATTTGTTGAGCTTCAAGATATACTTCAAGAAAGTAGACTTATTTGCAATTTTTGAACTTCAAGGTTTGCAATGCTACCAAGGAATGACTGGAAACTATTTAAATTTTGTTGAAACCTTTGCTACATCCCCATAGCTCTATCGCTTTACAGAGCCCATGCACCCAAATGGTACCCTCTCTACTCAAAACAGGTACTAGAAAGGTGAAAATCTGCTCAAAAAAGGTAACCGAAACATCAAAATTTGTTGTAGTGAAGCTCCCAAAAAGCTCCAAAGTACCATTTGAAGCTCTCGGCAATTTTGGAAAGTTTCCTACCAGCTCCCAAGCTCCCAAGAGCGGGGGAGCATGGGGTACATGCTCTCCAATGGCTGAGAGCGATACCCATGTTACTATGCATATTTCTTGGGCTATAAGATAATAAATGTCGGTTGGACAGTATATGCCGATAGTTAGATTTAAATTTGGTTAAATTTAACACTAGGGATATACTGCCCAACCTCATATATTATCCTATAACCCAGCTAATAATGATCATAATGATAACCATTTCCGATATAATGCACACTTTAACAATTTATATATCTCTCATGTACCCAACACTTGCATTTGGATAGGATCGTCAATACTAATTTTGGCTGGATTATATTTATAACTAAATTTTGTTATATTTAATTTAATTATAATTACTAATTTTTATAATTAATAATAATATTTTTTATTTATTAAATAAAATTTTTTATATTTAATTTAATTATAATTACTAATTTTTATAATTAATAATAATACTTTCTTATTTATTAAATAAAATTTGTTATATTTAATTTAATTATAATTACTAATTTTTATAATTAATAATAATACTTTCTTATTCATTCAATAAAAAATATATATTATGTAAATATAATTTTATTTAAAATTATGATTTGAAATTATTTTATTTATAATAAAATAGTATATATTTTAAATTAATTTTATTATTTTTAATTTTAATTAAGACTTTAGTAAATAGTTTGATTATTATTATAAAATTAAGTAAAAAATAGTATTGTAAAAATAATATTCACACATTTTATATAAGTAAATATTATCCAAACTATTATTAATATGTAATTAGGGAAGATATGTCATTAGATATTGGTTATTATAATTAAAATAAAATGGAACATATTATTTATAGATAATATATAGTATTTAGTTTTTTGAAATATATTTATGATGTTTGGACTTAAGTTTGTGATTTTAAAAAAATGTTGATTTTATAAACATTTAAGTTATGATATTTTGATATTTAATATAATAATTATTTTTAAATTTTTATAATTATTATTTTTAGTTTTAATTTTTATTATATTTTTTTTTTTTTGTTAAGTTGTTTGTGATTTTTCAGGCTTGACTTGTGGCTTGAGGAGTCGTGACCTAAGTGCATATAATTTATCAAAGTCATCCACGGATCACACCAAACCGAGTCATGACCTAGGGGCATCTAATCCGTCAAAGTCACTAAGGGATCGCATCAACTCGAGTTGTGACCTAGGGGCATCTAAACTGTTAAAGCCACCCGAGGATCGCACCAACCCTTTGATGACTGGATATTTTAACATGTCTCCTCCCCCTAGCACAAGGCGCAACCACCCCCACCCCAGTGAGGTTTGATCTTGGGTTGTGTGGCTGACAAGGCCCATCCTCAACCGGTTCTGCTAGTCGGACTTGACTTAAACTTTATTATATTAACAAAACTCAACAAATATTATCGTTGATTCTTTTACTTTAATAAATATTTGAAATCATAGTCCAGCAGTAAAATAGACAGTGGTAGGGTGTTCTGTGAAGACATTCCTTGGTGTAAAGGTCACTTGTTTGAAATTCTATGGCTAAAAATCCAGTGATGCTAATGGCTTGTGTGGCCCAATATGAATGCAATCTCCAAGTGATTTTTACAACTTAGATGACCCAGGGTTAGGCCTACTCAACCCAAGGCATGCTATTCATGCCAAGAGTGACATAACCTAGCAAAATATATATATATATATATATATATATATATATATCATATCATGCTCAGGAAATTTTCGTAAATATGCATATCATGTCGCTATAGACATGGACTGAGGAACATGCTCAATTTTTTACATTTCTATCTCTTGCTCCCAACTTGAAAGATCTTGCTTGGAAGAATCTCTTGCTTTGGCTGCTAGTTTACATAGGCCATGACCCTTTATGGCATGAACTGGAATGAATTCCATATAATGTTCTTGTAGACAGGTCATCCAATTATCCCTCTTCTCACCCAGCTCCTACTACACGAACAATGTTCTTACTACTACATGAGGTACAAAGATGATTATGTGAACTTTTAATAAATAGGGCCTAAATTACTTAATTGCCTTGCATATAACATATGTGTGTTTGTCAATGGAACGATAATTTAATTATGTACCTTTTAGACTAGCAATCATAAAAGAGATTGTCTTTCATTTCATTCAATATCCTTCTAAGTCAACATGGTTACAATTGACGAATCTAAAGAAAAAGTATAGAGCAGTAAATCATTGCCATAGTCTAGAATAAATAGTGTTGGTGCATCTGCAATAGCCTACTTGATCTAAGTGAATGCGTCCTTCTCTCATTTATCCCATTTTTATAATGCATATTTTTTAATCATCCCCTGTATAAGCTTGACTATCTAAGCATAATCAGAGATGAATTTTCTCAGGAAATTAATTTTCCCTAAGAAATATTGCATGGCTTTCTTATTCACTAAGAATGGGATATGTGCGATAGGTATGACCCTCTCAGGGTCAATATTAATTTTTCTTTTTGGAATGATGTGCCCTAGTAGAATCCCTTTAGACACATTGAATATTCTCTTCTTTGGATTAAGAGAAATCCCATACTTTCGACATTGCTTTAATATATGTTTCAGGCAATGTATGTGATTTAATCTGTAATGCCCTCCTCCCACATTTACCCATGTTCATTAGTCTACTGAGGTAAACATGTGAGTAATACTTTCTATGATATGAGATGACCTCCTAGATACAATTAAGAAAGTGGGGTCAACAAATAGAAACTTACTAACCTTCCTCAGGAGCTACAAGACCCCGAGGAGCTAAACAACCACTCCAAGTACCCTAACCCTGAGCTAGAGTTCTTTTTCACTAAATTTAACTCCTAGTCACATTCACAAGCCTACATCCATGTGACTTTAGGCCTCGAGTCGCATGCATAAGCCTGCAAAGGAGAGACTGTGGTCCTAATTTCCTAGTTTGTGCCTACAATTGTGAAATTTGTGGCACCTTTCAAGGCTAGACTCCAAATTACTGCCCAAAACTTGATGAGACTTTCCAAAACAATAAATGACACAAAGACAAATCCTTTAACACAAAACTTGGTCAAGGACTTGACCTAACCAAGCCTAACCATGATAGTAATTTCGTCAAACACATGGCAGACATGTAATCTATAGGTCATGAATGCATATTTGAACATAAGGGTCTAAAACTTATTTGAGATTCACCAAGAAGAACTAATACCCTCTCATAATAGCTACAATAACATTTTTTAGTCCATGCATTCATCAACCATTCATATATTCATCAAACATGGCAAGATCCATAGATAATATAAATCGTATAACTAACATATAAACCATGGCAACTCATCCATAATATCACCATCATAATCGCTACAGATTCATGTAGTTCACAATATACCTCTTGTTAAAATATGAAAATGCCAACTAATTCAAGGACTTACACATACCAACCGACCATAGATTGGGCTAAACAAAATCTTTATTTCAACCAATCACCCTCATGCCATATTTCAAGCTCGAATGTGGGATCTCATAGAATAAACCAACCAAGACCAATCCAAAGCTTCTAGAGGCCAAAACACCTCAACCCTCAACTACTGATTCCACCTCACGATCAGACATAATTAAACATCACCAGATTGGTCTCTACCTAAGTTGTCTAGGGTTGTAGAGTGTTTGTTCCAACCTAGCTCCAGGAGTAGTAACTCGACCCACAGCTGCGGCAAGGATCCAAAGCGTTTGTCCAACCAAGGATCTGTGACTAGTAACTCAACCCACTAAGGGCTCTAGAGCGTTTTTCCAACCAAGGATTCCAGGAATAGTAACTCAACCCAAGTTGTTTCAGTTCTTCTAGAATTTTTTTCCATCCAAATCTCCAGGAACTAATAACTCAACCCAAAACCATAAGGAACATGAGCACCAATCATAAAACAAATGGGAAAACCCACAAAACCATGGTATCCAGGAAATTTAAAGGCTAGGAAAAACCACTATAAATTCAGGAAATCATCCATGTCAATGACATATCATAACCAAATAACCACATGCATACACAATTCATGCCAAAAATAGCAAGGAAAACATACATGCAACTCGATACCTACAAAGAAATACAGTTTTATTTGTTGATCTCATTGTCCCCTTGTGCTTTCTTGGTTTTCCTTTGCCTTCTTTCTCCAAATCCAATGTTTGCCAAAGTGATCCAATAATACTCTAAGTGTGTAAGAGTATGAGAGAGTGAGAGAATAGAAGAGAGTGCCAAAGACTGAACTGACAAAATCCATGAACTCATCCTCATAAGCCTTTCTATCATTGAGGCCTTTATTTTCTTCATTTTCCTCTATTTTCCTTCAATTTCCTCCTCATGTAAATTTGTGGCCTTTCACCTTCCTTTTATCTATTTTCTATTTTTTCATAAATAAAAATCCAATAAATGCCTCTTTCCTTTACCAATGCCTTTGCCAATTTCCTTAGCCATAATAACCGAAAGTGACACCCACTAGGATTTTTTGACCACCATTCGGCTTGGAATACATGTCCCATGACCTTGGTCTTATATTTTTTTTACATGAATTTCTAACCATGGTTGTTACAAAACCCTATCCTCAGTGTTCTATGACACCTATGACTAGAAAACCATTGAAAACAAAATGTACAACCCATGGAGCTTTATAACCCAACTCATTGCATTATTGACAATTACCACTGTTGAAAACATGACAATCATACTGTTTACTGGAGCTTTATAACACAACTCATTACAGTATTTACAATCAAACCAACATATATACTCGTGCACATTTTATTCAACCAACTAATAATTATTAATCATACTATCTATGGAGCTTTATAACACAGCTTGTTACAGTATTTGCAATAATATACACATATACGTATCCACATTTTATTTGAACAACAAATAGAAGGATATGATGTTTGCATCAGCAACAAGGGAACCCAGAGGCTCACACCCGTGACCCTCAAATTAGTACCAGGATTCAGCTCCTTCCCATGAACTCTAGAATCGACTACCAAAATTAAAGCGGAATTCAATGTCCAATGCTATGATCCTGCACCAAGGAAAATTTTAGGGGCTAATATTCACAACTGGGCTAATTTTCCATGATTTTTCCAAAAAAAAAATTCTCCAATTTCCATTTTTTCTAAAAATTATTTGACAAAATTTCACAATATAAAAATATTTTACCTTAAAAATTGCCAACATTATATAGAGAATATATATAAAATCATTATAAATTTGAATAATTTTACAAATATATCAATAAAAATTATTAGGGACTAGTGAGATTCTTCAATGTTTTTAAAGTCCAAGATAATTTTCCATCCTTAAAATTTTCCCTGTGGACCTGTGCAACTTTTCCTCTCAGTGAACAATTACTGGTTCATTGTTCCTGGGCACACTCCCAATATTCTTTTGATTCCATCTGGTAATGCTAATGAAAAAAATAAATGTATTCCCCAACCTTCCCTTATCTTCTACACAGTCCCTCAGGAAATCCAGTCACCCCCTTTCATGCTTTCATACACCTTCCAAGTTCCATGGGAATCCCCTTCTCTACTACATATTCCCTCAGGTGACTCCTCCCTTTGCAAGGTTTCCTTGCATAAGAAGGTCCAAAAACCAAGGCATATCCCCGCCTCAAAACCATCATACCAATCATATCATGTTCATGGAAATAAATGGACTCTATTAGGTAGCACTGTCCCACAATGGCCCTACTCCTGAAGTGCTTTACCAACATATTGTTGCATGTTCCAATTCCTTTCATTTAGCAGCTAATCCTTACAATTAGTTTCAACCACCCAAACCGGGCATTTCCATCCTTTCTTGTACCAAGCACATCATCGTCATTAATTTCAAAATGAATTAAAATAAATTGAAATCATACCTCATTGGTAGCTCATCAATAAGGTACACCTACAAGTCTACGTACTTCCTATCACAACAAGTCAAACTAGCTCTTTGATCAAATCATCATGTATAAATATATCACATCTGGTTAGCTCAAAAATCGGTCGTCATAAATCAAAACCATAGATCACATGCATAATCAAAACTAAAACAAAATATTGATACCTATCCTTCAATTGGTTCTTTTCTTCTACCTTTATTCTTTGTCCTTTTCGTAGACACATTGAATTGGTTACAGAACCTAGCAAGCACCCAATGCCTTCTCTTTTCCTCAACCATGTACACAAACCCATAGTGTACACCACATGCATACACCCACACACAACATATGACACCACACAATAAATACACCCACACTCAGTATACATCATTAAACATACACCAACACCCGATGTACAACACAACACAATACATACTCCTACATCTGGTGTACAATACAATACATATGCATACACAAATTACAACACAATGAATACACATGTCATGATACAATGACTACACAATAGCACATATACACAAAATAACATGTACAAAATACCACATGTATAATAGCACCACCTATACACAACACCACATGTACATAGCACCACCTACACAATGTGTACACAACACCACATGTACACCGCACCACCTGCACAATGTGTAGGAGCTGGAGAAACCACAGGCGGTATCCTATCGCAGTTAGGATCCTGCATACTGGTAAGATTTTGTGTAACTATAAGATGTTGTAACAGCCCTGGTGAAAATTCCATGTAATAGAAGCTAGAGATAATAACCAGGGTTGATGGGACACTTATTCCAAGCTGAATGTTGGGGAAAAACATCCTAGCTGGTGTTTATTCGGTTTATTATGGCTAAAGGAAATTGGAAAAGGAAAAAGAAAAGGCATTGGAAATGCATGAGGCATTAATTGGCATTTTTTTTATGAAAATAATGGAAAATAGGAGAAAAGGGAGGTGAAGGTTGCATGTGAGGAGAAAAATGAAGAAAAATAATGGGAAATGAAGAAAATATAGGTCTCATTAATCAAAATTCTTCTAAGGATCAATTCGCAAGATTTTTCTCACATTTTTGGAGCTCTCTCATTATTCTCTCTCTCTCTCTCTCTTGCACTTTTGGAGACTTTGGTATTGGACCAAAAAAGGAAAGAAAGAAAGAAGGAGGAGGAAGAAAGCAAGGAGGGGAAGGAATCAAGCAGCTACAATAGGATACTTGGAAGGTATCAATTTGCATGTGTATTATCCTTGTTAGATATGGCATGCATAGTATTTCATGTGGTTATTTTCAATCTTGGCATGGATTTTTCCAGCTGTGACAATGTTTTCAGCCTATCCTTGCCATTTCCGGATAGCCATGGTGTTGTGGAGTTCTCGTGTCTTGGTTTAGCTTGATTACTAGATGGATTCAAATTTGAGTGAGGTGAATTTCTGAATATTATTATTATTTATGACACATAATCAGTTTATGTTTTTCCTCGGTTTAGGGCCTAGTAATCCGGGTTTGGATTGTGGTAAATCCTAAAAGGTATTGCCTCGGTTTTGGGCCTATTGATCCGGGATTGTAATGTGGTAAATCCTTAGAGGTGGTTTCCCTTGATTAAGCCTAGGAATCCTTGCTAGTGAATGGTGAGATATAAGGTAAAGCCTAGAGGGTGGTGTCTTGGTTTAGGGCCTAGTGACCCTTGATTCAGACTATGGGTTGTGGTAAATCCTGAGAGACTACGAGAGAGGAAAATTCCTCATGGTGTAGGTGGAGATAATTAAATGATATTCATGTGTGTGTTGACCTAGTGATCGATTTTATATCATGGTAAAGTTAGTTATGACATGTTTATTGTGTTGGCCAAGTGATTCGGGATAGATCATGGTAAAGCCTGATTTCTATTAAGGGTGAGGTGGTTTAGCCTCGAGATGCCTGATTGGATCTTTCGGTTTGAGTCCCACATTCATTCTTGGAATATGGCACGGGGGTGATTGGTTGAAGAGAGATATGGCTTAGCCAATCTATGGTTAGCTGGAACATGGGAGTCCCATCTCTAGTTAGTTTTTACATCCAGTAATGAAGAGCTCATTTCTTTGATATTTGGTATACAAATGTACTAGTTTATGTATGGATTTTATTGTTGTTGTATCCATTGTATTTTTGTTGTTATTATGTTGGTTATAAGCATGTATTTTATCAGTGATAATGTATGGGTCTATCCATTTTTTTACTTGTAAATGAATGCAAAATGTATCTATGGTCAAATAGATTGTATTGCAGCTTATGATGTAAGGCATAAATGCTTCTTAGTGATTCTCAGATAAGTATGAGACCCCTATGTTTAAATATGTTGTTTACACCTGTAGATGCAATGTTTGTGACATGTTTGACAAAATTAATGTCATGGTTAGGAGGGGTCTAGATGAGTTCCTAATGATGTTATTTCTTTCGTACCTTTGTTTTAATGTTATTTATCATCTCCTAAAGTTTCACAAAGCTCTAGGAAGTGCCATGGGCTTTGGGGCTGAAAAGGCGGCACAAATCTCAAAGTTGCAAGCACATAACTGACAAATTGGGCCCCTTTCCACATGCTTGATGTGTTTTTCCTGTGGCTATAGGCTCACAGCCACTACCTTTCCTTGGCATTCCGATGGCTATGTTCCAAAAGGGTCAAAAAGTCAGTCTCTCTTAGGTTTCAGGGGTCTGGAAGGTTGGGTTACCTCCTGGGGATTTTTTTGATGTTGTGTAAGGTGTGTTTGTCTTGTTTAATTTAGTTCCACTTCATTAAGGTCATCTATGAGGTTGAATCTCATATTAATAGCCTCTTTTCACATGTTTACGCCGGTTGGCCGGTTGCTAGGGTAGATGTGGGAAGAGGGTGTTACAGATTGGTATTAAAGTATGGTTCAACTCTTGGACCGATGAATGGTGTGTGTATCATGTGTTTATGTTGGTTGCATGCATGTATAATATGCTTGTGGTGTATGTGCTTGTTGCAGTCATGTTTTGTTGGCCATGGTGGCAGTGTTGTTGCCATGGAAGGGTTGATGGTGTTGTTTTCAACATGTTTTCATGAGTGTATGGTTGGTTATGTGTTGTTCTTTCTTATGTAATGTTTGTGCATGCTTGCTTACATCTTGCTACATGTTGTGTATGCACTGCTTGTTTATGATAGGTCATGTATTGGTCATATTTGTGTGTTTTTCATGTATGATTTATTGTGTGATGTCATATAATGAACATGCATTGGTCGTTCATGATTGGTTATAAATGTCAAATGGGTGCATATGGTCAAGTTTGCATTGGTTTGATTGATGTAGTTGTGCATAAGGTCATTGTATGCATTTAGGTCATCATGATTATTTTGGTATGTTATGATGCTAATGTGTTGGATGAGATAGAGTTGGAAATGCAGATCATTAAAGTAGAATTGTAACTTTGGGGTAAGAGCATACCATCATACCAGTTTGTATGCTTGGCATGCAGGTATGTGACTCATAGTGTTTGTAAGCATTAGGGTTAATTATACTTTTGTCAATCTATTATTATGATTACATATGTGATAAATGCTAGTTGATTAGCATAGTCATTTTCATTATGGTTATGAGTATTCCTTTAATTCTATTGATGATATGGTTACATATATTATAGATGCTAGTTTATTAGTGCAGTTATATGTACATGTGTCGGATAGTCATGAATGATAGAAACTTGTGGTGGTATGCATAGCTATTGTTATTTTATTCTAGATAACTTATATGTTGTTGTAAGATAGTTAGCTTGATGATTAGGTTACATGTTTTTGATGAGCATGATATATAACTTCTTGTTGTTACATTCTAGTGACTTGATGGTTAGGGTTACAAAAATCAGGCATGAGTCGACCTAATTATGATATTGTGTTGTACTAATCTAGACTGATTGTGCCTGTGTGATTTTTATGCATGAATGACAATTATTTATGAGCTTATGACGTGAACATGTTAGCTAGTTACTGTTATGAATATCATGATCTTATTTGTGTTTGAGCCGATGTGTTGTGAATTCATACCGTGCTAATCTAGATTGATTTTGCAGACAAAATAACCTCCTCTAAGGTACATTAAGGTATGGGTTTTATTATTTCGTGTACTTTATGCTTAATTGTTTGATTATGTCATTTATCTGGTATTGAGTGTTTAGTGCCTATTATGTCATCTAGTTCAATTATCTAACTGGATATGTTTATAGTTTGTTTGAATGTTTGATTAATTGCATGATATGAGCATATGTGTTTGTAAGATTGTATGAATAACTGATCTTGTTTTAAGATGGTTATACTAACACATATGTGTTGAGATAGCTAATATGTACTTGAGTGTAAGTAGGTGATAGTTGTAGCATTATGTAGTATGACTGATGAATGTGAGTTTATTTTTTATTGTGACATGGTTGTTGGTCTTCGTAAAAGTTTATTTTGAATTGATAGATATGTTGTCTTGATGTTTGGTACATATGGTTGACATGTGTGTTCAATTTCAGGGCAGCGTTCTTGGAACAACAAGGTAAAGTAACTGGTATATTTTTATATTTATTTATGCACTGATAGTTGTGTGGTTATGGTAGTGTGATGCAGGGGATGGAATGGAAAAAGAGACTGCCATGAAATATTGAAGAAGGATCGGGTTGAGCTTTCCTTTGGAAGTATTGGGAACCATGGGGATTCAATCATGGTGTTTGTTTCTAGTCTTTTTATTTTTATTTTTTTTATTTTTTTGAGCTTGATTTGCAGCCTTGATTGTGTCTATTGCATGTTCATGCCACTTTTTTGGGGTGTCGCATTGCTTGTGGTTTTCATGTTCTTCTTCTTGTTTTTTATTATTCTTTCCTTTTATGTTTTGAATGTCTTTGGAATTGGTTCGGAAAAGAATAAAGTTAATGGATCTCAGGAAGAGATTTGTGGTACCCAATAGGTAATGTAAGGCCCGAATGGAGCTCGGTGCATGAGTAAGTGCAGTGGAAGGTAAAATTATCACAATAGGTTGGATTGGTTGAGTCCATTGGTGTAAATGAATGGTGGTGGGATATTCATGAGAAAGATAATCGGAAAAGATAAATAAAGTGGAAGGCTGAGGTGTTAGATTCCTTGACTATGTTGGGAATTGTTGCTCTCAACGTTGTGCATGTTGCGCACGAATAAAGGGAGTTGTATTAACCTAGACCTTATGATATATGGTAGTTATGTTGTGATCATGATTATGTTGATGTTTATATATGTATGCATGTACGTATGTATGTATGAAGTGTCTGACAGGGTCATCATGTATTGTGATTGTTTAATGCTAATGTTTATATTTATATATGTGTGTATCTATGTCGTTGTCTGACAAGATTATGATTGTTTTATGCTAATGATTATCTGTGTATGTATCTATGTATCTATGTCACTGTATGATAAGGGTTTCAAGGATCATGCTTGTGGAGGGATGATTTATTATGTAGGCAAATGGCATGAAGATGTTCTTGGTCTTATGAGGAATCAAGTGGGAAGAGTAACTCTGACAGATCTATGAGGTCAATATCATGTGGACCTGAATTAATATTATATGCTTCTGTTATGGATAGGTAATGTTGAGGGGCACATCAGCAAAGTGAAATTAGTGTGATCTGCAACATGCTATGATAAGAATGGGTGGAAGAGAAACACTAGAAGCAAGGTTGCTCATGGGGTCAGTGTGTGGTCTATGGATGTGCAATAATATTGTGGTGTATATGTTTTTCATGTTGGATATGTGGTTCTTTGTACGTTTGGTGCTATGTGCATGTTTTATATGCAGTTCTATGTACATATGGTGATGTGTGCGTGTTGTATATATGGTGTTGTGTACATGTTGTACATATGGTGTTGTGTGCAGGTGGTGTCGTGTACATGTCGTTCATGTAGCGTTGTGTACATGTAGTGGTGTGTACATGTCGTGCATACAGTGTTGTGTACATGTGGTATTGTGTATGCATTGCATAGTTGGTGCAGTGTACATTTGGCATTGTGTACACGTTGTGCATGTGGTGTTGTGTACATGTGATGTTGTCCACACGTTGTGCAGGTAGTGTTGTGTATAGGTGGTACTCTGTACATGTTGTGAATTTGATACTGGTATACATGTGGTATTGTGTACATGTCATGCATGTTGTATTGTAGGCATACGGTATTACATATATGCATGGTGTAGTCGTGGTATCGTGACATGTGTATTCCTTGTGTTGTACTATCTATGTGTATATGTGTTATGTCATATTGTACATCAGGTGTAGGTGTATGTGTTTTATATTGGTGTAGGTGTATGTATTGTGTTGTATTGTACACCAGGTGTAGGTGTGTGTGTTGTATGTCGGTGTAGGCGTATATATGGTTTTGTATTGTACACCAGGTGTAGATGTATGTTTTGCATGCCAGGTGTAGATGCATGTATTGTATGGTTTTGTATGTCGTATTTGGGTGTACTTATTGTGATGTACATTGTGTGTCTGTGTACATGAGTAAAGAGAAGAAAGGGAACTAGGTTCTTGTCAGGTGTGGAAACCAATTCAATGTCAGTACAGAAAGAAAAAAGGAAGAAGAAATGATCGATTGAAGGATAAGTATCAATATTTTATTTCAGTTTATTATACATGAGATCTGTGATTTTGACTTATGATGGTTACATGTGATTTATGATTATGGTTTATGGTGATTTCATGCAATTCATGATTTTGACTTATGATGGTTGTTTTTTGAGCTAACCAGATGTGATATGTTTATACATGATGATTTGATCAAACAACTAGTTTGACTTGTTGTGACAGGAAGTGAAAAGGATTGTAAGTGTACCTTATTGACGAGCTACCAATGAGGTGTGATGTGAATTTATTTCAATTTTTTTTAATCTAATGGAATTTATGTGCTTGGTATAGGCGCGGAAATGTCTGGTTGGGTGGTTGAAACTGATTGCAAGCATTAGAAGCAACAGGAAAAGGAATTGGGACAAGAAAAAATATGTTGGTAAAGCACTTCAGGAGTAGAGCCATTATGGTACATTGGTACCCTATAGTGTCCATTGATTTCCATGAGCATTTTATGACCGTTATGATGGTTTTGATGCAAGTATATGCGTTGGTTTTTGTATCTTCTGATGCGAGGAATCCTTTCCAAGGGATGGATCACCTGGGATAGGGGATGTTAGGGAACTTGGAAGGAGAGTGACTAAACATAAGGGGATGACTAGATTTCCCGAGGGAATGTGTAGCAAAGAAGAGAAGGTCGACAATAGATTTTTTTTTGTCATTAGCATTTCTAGATGGAATCATATTCACATTTGGAGTGTGCCCTGGAACAATGAGTTGGTAATTGTTCACTAAGGGTATAATAGCACAGGATTGTAGCATTGTACATTAGATGCAGACTGTGACTATGACAGTGGATTATGGAATTCCTGGGAAGGGAGTGAATCCTGGTACTACTTTGAGGGTGGAGGTGTGAGCCTCTCGATTCCCTTGTTACTGATATAGGAATCATATCCTTTTATATTTTGATTTAAAAAATGTGTATATGTGTATATTATTGTAAATACCATAATGAGTTGTGTTATAAAGCTCTGGTACATGGTATTATTGTCATGATGATTTTTTCCTTTGAGCAGCTTATTCATTGTAAATATTGAAACGATTTGTGGTATAAATCTCCATAGGAAGTATGTTTTGTTTCAGTAGTTTGCTAGTTTATAGGTGTCATTGAACATCGAGAAAAAATTTCCCCCAAGGGGGAGGGTTTTGTAACAACCCTAGTGAAAATTCCATGTAATAAAATCTAAAGATAATAACCACGATTGGTGAGACACTTATTCCAAGCTGAATGTTTGGAAAAAACATCCTAGCGAGTGTTCATTCAGTTTATTATGGCTAGAGGAAATTGGCAAACGCAAAGGCAAAATATTTCAAAAGGCATGAGGCATTAATTGGCATTTTATTTATGAAAATAATGGAAAATAGTTGAAAAGGGAGTGAAAGTTCATGGGTTGCATGTGAGGAGGAAAATTAAGGAAAATAATGGAAAATGAAGAAAATAAAGGCCTCATTAATAAAAATAATTATGAGGATCCATTGGAAAGATTTTCCTCACTTTTTTGGAGCTCTCTCATTATTCTCTCTCTTTCTCTCTCACTCTTGGACACAGATTTTTCTTGGAGCGCTTTGGTATTGGACCAAGAAAGGCAAGAAAGCAAGAATAAGGAGGAAGCAAGCAAGGAGGAGCATGAATCAAGAAACTACAGTAGGATTCTTGGTAGGTATCGATTTGCATGTGTATTTTCCTTGTTATATTTGGCATGGATGGTATTGCATGTGATTGTTTTTTGTCTTGGCATGGGTTTTTCTAGGTGTGACAATGTTTTCAGCTTAGCTTTTCCATTTCTGGATAGCCATGGTGTTTTGGATTTCTCATGTCTTGGTTTAGCTGGATTACCGGATGGATTTGAAGCTAAGTGAGGTGGATCTCTGAATATTATTATTATTTATGACGCAGAATTGTTTTATGTGTTTCCTTGATTGAGGACCTAGTAATCCAGGTTTGGATTGTGGTAAAGCCTGAGAGGTGTTGCCTTGGTTTAGGGCCTCGTAATCCAGGATTAGATTGCGATAAATCCTGAGAGGTGGTTTCCTTTGATCAGGCCTAGGAATCCTTGTTAGTGAATGGTGAGATATATGGTAAATCCTAGAGGTTGGTGTCTCAGTTTAGGGCCTCATGACCCCTAGTTCAGACTGTGGGTTGCGGTAAATCCTGAGAGAGTAGGAGACAGGAAAATTCCTCACAGTGTAGGTAGAGAGAATTCAGTGAAATCTATGCTTGTGTTGGCCTAGTGATTGGGTGTAGATCATGGTAAAGCTAGTTATGACATGTTTATTTTGTTTTCCTAGTGATTCGGGATGGATCACAGTAAAGCCTGATTTATATTGAGGAGGGTGAGGTGGTTTAGCCTTGGTATGCCCTGGTTGGTTCTTTTGGTTTCAGTCCCGCATTCATGCTTGGAATATGGCATGGGGGTGATTGGATAAATAATTATTTTGCTCAGCCAATCTATGGTCGAGTAGAACATGTAAGTCCCATCTCCAATTGGTTCTTACATATAGTAATGAAGAGTCCATTCCTTTGGTATTTGGTATGAAAATGTATTGGTTTAGGTATGGATTTTATTGTTGTTGTATCCATTATATTTATGCTTTTATTATCCTAGTTATAAGCATGTATTTTATCAGTGTGGATGTATGGATATATCCATGTTTTTACCTATAAATGAATGCATAATGTATCTATGGTCAAATAGATTGTATTGCAGCTTATGCTGTAAGGGAGAAATGCTTCTTAGTGATTCTCATATAAGTATGAAACCCCTATGTTTAAATCTTACGTTTACACTTGTAGATGAAATGCTTTTCAGATGTTTGACGACATTCCTGTCATGGAAAGGAGGGGTCCAAATGAGTTCATGGTGATGTGATTGATTTTTTACCTTTATTTTAATGTTATCTATCACTCCTAAAGTTTCATGAAGTTTTGAGCAATGACCTGGGATCTGGGGCTGAAAAGGTGGCACAAATCTCGGAGTTGTAGTCACAGAACTGACCAATTAGGGCCTTGGCCACATGCTTTTTGTGTTGTTCCTACAGCTATAGGCTCCCAGCTACTACCTTGCCTTGGCATGCCTACGGCTATGGTCTAAAAGGGTCTAAAAGTTTGTCTCCCTCAGGGGTCAAGGGTTTGGAAGGTTGGGTTACCTCCTGGGGATGTTGTTGATGTTGTTGAACATCTTAAAGAGGCAATGTGCCTAGCATCGGTCTTAGCTATGCCAGACTTCACAAAAACCTTTATTGTGGAATGTGATGCCTCGGGAAATGGAATTGGTGTTGTTTTAATGCAAGAAGGAAAACCCATTGCTTTTGAAAATTGCCCAATCAAAGGAAAGTATTTACAAAAAGCTATTTATGAGAAGGAAATGTTGGAAATACTACATGAGCTAAAGAAATGGCGACCTTACCTAATGGGAAGACACTTCAAGTTAAAAATTGATCATGATAGTCTTAAACACTTTTTGGAACAAAGACTATCTTCGGAAGAGCATCAAAAATGGGTCACAAAGATGTTGGGTTATGACTTTGAAATCATCTACAAAAAATGGAAGCTAAATGTTTTTGCAGATGCACTCTCAAGAAAGGATGAAGAGGTGGAAGAATTTCTTTGTGCCATTTCTACTATCAAACCAGATTGGATAACTAAAGCAAGGGATGAATGGAAGAAGGACAAAGAAGTGTGGAAACTCATTCAAAAGTTTCAGCAAGATCCTAGTACATATGATACATTTAGTTGGAAAAATGATTCCTTATGGTACAAAGATCGCTTATATCTTTGTAAGAATTCCCAACTAAAACAAAATATTCTTTTGGAATTGCACACTTCTCCTTTAGGAGGACACTCAGGATTATTAAAAACTTACCACATGGTGAAGAAAGATTTTTTTTGGGATGGCCTTAAATCTACTATTCAAAATTTTGTGGCAGAATGTTTGGTTTTCCAGCAAAATAAATTTGAGACAATTAAGAACCTGGGTCTTCTACAACCTTTATCCATTCCAAGTCAACATTGGGATATTTCAATGGATTTTATCACAGGTTTACCTAAGTCCAAAGGAAAGAGTGCCATTATGGTGGTAGTTGATAGACTTACCAAGTATGCACACTATTGTGCATTATCTCATCCATTTAAAAAAAGTACAGTTGCTACTGAATTTATGGAAACAATTCAAAAGCTACATGGAAACCCAAATATTATTGTAAGCGACAGAGATCCCATTTTTACTGGAAATTTTTGGACGGAATTATTTTCTTGTTTGGGTACTCAACTAGCTCATAGCTCATCTTATCATCCTCAATCTGATGGTCAAAATGAGATAGTGAAAAAATGTTTGGAAGGATATCTCTGTTGTTTTTTATCTGATAAACAAACACAATGGGTCAAGTGGTTACCTCTCGCTGAATGGTGGTATAGCACTTCATTCCATACTGCAACAAAAATGACCCCATTTATGGCAGTTTATGGATATCATCCACCGTCCATTGCATAATCTTTAAGAGAAAATTCCAAGGTTCAAGCATTGGAAGATCACATCGAGCATCAACAAGTTCTCCAAATCTTAAAGGATAACCTAAATCTGGCACAAAATCGAATGAAACAACAAGCAGATCAACATCACAGCGAGAGAAGTTTTGATGTAGGAGACTGTCTATTTTTATGGCTACAACCATACAAACAAATGTCCCTCAAGCAAGATAATAAGGATAATAAATTATCGCCAAAGTACTATGGTCCTTACAAGGTGTTGCAAAAGATTGGTACTATGGAATACAAATTGGAGCTTCCTGCTTCTTCGTGAGTGCATCTAGTTTTCCATGTTTCATGCTTAAAGAAGGTTATAAGTGACAAAATTGTAGTTCAAACAATATTGCCAAAACTTGATGAGGAAGGAAAAATCATATTGGAACCTGAAGCAGTCACGGAAACAAGAACTCGATAGCTATGAAGTCGATCAATTTCAGAGTATCTCATCAAGTGGAAGAACTTACCCACTGAAGATTCTACATGGGAGGATGAGAATTTTATACAGAAGCATCCAGAGCTACTCAAGCGTTGAGGACAACACTTTTTTGAAGGAGAGGGGCATGTTAGGTCCCTATATTACTAGTGTAGTCCCTTTAATGTTGTTATTGTAACCCCCTTATTGTTATTGTTGTACCTATGTAACCCCCATATTGTTATTATTATGCCCTTACATTATTATTTTTAGGTCGACTAGGATTATATTGTGACCCCATGGACTCCTATATATAGAAGAAGGTTTTGTCATTTGTATCATCGAATAATTTTTCATTGATGTAATGTAAAGGAGGTTTCCCCCTCGAAGTAGCTTATTTCTAAGGCATTGATCTCTCTTTTCTTCTATTTTTGGATTTGGTTTCATAACAACTTCATTATCCTCCTCACTTGCAACCTGTGACCTTTCACCTTCCTTTTATCCTATTTTCCTTCATTTTCATAAATAAAATGCCAAAAATACCGTTTTTCCTTTTCAAATCCTTTCCATTTCCTTTGTCAATTTCCCCTTAACCATAAATACAAGTGATGCACACTAGGGTATTTTTCAGAACATTCATCTTGGAATTAGTGTTCCATGACCTTGGTCTTAATTTTCCTTTATTAACTTTATTACATGAACTTTTAACCTAGGGTTGTTATAGAAGCAATTGCAGTTGAAAAGGACTTGTGTGTGATTGGAGTCATCATTGAAGATAAACCATCAAAGGACTGCAAAGACACAAGAAAAATATATCAGACCTCCTCAAGTAAGGCCGAGTAAAATGAAACTATCAATATTGAGAGCTTGACCTACAACTTCAAGTCTTTTTGCATTGAGTTCAAAGAGTTAAAACAGAGGTCAAACAAGACCATTGTAAGTAGCAAGCCCCCTACATTCAAAATTATGAGAAGGGTTTCCAATTAGATTTCCAAAAGAACATGGAAGCATCTCAAAACTGAAGCATTTTTCAAATCTATTTCTTGGAGATTTTTTAAATTTCCAAGTGAAATAGGGAGCACAATCATTTCTAAATATTTTCTTTACCCTAAGTCAATTAAGTATTTCAAGGAGTGTGCATCACATAGTTATCCAAGAAAAGTTTTGAATAGTGCATTGTCTATGTTAATCTATACTAAGTGCTCAATCCGCATTTATGGACATGTTGAAGCCTAAAAGGGGGGTGTAGATACTTAGCTCTCACAATTGGTGAGGAAATTGCATTTTTTGCATTTCAAATATGAGGAAAACATCTATGATGATTTTCAATGAGAAAATGAAGTGTAACAACATAGGAAATAAAAATAAATATAATTAAATTCACGTTCTCACAATACTCTTAGTTCCTTTCCTTCCACTTCCAAAAATTGTAAATTCTCCATGGGAATCCAAGAAGGAGGGGAAGAATATGTACACTTGTACCAATACTTCGACTAGAGTTGTGGTGCTTGTGCCCTTCTCGATATCCATTCTAAATAATCACCTTCAACAACGACAAGTTGCAAATTCAAAATTCCACAAAAATGGAAATTATCTAATAGACCCCTCATATAGTTCCAAAATAGAAACAAAATAATAAGTAGATGACTGAAGCAAGCAAATATATCAAACTAAAGAAGGGTTATATATATTAGATCACGGAGCTCAAAAAGTTCGAGATTTCCAAGAACTATTAGAAATTGTAATTAGATGATTGAACCAAAGACACGTTGATTAAAATGCCTAAACCTTTTGTAATTTTCTTGGAAGTTATGCTTCACCTAAAAATGAAGGATTTATTAAACCTCTGTTCATAATCATGATAAAAGGGTAATTTTTTAATAAATATTTATTTGTGAAGGATTAATTTATTATCAAAACTTTATTTTTGAAGGGTAAAATTTTAAACAAAATGTTCATTGAGTAGAAGTGTAAAATCCAAAATGTCAAAAAATATATATATGAAGGTTAAAGAGGAATCCAAATTCCAACCCTAGTGCCCACCTTCGGAAAAACCAGTCATTCCCTCTAGGTCTCTTAAAATAAAGTGGGCAGTGGGTGTTACGTCGTCCAAGTCAGGAAGATGCTTTAACACATCTTCAAGCATTGATCCCAGTAGTTAATATAATTAATTTATTGAACACATTTGCACATGGTCATTTATCGAAGCCATCGTTTGATATACTCTCCATATCAACTATCCCTGTTTTCACAATCATCATAGTTTACGAGGGTGATTTCACTAATTTCTCTTAATTATCGGCTCTCTCAATTGGAGTGATTGTGTTCATTAGCCTCATGAACCTAGACGCATGGAAAGAATTAAATAAGTGATCACACTAGATTTGTGGAGATTCTCTCATCCTCACTGCTCACACCATCTAGGTGATGAACTCACTCAACCACCGAGTTGAATTGTTTAGGCAGGCGACTAAAAAAGATTGGCTTGATAATTAATCAGATGATGTAGTGTGATATATTTGTGCAAATTGGGGAAATATTTTTATGATATGTATTAGTAGAGTGATGTTGTGTTTGTTGGTAACCTATTTACTACCATTTGTGACCCATCTAGGCTCTAAATAATTGTGGGGAAAATAGGTAGATCCAATGCTAAAACAACATCCAGATGTACTCTTCCTATCAATACATATCCTGCCTAGTCAGCATCGGTGTATCCATGAATTCGAACATGTCCAGTAGAATATCTCAAACCAAGTGTGATAAATCCTTGCAAATATCTCAGAATGTGTTTGGCAGTGGCCCAATGTGCATGGAAAGGCTTGGTCATGAATTGACTCAACGTATTTACTGCATAGCATAAGTCTCGACAAGTATTCACTAGGAACATTAGAACCCTAATAAACTGTCTATAATGGATTTACCAACTTCTCCACATAACTTCATGAAGTTCATTTCCATTAGTGCAAGTGATTGATTAGCTCATTGATGTATTTGGTTAAGACCAGGTCAGACATTTTCTTTGTTGTGAACACTTTGAGCTAGTTCTAGGTTGAACGAAGGCATGAGCATTGGATTGCAGGAAATCACATTTTGAGATATGTACGTGGTACAATGAACTATGGCTTGAGATATTTACGTGGTATTATGAACTATGGCTTGAGATATGTACGTGGTACTATGAACTATGGCTTGAGATATGTCGCAAACAAGGATGTATAGCTTCAGGGATATATAGATGTTGACTGGGTAGGAAGTGATGATGATAGGAAGTGCACTTCGGGGGTATGCTTCAACTTGGGCTCTACTATGATATCTTGGATGAGAAAGAAGCAATGATTTGTCACAATCAGCACTACAAAAGAAGAATATATTGTAGTCAATGAAGCATGTACAGAAGCAATGTGGCTTTGAAAGTTGTTTGCATGATTGTTTGACAAAGAGTTGGAACTGACCATGATACACTGTGATAATCAAATTTGTGTGAATATTTCAGAGAATCTTGTATTCTGTGACAAGTCAAAGCATATTGAGATCAAGTACCACTACATCTGTGACATGGTACAGAGGAAAGAAATAAGGTTTGAGTACATCTCCATTGATGAGTAGACGACTAATATTTTCACGAAGTCATTCATTAGGGGAATTTTGAGGTCTAAAATGGGCCTCCTAAAGAAATTATAAAATAATAGTAGTAAAAATCAAATAAGATTTGATGACATCATCAAATTTTAGAGGGAAAAATGAAAAAACTACTTTTTCAACTCATCTTTTCAACTTATCTCCCAAAGTTTTTACTCAAATTTCGAGTGGGAGTACTAGTTGTATGCAAAATTTAAATCCTCATCCAAGGAGTACCCATGTTGCATACTTTTGATGGACCGTGCTACAGGAAAAATGAGAAATACATGAAAAACGTGATTACAATCATGTTTTTCATGTATTTATCATTTTTCCTGTAGCAGGGTGCATCGAAAGTATGCAACATGGGTACTCCTTGGATGAGGAATTAAATTTTGCATACAACGAGTACTCCCACTCGAAATTTGAGTAAAAACTTTGGGAGATAAGTTGAAAATACGAATTGAAAAATTAGTTTTTTTATTTTTTTATTTTTTTATATTTTTACCCTTTTACTTAAAAAATGGTGAATCATCCCCCATGGTTGACATCATCATCTTGAATCCTATTGGTTCTTATAAATTTTATTTTTGTTGTACATTTTTCTTAGGAGGCCCATTTTAGACCTCAAAATTCCCCTAATGGCCCAAAGGGAATCGTGTACTTCAAAGACAACCTAGGGCTCGTGGAGATCAAGATCGTGTACTTCATAAATAAGTTGGTACTCATGGAGATTATCCATCTCAACGATCTGATAGCAGCATGGATGGATATTATCCCAATAGGGAGAATGGTCGAAGAGGCCCAAAGTGCTCCCCAATTAGGGAAAAGTGAGTGCCTCTCGATGAGGAGACCTGATTACTCACCATGAAGGGTTGAGTAAGGTTTAGACCTGATCACACACCAGGGAAGGGTGGAGTGAGGTCTTTCAGAATCTGGACTCGATCACATACCAAGGGTGGAGCAAGATCTTTCAACATCTACACTCTATTACACTCCACGGAAGGGTGGAGTGAGGTCATTCAACATCTAGACCCATTTGCTCACTAGAGAGGGTTGAGTGAGATCTAGGCCCAGAGTGCCCACAAGGAAGGGTGAGTGAGTGCCTGCTAGTTGAGTTAGTATCTCAACTTTTTGACCTAGTAAATGGCCTTGAGATTTGAGGACCTATCACTCGGGGAGAGAGAGTCATGATATGTTGATGATAATCCATAGGTTAGGTACCAACCAGGATATGGCTGATATGGCTACTAGTGGATGTTGATGGTAGATGATGATGCTAATGATGATGATTTGATATAACCTTTTCTTACATAAATTTGTCAACTTGAGAACATCTATGATATTCATTATGAATACCTCCCTAGTTAAGAGGGAGTGTTGAATTTTCTAACTATGGTCAATCTTCATAATGTATATCTAGACCTTTAGGTAATTACATTGGTTATTGCAAAGCATATGAGTCAAAAGAAAATTATATTTTGGTTCAACTCCCATTTGGACTTTTGAAAGAAGAAATATTGAATTTTTGAATTTGAAATTTTTGGCTCCAAGTTTGTTAAGTTAGCATCCCTCCAAGTCAAGTCGACATAGGAAATCACACCCATTCGAACCAGGCAGAACACTATATAAAGGTAGCTCAACCTCCTCCTCAAGGCACCAATTCGCACTCTCTAAAGAAGAAAATTTTTGGGCATCCTAGCGAAATCAAGAAGGATAAGGACAGAAAGAAAGACGAATTGCATCTCTCTTTCTCTCTCTCTCAAGCTTGCACGTGTGGATAGTATCTCTCTCTTCATTTCACATATTTCTAGGCAGTTTCCCTTGCAGGGGCCGAAATTTTTGGGCAATTACTAGGGGCTGAAATTTATGGATTTTGGATGTTGCAGGAGGGCCAAAATTTGAGGTAGAATCAGTAGAGCAAAGTGTTGAATCATATTAGGACACTTGACTTGAGTGTTTGACCAGGTGTGACCTAGTTAATGACTAAAAGGTCTAGGTGTGTCTCTTTTTGAGCAGAAGAATTTCTCTATTGAAAAGGTTGTTGGGTTTTTGTTCTTTGTGGGCTTTCCATGGTAAATCTTGTCTTCTCTTTATGCATTGTGATCTCTATTGTTCTATTGTTCTTCTATGGTTGAACTTTTGAAGTATAATTGTTGAATGATATATTGGAATAATTAAAATAATATCAACATCAAAATTAATTATTAGTTTTTCATAAATATTGTGTTAGTTGCTATTGCACTTAGAAAATCAAAAGTCCACTTAATTAAATGCTAGTTTCATACCCTCATATGTGACAAACTCCAATGGAAATGTTGCAATTCCCCCAACCCTGAAATCCTAAAAAATTGACAAGTCTGCTATATTTTGAGTGGGATCTTAAATTATACTTTCTCCATATGAAATCTGATGAGGTCAAAACCACTCTCAAACATCTTGAGTGAATCAAGTCACTTTTACTTTAAGAATTTAACATTACCATTAATTGCATAGCATTAGTAGGGTCTGGAAAAATCCACTTCCCAACACAGGATCCATTCTAACATTGGTTAATCACCCTTAGGTACACTCCAAAACTTTTGAGAGCTCTAAACATATGGTTGAATTTCATGAGAATGAGGCTATAAATCGATTTTAAGATGTTGTTTTCATTGGACACATGTCCAAATTTCGAGACACCAATAGGGCTCGTGTCGAAACTCGTGTCCTTTTTTTTCAACATAAAAAATAAGCATCCTTCATTACATAAAGAGGAGTTTACATAAACATGTCTCAACATGCAATAGACCCGGATGCATACATCTCAAATACAAGGAAAAATAAGTCCAAAACCAAAAATAAAATAACGTGAGGACGTCCTTCCGCTCCGCAATATAGACCAGAATAAATTAGAATAAACCAAAGGGAGCCAAAAATGATCGGAGGAGTCATTCCTCACAACTTCAGAACAACTATCTAACAAAAACATCGCAAGCTAGCACTGGCAAGTTGGCCGAAAAAGAAAACACCACCAGAAAACAAAAAGATCCATAATTGAAGCTGGACAAAAAGGAAAAACATAGCAAAAAGAAAGTTGATCAAGGCTAGGACTCAAATGATCATGAATCACAAACATCACCATTGAACAGGAATTCAAAGTGCATCAACCCTCACTGAAGAGAAACTCCACACTTGGAGAGGCCATCTGCCTTTGATTTCTGCTCCCGATAAACATGTTGGGAAGGAGATGTCAGGGAAGGATGGTAGCAGTGACTTCATGTTTTCCATTCAATGATATAAGTCAGGGGCCTCAAGAGAGATTTTTCCCTGAACCCACTCGATGACCAATGTTGAGTCACCGACAACCATAAACTTCTCAATGGCAAGCCAAGCAGTGCATTGGAGCACCCCCCACAGAGCCAGCACTTTTTCCCCACGATTTAAACCAGGTCCTCCATACCAGAAGAAGAAAAATGCATGAGGACTAAGTTTTATGTATAAACTGCATCCACACTGGCCACCAAATGAAGCCACATTAAAAAACCCAGTGGGAAACGATTTTCCTATGTCCTTGTAGGTAATTGAGTGTTGGTGGGGCTTAGGTTTCCATGGGCCAATCTGCATGTGCCACCCACGTGTCGTGTCTGACACATGAAATATGTGACATGATTTGGGGGGGAGGGGGAGTACATGTCCTGTTAGGTGGTAAGTAACAGAGAGTTGAATCAAACAAACAAAATATATATTGAAAAAAAAATAAGGATCTTTTGTCATTATTCGAATGTTTGTTACAAATGAAACTACACTTGTGATAGATGCAACAACGCTAAATCACAATTGGAACTCTTTTTATATGAAGCTTCAAGTAAAACTAAAATTTTGTACTAAAAAATCAACTGCATACACTTAGACTTCCAAAGGGTATCTTAATGACTAGGCATCTTATAAAATCAAAAACTATTACCAAGCACTTTTTTACAATACGAGAAGCGATTAAGTAAGGATCTAGCCTGTCAAATATCGCTAGCATGATTAGATTTCAAGGATTTCTTTCTATAAGTCATCCAATGTTTGAAACTCGCGGTAGTCGGGAGAAGACTTATACCACAAGCCAGTCCTGCAAATCACAAACATGCTAGCAAACCAAAAAAAAAATAATCTAGCCTCTATTACATTAAATAGTCTTCCAAGACCATACAAAATGTTAAATACTAGTCCAGACTATATTATTATCTAATACATTTGACAAGCTGACTTTTGAGGAATTAAAAGGACTAATATTGTAGAAAGAACTACGTGAAAGACTCTTTGATGAAGATACAGAACCCCAGGAGCAGGGATTTTCTTCTGAAATGAAAATAAAGGGAAAATCTACCAAACAAGTCTGCCCTCCTTCAAAACCCAAACAAAAGAGGTTGGTTTTTTAAAAGACATAAAAGGAAAGACACGAAAATAAGCAGCATGCTGGTAACACTTTTCTGAAGATACTGATGACAATGGTCATGAATATGGTTTTGAAATTGGTTGAAAGAACAATGGTATATTCATAATTTAAACTAGAGCTTTAAAGCACTTCTTAAAAGAAGGAATGGATTTCTTTGAAAAAAAAATGGGTAGCATTAGGAAACAACAGTAATCATCCTGTTGGAGATGCCATTACTAGACTATTAAGAGGTGGACATACAAGCCCTGGTTGACGCTCATGGAGAAGAACATATCCACCAAATCTTAGAGAACCAACATCGAAAAATCCATAAAGAGACAATCAAAGGAAAAGGCAATGGACCAAGGGAAACAAAACTCAAACCTCCATGGGAAGTCTAGGGGTTAGAACCAACCCTCTAAAGGCCCCCAAAAAATTTAGAGAGGTCAAGAAGAGAGGTCGTAAACCAACAAAATAAAAATTGGAAGAGGTTGGTGCCCTAAAGATTGATTCAGGCCAAATCACAGATCTACCACAGGAATACTTCTCCACGCAATCTAAGGTTTGTTACCAAAAAATCTAGCAGACCCTAAATAGGGAAAGCCTATAGGACAAATAGTTAGACTAAGTGCTAACAATGAGACAATGGCCCACTGTCACCACAACTAATGTCCCCTTCTTTTTATGGGCATTCACCGATGGGAGAAGTCCCAGTATGATTTTGATCACCTAGAATAGATATGTTAGTTATAGGGCACGAAGTGATCAAGCTTGAGCTCATTCAAAAGGGAGACTCAATAAAGGTGCAATTCTTCAAAGAAGAAAATCACTCTCTAAGAAAAGCCCTAGAAAAGAAGGCACAACACCCTTGGCTTTGAGGTTTTTCAATGGTAATAGGTATTCACAAGATCAAGGCCCAAGAGAAAAGGCTTCTTGTGTTTTACTTCAACAAGTACTAAGCATATCATGTCCACAAGCAAGAAACAAAATAAAAAGAAAATCAAAAAATTTAAAATATGGTCAAAACATTAATAGTAGCACATGGGAAAATCCAAGCATGAGCTCTACCCCTTATCATTATGGCCATCACCCTAGTTCCTAAGGCCACTATGGCCCCATCACATCATAAAAGGAACCCATGCATGACTCCCAACCCCTGGTGGGCGATGAACTACCCCACCTCTAAAGAGGTAAATGTTATACATCATTCGTAGCATGCTCTCATTTCGTGGAGCTTCGAGCAGTAATACAATGAAAATTAAAGAAAAATCAAAAGGAAAATAAAGAGGGGTGGAAAAACAAATGTCAGGGTAACTCGTGCATCCATGATTTCTCCCTCATACATCATACACCCAATATGTGGACTTCCTCATTATTGCAACCCCTTTTCCCATGACATTTGGTTCTCAGACCCCTTTATGCCCATATGTTGCATTATTATTCATATGCCACCTATTGATTGAAGGATATACCGAGGACTTATCTTTCTCCATAGGGGTTGGGAACACCTAATAGGGTTGCCCATTAGCCACTCCTTCCTAGGGAGGTAACACTCTTACGTGATCAAAACCCTAAATTTGGAAGAGAAGCCCCATATGAAGTTTCAATATGCCCTTGATTAACAAGCTTGGTTCACTTAGATGTGTGAAAATTTGGTGACGCGAATCCTAATGCAGCGACTAGAAATAATTCTCCTAATTGTTAAATTAAATTTTAACAATTTAAAAACAGTTTGCTACAGTAAATACTGAATCAATCACACTGCAACCTACACAAATAAACTGCAGAAGAAATAAACGTTGGAAGAAGTGCTAGCACACACAAATTTACACAGTTATTTTTGGACCAATGTCCCCGGAAAAACCCAACTTGGGAAAACCTATGCAGCAGTGAAATAATCTGAGTACAACTGGATGTTGAAACTAACAATCATACAGAGAAATATTGTCAATAAAAATCTAGTGAGGAAATTTCCTCACTCCATAGGAAAATTTTGGCTCTAACCTCGACTCAAAATTGAGTTGTCCAAACTGGCTCTGTGCAGTCACTGCGTCACCCTAGCGCAGTCAGTTCTATACTCAACTTGGAACAACTTCTCCTCAAGCCTTCTGGTCAATTTTTGTCTGGTAAAATGTCTCTCTTGGCCTCTAGAACCTTTTCCCAACTTCTGACACTGAAACTCTGCTTATCCCCAACGAATTCAAAATTTCCTCTAGAGGCTACTGCGATGCTCTATGTCAGCCTAACTATGGCTCCTCTGCCTCTCTGCAAATGCACTCACCGGAACTAGAATCCTTCCTCCCGCTTCACTCTCCCTGCCCCTCTCTCAATACTTCGATCTCATTGACTCTCTCTCCAGCAATTGACATTTTCTATTTTGGAAATCAATCTTCCTATGAAATCAAACTGTTGAAGTGTGTTCTCCAAGTGCCCATCGACTTATTCTTATAATCCTCTATTGGGACTCCAACGACCAAGATTAAATCTTAATCGATGGCTAGGATTAACTTGAAGTCGATCCGTGTGAGTTTCTAGATCATTCACACCTTGACTTAATTGATTCTAATTAATTAACCATATTCCCTAAGTTTAGACTTAGGAAATATTTAAAAACTAGCTAATAATCTAATTAAGTCATTTCTGGGCAGAATTTCTAGAAACAATTTATGGGTTTTGGAGATCTCTTGTATTCTAACCTCTCCAAAAAATTTCAAGGCTAGAACACATCCGATGCTACAAAAGCTAACACTCCCTCTTAGCAAGGACTATGTTCTAGTGTTGCATCTGCTACTACAATACCCATTCTTTGCACCATCTCCTGTCATGCTGTTGATCTCTAGCAATACCACCCACCAACCACTATGTGACTCTAATATACGCTGCATTTGTGTTTCTGTTGACCCTGTTGAACTAATCCGAACACTCCAACTCCCTCTCATCTGCTACTACTGCAACATCTGCAACTAAGAAGCATCTCAAATACTGAACCAACTGTGTTCAGTATGATGCATTTGTCACCTAAGTCTTGACTGCTACTAGAACCTGCACTATTACTGAAGGATCTACGTTGTTTTTTACTCTGCATTCTGCCAACTGCACTGTTTCCAACTCTACACTGCGCTCCCCAGCATCTGATTGCTACTAGACTCTAAATTTGTCACTCAAGCATCTAACTGCATCTATTGGCACTGATCCATCTTGCTACTGAAATATTGTGGGCTCCCATAGAAAGGTACTGATTCAAGAGGTGGACCCCCTCAAGAATCCTGCCCATCTGTAGCACTCTGGGGATACAACACCAAGTCACCCCACCTCACTCCTGGAGGTATATCAGCGAACATCGCAAAGTCTTCCTCCAGCCTGAAGGAAAGCCTATCGATCTCTACCAAAGTTGCATGTTGGTCCTGCTTCTCCTCCTTGTCCTTATTCCTAAGAGGACAATGGGTACTATAGTGGCCAAACTTGCCACACTTGAAGCACTTGACCTTTGACAGGTCCTTCTTCTTCTTCCTCTACTCCCCCTATCCCTGACTGGGACCCTTCGATGCGAGGACCACATTCTCCTCCTCCTTCACCTGCTTCGATCCACTGCTGCTGCCACTGATGGAGCTCTTTACCAAGTCTCGTCTCAACTCCTCCTCCTGCAAATCGGCCGACATGCAGTCCCACCTTGGAAAGGTGTCTCTGCCCAAGATACTTTGGAAAAATACCTGCCGCTCCTCTCATACACTGTTGAATGCCAATCGCACTAGCTCTGTGGGTTGAGGTGTTGCCCCAACAACTGCAAGCTAGTCCCAGATCTCCTAAATCCTAGTGAGGAAGGGGTTTATGCATTCCCCTTTCTACATCCTGGTGCATCTCATCTTCTCCCCAAGTACATATTTAGCTACTCAAAAGTGCCCTGGTATAGCGTGGAAAGTGTATCCCACATCTCTTTGGACATTCCCTTGGCTGCTATGTGTGATACAATGTGATCTCGAACACCATCAATGATCAACTTCTTTTTCCGCACCATCTCCTTTCTGTACTCCTTTAGCTGATCCGCATTCGTGGGAACCACCACCACATTATCGATATATGCCTTGAGATCAAACTCACCTAGAAGGAAGGAAATTCTTTCCATCCAGATGACATAGTTGGAAGCAACATCCAATCTGTCCTGATCTCGAAGCCTAGCAATGGCCATCTCAAAAAATGTCGATAATATCCTCTTCCCTTCTGCTCAGTTGTTGCTCAGCCATTCGTGCTCCCTTCTAGAGTGAGAAATGTTTCTCACAACGACTATTGATCTGCAAGGAAATCAAACTTCTTGAGACTAGAAGTTCCCTGAGGAAAATTTTCCCTCAATGTGTGCTTTTCTTCCACCGGACACTAGTTCTGCTCTAGCAAACTGCTGCAAAACTACTACGTCCAGCTAGAGATCTGCTCTGCGAAAAAATTATGCTTTCTCCCTCTGGCTCTAGAATCTCTCGATTTGGAGAGATTGAATTTTTATGTCCCTCTCAGAAAAATCGATTCTCCTCAATAAATTTGACCTCTTGGCCAAGGTGACTGCGCTACCCTCTAGGGTTTCGATCTGCTACCCACACTGAACAACAAAACTCCTTTCTTCGCTATTGAGCTCTCTGGTTGATCATCTGCACTCTGATACCATGTGAAAATTCGGTGACCCGAATCCTATTGCAACAGCTAGAAATAATTCTCCTAATTGTTAAATTAATTTTTAACTATTTATTTACGGTTTGCTACAGAAAATACTGAATCAATCACACTGCAACCTACATAAATAAACTACGGAAGAAATAAAAGTTGGAAGAAATGCAAGTGCAAACATAAATTTACACAGTTATTTTTGGACCAATGTCCTCAGAAAAACCCAACTTGGGAAAACTAGTGCAACAGCTGAGGGTTTTATTATTATGCAAAATTGAAATAATCTGAGTACAAGTGGATGCCGAAATTGGCAATCCTACAAAGAAATACTGGCAAGAAAAATCTAGTGAGGAAATTTCCTCACTCCATGGGAAAATTCGGACTCTAACCTCAGCTCAAAATTGAGTCGTCCAAACTGGCTCTCGCAATCACTGCATCACCCTAGCGCAATCACTTCTGCACTCAGCTCGGAACAGCTTCTCCTCAAGTCGTATGGTCAATTTTTGTCTAGGAAAATGTCTCTCCTAGCCTCTAGAACCTCTGCCCAGCTTCTGGAATTGAAACTTTGCTTCTCCCCAGCAAGTTAGAAATTGCCTCTAGAGGCCACTACGTTGCTTTGCGCCAACCTCACTATGGCTCCTCTGCCTCTTTGCAAATGCACTTACCAGAACTGGAATCCTTCCTCTGGCTTCACTTTCCCTACCCCTCTCTCACTGCTTCGATCTCACTAACTCTCTCTCTGGAAACTGGCAACTGCTACTCTGGAAATCAATCTACCTATGAAATTGAACTGCTAAAGTGTGTTCTCCAAGTGCCCATCAACTTCTTATAATCCTTTGTTGGGACTCCAATGGCCAAGATTAAATATTAATCAATGGCTAGGATTAACTTGAAGTCAATCCGTGTGATTTTCTAGATTATTCACACCTTGACTTAATTAATTCTGATTAGTTAACCATATTCCCTAAGTTTAGACTTAGGAAATATTTTAAAAATGGCTAAAAATAATCTAATTAAGTCATTTCTAGGTGGAATTTCCAGAAACAATTTCTGGGTTTTGGAGATCTCCTGTATTCTAGCCTCTCCACAAAATTTCAAGGCTAGAACACATCTGATGCTACAAAAACTAACAAGATTAACTAATGATTAATTGTACCTAATGGTGAGGATGGAGCACCAAACATTGTGTGTGATTGGAAAGTGGTTTTCATCATGGGCTGGGAAACTTAATTGGGGCCTAGGTCCACTAGAGGAGCATTGTGACACCCTACAAGTGAAGCATTGAGAGCCATGGGACTCTTATCACTTGCAAAGCATCACTCCATTCCATAGGCACCTTCACCACCATAGCAATCTGCACTTTGCCCCACATTATTCATTAGATGATACACTTGGACCAGTGTGCCCTAGCCAGCTTAGCAATGATCACATGGTTTGGCAATTGATCTGAGGCCCAATTGAGATTTGTCTCACCCCTCCTCTGAGCTCTCAATGTTGGAGTGGAACCAGGGTATTTTATCACTAGAAGACCCATGAGACCTATTTTTTTCCCCAAACACAAAACCAGGGACCACACGATGATTTGCATGGAGATCTAGGTCCCAACCCCTAGAGTATAATTCTTGGAGCCCTCTTCACTCATCTTGTCAATAGAGGAGCCCAATGCATTCCCTCAAGAGGCCTATGCATGCATGATGTCATCATTTCGTCCCTCTTGTGGGTGGCTTATTATGATTTTACATTGGCTATGAGGTTGGCATGTAACCTCAAATAGTTTTGCCCATCATTTTACAACTTGGAGGGCCTTTTAGGATTAGAGTTCATTAGACATGTATAAATAAGAGAGAGGTCATTTCACTCTCTCATCATCATCACTTGGACAATTCAACCTCTTTAGAGAATTTTTCACTTGTTCCTTCTTGGCTATTGGAGATCATTGGATGCATTTCGATGTATGGAAGCTATTTTGGATTGTCTTTGGAGCTATTGCTTTGGATTATAGATGGATATACTATATCTTATCTTGTAAGTGCTTATTGTTGATGAATTTTATCTTGAAATTGTCTAATATATGAAATTGCTGCTTCTAGATTATACTAATTTGTGCCCTAATTGATGAAAATTAATTTGAAAGGCTATCTAGTTGAGGATTGCATATGTTATTCATTGTATAACATGTAATGAATGTTTATAGTGGAGGAAATATTTAAGCCCTCCATCAAACTCCATTTTCCTAAGAAGTGGGTAAATGCTAGAAGTTGATACCTAGGGCATCAATTTCTAGCCTCCTTAGAAAAAATTTAGCTTATCTAGAGCATCCTAGTCTCCATATGCCTAAAGGAAAAGGCACTAATCCAAGTCCTCGGTGGTCAAACCTTACTTTTATCCATAAATTTTCTCTTTAAAATTTTGGTCCTCTTAGGGTAGGGCGTCTATCTAGGGCTTAAAGTGAATTGCCTTGGGAGAGGTTTTGGGAGAACTTGAGAGCCTAAACATGATGCTAAGGGTCTAGGCTACCTAACCTCCAAGTTTGGTGGGTATCCACTTAAGTTTTCTCCTTAAAATCTCTTGCCCTAGGTGATGCCCTAAGAGGGAAACCATAGCTATTATTTCTCAACTTTGGGACTTCTATGAAGGTTGTATGAGCTTAGTACTTTTTGAAGTATATCATCAGAAGCATTTTCTCCTTATTTCATTGACCTTGGGAGCACCTAGAACCATGCAAATTCACGAAACCCTAAATCTTGTGCATCTTATTCCTAGGTCTCTTCTTGAAAGCGAAGTGCTTATTCAAGCCTTGTACCATAAGATTGATCCTTTCTTGGGAGATTCTAGCATATCACCTTACACCTTAACCTTAGAATACCTTTCATAGGTGATTATATCCTAACAGGACTCCTCCCATCGGTGAAAGTCCGTAAAGAACAGGGTACCTTGGCTGTGATGACTATTACCCACCACCTGTGGGTAGTGTATAGGATAAATTCTCTCCTAGACGGTCCTTAGCCGGTAGCCAACAACCCCTTGCAGCCACTATATAGTTCAATGTGCCAATGTCTCCTCCACCTAAGCCAACCATGTCCCTCGACCACTTCTCATGAATTTAGGTTTGAAGGTGGGCCTCCCGACCTTGAAGGTATGGCTTTTCATTGGTATAGTTGTGTATTTTTCCTTACTTGTCATAGGAAATTTTGGGCATGGATTGGTGGGGGGAATTGGTGGAAAGAGTGGGTTAGGTCTATATTCTTGTCTCCACTACCCAATTTTGTGGTTACCCTTGTATCCTAGTCTTGTGGGATCTCCTTTACTGGCCATTTGCTTCAGGGTTGGCACCACATGGGAAATCTCAATTTTGGTTGTGTGGTCCCACTTCTCGATACCACATGCATCACTCCCCTTCCACTCATTTTAGCCCCATGCATCTCTTTTCCCATCCGAGTCCACATATGTCCATTGGGTCCACATAGGGTTTGCCTCCCCCTCCCCTTGTCCAAACCTTGGGTCGGTCTTGGAACGATGCCCCAGAGGTTGATGCAGCTAAAAATAAAATAAAAAGCATAATTTGGCCACTCTCAATCGGTAATGTACCACAAAATGAAAAATATGGTCAGGACATACAAATTTAGCATGTGGGAAAAATCCTAACATGAGCTCTACCCCTTATCCATGGCCATCACCCTAGTTCCTATGGGCCCTAGATGATACCCCTCAATCATTAAGGAACCCATAATTTTCCCAACCCCTGTTGGGCGATGAACTGCCCCACCTTAAGGGGGTATCCACTGTTATATATTACACATCACGCTCTCATCGCCTGGAGCCCCGAGTAGTGATGAAGAAAAATAAGTAAAATTCAAAAGGCATATGAAGAAGGGTGGAAAAACAAAGGTCAAATTAACTCATGTACCATGATTTTCTCCCTCATACACTCACATACCCAGGTGTGGGCTTCCCTCATTATAGCTACCCTTGCACCATAACATGTGGTCTAGATGATTCCCCTAATCCCAACTCTCCTCCATTATTATATCAGCTGTCAGCTACCATTTGAGAGATGTACCATAGACATGTCATCCCCTCTAGAGGTTGAAACCAGCTAATAGGGTCCTTGGTTAACCCCCTATTGAGCTTGGAGACATTTTTATATGCCAAAGCCCACTATGGAAGGGCATGCCACCATGAAGTGCCCCATTGGTTCCATGACTCGTAAGTTATTTTACTTGATTGTTTTGATGACTTGTAGTATTGGAGGGCAAGGGAACACATTGGATCTTATGTAGGACTGCAAGTGGGTCTCCATTTCGTGCTTGGTCTCCCTATATGGGGTCTTATCCCTCTAGAGGGCCACATTGGCACTTGTAGGGTGAGCGTTTAAAGCCATGGGCCTCCACCATAGCCGAGATTACTTCATGGATCCCCAACAGTGCTCGTCGATTACTCTTGTTCCAACTTTTGGATAAGGATGATGCACTTGGATGATGCACCTGGTTCACCATGCCCAGTTGGCTCCATAGTTGCACCAAACACGTGGCAGATGTTCCAGGATCCGGAGGATTGTCCCCCGCTGCAGAGGGAGGGCTTATGTCATCAATCTAGCCCCCCTTACAAATGGCCTACAAGCACTTCCGATCCACTTGGAGACCCATGAAGTTGCCCTTGTGCCCCAACACCAACTTGGGAGCACCACAGGTTTTTGCTTGGAAAACAAGGGGCCAACCCCTTGTCAACTATATTCAGAGTCCATTTCTACATCATGTCACCCCGTGGACTTCATTAGGCCTCCTCAAAGGCCCAACTACTCACTTTATTGATCATTCGACCCTCTTGAGAGGCTTATTCTTGTATTATTGAGCTATTTGGTGGGATTGTCACCAAAATTATTTTTATTATGCACATTATTTTATTTTAGGGGCTCAATTAGGCCAATTTAGCTAAATCAAATTCATTAGAGTGTATAAATAGAAGTGAGATAATTCATTTTGATCATCATGACTGGGATTGGGTTAATATCTCTTGTGAGATTTTCTCTATCCCTTTTGGAGGACGAGTTTGGATGATATGGATGAATTTTGATATTTGGATATCTTGCTCTTGTCTTGGAACTTTATTTTTGGCATAATTTGATGATTGGTTATACTCGTTTATACATGTAAATTCTCTCTTAATGCTTATTCTTGTCATTTAATTTTGTCACATGAATGTTGTTGGGATTTTCGCTATACGAGTATGAAATTTACTACTACTCTATACAAAATTGTGGGAATTTTGTTCTTTTATAGCGTTGCATCGTGTCATCGGCCATGTATGAATGGGTGAAAGTTCCCAAAGATGATTTATGTTAAATTCATCTTGATAAGCCATCAATTATTGCAATTTGAATTATAAATTCCTTGCAACAGCTGCTCTCATACTCTAATGCCATGCAAAGTTGTTGAAGGCCTCCTTGAATGGGTGAATTCTTTCAAACCATAAAATTTTCCTTCACTACATGTCTCCCAAGGGACAAGGCACTAATCCTCCATAGGTGATCATCATGATTGGGATTGGGTTAATATCCCTTGTGAGATTTTCGCTATCCCTTTTGGAGGATGAGTTTTGAAGTTTGGATATCTCTCTCTTGTCTTGGAACTTCATTTTTGGCGTAATTTGATGATTGGTTATACTCTTTTATACATGTAAATTCTCTCTTAATTCTTATTCTTGTCATTTAATTTTGTCACATGAATGTTGTTGGGATTTTTGCTATACGAGTCTGAAATTTACTACTACTCTATATGAAATTGTGGGAATTTTGTTCTTTTATAGCGTTGCATCGTGTCATGGGCCATGTATGACTGGGTGAATGTTCCCAGAGATGATTTATGTTAAATTTATCTTGATAAGCCATCAGTTATTGCAATTCAAAGTATAAAGTCCTTACAGATGCTGCTCTCATGCTATAATGCCATGCAATGTTGTTGAAGGCCTCCTTGATTGGGTGAATTCTTTCAAACCATAAAATTTTCCTTCACTCCATCTCTCCCAAGGGACAAGGCACTAATCCTCCATAGGTGATCAATTTCAAAGCTTATTTCTTCCACCTTCCTTTCTATTTCTAGGCCTAGCCTTCATAGGTCATCCAACTCATCACTTATCTCACATTCTATCTGTCCAAACACTTCAATTTTTGGTCCACAACTACGCTGAAGTTTTCTCTGGAGGCCCTACAAATTTGAAGCAAATCCGATGGTGGTATCTAAAGATATAGAAAGCCCTAGCTCAAGGACCATTTCTTGCCCTAGGTTCCTTTAGCTAGTGTCCTCATTAGGATCATTGAATTCAAACCTCAAAGAAAATTTGTCCTTTGAACCTCTTCTCCTCCCTAATTAGGTCAGGCCCCTCATTGGGTGATCAACTCCATACCCTTTCCCTAATTTTGGGTTCGCTTGGTCCCATGCGGCCCCACAACCTATTGACGCCAATTCCATAAATATCACACAAAGACCAATTCTCCATAAGGATTTCCAGGCCTAGGAATGATCTTTGCAAGATATATTCCCAAACCCTAGCCTCGAGAATCCTCTTAGCCCTTCCTACAGAGCATGTCACCTTGCTTCTTGTGCAAGAAAGCCATATAATTGAGTCTCTCTTGTGAATAGGCCTTAGGAATCACTCCTTGTCCTTTTATTGTTCCATTCATCTAGAGATTCCCCTTTATGTTGGGTCTCCTCTCGTCGGTGAAATTTCGTAAAGGATAGGGAGCTTTAGGTGAGGTGACAATGGGCTATCGGTCCATTGTTTCCCTTGACTTAGTAGTTGCTCTATAGGATCCCCTCTTAGGACCCCTACTAGTTTGAGCTGTAAAATTTTGCCGTCATTTCCAGGGACACGAGACAAGTGTTTTGTTCCCCATACGACATATTGACATATAATTATTGGCAATTCCATTGGAAGAACGAAGCCCTAGTTCTTCATTGAACTTCAAAGTTAATGTTTGTAGGGTGAAGCAAGCATCTATCAAGGCACTTCAATTCACCCTGACGACTCCATTTTAATCCTAATATGCAAAATCGTGAAAAATAGACACTTGTAAAAGAGATATCAATATTGGTCCTACATTTGCAAAACTCAAAGACCAAGACCTTCAAGAACTAAAAAAGTATGTGGATAAATATGTTGAATTTTATCAAGATTTATTAGAAGATATGGATAAGGAATTCCTGCTCAAGTTTCATAGGTCAACACAAAAGCAACTCTACATAATAGGGTGTGCCTATGAGAAGGATCCTAGTCATCTCCTTGACTTTGCTGGCCTAGCCTATGTTTTTCGTATTCTAATTGACCTAATCAATGACAAATATTATAATCAGAGTTGCAAAGCCTCACAAAAGGAAATCAATTGGATGATAAAGGTGACATTGAAGTTCAAGTGTGAAGGGTCATCATCAAAATGAGGAATATATGGAAGAGTGGAATCAATTTGAAGATGTTTGAGAGGACCTTGAGAACCTAAATAATGAGCAAAAAAATGAGTCCTCCATGGGTCCACATGATGGAAAGGATAATTTTGTGGGCACATGTGTTAGGGAAGATGAGGCTATGAAAGGTGAAGTTGAGGCGGACCTTACCTTTCTCAAGGATATTACTAGTGATGACTCTCCCTTTGCGAACCTTGGGGAAGGTGATCCCATTAGCCCCTTGGAAGATTACATTGAAGATTACTTCCGCATTGAAAAGGAGAAATGGAAAATTGTTGGTCCTCAATTTAATTTTTCTCCCATTTATGATACCGACAAGGAGGATGAGGTTGAGATTGGTCTTTCATCTCTCTCGAGTACTTATGATGACATATCCATCGATACCCTTGGTAAGGAGAATTATTATTTGCCCTTGCATGAAGAGGGGAAATTGGAAGTATTAAATTCTCCTTTTAGGAAAGACCCAATATTTGATATTGATAATGATGAAATCGATGAATCTCCCACCTATCCTCCTTATGATTTTATATTCAAAACACTTGAGCCTTTAAAAAATGATTTTGAGGAGGAAAAACCCATTAAATGTGAGATTTCACCCTCCCCTTTTCCTTTTTCTCCTACTCATCATCTTGAGTCTTCCAAGAGTGATTCCCTCACCCTATTTTGTATGATCTCCAATGACCATATGCCCTTTCACCTATTGATATTTTGTGTATTTGGGGTGGCATCAGTTGTGCTCTAGGTCCCAAATTTTTTGGAGGGACTAGAGTACACTTGATCTACAAGACCCAGAAATGAATTTGAGAAATTTCAAGTTGTGTTCAAGTTATTTAAATAATTAATTATTTTTAATGGATTTCCTAAGTCTAACTTAGGAAAATAAAATAATTGAATTGAATTAATTAACACATGTGTTGAAATTGTCTTAAGTCACATGGATAAAACAGTCTTTTAATCTCAGTCATTGATGGATGATTTAATCTTGGTCGTTGAAGGATTCAATGAAAAAGGTATAAGAGAAAGGCTTGAGGGTTAGTTGAAGACACACAATTTCTGTAGAACTGAGGAATAGATCTGGAATTCTAGGGCGGGTTTGCTAAGAATTTCCAGTGGAATTTCCTACAATGAGGGGTAGTATTGACCAAGGGAATTTTTTGATTCCGGGGCCAAGATATAGCAAGAGCCAAGAGGAGCATCCACAAGGACAGTGAAAAGAGGCCTCAGAGCCACACAGAGCAGCAGGGACAGCTCAGAGGCAACTAGGTCCATGCTGGGCTAACACAGGCCAAGTAGAGGCAACGCAGGGGTAGCATAGACCCTCCTAGGGTGACGCAGCCCTCCTAGAGCCATGCAGAGGTTGACGCAGTCCCTCTAGGGCAACGCTAGGGCTTTAAAAGTAGCGTTAAGGGTTTCTAGGGTCAAATCCAGGTTGATCCCTGTAAATCCTGTTTGAGGGTGTCGATCAGTCAGATGTTTGGCACTAGATCTTCAGGTTAGCTGCAGATTTTATATCTTTTATTCTCAATCAGTTTTTCCAAGGTTGGAACCCATATTTGTTGTACTCAGAACTACTTAATAATAAAACCCTCATATCTGCTGAACCGGTTTTCCCGCTTTGGGTTTTTCTAGGGACTTATGTCCAAAAATCCATATGTCACTTTGTTGCATGAGTGAATTATTCAGTAATTGATCTACATGTGTAGGTTGTAGTTGTGTTTATTTTCGGTATTTTCTTAATCTAATTTCTGAAAACAACTTGTATAAATTAAATCAAGTAGGAGGAAATAAACCAATATACTGCAATAGAATTTTCACATCAACTCCCTAGATATGATGTTGAGAAAGAAACATCCACTAGACGCATCCCTCCTTTCCCCTTATACCCTCGAAGTTGTGAATACATTCACTCCATTGAGCAACCAATATGTTTTTCTCTTTCGTATCCCAATTTTCCTTTCTCTTCCCATCATGACCTTCTGACATCTACAAAGCATGATATTATGAGCGGTGATTGTGATAAAGACTTCTTAAGGGTGATTATTCATTCCCCCATTGTTTACCTAGAGGGAAATCCCCTCACTTCTGGATTGACTTATTTTCCTTCTCCTACAGCTTCCTCTTACTTGCATTGAAATCATAATTTTCCACCTCCCACCTTCTTCATCCTCCATGTGATTGTGTTTGCATTCACGTTGGGATTCGCTACACAAGTAATCATATATGCAGACATGGGTATATTTATTTGATGAAATGTTGGTTGCACTGGCTTTATGATTACACTTAGCATGGGTATTACACTATATGCATGTTAGGGTAGGATGCATTGCATGCTCATTTTCTCATTAGAACTAACATCATATGATATTTTCATGGTATAATGGTTGCATTTAGAATAAACTTTACATATTTATTGTTTATTTTTATGGCCTAATACTAAGCATGGGTGATCATAAGACACCACAAAAACATTCTTCCCTGTATTCTTGGCCTTTGATATGTGCAGCTAACAGGTTTGCGGTACCAAGAGATTGTTAGTGTTCTCATGGCCTCCCGTTCGAGTAGGCCTCATGCAATTTCCTGAGAGCTCATGTCCCAGTTGAAGCCAGATGTTACCCACCACCTGTGGGTAGTGTATAGGAGAAAAATTTTCTCCTAGATGGTCCTCAGCCAGAAGACAAAAACCCCTGGTAGCCACTAGATAGCTTAATGTGCCATTGGCTCAGCCACCTGAGCCAACCATGTGGTCCCTCGGCCACTTGTCATGAATTTAGGTTTGAAGATGGGCCTCCCGACCCCAAAGGTATGGGTTTTCATTGGTATAGTTGAGTAATTTTCCTTACTTGTCATGGGAAATTTTGGGCATGGATTGGTGGGGGGATTCGATGGAAAAAGTGGGTTATGTCTATATTATTCTCTCCACTGCCTGATTTTGTGGTTACGCTTGTATCCTAGTCCTGTGGGATCTCCTTTACTGGTCATTCGCTTTAGGGTCGGCACTACATGGGAAATCTCGATTTTGGTTATGTGGTCCCACTTCCCAATACCACATGCATCACTCCCCTTCCACTCATTTTAGCCCCATTCATCTCTTTTCCCATTCGGGTCCACATGTGCCCACTAGGTCCACATAGTGTTAGCCTCCCTCTCCACTTGTCCACACCTTGGGTGGAGCATGGAATGATGCCCCAAAAGTTGATGCAAAGAAAAAGAAAAGAAAAAGTGTAATTTGGCCACTCTAAACAGGGAATGTACCACAAAATCCAAAATATGGTTGGAACATAAAAATTTAGCATGTGGAAAAAATCTTAACATGAGCTCTACCCATTATCCATGGCCATCACCCTAGTTCCTATGGGCCCTAGATGAACCCCCTCCATCATTAAGGAACCCATGATTGTCCCAAAACCTAGTGGGCGATGACCTACCCCACCTTAAGGAGGGGGTATCCACTATTATATATTACACATCATGCTCTCATCCCCTGGAGCCCCAAGCAGTTATGAAGAAAAATCAATAAAAGGAGAAATGCATATGAAGAAGGGTGGAAAAACAAAGGCCAGGGTAACTCATGTACCACAATTTTTTCCCTCCTACACTCACATACCCAGGTGTGGGCTTCCCTCTTTATAGCTACCCTTGTACCATAACATGTGGTCTAAATAATTCCGCTGATCCCCACTTCGCTCCATTATTATATCAATGTCCACCTACCATTTGAGAGATGTACCATAGACATGTTACCCCCTCTAGAGGTTAAAACCACCTAATAGTGAATTTGGTTAACCCCCTATTGAGCTTGGAGACACTTGTACATGCCAATGGAAGGGCATGCCACCACGAAGTGTTGAAATTTGATAACCCAACCTCGGTTTTTAGTTTCTCCTTATTTCTCCCATAAAGTTAAATGCCCATTCCCATAGCCATACATTCAACAAGCTGGAAAAATAAATATTTTCTAAAAACACTAATTCTGGAAATTTCACAATGCTGAAATGCAGAAATAAAAAATCAAAAAAATAAATCAGCCACACACAGAATTTTGACACACTGATTTTTTGTCAACATGACCCTGGAAAAACACCTTACAACTCTTGGGGAAAACTAGTTCGAAAGCTCTTCTTATTTCTGATAAACTTTTGCAATGAGACAGAAATTATAGCAAATATTCCAGCAACTTAACAAATGTACTTATCTAGATTTATGTGCTTATACATCGCCTTGGAAAATGTGTCAAACAGTAAACTAATTTCACTTTCTAATTTCACATTGACTTTATTAAAGTCACTTTAAAATTAGACTTAGTAACTTTATCACTTAAAGTCACTTTTAAATTAGATTTGACTTTATAACTTTATAAAGTCACTTTAGGAGAAAAATTAAATTCTTTTGGACACTTTTCCCTAGGCCAAAGATTAAAGCCTTAGGAAACCACCTGTCCTCCGGTAACCAAATTTCAACACTCCCTCTTACCGAGGAAGGTGTTCCTCACCACACCCATCTTGTCTCTGAAGTAGACATGCTTGCCCCATGGTAAGGCTTTGGTAAGAATATTTGCAACCTAATCATCAGTGGGAATATACTCAAGCTTCATAGCTCCCTTCTAAACATAGTCTTTGATGAAGTGATATCTGATGTCGATATGCTTTGATGGGTCATGAAATACTAGATTCTCCGTGAGTTTAATGCAACTCTGATTCTCACAGTATATCACTGAAGGTCTCAACAGCTGACCAAATAAGCCAAACAACATCTGGCGAAGCCATATGGCCTCACAACTAGCTAGACTAGCTGCCATGTACTCTGCTTTCGCTGAACTCAATGCTATTGACTGCTGCTTTCGGCTGAACCACGACACCATTGCCGAACCCAACCCAAAACAGCACCCTGAAGTGCTCTTCCTATCAGAAGCACAACCTGCCCAATCAGAATCAGTGTAACCTTCCAATCTCACTCCATCCCCCTGCCTATAATCCAGACCATAATCCATTGTCCCCTGCAAGTACTGCAAAATGTGTTTTGCAGCAACCTAGTGCACCCTCCTAGGCTCACACATGAACTGGCTCATTGTGTTGACTGCAAAACATATATCTGGTCTAGTGTTGACCAAATACATCAAGGAACCAATCAGTTTTCTATACAATGTGGGATCCACCAACTCGGAATCTGAAACGTGAAGCTTCTTCTAGTTGGTGATCATTGGTGTCGACATGGGTCTGCAATCCTCCATGTGGAATCTGCCAAGGATGTCCACAATATACTTCCCCTGCCCCAGGAAGAAATTCCCCTCCTCCTGCCACACCTCCAAACCCAAAAAGTAATGCATCAAGCCAATTTCCTTCATCTCAAACTCCGACGCAAGATCTCTCTTGCAGTGCTCTATGAGTCTCTATGCACCCGTAATGTCCAAGTCATCCACATACAGCACCAGAATGAGAGGCTCCTCACCTATCACAATAAAGTAAAGGTTCGGATCTGCCTCACTCTTTGTAAAACCCATCTCCTGCAAGTATGTATCTATCCTAGAGTACCAAGCTCTAGGAGCTTGCTTCAAGCCATAAAGGGCCTTCTTCATTCTACACACATGGGAATCCTTCCCATGCACCTCAAAGCCCTGTGGTTGCTCAATGTACACCTCCTCCTGTATGAAGCCATTGAGAAATGTGGTCTTCACATCCATCTGGTGGATCTTCCAACCCATCTCGGCTGCTATTGATATGATGGAGCAAATCGAAGTATATCGAGCCACGAGAGCGAAGGTCTTCTCATAATCTACTCCCTCTACCTGGGAGAACCCTCTAGCCACAAACCTTGCCTTGAATTTCTCAATGCTGCAATATGCAACATGCTTTACTTTGTAAAGCCATCTGGAAGTAACCACGGATTTTCCCTCAGGCCTCGACACCACCTCCCAAACATCATTCTTCATGATAGAAGAATACTCCTCCTGCATGGCCTCTCTCCAGACCTGCTGACTAGCTGCCTCCTCATAGCTAGAAGGCTCAGAGTCAAATGATGTTGGCAAACATTTCCATATAGCTACAAAACCTCTCAGGTGGTCTGCTCTCTCTGACCAGCCTCTTTGGCCCAGCAACAGATGTGGCCTCTCTCAAGGTATCCTAAGGCCACTTGGGCTTCCTCTTCCCTGAGCACACTTCTCCCACTAGAGAATGAAACTCCTCCTCATCATCAGGAGTCTGAACTCTTGACTTTCTGTCTGCTGTCCTCCTACCTGAACCTGAACCTGTAGACGGTGAAGTACTGTGTGAACTGTCCATCAGTGGACTCCCTAGTGAACTGCTCTACATGTTGCCCAAAGCACTAGTTGTTTTCCCAAACTATATTATAAACCAAGAAAACCTCTTACGACCCAGCCTAGATCCATCTTAACTCAAGATCTATCAAGCGCCGATAGGGATCAATTCTCTAGAGGTGAAAACCTCTTTTTTTGAGTGCAAAACTTGAGGACATGTTTGCACCTCGAGAGATTTGATCCCTCTCGGCACTTGATAGATCCAGAGTTAAGATGGATCCAGGTTGGTTTCATTCGTGTGTGGCCAAGGAAAATCTATCGAAAATATGATTAATTTTATCAATAATATGCAAATACAGATAATATAAATATAATAATTTTATATATGCTAAATATGTCTGATATTTATCTGGTCATTTTAATTTTAAATTTTTTTTAGCTAACTCAGTTTATATTTTATTTATTTACCACACCTCTTTTATAAATATGGTATTTGGCCCATGGTATTCAGCCCATGGTAATAAAATATTAAATATATCAAAATTTTACATTACTCACACGACATCTACACATCTATATACACAACATATCAAAAGTTTACATTACACACATTACATCTACACATCTCTATACACTACGACATATCAAAAGTTTACATTACTCACATTACATCTATACATCTCTATATATTGGGCCCTATACACTCCGACATATCAAAAGTTTACATTACTCACATTACATCTACACATCTCTATATATTAGGCCCGACATATCAAAAGTTTACATTACACACATTACATCTACAAATCCATATATACTGGACTATAGAGCGCCTCTCGGCCCAATAAAAAATGAATATATAATTAAAATAGAACAAAAAAAAAAAACCCATATTTATTTTGAAAAACATTAAATATCATTTTTTTCTTATAAAGTTAGTATAAAATGTAAATTTCATTTGTTTTGTATGTAGATATAATAACTATTATAAAAGTTAGGCTCTATTAAAAGCAAAAAATTTTATTAATACCCTTTAAATATGTAAAAGTAAGCCAATAACTATTATATTTACATATGACACATTCAAATTTATATATTAGATATATTGGTGTGATTTTCAATATTGATATTTCTATTAAAGTCATTATTTCTATTTTCTTTATAATATATAGACTATTTTTCTATTTTCTCTATAATATATAGACTAATCCTTATAGAAATCATCAAAGCACATAGAGTAAACGACTTGTTTCTAACCAAATATTTAAAGGAAATTTTAGAGAATGAATGCATTTCTAGTTCAGCCACTATGCTTCCATGGATGTTTAAAATCAAGAAGAGATTTGAATCCTTTCATATGTCATAGTCACAGAAAATCATGATTGTTAAGTTAATTTCCAACAAACAAAATCCTTTGTTTGTTACAATTCAATATTTTATCAATGACACAAAACCTCATATTTCTTATCTCTCTTCAGCACAAATTATTTCTAAGTCTATTAACATGTCTGGGTCATGCTAACTTTTAAACATGAATAGAATTTAAGTGTCTTTTCTTAACTATCATGGAGTTTCAAACATAGATCATTCTATAAAACAATACCCTTAAAAACCAATCACACTAGGGATATTCTTGGGTATACACCCAAAATCAGTATGCTTTTTAATGGGTGGTTTAGTATCCATTTCATGGATGATAAAGATGTGTATAAAATCATCACCAGAATGTGGGTAAGGGGGCGGAGCTTCATGCAGCTTGTTCCATGGTACCTAGGTTTTAGCGCGGTAATGGAGGCTCCTCACAGTCGGGTGATTTGGGTAAAACTGCCCAGACTCCCATTAGAATTTTGGACCTTGAAGGCACTACAGATGATTGGGAATTCTATCTGGTGTACCAAATTTATAGATCCTAGCATTGTTGGGGCGTCGGACAAAAGAGTTTCCTGGATCTTAGTGGAGATGGATTTTACTGGTGGTCTTGCAGGGGATGTTAATCTCATATGGGGGAATCGCAGGCATAGACAACGAGTTGATTATTGGGGTATTTCATTTCGGTGCCTCATATGCCATAGGACCGGTCATCTGCAGGAGAATTTCCCTTTCAGATTACGAATTGACTGTGTTGGTATGCCCAACGCGCAGGAGGGTCCTCGAAATGTTGCAAGCTATGGCACCTCGGGCGTACTTGTATCAGGTAACCGTCTATCTTCTTCCTCTGATGATGATGCTTATTTATCTGCACATGGTCAAAGTGACCGGACTGATCAAGTTATTTTAGACCTGGCTCATGACACCAGCCTATCTCACCCTACTCTGCCCCTCAACAGAGTTAATTATGTTCATATTAGGTCTCCTCTGGGAATTGAATCTGAGTTTCCCCACAATCTTACCCAAGCTACCGTACCAACTGATGTATCCCCAGTCCCCATATGTAATCCTGAACCCCCACTTTTCCAATCTAGCAATTTAGAGATTGGGGGACCATCCTCGATGTAGAATAATGATGGACTTGAGGATCTCCATCTGTCTCCATGGATTCAATCCTCTGTGTAGAATAATGATGGAACCAAGGATTCCCAGAACAGTCCTAATCCGGTGGACCTCACCGAATCCCCTCGAAATTCTGTTGGGTGGGATTTAGAATCTCTGCTAGGTAACCCCAACATTGACCTTGCGGCCCTCACTATTTTTTATCGCCCTCCCCGCATCCCAGATACTTCCATTCCCCTGTCCCCAACCTCAAACATCACCATCAAGAAAAAACCCAATGACTTCAAAAAATTCAAAGGGAAGTTAAGTCTGTTGTTCTATTCTCGGAAGATGACGATGTGGATCTCACGGACATTCCGATCTCTGTGGCTGATGAGACATCTGCGGATACTTGGGCGCCTAGAGCAAGAAACCCCGCAGATGGTTCTCCATGACTCTTATTTTATCTATGAACATAAGAGGATTGGGAAATTCCTCTAAAAAATATTTCCTTCGGGACTTCTTTGCTTCTATGGATCCTATCATTATAGTATGTCAAGAAACAATAAGTCGTAGGGATATTGCTGTATAGACATGTTTAAGTTTCAAACCAGGTTGGTTCGTGGCTGTGATTGGCGCAAATGGTCACTCTGGTGGCACCATCGCTTTTTGGAATCTGGACAAAGCGAAACTAAAGGCCTATAGTTTCTTTGGGGGAATGTTATTATCTGGCCACCTCAGAGGTATACAGGGAGTTTTCAACATTGTTAATTTATTTGCTCCATATCTCAATAGGGTATCCTTTTGGAATAGAATGCTGGCCTTAGGTATTCTATCTCTGCATAATTTGATTATCATGGGGGACTACAATTCCACACTACAAGATGATGCGTCTTGGGGACCGCATGCCAGAATAGATCCTTTATCTGGTCTCCTAAATGATATGTTCTATTCTCATCATATTTTTGATATTCGACCGTGTCCATTCATCCCCACATGGACCAAAAAAATAATGGGTGATGCGTTCATCAACAAACGGTTGGATAGGGTAATGATCAAGGACATCCTCATGTCAAATCTTGGTGATCTGCGGTCATCAGTTATGTTATCAGACATATTAGATCATATGCCTATCACTTTGACCTGGAAACTCGAGGACCGCACCATTGGAATGGCTTTCAAATTTAATCGCGCATGGTTATGTGATATGGAATATGTCAATTTGGTCAAGGAAATGTGGAATTATCTCCACGAAATTCAATATTTGACTGGCTGGGATAGATTTCACTATAAGCTACAAAAGATCAAAAAGGCTACTAAAGCATGGGAGGTCTCCAAAAAGAAGGCCCTCAAGGCCAAGCTTATTTCCATAAATGAGAGGATTAAGGATATTTATATGGATTTTGCATCAAATCTTCCGAATGCTTAATCATATGAAGCTTTAAAGAAGTTGGGCGAGAGAAAACGCAAGATTCTCCTCATAGAAGAAATAACATGGAAGCTTAAGAGTAGGGTCCTATGGTTGAGAGAGGGTGATCTCAACACCAAATTCTTTCACAAGAGTGCATCAGAAAAAAAAAAAAAGGAATGCTATATGGAGAATTATGAAGCGGGATGGATCCTATGCTACATCTAACTCCGATATTATGAGAGAAGCTCATAGGCACTTCTCGGATTTCTATAAGGCGGACTCTCGCATTGATGCGAATTTTAAAAGATGGATGATGCAGCATATACAAAGGTTGTTTGAGGCCGATGATATTGCCCAGTTGAATGAACCTATCACTGTGAATGAGGTGCTATTGGTCCTTAAATCCTTCTCCCTGAACAAATTCCCTGGTCCTGATGGCTGGCCCTCTAAATTCTTCCTCTTCTTTTTGGAAATGATGGGTGCTGAGATTGCTGATGTGGTTGACCTTTTTAGAGTGCAAGGAATGATGCCTGCTAATCTCAACTCAACATTTATCGCACTCATTCCTAAATATGAGGACCCTATTTCCTTTTCGGATTACAGGCTGATCGCTTTATGCAATCTGATTTACAAAATTAATTCTAAAATCATTGCTAATCGTATAAAAGTGTCCCTTGAGAAGCACATATCAAAGGAACATTATGGTTTTCTTAAGGATCGTTCTATACACGATGCAATTGCTATTGCTCAAGAGGTCCTACACTTAATGCATGTTGACAAGAAGGAGGCTTTGGTTATGAAAATGAACCTCCATAAGGCATATGATTCGATTGACTGGTCTTATATTCGTTTGGCTCTTCTCAGGTCTGGTCTGTCGATATCTATAATTAGATGGATTATGGCGTGCATTTCCACTGTTAAATATGCACTTATTGTCAATGGTCTTCATTCTCCATTTTTCAAAGCAGAGCGGGGATTGAGACAGGGCTGTGCTCTATCCCCTATGATATTCATAATGGTTATGGACGATTTCAGCAAAATGATGCATTGGGCGGAGCAGAGTGGGTATATAACAGGGTTCTCATTTTCTACTACTATAACATCCACTCATTCTCTATTTGTGGATGACATGCTGCTGTTTGGCTCTCTAAACAGGAATCATTGGTTTTATACCCATTATTTGTTAATCAAATTTGGTTCTGCTACAAGTTTATGTATTAACAAACACAAATCCATTCTCATTTATGAATATGGAGATAGGGAGGAAATTTCCTTCATTGCTAGATTCCTAGGAGTCAACTACAAGGTGGCAACAGAGGGGATCAGATATCTTGGATATTTCATCAAACCTTGCAATTATAGGAATCAGAATTGGATTTGGTTGATTGATAGATATAGAGACGGAATCCGCAAGTGGACTCATCAGTGGTTATCCATTGGTGGTCATCTAATTATGGTTCAGGCGGTGTTGTCACAGTTATTTGTCTATTGGGCTCACCTATTTTTCTTACCACAGCATACTATTGATGAGATTAATAGGATCACTGCCCAATTTCTATGCGGTGGTTCCCAATTAGAGCACAAATACCATTTATGCAAGATGAAGCTTTTGTGTCGGCCCAAAAAGCACGATGGATGGGGTTTATTGGACCTGAGATCCTTCAACAAGGCACTGCTAATCAATTCCTTCTGGAGGGCTATCAATGGCTCCAGTATTTGGTGCGACATTATTCATTGTAAATATATTAGTGGAGACCCATTACATCAACTATTCAATCATGAGTTCAATGTGCCCAGGTCTATATCAGCTATATGGTGGAGTTTTGGTAAAATATTGGCTCATGTGGTTGATAGACTTACATGGATGTTCCACAATGGCAGTCAAATTCCTATTGGCACAATCAGGATACTGGGCCTTCCGAGCCACCAGGGCATCCATCCTGATCTCTTACATTGTTTGGCACATAGACACATCTTCTTTATATCTCAAGCTATATCATATTGGTCTTTTGGTGCACCAGTATTTAAATCAGCCAAACAGATCGTGCTGGAGGGTCACACTGCTATGCTATGGGGCCAATATATCAAGCTATTAAGTGGCACTGGGTTGTTATATGATAGGGGTGGTGACTATATTACCTGGTATGGTCCCATCAAGGGAGAGTTTGTGATTGTAAAGGAGATTTACCAGCATATAAATTTCACCAGCTATTCCGACCAATGCTCCACATCCTACTCTCAATATTGGGGCCATGGAATTCCGACCAAAATATCAGTTTTCGGGTGGCTGGTCTGGAAGGGTCATGTATTGACCTGGGACAACCTCGTCAGGAGGGGCCATTGTGGCCCTAGTAGATGCATGATTTGCTGCCAAGAAGAGGAATCTATAACACATATTTTTTTCAGCTGCGCGATGGTGCTAAATCTATGGAAGTTGTTTAGTAAATATCTGCTTAATCCAACATGGGTCCCAACTGATTTCATTTCTTCGATTGAAGCATGGTATAAGATCGAAGGCAGATTCAATCAACTTCCCCTTTTCCTCATATGGGAGGTGTGTCTGGCCCGAAATTTTTTGATATTTGATGGCGTGCCTTTTGATATTTCCTATTCATACACTTCAATACTTAGGTGGATTGAACAGATGCCTATGATGACTATTAAGGTGATTGATGGATCACACAGAATTAGGCCCCATGAAATATCCATCCTAGCCATTTATTTTTATGGTGCCTGTTCGAATGCGATCATGGGATGCGGGGCATGGGTCAAACTCTCCCTGCGGAAATAATCCACTATTTCTGGAATGGTGGCAATGGGACCAATAACAAAGTGGAGTTCATGGCATTTTGGGGTGCTTGTTTGGCTGCTATCAACCTTAAATTGACAAATGCCAAATTATATGGGGATTCCAAAACAGTGATCGATTGTTTCATGGGCAACATTCAATTGAGCAATCTTGGATTACAGGGTTGGTATCAAAGAGAAAAATATATATGGATTAGGTTGAATTGACCCCCTATCATGCATATATACAGGGAGAACAACTCTCATGCTGATGGTCTATCAAAAAGAGGAATCAACGAAGTTTTTGGGTGTATTCAGGTATAGCATTTCAGAGATGGTGCTCTTGTATGGGAAAACACCATTCCTATGCCATGACACAGTGTTTTTTACATTATATGGTGTCATTAAGTTTTTTTCCCTCATACAACACTATTCCAAAGATGGCCTTCTCTTTATGATGATTCAAGCAAGGTCGATGGATTCGTATGTCACATGGTATTGTTTTTTGTCACTTTCAAGCGATCCTGCTACTTGTTATCAAGCGAGTCTGCAGTTATTCAAGCGAGCCTACTACCTCTTATCAAGGGAGCCTGCATATTTTTCAAGTGAGCCAGTTTTCACATCAAGGCTTTTTAGGCGCTCTCGCATCTGATCATGTATGATTGACTGTAATAGATGCTTTTGTTTTACCAGTTGATGTTTTGTATGTTACAGGATGCAGAGTACTTAGTTTTTTCTACCAAGAGAGCCTGAAATATGTATTGAGTGCTCTTTGCACTGAGAATTTGTCTTGCCACAATATGAACACGGCCCTATTTATTTCTATGAAAAGGGTATGTTTAAGGGTGGCATTGGAATTGATGGTATCCTTACTTAACAATAGTTGAGGATGTAATGTATGTTTAATGAACTGGTATTATTACTACACAGCGTTTTTTTTCCTTTGAAAAAAAAAAAAAAACTAAATTATTAATTTATATTTTAGATATTAATACGTGTAGTGTGTGTGGTTAAGAACAATGTACTTATTTTTTCAATTGCATTTTTTGGAAATTAACATTGAAAATAGCAATGTATGCAAGGGTGTTTGCAAATAATTTTCATGCTAAATTAAAGCTACTATAACCATCAAGAGAGTGTATAATTTTCTCTTTATCAGGTGTCCAATTTCCATCCATTTCAATTAATTGTAAATAAAAATAACCTTATGGGTAGTCCAAAGGGGGTCATAACCACGAATAAAATGGAAAATATATTTACCAGAATTTTTTTTGGTAAATGTGTAAGAATGTTACTTCAATTCCTCATAAACTATTTTTATTTTTATTTAATATATGAACAAAACTTTGTTTTATGTGTTAAATGGTTCGATTGTAATCCTGGGCAATGGGTTTATTGGTTATGGCAATTCTAAATTATAATTGTCCATGAATTACATTTAGAATGTTAGTCACACATTTATTATGTAACTGTGTACATTATGAAAGTAACGAGTTGGTGTGCAGTTTCTGACATTGTATCTATTACATTATGGTACCAAAACAAAGAAATTGGTAGTTTCAAAACTATGTACATGACATTGTGTCGTGAAAACAAGAAGTTGGTGTGAAGTTGTCTTCTTTCATGGAAGATCTCCATTGGATTATTTTCTTGTTTGATCAAACTAGCTGATATGTATAGCATGCAATGACGGGCTACCCTCTAACAACAAATCTGAAGGTTTCCACCAATTTCGCGGAAGGTTTCTAGTAGTTTCCATTCAGTTGACAGTAAATTTAATTTTCAAGCTAATTTTTTATTATGTTCTTATCTGTTATGCATTGAAAAGATGATTAAATTCATGTATATTTATTAGTCAAAATATCTTTTTACGACAACAATGTTTTCGAAAGGTACATTTATGTATTATTAGTCAAGATCATTTTTAGTACAATAATGTTGTTGAAAGATAATTTATGGAAAGGTACATTTATGTTTTTTTTTTTTTTTTTTTTTTTTTCTGAATTGGACTAATTCTATTAATCGAAAGTATGATACAAGATGGTGATACAATCAAGAGAGACAGAGATCTGGCAACCGGCAATGATAGGACTATCAACCTCGGTTCCGGAGAAGTGAAGCAAGCAAAGAACAACAACCAAAAACTGGAAAGCTAAAATACTGATCTCTACCCAGAATGGGTAGAAGTCTCAACACGAAGCTTTTTCCCTTTCCTTTTTGTGACTTTGACCCACCCATCCAGGGGCAAATGAGCAACAACAACTTGAAGACTGGGGTTCTCTGAGGGGGGCCCCTCCTTTTCTGAATCAGAGGAGGAGGTCAAATGCGCACGTTTCTGGGCGATGGCTAAATCGGAGGGCTGTGCCGGTCCATCGTTGGAAAGAACCCCAACTTGAGGGGCTTGATCCAAATCAGCGTCGCTGGCTTCATCTTCAGAGCTAGAGGAATCAGAGTCCACGACTGGAGGTGGAGAGCAGGGAGCCCATTGTTTGGATTTATGCTTGGAGAGGTTATCCTTTTTCTTTTTTGCCGGGAGAGAAGGGCAGGTGGACTGCAGATGCCCTGTTTGGTGGCAATGTCGACAGCGAAAGGCAGTATTTTCGTAATCTATTGTCTGGGTCCAGACAAAGTCGTTTATCTTGAGAATGATTTGGTCTGGTATCCCCTTACTTAAGTCCAACTCCACACATATTCTGGCATAAGTGTAGAGACCTATTCTTTCCCTCCTCGTAATCCCCCGTAATGAAACTGCCCAAGGTGTTGCCTATAGCTTTGTAGACTACAACATGCCATAAGTGGACACGTAGGTTTGGAAGTCTGATCCATACAGGAGTCCTGGTGATGACTGCGGTTGCCGGATCAAAATCTGGAAACCAAGGAGTTAAGAAGAGTCCAGCAGTTCCCATGAACCAAGGGCCTTCTTCCAAAGCCTTTTCATAATGCTTGCTGTCATTAAAAAGCACAATGAAATATCCTTTTGAACAGAAACTGACCTTACAATGACGTGTCCAGTTTTCATGAATCCAGTCATAAAGGTCCTGAGATCGCGGCCATAGTCCATTGAACCTGCAAATGATGGCTCTTTCTGCAAATTCTTGAAGTTGATTTACAGGATCTGCATGGGTGATTTCGACAGAGGGAACTTCCTCTGCCTTGTTAACCAAAAAAGGCTTGGATTTAAGGGTTTCTGAGGGTTTGGGGATCTCGGAATGTACTGCATCTTTGTAAGAGAAGGGAGGAGCAGAGGACGACTGTCCCACTGCACCCCCTCTCAAACGAAGGGTTAACACCAAGGAGTTGTTTCTGTTAATGCTGTAAGAAGAAATAGGTAGATGGTCTTCAAGTTGTTTTCCTTGAAAGAGAATTCTTTGAGGGCCTAGAGGGATCCCAATCCGCCGTTCTAGATCCAGCTTGAGATCCAGCACCAAATCTGAAGAACTGACCCATTGCAGGATGGTATTGCCTCTTGGTTGAGAAATCTGGATCTGAAAGGATTCAAGGAGGGGCCTGGACACAGTGCCAGTGTCTCACTTGCTTCCTAAGGCAGATCTATCATGGCGATGATAGGGAGGGGATTTATCCTGCGAAAAAGGCCGATCGCTTAAAATCAGAGACAGATCCGAGTCCAGAGTCTCCTGTCTTTGAGTATAGACCAGAACTGGACGAGGAATACAATCGCGAGGGTTGTGTACTGCTACCCTGGATGCTTTTGCAGGCATGTCTGGCAAGATTGAGAAGCTGAACCGCTGCGAGCTTGCAGCAGAGGTGAGATCTGATGGGTTTTCAGAGTAGATCTTGTCTGCTTTGTGTGCAACCGTGAAGACGGCAGCATTAAAGCTGCCAGTAGCCTTTGCAAGGAATGTGGCCGCCCAGCCGGTGGCACCATCTAAGCCAAGAAAAACCCTGTACAGAGACTTACAAACCTACCAGTTCAAATCTGCATCCTGGGCGATGTGTATTGCCAGAGTAGGTACCTCTGCAGGCCGATCTGGCATATCCGTGAGGCAGATCCGCTGCTGGCCAGCTGCAGGGGTGAAATCCGTACGATCTCCTGAAAGGGACTTAATGGCGTTGTGAGCAGCTGTGAAAGCTGCAGCTTCACGGCATTCTGGATCGAAATCAGGGCTTGCAGCCGCGCTGACGGTGGCAACAACAACTACGTGGAAAGCCCTGTGCAGAGTCTTGTCGGCCTGCGGGTTCAAGTCTGTAATCTGGCAAGAGTGCGGGAGGCGGCCATCTCTTGGAGCGGTCGAGCCTGCACGAACTGGGGAAGCCGAGCCTTCAACCCTAAAGTCTCCTATCGCCATTGCGTTCATTAAAAGTGCATTTATGTATTATTAGTGAAGAGATTTTTTATGATTAAATTTATGTATTATTAATCAAGATTTCTTTTAGTACAATAATTGTTGTTGAAAGATAATTTAAATGATTAATTTTATTCATTATTAGTCGAGATATCTTTCGGTATAACATTGTTGTTTACATGTTGTGAAATATAATTTTAACTTCACTGTAAATATTAATATCATATGGTAAGTGAATTATTGACTCGCTGGTCTGTTACTAAACAAGGCTACAAGTAGCGACTACCTGTCGCTTAGTTTAAATATAGTAATGTTGCAATGTGATGTTGGAAATTTCTATGGATAGTTATTACGGCTATTACATGCCGCTTAATGTAATGGGTTTTTACTAATATTTTGTTAATCCAATTCCACCCAACTACAATAAATTGTCTACCATCTGAAAACTTTTACATTTTCCTAAAGTATATATATGAATATGAAAATTTATAATGCTAAACATAAAAATATTATTATAAGAATTTATAATAACAAAAAATATAAGTTATATATATAAAGAATTTATTGTTATTATTCAAAAAGTTGCATGTTATTTTTACTTAAAATTACATGACATGATATATAGCAATTAAAATTGTTTAATATTTTGTATAGTTATATATTTGATATATTTAATGTATATTCCAAAATTTAATAATGTAATTTAGTTAGCCAATTTGAGTTTTTAGATATTGGATAGATTCAATATTTTACTCATTAGGAATGTGGTTTCTTAATTACAATTTTCAATTTCTAATGTTTATATATATATATATATAATTATATGGCATAGTATATAGCCATTAAAATTGTTTAATATTTTGTATAGTTATATATTTGATATATTCATTATATGCTCTAAAATTTAATAAATAATTTAGCTAACTAATTTGATTTTTTTAGATATTGGATAGATTTGATATTTTATTCATTAGGAATGTGTTTTTTTATTAATTATATTTTTCAATTTCTAATGTTTTTTATATAATATAGTTACACGTGTTTTATAATAGAATTAGATATAGCTAAATTAAAGCAAATTTATAAAATTGAATTTATCCTAAGAAGTCTTATACTACACATAATTTTTTTATTATTACTGGGTTATGAAAACACGTTGTCTAAAAGCCTGCACACAGGACCGCCTTCTATTTTTTGTGAACAGACAGTTCATTTTTTTTGCAATACTCTGTATTTCAAAACAGAGTGTTAAAGTAGAAAAAGAGCATTTGTTTTTTTGTTTTGAAACAACGCGAGCATTTTTTTTATTAAACAGTGGTCCCCACAATGTCTTGTTGATGTGGCAAGTTCTTATGCATTCATCGCAATCGGAACGATTCATATATGAAACCTCCACTTTTTGTTTGTCCTGATTGTTATGTTCCGATGCGATGCATTCATTGCAATCGCATGTTATCTTATATAACAATCGCCCTCCCCCTTAAGCCAAGGTCCGCGGGTCCACAAGACCACGTGGCATTATAATATTCAATCGCATCAGAAGTGTTTTAACATGGCCGGATTACAATATGTGAAGTCCGGACCCAATCCATGTTATAGGCTGGAGTTAAGAATTGTTCATCGCGTCCGATTTTTCAATCAACATCGAAACTTTTCGTTTGAACCATTTACAAAGTTATGTCATGGACCGGATGGGTGTTATGAAGCGGATTTCATAAATGTTTTTCGCGTCACAAACTTGGCTTGCATCAGCAACCAATTTTCGGACGCGATATGATTTATGAGGCGGATTTTATTTTTCATCGCGCACACAAAATGTCTTGTGACATCAGCGAAATTGTTATGCGAAATCCTCCGTTGTGTTTTGGTTTAATCTTTTTCAAGTCTGGCGATGTATTGTTTGGTTCATCGCGTAAATGAAAGGTTTTATGTTATATGTGTTTTATTATATAAACGTATGTTTTTAGCATATGTTATATAAAACTTGTGCGAAGTGTAACGTGGGCTCGACAGTCTTTTAAATAGATTTGTTTTAAGTTTTAAAATAGTTTTCATATATAGTTTGTAATGTCTTTATCTTATATGTTGTGTCATATAAAAAGCGAAAAGCCCGAGAGGCATTTGTAATATACACAGTGAGTGTTTTTTTTTATGCACAGCAATGCGAAAAGTTTACACAAAGAAGTGTAGTGGTTTTTTTTTAACACAGATAGAGAGATAGAGAGTTTGTTTTCTGCACTGTGTTTTGAAGCAGTCTTATTTTTTAATCTTCATAAATTCCAACAAAATTCAAGCATTATGAAGTATAAACATAGAAAATTGTAATTAAGGATATAATTTGAATTGTTTTATTTATAAACCCAGGTTTGAAATGTGACCTTATAGGTGATATGCGTGTTATCCTATGGTAGGGTATTACCCTAAACGTGTATAGAAAATAGCCAAGTGTAGACCTATAAATAAACTAGTACAAACACTTGAAGAACAAGTACAGATGCTAATTGATGTATTTCAGACACAAAAATGTGAAAAATATATATAGATAAGCCACTATAACATAAATGACATGGAGCCTATGATAAAACAAATATTTTAATTGTTCACTGAATGTCCGCGATGGGACTGATCTTATTGCATTATATACTCATACAAATCGACATATTTAATATTAACCATTGAAATATATACTCATACAAATCGACATATTTAATATTAACCATTCTGTGTTCAAGGATGGATTTGGTGTATAAGTTTCAGATATAGGCTCAAGTTAAGATGCCTGGTTTAAATTCTGCAAGTTATATTCATGTGATTATATCCATAGCGGGCTGAGTGTCAACTACCGTGAAAGGGTTGGAGTCAAATTGAGAATTCTATTGAATTATATTACGTGATTAAGTAATTATGGTGTAGAAGCAAGTTGACGGGTTTCATAAGAAACAGTGTTAACGAGGGAATTCATAACCTGCTATGAATCCATGGTGAAATAAGAATTCAGGGTTAAAGGCTGGTCGAGAAACAGTAATTATTAAGCGAAGTTAGAACCCACTGATAGTGATTGTTTGCATGCATTACAGGGTCATTAAACCGTAGAAATATTGCCTTGGATGATCGGAAGCAGGTCTGTGAGCTCTGTCACATACTATGGTGTAATGAATCGCGCTACATCATCTATATAGAATCCCGAATGCGCAAAGGGTGATCAGTAATTCACATCATAGCATAATTAAACCTTTTAAATCTGCCCTATAATGTGCATCGGATCCGGACTTGCAACAATACAAAGCGGCCAAACAAAAAACTGTGATTCCAATTTTAACGTACCCACGATGAGATTTAACTCTGTCGCATAAACATTCATTGGGTCCGCCATTTCACATTGCACTTGGGCGATACACAAAAGGCTTGCAATTCAATGTAATACTACCGCGTGGTCTGTGGGACCACAGCTCACGCGGTCCTTGGCTTAATGCGGAGGGTGATAAAAATTATTGTGATTGCGATGAACTCATCGCATCGGAACATTTCCATCGACGATATATCAAATGGTTGTGGTAACGTATATGGCTTTCGATTGCGATGATCGCATCAGAACCTCCAACATCAACAAGACACTTTGTGGGGACCAAATGAAACTTAGTAAAAATAAATAAATATTATACATATATATGTATGGATTAATTTATTAAATATATAATTTATAAACTTTGGCTCTACTTTGAATTATAAATATGTTATAATAAAATCGAAAAAAAAAAATTTATAACAATGGAAATGTATAATAATATAATATGTTTTTAAAAATAAAACTAATTTTAAGGGGCTAAATACATTCTTATATATAAAAATTTTATATTTATCAAAATAACTTATAAAAGAAGCAACCTTGACTGAAATGGATTACGTGCTGGTGCATATTAAAGCTAAGACTAGGTTATTCGAATATTAAAGTAGAAAAAGAATTTAACAAAGTAAAGACCAATCACTCAATAATGCTTAATATATAAGCTTTCAATCGTAGAGTGTAGGTGAAAAAGAAACTGTGTGCATTTCAGGCCATCATCAGTGGCATAAGTCCAGCAAAATAGCAAAAATTGAGTTGCCCTATAGTAATGTTGCAATGTGATGTTGGAAATGTCTATGGATAGTTATTATGGCTATTACATGCCGCTTAATGTAATTATAGAGATGTTGCAATTTGAGTTTGAGCATGTCTATGAAGATTTGTTTTGTAATAAAGTATAGTTAAATTAAATTAGAAATAATTGTTGCAATTTGAGTTTGAGCATGTCTATGAGGATTTGCTAATTGTTGCCATTTGAATTTAAGGATGTCTATGAGGATTTTCTTTGTAATAAATTTGTCGCTTAGTTTAGTTTAAATATAGCTAAATTAAAGTAAAAAATAAGAATTTATGTTAGTATTAAGGTTTAGAATCTAATCCATTTGGTTTTTTACTAATATTTTGTTAATCCAATTCCGCCCAACTACAATAACAATGCCATATTGTCTACCATCTGAAAACTTTTACATTTTCCTAAAGTATATATATGAATATGAAAATTTATAATGCTAAAAATAAAAATATTATTATAAGAATTTATAATAACAAAAAATACAAGTTATATATATATATATAAATAATTTATTGTTATTATTAAAAAAGTTGCATGTTATTTTTACTTAAAATTACATGACATGATATATAGCAATTAAAATTGTTTAATATTTTGTATAGTTATATATTTGATATATTTAATGTATATTCCAAAATTTAATAATGTAATTTAGTTAGCCAATTTGAGCTTTTAGATATTGGATAGATTCAATATTTTACTCATTAGGAATGTGGTTTTTTAATTACATTTTTCTAATTTCTAATGTTTTTTTTATTTTTTATATAAATATATTTTTATGGCATAGTATATAGCCATTAAAATTGTTTAATATTTTGTATAGTTATATATTTGATATATTCATTATATGTTCTAAAATTTAATAATATAATATAGTTAACTAATTTGATTTTTTTAGATATTGGATAGATTTGATATTCTATTCATTAGGGATGTGTATTTTTATTAATTAAATTTTTCAATTTCTAATGTTTTTTTTATATAATATAGTTACACGTGTTTTATAATAGAATTAGATATAGCTAAATTAAAGCAAATTTATAAAATTGAATTTAGTGTTGTGATTTTAGGTGTTAATTTGAGTTTGATTATGTTTATGAGGATTTGCTTTGTAATAAAGTTGTTGCTTAATTTAGTTTAAATATAATTAAATCAAAGTAAAAATTAAAAATTTATGTGCTATATAGTAGTAGTTTAAATCTATCTAAATTATAGTAAAACAACTTTTGTGTTGATGATGGTAACCAATTGATAATTACTAGGATGACCCATGAGCATATGCATTTGATGTGTAGATTAGATCTGCTACATATGCTTAGCTTATTTTTGGAATCAATATGAGTATGACAAAGTAGCTACTACCTGCTGCTTAATGTAAATATAGAAATGTTGCAATTTGAGTTTCAACATGTTTATGAGGATTTTCTTTCTAATAAATTTGCTGCTTAGTTTAGTATAGTTAAATTAAATTAGAAATAATTGTTGCAATTTGAGTTTGAGCATGTCTATGAGTATTTGCTAAATGTTGCCATTTGAATTTAAGGATGTCTATGAGGATTTTCTTTGTAATAAAGTTGTCGCTTAGTTTAGTTTAAATATAGCTAAATTAAAGTAAAAAATAAGAATTTATGTTAGTATTAAGGTTTAGAATCTAATCCATTTAGGTTTTTACTAATATTTTTTTAATCCAATTCCACCCAACTACAATAACAATGCCATATTCTCTACCATCTGAAAACTTTTACATTTTCCTAAAGTATATATATGAATATGAAAATTTATAATGCTAAAAATAAAAATATTATTATAAGAATTTATAATAACAAAAAATATAAGTTATCTCTCTCTCTCTCTCTCTCTCTCTCTCTCTCTGTATATATATATATATATATATATATATATATATATATATATATATATATATATATATATATATAAGGAATTTATTGTTATTATTCAAAAAGTTGCATGTTATTTTTATTTAAAATTAGATGACATGATATATAGCAATTAAAATTGTTTAATATTTTGTATAGTTATATATTTGATATATTTAATGTATATTCCAAAATTTAATAATGTAATTTAGTTAGCCAATTTGAGTTTTTAGATATTGGATAGATTCAATATTTTACTCATTAGGAATGTGGTTTTTTAATTGTATTTTTCAATTTCTAATGTTTTTTTTTATATAAATATAATTATATGGCATAGTATATAGCCATTAAAATTGTTTAATATTTTGTATAGTTATATATTTGATATATTCATTATATACTCTAAAATTTAATAATATAATTTAGTTAACTAATTTGATTTTTTTAGATATTGGATAGATTTGATATTCTATTCATTAGGGATGTGTTTTTTTATTAATTATATTTTTCAATTTCTAATGTTTTTTTACATAATATAGTTACACGTGTTTTATAATAGAATTAGATATAGCTAAATTAAAGAAAACTTATAAAATTGAATTTAGTGCTATCGTTTTAGGTGTAAAATATAAACAAAAAGGCATCTAAAACCTTACGATCTAATTTCATATATATATAATATACATACCAATTTTAACACCACTCAATTTTAATTCTCCACAATTGTAATATAAATAAAAAATGATTTATATATAATCATGCCACGACTGTCACAACTTTAATTCTCCTTTAAATAAATCTCATTTATGGAAAACGGATGAGAATTCATGTAGAGACATATATGCGATGGAGGCGAGCTTGCAACATACAGCCATGGGGGCATCCGCTTTCTTGTATTCTGAAATTTATGTGCCTTGATTGGTTTAAGTCCTGTCTAAACGAATTTGAATCTCCTTAACCTGATTGTATAATAAATAGAGTAAATAGACCCTTTGATAGAGCCCTGGTTGATGAGATATTTTATAAACATTGCTAATCGATATCAACTTATATATAAACTGTGATATTTTCTTTAAATAGATAATTTTTAAACTTTGGCTCTACTTTAAATTATAAATATGTAATAATAAAATCTAAAAAAAATATTTTATAATAATGGAAATATATAATAATATAATATATTTTTAAAAATATATTGAATTAATTATTTAACTAAATAAAGCAGTCATGATTCAACCAATGATAGTTCCTAAGAAGTCTTATACTACACATAATCATTTTATTATTACTGGGTTATGAAAACGTGTTGTCTAAATGCCTGCACATAGGACCGCCTTCTATTTTTTGTGAACAGACAATTCGTTTTTTTTTTGCAGTACTCTGTATTTCAAAATAGAGTGTTAAAGTAGAAACAGACCGTTTTTTTTTTTGTTTTGAAACAACGCGAGCATTTTTTTTTATTAAATAGTGGTCCCCACAGTGTCTTGTTGATGTGGCAAGTTCCAATGCATTCATCGCAATCGGAACGATTCATATATGAAAATTCCACTTTTTGTTTGTCCTCATTGTTATGTTTCGATGCGATGCATTCATTGCAATCGCATGTTATATTATATAACAATCGCCCTCCACCTTAAGCCAAGGTCCGCGGATCCACAAGACCATGTGGCATTATAATCTTCAATCGCATCAAAAGTGTTTTAACATGGCCTGATTACAATATGTGAAGTCTGGACCCGATCCATGTTATAGGCCGGAGTTTAGAATTGTTCATCGTGCCCGATTCTTCAATTGGCATCAGAACTTTTCATTTGAACCATTTACAAAGTTATGTCACGGACCTGATGGGAGTTATGAAGAGGATTTTATAAAAGGTTTTCGCATCACAAACTTGGCTTGCGTCAACAGCCAATTTTCAGATGCGATGTGATTTATGAGGCAGATTTGATTTTTCATCGCACACACATGGAATTGTTACGCGAAATCCTCCATTGTGATTTGGTTTAATCTTTTTCAAGACCGACGGTGTATTGTTTGGTTCATCGCGCAAATGAAAGGTTTTATGTTATATGTGTTTTATTATATAAACATATGTTTTTAACATATGTTATATAAAACTTGCACGAAGTGTAAAGTGGGCCCGATAGTCTTTTAAATAGATTTGTTTTAAGTTTTAAAATAGTTTTCATATATAGGTTGTAATGTATTTATGTTATATGATGTGTCATATAAAAATTGAAAAGCCTGAGAGGCATTTGTAATATACACAATGAATGTTTTATTTGATGCACAGTAGTGAGAAAAGTTTACACAAATCAGTGTAGTGGTTTTTTTTTAACACAGACAGAGAGACAGAGAGTTTGTTTTTTGCACTATGTTTTGAAGCAGTCTTATTTTGTAATCCCTCTGTTGAAGAAGAGTTTGTAATTGTTTTTTTTTTAAGTTAATGTAATAGTTTTTGAAGTGCAAAGCTCTGTCTCCAGTAAATAATTTTTTTTATTCTCTGTGTTAAAGAGGAGAGTTTTATTCTCTCTGGTCTGTTCTGGAAATTTCATAAATTCCAACAAAAGTCAAGCATTATGAAGTATAAACATAGAAAATTGTAATTAAGGATATAATTTGAATTGTCTTATTTATAAACCCGGGTTCGAAATGTCACCTTATAGGTGATATGCACGTTATCCTATGGTAGGGTATTACCCTAAACGAGTATAGAAAATAGCCAAGTGTAGACCTATAAATAAACTAGTACAAACACTTGAAGAACAAGTACAGATGCTAATTGATGTATTTCAGACATAAAAATGCGAAAAATATATATAGATCAGCCACTATAACATAAACGAAATGGAACCTATGATAAAACAAATATTTTAATTGTTCATTTGAAATATATACTCATAAAAATTGACATATTTAATATTAAGCATTCTCTGTTCAAGGATGGATTTGGTGTCTAACTTTTAGACATAGGCTTGTTAAGACGCCTGGTTTAAATTCTGCAAGTTATATTCATCTAATTATATATATAGCGGGCTGAGTTTCAACTACCATGAAAGGGTTGGAGTCAAATTGAGAATTCTATTGAATTATGTTACGCGATTAAGTAAGTATGGTGTAGAAGCAAGTTGACGGGTTTCATAAGAAACAGTGTTAACAAGGGAATTCATAATCTGCTATGAATCCATGGCGAAATAAGAATCCAGGGTTAAACAGTAATTATTAAGCGGAGTTAGAACCCACCAATAGTGACTGCTTGAATGCATTACAGGGTCATTAAACTGTAGAAATCTTGCCTTGGATGATTGGAAGTAGGTCTGTGAGCTCTGTCACAGACTATGGCGTAATGAATCGCGCTACATCACCTTTATAGAATCGTGAATGCGCAAAGGGTGATCGGTAATTTTCATCATAGCAAAATTAAACCTTTTAAATCCACTCTATAATGTGCATCGGGTCTGGACTTGCAACAATACAAAGCGGCCAAACAAAAAACTGCGATTCTGATTGTAACAGACCTGCGATGTGCTTTAACTCCATTGCATAAACATTCATCAAGTCCGCCATTTCACATTGCACTTGGGCGATGCACAAAATACTTGCAATTCAATGTAATAATGCCGCATGGTCTGTGGGACCACAGCTCACGCAGTCCTTGGCTTAATGCGAAGGGCGATAAAAATTATTGCGATTGTGATGAACTCATTGCATCGGAACATTTCCATTGGTGATATATCAAATGGTTGTGGTAACGTATATGGCTTCCGATTACGATGATCGCATTGGAACCTCCAACATCAACAAGACACTTTGTGGGGACCAAATGAAACTTAGTAAAAGAAATAAATATTATACATATATATGTATGGATTAATTTATTAAATATATAATTTATAAACTTTGGCTCTACTTTAAATTATAAATATGTTATAATAAATTCTATAAAAAAATATTTTATAACAATGGAAATGTATAATAATATAATATATTTCTAAAAATAAAACTAATTTTAAGGAGCTAAATACATTCTTATATACAAAAATTTTATATTTATCAAAAGAAATTATAAAAGAAGCAACCTTGACTGAAATGGATTACGTACTGGCTCATATTAAAGCTAATATTGGGTTATTCGAATATTAAAGTAGAAAAATAATTTAACAAAGTAAAGACCAATTACTCAATAATGCTTAATATATAAGCTTTCAGTCGTAGAGTGTAGGTGAACAAGAAACTGTGTAGCTATTTCTATTTATAGTATTTGTTTTTTTGTTTTTTTTTTTTCTCTAAGTAAGAGTAATTCTATTAGTAAAACATATGGTACAAAGAGACTAGGGCGTCAGCAGTTCAAGCCATCATCAGTGGCATAAGTCCAGCAAAATAGCAAAAATTGAGCTGCCCTCGTGGGGAAACCAGCCAATGTAAAGTTTGAATTGCTACCTCTGTAGAGGAAACCAGCTACATGATAACATAAGAAAGTACATCCTAAAACAGCCAAAACAAGAGAACTGGAAAAATTGACTTGGACAATACCTGTAAAACTAGACACCATAATCAGAAAAAGGAGATTCTTCAACAATCGGGCACCAGTACTCATCATCATCAGCCAGAAGGGGGCGACGTTGAGTCGCTGCAGCATCCACACCGCTTCTTCCTTCCAGCAAGACATAGAATTAGAAGTCAAAGTCATAGTAGTGTAATGTAAAAATAAGAAATTCCATGTGTTAGAAGAAGTAAATGTTTTTTAGTAATATTTATTCAATTATGTTGGAAGAAGTACATGTTTTATTTTTGTTGAAGCTAATTTGTTATTTGTGACATCGTTAAAAGGCTATAATGCAACTTTCAACAAAAACTTATTCAGGAAAAAATTAAAGGTATCTTTGGTAATAATACTCACTATTGATTTCATTTGTATAGTAAGGACATGAGTAGGCAAGTTTGACAATATTGACTACAAAAAGCATTAGACTAGTTTTATTTGCACTATGTTTCTGTTGCATTTTTGTCTTCAATGATGAGACAAATAGTATCATGGTCAGTCCAATATGTATCTAACCTGAAAGTCTTATAGCTACAAGTTATGTTTGAACACATGTGATCAATGATTGATATTTGTTGATTTTTATTTGTTTCTAAAAGAAAATGAAGGTTGTAATTGTGCATATACGATCTTAGTTTGTTTGTTTTGTTGTTGCTTCCAAGCATATTGATGTTGAAATTGCTGACAATCGCTATTGTTTGATTTGAATGTATGTTGCATAATGCTTTTGAAAGAAGGTGCAATGTATCGTTCAATGTTGCATAAGGTGCAATGTAGACATTGAGAACTATAATGTCCATGTCATGAAGAAGCATATTTGCTAGTGTAGCTTCAATGTTTTTTTCTTCAAAATGAATATGTTTCAAGGTCTTTATATGTTTTTTAGTACAAGTTAGCAAACCATGTTTACTATAATTTGATATGCAATTGAATGTTTCAAGTCTTTTTAGAAGCGTTGGATCTTTCAAATGTGTTTCTTGTAAACATATGATGTCAGATTGCATTAGATCATAGTCATTTAACAAATCATCAATATGTATTTGTAAACTGTGGGTGTTTAGAGAAGAATTGAAATGTATGATTTTTTTTCTAATAACGAATAATTGCAGTCTAGTTGCCACTTTGTGTTTCTTTGTAAATGTTCCATTTCAACAGAAATTTTGTGTTGAATTTGGAAGTTCTGTTTCTTAAGTGGACTAAGAAAATACAATGATTCAATGTTTCTCACACAAGAAAGTGTTGTATATAATAGTCCATGGCGTCATATTCCTAAAGGATCAAATGCAAGAATGTCTAGTGTTAAGCCTTGTGATTTGTGTATTGTACGTGCAGATGCTAGTTGGATTGGAAATTGTTTTCTGATTTTCAAGTTGTTTGTTTTTGCTAATACAGAAATTGGCTTTGTTGTGTGCAGTATGGGAGTCCAATCGCTACAAATTTCTTCGCTATATAGAAAAGAAAATTTATGTGCTTGTCGATGGCCAACGCGTTCATCATCGAATTTGATCCATATTACATCAAATTTGTCTAATTTTACATATGCTTTAATGATACCATCTGCACCGTTGACTAGATCGTCTTGTAAGTCATAGTTTCCTGCATATATTTCAACTAGCATGTTAAGTCTTAGGACAATTTGTGAAGGCAATGTTGCTATGTGTGCACGAGATGGTATGTTTCCATGCTTTTCTTCTTCGTAATCAATTTCATCGATTACAATTTCATCACCAGGAACAATAGACAACATTTTCTTGTTATGTAATGCTACATTTCTATTCCTAAAAAATAGATAGGGAAAAGTAGGATCATTAGGAGAATTTTGAATACAATTTCTATTTAGGTAATTCAAATCATCTTCTATTTGATTATTTATACGCATCCTATTCAAAATGGAAATGAGTATTTCATTTGTTTGACGCATTGTAATGTGCAATTCATAGTACTTTACATGTTCTTGCCAAAAGTCATATGTTATTGGTTGCTTTCTTATTGTAGGTCGTTCAAATATTAGTGAATCTTGTATAGGTTGTGCTTGGTACAAGTCGCCACAAAATATGATATCAATGTTTCCAAAGTATTTTGTTTTATTATGCTTAATGTTTCTTAGTTGATCATCAATTTGATATAGAGAAAAACTTCCGATCAAATATACTTCATCAATGAGAATGACCCTTAATTCTTTGTACAGTTGTGTTAAGTTGTCTAATACATCATTGCTAAGTTGAATAAAACTAGATTTGTTGAAAGACATTAGCAATGCAGAATGAATTGTCACTCCACTTGCATTATATGCATCTTTACCTGTATATGCTAATATCAAACCCTTTGGTTTCAAAGGGTCTATATTGTAATGTTCATTGTAAATGCACATGAGCATTTGAAATATTGCTTTTTCTATGAATGTTTTTCCAGAACCAGCTCCCCCAGTCAAAAATAAGTAGAATGGTTTGTCTATGTTCTTTTGTTTTTTCATTGCAATGTCTTTGAGTATTTCTTGTTGTTCTCTATGAAGCATTCTCCTAATGTTGTAGTATTCTTCATTGCTAAGAATAAATGGATGTTCTGTAAATTGAAAACCAATGTTGAGATGTATTTTTTTGTCATTGCATTGGGGAAATTGCAAATCTTTAGCCAAGTTGTACTTCTCAGTAACATCGTTGGATATTTGAGGTTTTTTTATTGTATGATTAGAATTTGCAGTTCTGTTATCAATTTCTTGAATTGCTTCTTCCAAATAACCCCATTTCTTGTTCATGTTGTATGTGAACTTAGTTTCATTATTTTTTATTGTGTTCTTATGCAACATTTATGCACTCTTACATGTCGGGAAGTCTTGCTTTAGTGCATCTTCATTGTTTTCGAATGGAACATATAGCAAAAAAATTTCTCTGTAAAAGTTTTCATAGTCCATGTGTTTTTTGTATTTGATGAATCGAATTACTTTTTCTTTTTTTCTTTTTGATATTGGTGTGCCATCTTTCCTATGCTTTGATACAAATTCAGCTAAACATACATGCTTAATAGCATTAGGCTTATTGATATAGTAATCAATTATAGAACTACACATAACATCTTCAGAGTTGTCAGGATAGCATTGATTTTTCTCTTTTCATGTTCTTTTCATATCCTTTTGAATGCATTTGTCATAGATCTGTCAACTTTGGTGATATATGAATTGCAATATGAAGCTGCAGCATATGCATTTAGAACTTATTGAGCATCTGTATTTGCATTCCATAGGTGTGGCATATTGAATGCAAAGCTATTATTCCATATTTCTGATGGTTTTCATTGCAACAATACCATTGGTTGTGTTAATGTACTTTGTATTAATTTGATGTAATCAGTTTCTGTTAAGTGCAATTCATCTAAGAAATTTTCGTGGCTAGTTGATTTGTCATAGTTTTTTTGTTCTAAGGTGCTTTGCAAGGACAAAACTTTTTCATTTATTGAGTCATGTAGCGAAGTAATTGGTTCAAGAATCCTTGTTCTTTTCATTGGTGGCATTGGAAATCTGTATCTACAATGCGATGCTTTTCTTTTTTACAGCTTTTGGTATGATGATGTTCGTGTATCTTTGTGAGTTCTAGATCAAGGTGATCTGTGCTACAAGTTATATAGTTGTCCAAGAAGTTTTCAATTTCTAAGTTACTATTAATTCCATATACAGGAGCATTTTCTCTCCATATAAGAGCATGTTCATGTGCACTACCTCTATTTTGGAACTCAGTTACAAAGTAGTAATCTAATATTTTTCCAAAAAATGTATTATCTTGACAGATCAATTGCTTCAGTACATTTGTCTTATGTCTATAGTAACATGCACATGTTACTGGGTCCTTTCTGACAAGATAATCAATGTTGTATTACTCAATTATTTCAATGTGTTTCTTTTTATTTCTATTGCTATGCAATTTAGGCATCATTATGCCATCCCCTCTTGAAACAAAAGTGGAGTTTTTCTCTAGAGTTAAGAGAAATTTTAGGAAATCTCTTAGTTTCCATGTTGTTTAAATTATTTTTATACATTAGATACCTAGCCATAACCGTGTTTTCAATGGAGCTAAGGAATCATGAAGATAGTAAGTTTTTATTTTGAGATTGTTCTTTATAAACTAATTTTAAATATATTCTATATTTCTCCATGAATTTTTGGACATCCTCGAACTCCAAACCTCACATCCATATAAAATAACAAAAGTGATAAGATTCTGAACAAAAAAAAAAAAATTGTATATATCTAAAAATTTAATCACTTGCAATTATTTTCAAACTTATAGTAAAATTTCACTCTTCTCCTTTTATCCATACTATGATTTCAATTAAACTTATAAGTTCCAAAATATTTATATAAAAAATACTTAAAATCATAATAATAATAATAATATATTTTATTATTTTATTCATTATAATTTAAACTTCATATATGTTAATTTAACTTTGTCAAAAAAATTTAAAAAAAAAATAATAATTTTTAAAAATATATTTGTGAATCTGTTTTTTATCCCGATAATATTAAAGGAAAAGAACAATATTTAATAATGATCATATTTTATGAACACATGGTCTTGGTAATGCTAACCTCTATGATATTCGATGATTAAGAGAAAGTCATTGATTTATATCAAAATGTGATGAAGACAATGGAGTTTTTAAAGATTATTTAAATAAAGAATGGATCCCATTTTAGCACATGGGCTTGCCCTCGTGGTTCTCATCATGATTATATGATATGAACAGATGGACTTGGTAGTGCTCATCATTATCATATTCTGTGAATATGATATGAGAGAAGACCATTGCCTTATATTAAAATGTGATGAAGACCGGAAGTCCAATAAATATTATTTAAATAATAAAATCCCCATATAAACAGTGCGAGTTGTGGTCCCATGGACCACGCGGCAGTATTACATTGAATCACAAGTCTTTTGTGTATCGCCCAAGTGCAATGTGAAATGGCGGACCCGATGAATGTTTATGCGATGGAGTTAAATCTCATCGTTGGTCCGTTACAATCGGAATAGCAGTTTTTTGTTTGGCCGCTTTGTATTGTTGCAAGTCTGGACCCGATGCACATTATAGGGCAGATTTAAAAAAATTTCGCGTCACAAAAGAGGCGCGATGGAGTTTTATACTATGGTTTGTTTTAACATCGCCCATTAACGTTTTGTTATAACGTTGTAATGTTTTTTGTTATTACACAGCAAAAAGGTTTATAACCTTTGATTTATATGTTTTAACATTAAACATGTGCGCCTTTATTTTGGGTGGGCCCGAAGGGCATATTGTTTTAGTGTTATTTTTAATGTAATGTCAATATGTGCTGCGACATATAAAAGGCCCGAGAGCCTTTGTAATAGCTAAGCAATGTTTTATTATGTATTGCACAGCAGTGCGGATATTTGAGAACACAACAGTCTGTTATTTTCAAAACAGAGACAGAGTATATTTTTTTCTGTGTGAGACAGAGAAGATTTTAGAGCACTGTGTTTGTAACAGTCATTTTGTAAGCTCTCTGTGTGAGGAATAATTTTGTAATAATTTTTACAGTTAATGAATAGAACTTTTAAAATGTGAATCTCTGTCCTGTGAAGAAAAGTTTTTAATTTCTCTATGTTAAAGAGGAGAGTTTTATTCTCTCTATTTTGTTGTAGAATTTTTATAAATTCCAACAGAAGCGGGAAAACCCTGCCATTGAAGGAATTAACTTGGTTTACTATTAATTGAACGATATTATTTGAGGCTTGAATGATCATATCGGAAGTCATATAGGTTACCACAGCCATTTGATATATCGCCGATGTAAATGTTCCGATGCGATGAGTACATCGCAATCACAATAATTTTTATCGCCCTCCGCATTAAGCCAAGGACCGCAGGAGCTGTGGTCCCACAGACCACATGGCAGTATTACATTGAATCGCAATATGGCCCAAGTGCAATGTGAAATGGCGGACCCGATGAATGTTTATGCGATAGAGTTAAATCTCATCGCGGGTCCGTTACAATCACAATCGGAGTTTTTTGTTTGGCCACTTTGTATTGTTGCAAATCTGGACCCGATGCACATTATAGGGTGGATTTAAAATATTTCCGCATCACAAAGGAGGCACGATGGAGTTTTTATACTATGGTTTGTTTTAACATCGTGCATTAAAGTTTTGTTATAACGTTGTAATGTTTTTTGTTATTGCGCAACAAAAAGGTTTATAACCTTTGACTTATATGTTTTAACATTAAACATGTGTGCCTTTATTTTGGGTGGGCCCGAAAGGGCATATTGTTTTCAATAATTTACATATATTAAGATAATATGAAGGTTTTTTTTTTTTTTTTTTTTTTTTTCTTTCCTTAAAACACTTGCAATAAATATGTAGCATGAACAATTTTTGTTACAATTTAAAAAAATGTATTACATATATTTATATAGCCCTCCGCATTAAGCCAAGCACCACGGGAAGCTGTGGTCCCACAGACCACGCAGCAATATTACATTGAATCGCAATATGGCCCCAAATGCAATGTGAAATGGAGGACCCGATGAATGTTTATACGACAGAGTTAAATCTCATCGCGAGTCCGTTACAATCGCAATCGGAGTTTTTTGTTTGGCCGCTTTGTATTGTTGCAAGTCCGGACCCAATGCACATTATAGGGAGGATTTAAAATATTTCCGCATCACAAAGGAGGCGCGATGGAGTTTTTATACTATGGTTTGTTTTAACATCGTGCATTAGCGTTTTGTTATAACATTGTAAAAAATTTTGTTATTGCGTAGCAAAAAGGTTTATAACCTTTGACTTATATGTTTTAACATTAAACATGTGCGCCTTTATTTTGGGTGGGCCCGAAAGGGCATATTGTTTTCAATAATTTACATATATTATATATCAATAACATAATATGAAGGTTTTTGTTTTTTTTTAATGTTTTCTTTCCTTAAAACACTTGCAATAAATATGTAGCATGAACAATTTTTGTTACAATTTAAAAAAATGTATTACATATATTTATATAAAAAATTTTAAATGTTGTTGTTTTTTAAAATAATTCAGAGACATCTCTTAAAATGAGAAATTCGAATATTTTTTTATTATATTTCAAATAAAAATAGTTACAAATTAAAAAATGAAATATTATATATTTTGAATTGATAAATGTTTTTTTAAAGATATTTTTCTTGACTATTTCAAGGACCTCTGCATTAGAGTAAGAAATTCCAAAAAGGTTTTAAAATACTTCAAGAACCTATGGAACTACTTAAGTTAAAACAGTCCAACAATTTCTTAATTATATTTTAAATATAAATATAATTATATATAACGATAATAATTACAACAAATAAATTCGAGAAATAGGTAAGTAATGTATTATTTTGTATTGCACAATTTTGTTGATATTTGAAAACACAGCAGTCTGTTATTTTCAAAATAGAGACAGAGTATATTTTTTTCTATGCAAGACAGAGAAAAATTGTGAATCTCTATCCTATGAAGAAAAGTTTTTAATTTCTTTGTGTTAAAGAGAAGAGTTTCATTCTCTCTAGTTTGTTCTGGAATTTTCATAAATTCCAACAGAAGTCGGCAAACCCTGCCGTTGAAATAATTAACTTGGGTTGCTGTTAATTGAACGATATTATTTGAGGCTTGACCCCAGAGGTTAACAAGCCAAAGTTATTACAAATAATGGCATTAACCATGGTGAAACTTGAGCGATGAAAAAGGGCGGAAGCAATGGAGTGAACAGTGAAACCACAATTGGAATACCAACAGTCTCGCGTTGGTGAAAAGCAATAGGAGAAACCATTCAAAAAAATGCGATCTGTGTCGCTAGCTGACACGTGGAGAAAGGTGGTAAAGGAATACCGCTTCCATCACATTTTTTTTGGGCATTAAACTTCCATGAGAAAAAAAACGTGATATCTACCCAGTCCGTCCGATCTGCTGAGCAATAGATCCGAGGGTAACCGCACTTAAAGTTGCACGGTTGATAGTGAAAAGATAATGTGTGGGCCATATGTATTGCGATGACTGTTGATTTGACAAGAGAAAGCCTGAAGGCATGCGATAAACATTGGACTGTCTGATCGATGAAATAGTTAATGCCAAGGTAAGTATTGTGGGCCCGAGGCGATATATATATTATATTTGGGTTTGAGTTTGAAGGCGTAGCATTATTATAATGTTCTTAATATTTGAACGGGGCTGGAATATGGGTTCATATGAAATATGTCAAAGGGTGCATATATAAGTAATTGGACCTAGATCTATTGAGTTAATATAAGGTCTTGGGAATTGGGCTATTGAGTTGTGGCACAAGAGCTATATGCATTTGTAATGAATTTCCATGGTCGAACCTTGGCACCGAAATGCTCGCATGGATAAATACTAAGATAAACCTAGGTTGAAGGCTAAAGTTAATGTGGTAAGGGTTGAACATTGTTTCAAATACATTCCAAGGGAATTAATATAAGCACGGATTGAGTGTTGGTTAAAGACTATGGTCGGGATAGTCTAACCCTCCTTTATGAGGCAAGGTATTATGCCGCCGAAGGGTCTAAGCTTAAGGCATAAATATTTGTTTAAAAAGGCATGAACGCAGGTTTATATACCTTTGATACCATAGTCAGAAATTCAAAGTTCTATGGCGGTTCATTTAAAAGAACCAGATGTCATATTATTTGAAAAGGTTTATAACCTTTAATGAAGAAGCTTCCGCACAACACTAATAGAGTGAATTGCCCAGACTCACATGCATTTATATGCACAGGAAAGGGAAAGCGAATTAGTTAAAATGGCAAGTTGAACAGAACTGATAGAGCCATAAAAATCGGTACAAAACACTTAATGACATAAGATCCCAAGAAATATCAAAACCATTAAATTGATATAATTACTGATAGTACAATTAATACCAACGGCTGTAATATCTCAGAGGTGTGGAGTTCAAAAACCATCAAACCGTGAAGTTAATATACATATATACAAAAAGGGTATAGGTATCGTGAAGGGTAAAATCGACCTACCCTATGCACCATTTAGGAAACATAGATCAAAACCATTGAAATTGGCACTAAGATCTATGTGTTTTGCAATAACATATTGAAACTATCCACCAATCAGATGCAAGAAAAATAAATTAAAAAAATAAATAGAAAAATTATAGCTATTACGGCTATTACATGCCGTTTAATGTAATTATAGAGATGTTGCAATTTGAGTTTGAGGATGTTTATGAGGATTTGCTTTGTAATAAAGGTGCCAGTTAGTTCAAATATAACTAATTTAAGTAATAATCATCAAGACATTAATGTTTATCATGCAACTGGTGAAAATTTGAATCTAAATTAGAAAAATAATAATTATTCACTATAACTATTTAACATAATCCCAATTACTAAAATTATTTTAAAAAATCACAATTTTAAATATTTTTATTTGTATTAGATTTATTTAACATTTCAACAAATTTTAATCCTAATAATTTTTTACAATTAATTTTTTTAAAATAATTTTTTATAATTTTTATAATTAAAATAAATAATAATACAAAAATGATAAATTTTATTTAAAACATAATTTAATTTAAATTTTAAATTTTTATAATTACATTCTCTATTTTTGCTTTTATACACTGCTATTGTGTAATGTTATATCATAGCCTCACAAGCCTTTTCATTTGTTATTATAATATGTGTCGCAACACATTTAAAACATAAAACAAATCCATGAACTATGTGTGGATATGATTCAGTGATAAGGCTTAGATGTTGCCCTGTCTTGAACGAAAGAGTCGATGTCTGACTGAATGCATGAGGAGTTAATTGATTTTCCATTAAGGGAGCAATGTTGAATGGTTGGAGGAAATTCTGAATTCTATTGTGATAAGGAAACCCATGTATTTTTTGAATGCCAGCAAAGCAGGGACGCAAAGGGTCATTAAATCTCTGTGTGGATGGTGTTGAGGTTGGATAGTAAAGAACCCGATAACTGGTTGGGACCATAACAGTGAGAATTGAGTTAAATCTCCGCACACGGAGTTAATTGAGGCAGCAGAACGAAGAACTCTTAAAAACACAAGGAATTGGTAGCTAACCACGCAGGAATGGAACTGTGAACCAAGGCGGAACCCTGTGTGAACAGTGAACGCGGTTTAGAGTCTAAGTCCGGTAGTATCGCGCAGCAAGAAGGGCAGTAAGTAGTATTCAGGAAAAGAACACGATCTCATAAACTGGGTGACGCGTGTCCATGAGCAGTTTCGAAAAACCACTCTCATCGCGCAACTTTTGTGAATTAACATTCATGCAACTAAATCACGAGATATTGGGTTTTATTCGTCGAATCATCCAAACTGATCTGACATTTTCCCAGCCGTTGGATGGGCGCGCAAGTTTAACAAAGATATGGTCAACATTGTTAAGTTGACATATGTTTATTTTATATGTGGGCCTGAATATTGTGTATTAGCGCTGGCCTTATATTAAGGTTGGGGATATATGTATATATGGCAAACATTCATATATAAAGACATTTTGGTGAATATGCTAAGCGTCCATGGTATCGTTGGTCGATATCCAATGTTGCAGTGTTAAAACAAAGGTCAGTCTTGGTTCCATAGAAACACATATATGTATTGGTCGAAAGGGTTATTAATGTCAATTTTAATGTTGATGGTGAGTTTTGACCATAGAGAGTAGGGGTTATTGCATGATCCTCACCTACAAATATTAGTGTCGGGATTTTTATGCGGGATTCCATATGCTTTTGACTATATGTGTTAATTGACTATAAACTTCTGAAAGCAAGTGAGACCAAGTTGTTGTTTAAAATTGGTGGATATTTAGGTATTTGTTCCTTGCGTGAAGCAATATAAGCAGAACTCTAGAAACGATGTTCATTGGATGAGCTTTGTGTAACAAGGAGCAAGGGCACAATTGAGTTAACCCCTGGTTATTAATTGGGTGTGTGTTTGAATTAGAACCAATTCTGCGATGAAATTTCATATTCCTCCCTGCCTATCTTTAGATTCATATTCACAGTGAATAGCTTGACTGTGGTTGTTATGTGTAGAAGTTTGGGAGAGTGGTAGAATAGGGAAACTCTGTCGAGAGCGTAATCTCTGTCCCTTGGAGAAATAACATTGTTTTGGAACAGTTTTGTTGGGAATTAAACTCGGAGTTAACGTGACGAAATAAGTTAAATGGATATGTTAAACCACAGTTAGAATCCGGTTAGTCACTGTTCAAATCCAGCGTGGTTTTGGGAAACCAAAACAGCTTATTTCGCACCACTTTTGTGTGAAGGCAAATCCACTAAAAAAAAACGCGATCCAGTGGAATTTTTCCACGTCAACGGGTCAATACCACCCTCATCGCGTGAATTTTATGTGTTAACTCTCGACGGGAAAATTAACGCGATATTGCTGTGGATCATCCGATCCGGAGGCTAAGTGATCCAAGGGTAGTCGCGTCGCAAGTTGCACGGTGGATAAGTCAGGTATGGCCATTGATTTGGCATTGAAATCGTTTGGTTAATGAATTTGATGTGTGGGGCCGGGTTGAAAGGTATTATGAAATGTCGCATTGGAAATGAGCTTAATAATATAAGTCCGAAGGTTGGCTTATATTAAAAGCGTATCTTACATGTCTTGAGGATTAATATATCGAACAAAGTAATGGTTTTAACGTATAAGGGATTTATTATAAGCTATGGTTGGTGTTTATAAAAAGGGTCAAGCCACGATATAATATGGTTCAGCATGATTCCCGTACGCTTTGGAATATGGTTCCCATATTATTCACAATTCCCGTACGCTTTGGAAATATTGTATCAGTAAATTCTTGACTTTGCATAGCTTGTCTTTATTGCTGTTGTACAAATATCTATGAAATTTGCAATAACATGTTGAAACTATCCACCAATCAGATGCAAGAAAAATAAATTAAAAAAATAAATAAATAAATTATTATAACTTAACTATAGCCAAACTATACAAAAATTGAAGAGATATGTCTAATCAAAGACAATTAATGTCACTATCAAGAAAAACTTGATGCCTAGTATCCTGCCAGCCGCAAGTACAATAAGAATAAAATCATATCCAGTGAACATAATGAAAAGGAAATGAACCCATAATTGATTGATTGATTGATTTACTTCCTTTCATTTCGTGGTTGGAAGACCACATTCGTCGTGGCTGCAAGACAACAACATCCATCAGCTACTTGAATAAACGCTGAAATAATGTATTAAATTTGGAAAAACGCTGCAATATTGGTTGGTGCAATGTCTCCACCAATATCTTCAATATTGACCTCAGCCACTGCCTTTATTACAAAAACAAAAACAAAAAAGAAAACATTAATTTGATGGTGCTTAATATTGACCTCAGCCACTATCAATCCGTCATGGCTGCAAGACAACATTACACAGTGAAATTCGTCGTGGCTGAAAGACGACAACATCCATCACCGAGTTGGACAAACGCTGAAATAATGTATTAAAGTTGGTTGGTCTCGACCAATAATGTATTAAAGTTTATTGGTGCAATATGTCGGACCACCAGTGTGAGAGTAGAGCACATTGTACGACTGGATTGAAGATTTAACATATCTACTACGAGCCATCTTCATTATCTTAATTTTTGTTATTATTTGTATTTATGTCCAATGGAGCCTAGCACAAATTCCAACCTTTTCGTTTCTTAAATTCATTCGAAAAAAAAAGAAGACTTGATATCACTAATTACACCAAATAGTTCAAAACATAAAATGAAACTTGTGAAACGCTTAAAAGCTTTATTTTTATTTACTTTAATTACTTTATATAATTTACACAAATCGATTAACAATTTTTTCAAAAAAAATTAAAATAAAGAATATGTCAAACTATTTTATTATTTAAAAGAAAATTTGAAAGTGATTTGAATCATGCATCCATGATTTGATATAATTTGACATCATATGATAAAAGTATTGAGTTTTATTATTTTTAGGGACAAAATTTTATTAAGTTTAAAATTTATTATTTTACATCCTTTTATCATTTATCATATTTTGAAATTAATTTAATGTTAAATAACAGATTCGTAAAAAAAAAAAAAAAAACATATGAAAACAAATGTGAGCTAAATAAATTTAGACATAATTGGACATAATTCGAGAAATATGATTTTAGGAATTATTTAGCGTTTTTTTATATAGATATATTGCAATATTAATATAAATCAATTGTGACAACAAATATATATTCTATATACTTGTAGACCATAACTTACTAAACTAATGGTTACCCAACCCACCATGTCTCATTAAGTTTTTTCTATGCTATGATATGACTATGGGTAAGCTTACATTAATTTCTTTTTATGACTCCTCAACCCAGCTATCAACACATATCCAAACTCTCTAAAGGATGCATTATGTTCGTCCATTTAGCATGTACATTCTCGAGATGTGGTTCTTCGCAACTTGGCTTATTGAACAGTGCAGATTGGTTTGGGAGGTTAGAGAGAAATTAACCTACCCCTCTCCTACTTGTGAACCTGAGTTGCACGTCCCTCATTCCATTTTTTCACTCTCTGCTACCAGTAAGGGTTTTTTGTTATGTCAGATTTCTTAGCAAGGTTCCATCGACCTCTTGCTCTTCTACAGGGGGGGAGGCATCGAATCTAGTACCTCGTAAGGTTTCGAGCCTTGGTCTCATTTTTTACTAAACTTGTTTGGAATTATTCATTCATTTTTCGCTTCTCTTATAAATGACTGGACTAGTTGTCCATGCAACAATATCTTTTTCTGCATTTTTTCTCCCAAGGAGATAACAACATCCTAGCTCCTATGTTATGGAAAGTATATATTTACTTACCCAGCGGCTGGGGCTTACGTTCTTTACACTGGGTTTTCCCTTACAGTTCAAGTGTTGGCGATATTTGATTGTAGGTGCAATTTCCTTGACATGGGTTTCCTTAAACAATCATGTTGTTAGTCTCGTGCGTGTGGCCTCCTCATTACTACTCATTGGAAAAAATTACTCTATTTATTCATTGTTATAAGGTTGGTAATTAAAATATCACCCCTATTTTTTTTACTCTGTATAGGCACATTTTCTCTAAGCCTTTAATCAGTTCATACCCGGTTATTCTGTCTTCCTAAGAAGTTTCTGACATCTCTTCTGTTGTACCAGGTGTGTATTTTCTCTCTTAGCTTCTAGTTGGGATGTATAGACATAAATATTTTCGAACGATTTTATGGGAAAAACGCTATGAGAGTTAGGTTAAATAGTCTTGTCTCTATTAGATATCACTCCTTTGTGAGGTTCTTACAGTTAAAATTATAGGTGTTAAGGGTTTATTAGTCCTCGGTTGTAAATTGATGGTGCATGATACAGATGACTCTTTTGTTAATGAAATTGATATGCCAGTCTTTATTAATCCCGAGCTTGACTCTCACTTGTTATAAATATTACATATTATTTTGACTGTAACTCGGAATTGTTACTTTAGGTTTTATTGGATTTCATTATTGATGGTTATTGCAAATGACATACAGTTCTTTCTAAGGGTTCAACCCTTTTTCAGTTACTAAGTAAATAATCATTCAAAATCTCAATTTTAGTGTCTGTTCTTATTTATTTTTTTACAGTTAATAGTTTCAAGTTAAATAATTATGGAAATTATGAAGATAATACATTTCTGTTTATGAAAAATTTGTTTTGTCGAGAATTACATGTGCTAGTTGGCCTTTTAATTAACTCATGTATTGATTTTTTGTCCCATTTCATTCTGATGCAATTCTTGGTAAAAATTTTCGTTGCTCTCCACTTTAGTGAGACAAGGAATTTTTCTGGATTTCCAATCCCTTGGCCAGACCTAGAAACTAAACTTCCATTTTATAGAACCCTAGATTACTATTTTATTCACCTTCTATTACAATTTGACATTACTGGTTTAACATGACACCAATTCATAGTTTTATTATGATTAAACTTGCAAAAATGGAATTGTTCCCTTAACCGATGCCTTAACAACAACAGGCCAGGGACTAACCCACTTCCCCAGGCTTCAAAACTATTAAGATATTTAAATAATTTACTTTGTCACCTGCGACATGCATAATTTCATAATAGAACCATGGTTCGGTCTACAGTTTAATCGTTGGAATAAATTGTTCGCTTATACAGGCCCCAATATTCCAAACTCCCTTTCTTACCTATATTAAGAGTAATATTCCTACTAAAGAATTACTCTGTAGATATATCATCAAACCCAGCGAAATTATATAATTTTTTAAGGGTACTTATCTGAATTCAAGTCGGTTTCGTCAACCTCAAACCCCAACCACTGGGGTAACAATACTCCACCAAACCTAGATACCAGTCTTCCTCACTGCATCTACCCCCGATATAACCTCACACCAATAGTAGCTTACAGGGTAGAACCACATTTTCTAATCATAACTACACTTAGCCAATTTTAGATTATGAACTTCCAAGCTAGTGACTAACTGCACTAGCTAACCAAATGTAGATTTTTTCGTTTTCTATCGAAGATTTCCTTCTGAACGCTCTCCTTTCATGCCTCATGTTCCAATTATCCTCTTGGCTTTCTTTCGATATTTTTTCATGTTCTCCTCTAGAGAGCTTGGGTAGGTAACTACCTCACCCGTAAGTTTTGTGTTATCTATGAATGATTTGATCTAAAATAGGTGTGCACCAAGGAGCAAGGAAAAGACGCAGATCTGAAAGATCTGAAGTATGGTATCATATGTGCTTATTTGATTTTCTCGTTGCAAATTTCTAAGATCTCTGGTGATAATGATGCTCTAACATGACTGTGTGACAGTAAGGTTTGTGATGTATGTGTTGTGGTTGATGTGAAGACATGATTCAGTGATTACATATCTCTATGTTGGTTTTATTTTGAGAAGTAGCGTACATACGTAGATCTCCTTCTAGATAGTCAGGTATACATTTTGTGAAAGTTCAAAAATTTTAAGTAAGCTCGTACATACATGGATGTGTTTTGTAATAGTTGCGTATGCATGCTAGGGTTCTTCAGTATGAGTTTTTTATGATGTTTGATAAGTCTTTTTATGTTTTTTGTTATCTTTCAATGAAGTACTTATTATAATAATTTGTGTTTGACAGTATTGGTTGGGGTGTAATTGATTATGGAATGGAATGTTGACTAGAGATGATACTATTGTGTGGTGATTTGCATTTGGTTTAGTGATCTGTGATGATTTCAACATGTAACTGATTTAGTGGTAATTTTATTCAAATCTAGTTATCAGTGTTTCGAGATCTCTACGCAGGTCTTGTTCAAGGCAAGCACATACATGTGCAGGTATGATTTAGAACAATAACATATACTTTCTGACATATAATTGATCAAGGTTTGCAGTGACTAGATTTGATTTCTTTAATGAACACTATATGGTATGGTATTCTTATGAATGAATGTGCATTAATGTGATCTGATATGGATTAGTTATGGTTGATTAAGATTGAGTGATTCATTTTATGATTCAATTGGTTTAGTAATTGGGTTTTTGATTTCATTGTTGGGTTTTAATGTTGGAATTGGATCAAGTTTGAAACATTGTAAAAAGTGATCCACAAGGAGCATTCTTCAGAAAGGGCTTTGTAGCTTCCTTCAAGTAGGAGCTACAAAACTAAAGAAGGTTGTATCCTTCTACATGTAGGAGCCTATGTGTTGGATAGAGTCTGCACTGGTACAAGATTGTAGGAAGTTTCTCTTTTTAATAAAATAAGAAGACATATATGACAACAATGGTCGTTTTCTCCCACATTGGGTTTCCACCTAAAATACTAGTGTTCATGTGTTGATATGGTTTTTGTGAGTTGATGTTCTATCTGGTTTTTAACTGTTCATACTTACTAATTAATTGATGAATGATGAAGTAATGATGCACTAATTAATGTTGAACAAATGATGAAATTAATGATCAGATAAGTTATCTAGATATATTCAGGTTTCTTTAATAACAATCGCGTAAGTACACTAGTTTCCTTTATAACAATAGCGTATATAAATCAATATTAGAAATTGGAAATTGAAGTGTGAAAAATATTAATTCACTCCGCCCCTCTCAGTACTTTTCCTAACAATTGGTATTAGAGTAGGTCCTTTAGAAGAAGCTTGATCACTTGAAGGGAGATTCATCAAGACGATAAATCAAGAGGGAGTATCTTCTATCTACACCATTTTTTAATGGAACGAACTTGGTTTTCTAGAAATTTAGAATGAGAGCGTATCTATAGTCACTTGGAGTTTATTTTTGGCAAATCGTTGAAGGAGGCTCTCACTATCCATCCTAAATTCCCATAGATGAGGCGAGAAAGAAGTAATATAAGACCAATTCAAAGATTGTAAATTTTCTTCTGGGAAGTTTGGTAGAATTATAATTTTTTAAGGTCATGCATTGAAATATTGCAAAGGATATATGGGACAAGATCATCCAAATCTATGAAGGTGACACTAAGGTAAAGAGTGTCAAACTTCAAACATTTAGAATTCAATATGAAACTCTCATAATGCATAGTGGTGAAAGTATTGCAAGTTTCCTTCTTTAGGTAGATGAGATTATTAACTCATTGAGAAATCTTGGTGATGATGTAAAATATTCGATGCTTGTTGAGAAAATCCTAAGATCTATAACCCAAAAAAGTTGACTCAAAAGTATCTTCCATTGAATAAATGCATGATTCTGATAATATTACTATTGAAAAGCTTCATGGGATCTTAACAAATTATGAAATGAGAGAATAGGGTCCATCAAATATTAGAGAAGCAACATTCAAAGCTACTTATAAAGGAAAAGAAAAGGAGGAGCTTAAGGAATCAAGCTACATATCAAATGAAGAAGAGGCAAATTTTGTGAAGAAATTCCAAGTAGGAATTGGTACTGATATAATCTTCCAATCAAATGCTTTAAATTCTATAGAAAAAAACAATGGGAAAGGGAAGAATTTTTCAAAAGTAAAAGTTATATGAAGGTTTAAAAACAAGAAAGGTTTCTACACACATGAAGATAGTGATGGTGTTTCTAATGATGAAGAAGTTGAATATGATTAAGAATATCAATTACTTCTAGAAATATTGATGGTCGAAAGAGTACTAGTGGAGGAGAATTTTATTAAGGACCTCGCTTGGTATTATGCTTCAACAAAAAACAAAGATTCATTGCTTTATCTAGTGCTGAGGCAGAATACATTGTTGTTGCATCTTGTTGTACTCAACTTTTATGGATGATGCAAACATTGCAAGACATTAAAATCACTTGTCCCCAACTTGTACCTATTCTTTGTGACAATACTAGTGCCATAATTATTTCTAAAAATATTGTCATGCACTCAAAAACCAAACATATTCCAATGAAATGTCACTTTTTGGGAGAACAAGTGGTTGAAAAAAAGGTCAAATTAGAATATGGTCCTTCAAAGGAACAAGATGCAGATATATTTACAAAGCCACTTCCATGTGATTATTTTGAGTATCTCAGACAAATAATAGGAGTTATCTTGGCTTCATCACTCTGTTAATTATTTTGACAGATATTTCATGTTCAGGAGGAGTTGAGACTGTAAATTACTACATTTTACTTTATGTATGCTGATTACATGAAGGACAATCACATATATACTTGAGTTTTGATCTACACAGTCATGTATGTTTCTCTGAGATGAAGAAACATTGGGATAGACTCAGGGAAAGTCTTTGATATGCTCGATTTAGTTATTATTTCTGGTTTTGACAGTGATTGGTTATAGTCTGTTAATGATGCTTAGTTTTTACTTAGACATTATATTAATTTATGATGATTCATGATTTTCCACTATACGACTCTTTTTTATGGCTTTGCTACTTGATGAGCTAGATATGATCGGACTTGAAAAGAGAATAGCTGGCACATGGGGGATTCACTCAATGAATCTCTAACACATCATGTTCAATCATAACATATTAAACAACACCCTTAATTTGAGTACATATTGGAAAATACCTCTAAAATTCACATATTTAACCCCCTACCAATATAAACCCAATACACCTTCCCAATTTAAAAAGCCCCTACTTTCAGTATATATTGTAGTTATCCATTTTTTCATTAACTTTTTTATACCCCTTTATATTTTTTCATTAACTTTGAGCTCCACTTTTTATACTTGCCAATAAAAACCCTTTACCCCCTATATATTCCCCAATATATTATGTCATTTTTTCCTCATTATATACCTCCTAATATGAACTGGCATGCTATGGTATTTCACCCGCAGAGAAGCCCCCATGAGCTGGCACAGGTTCAGAGGGAGCATCTATTATACTTATAATAACACATTGTTGTAATTATATTTGCTTGAGCACTACTTGCTAAATGATGGTATTTTTCATTGATTGTTGACATTGATGAACATATATGCTAAATATATTGTTGATGATGTTTTTTCTCAATTCTATGTCTTGTAATATTGAAGTTGCTTGGTGATGCTTGAAAGCATTGGTCATATATTGATGTTATTTCAGATTGATGCTACATCCTACTTCGTGATGGTGATGAAGATGTTCACATTGCAGGTTCCTTTAGGGTGTATGATGGTTTTTGATGACAATCATGGTATTTCTACCTCATTATTCAGGTCTTCTGTTTTGGTTATAAATGGCATATCTATCTCTTTATGTAAAGATCATGTAAATATGATGTAGGTGGATATTGGTAGCCGCCCACCTTGTTATAGGCCATTTTATCACATCAAATCAAAGTAAGCCTCCTAATGGGATCAATCAACATCCAATTCCCCTTTTCATCATCTTGCACAAATCCCCAAGTGATGTACCTCTCATCCCTAAAGTGCCCTATCTGATCCAGTTTGAGGACCAACACTCCCTGGAAACCTACTGGGGTGTGTTCACATACAACTTTCTCCACTATGGCTAGCGTTGTTCACTAGCAGGTTTCCTTCTTTTTCACTTGTGTTGGTTCTATAATTCTAGGATAACGAGTGGGATTCCGGAAGATTTAGCTTCTAGGAGTTTCACAACTTTGGGGTTTTCAAAACTTATCCTTTGATCCTATCCCTCCATCAAAGGTGGATCTAAAGCCCTAGAATGGTAATTGGATAATAACTCCTAACTTATCCCTCTCTCCTATCTATTTACCCTCTCTTATGCTAGAGGTAATGATTATATTTGGAGAATGATTCTTCCCTTATGTTGTTGCAGCAAATAGTTATCCTCGCATGCATAGGGTTACTGTAGGTACATATTGTGACAAGGAAAGGATGAGTCAAAAACTTGGAGGAGCTCTTCTACAAGATCAATTTCCACTTATGGTTGTAATCTCCTTCCATTTATATTAATTAAAATATCTCTCCGTTTTCCTATATGTGATGTCTTTATTTCACCTATTTCAATATTATGTTGATCTATTGAATAGAGTTTTTAGATGATGCAGCATACATCTCATAGTTTCCTGCCTTTCATTATCTAATTGTGTAGGTTTTAATTTTAGCAGTCCTTGCTGGAATTGGAACTTCCAAGCTAAAGGAGTGAATCTTGCAACAATTTCCAGGTAGGCCTCACTCTGTCATCTATTTACTTTAAGGAAACAAATTGGGTTCCTTGTCTCTCTGTTGTTCTAGGTTGACCACCAAACTTATGGGAGATACCTTTTTCTGCAATCGTAAATATTGTATAACAAATTGGCGACTATATTGTGGAACAAAGTATACCCTTGGTGGTTTTCCTTGTCCTTTGTTTTTTATTAGCTCCTTGACAGACCTTTGTTGCATCATCTAACCAAGAACAAACCTAGGAAGTGGCTTCATTCAACCTATTTTAAAATTTTTATGTCAGAAACCTCTTTCCCAGGCCTAACGCTCCCCTAGTGCCTCTGACAGAGTATTACACCTCACCCTGGCCCACTGTGTCCTAGTGTTACAAAGCACTGGTTCCCTCCCTGTACAAGAGTTGGTCCCTATTTTTGCACAAGTTTTGCCTTGGTTTTTGAGCCTCTCATTCATCAGCCTTCTTCCAAATAAACTTCCTTGAGGCTTTAGTGTCTTGTGGTCTCTCTAAAACCCCCATTCAATTTTCACTTGTGTTTGTTTTCCTTTGATACGATTTGGTTTCGATTTTTCTTTGTTCTTATCGTTTGTTGATTTGCAAACTTGTCTTATTTTATTTCTAGTTGCTTGGATGACTTGTTGTTTAAGTCCTCGTTATGAAAAGTATATTTCAATTAGTAATTAAAATTTGCATCTTAGTTTTCTTGATTTCAAAAATTAAGTGTGGTGGAAAGACAAAACTTTTATTTGGCATTTAGTGTTTTTCATGTGCATTAGATTAGGAATAGTTGCATTGAATGGAATATTACATCTTGCATCTTGTTTTCTACATATTTTGTGCTGCATATTGATTGTTTCTTTCCTTCCCTAGATATATTTTTATTGAAAGAGAAAATATTGTTGTTTTCTCATGTTATATTTGCATTTTAGGATGTTCAGGTGACATTCGTGGTAAGCCCTAAAACTATAACTTAATCAAAGCTAAACAGTAAAATCTATTAAATCAACCTTAAGGAGAATTTGTAACATTATCACAAACATTTAGAGGTCTAAGCTAGAGACGTCTTCCGATATATGATATGGTATTGTTATGAGTGAATGTGCATTAATATGATCTGATATGGATTAGTTATGGTTGATTAAGATTGAGTGATTAATTTTATGATTCAGTTGGTTCAGTAATTGGGTAGTTGATTTCATTGTTGGGTTTTAATGTTGGAAGTGGATCAAGTTTGAAACATTCTAGAAAGCGATCCACAAGGAGCAGTCTTCAGCAAGGGGTTTGTAGCTTCCTTCCAATAGGAGCTAGAAAACTAGAGAAGGTTGTATCCGTCTACAGGTAGGAGCCTATGTGCTGGTTAGAGTCTGCACCGGTACAAGATTGTAAGAAGTTTCTCTTTTTAATAAAATAAGAAGACATATATGACAACAACGGTCGTTTTCTCCCACATTGGGTTTCCACCTGAAATACTGGTGTTCATGTGTTGATATGGTTTTTGTGTTTTGATGTTCTATCTAGTTTTTAACTGCTCATAGTTACTGATTAATTGATGAATAATGAAGTAATGATGCACTGATTAATGTTGAAAAAATGATGAAATTAATGATCAGATAAGTTATCTGGATATACGCAGGTTTCTTTAATAACAGTCGCATACGTATGCTAGTTTCCTCTATAACAATAGCGTATATAAATGAATATTAGAAATTGGAAATTGAAGTGTGTAAAATATTTTTTCACTCCCCCCCTCTCAGTACTTTTCCTAAAAATTGGTATCAGAGCAGGTCCTTCATAAGAAGCTTGATCACTTGAAGGGAGATTCATCAACATGAGAGATCAAGAGGGAGTATCTTCTATCTGCACCATTGTTTAATGAAACGATCTTGGTTTTCTGGAAATTCAGAATGAGAGCGTATCTTCAGTCACATGGAGTTTATTTATGGGAAATCGTTGAAGGAGGCTATCAGTATCCATCCTCCATTCCCACAGATGAGGTGGGAAATAAGTAATATGAGACCAATTCAAAGGTTGTAAATGTTATTTTGGGAAGTTTGGCAGAATTAGAATTTTTGAAGGTCATGCATTGAAATATTGCAAAGTATATATGGGACAAGATCATACAAATCTATGAAGGTGATAGTAAGGTAAAGAGTGTTAAACTTCAAACATTTAGAATTCAATATCAAACTCTTATAATTCATAGTGGTGAAAGTATTTCAAGTTTCCTTCTTAGGGTAGATGAGATTATTAACTCATTGAGAAATTGTGGTGATGATGTAAAATATTCAATGCTTGTTGAGAAAATCCTAAGATCTATAACCCAAAAAGTTGATTCAAAAGTCTCTTCCATTGAATAAATGCATGATTTGAAGAATATTACTATTGAACAACTTCATGGGATCTTAAAAACTTATGAGATGAGAGAATAGGGTCCATCAAATATCAGAGAAGCAACATTCAAAGCTACTTATAAAGGAAAATAAAAGGAGCGGCTTAAGGAATCAAGCTACATATCAAATGAAGAAGAGGCAAATTCTGTGAAGAAATTTCAAGTAGGAATTGGAAAATTTAGAGGTAAGCTTCCTATCAAATGCTTTTCTTGTGGAAGAGTTGGTCACTATGTTGCTAAATTCCCTTATAAAGAAAACCATGGGAAAGGGAAGAATTCTGAAAATGTAAATGTTATATGAAGGTTTAAAAACAAGAAAAATTTCTACACATACGAAGATAATGATGGTATTTCAAATGATGAAGAAGTTGAATATGATAAAGAATATCAATTACTTCTAGAAACATTGATGGTCGAAACAGTACTAGTGGAGGAGCATTTTATTTGGGACCTCGCTTGGTATCATGCTTCAACAAAAAAAAAATATTAAGTACTTTATCTAGTGCTGAGGTAGTCTACGTTGTTGTTGCATCTTGTTTTACTCAACATCTATGGATGATGCAAACTTTGAAAGACATTCAAATCACTTGTACCTATTCTTTGTGACAATACTAGTGCCATAATTATTTCCAAAAATCTTAACATGCACTCAGAAACCAAACATATTCCAATCAAATGTCACTTTCTGAGAGAACAGGTGGTTGAACAAAAGGTGAAACTGGAATATGTTCCTTCAAAGGAACAAGCTACAAATATATTTACAAAGCCACTTCCATGTGATTATTTTGAATATGTCAGACAAAAAAAAAGGAGTTATCTTGGCTTCATCACTCTGTTAATTATTCCGACAGATATTTCATGTTCACGGGGAGTTGAGACTGTAAATTACTACAATTTAATTTCTATACGCAGATTACAGGAAGGACAGTTGCATTATGCGTGATTTTTTATCTACACAGTCATGTATGTTTCTCTGAGATGAAGAAATAGTGGGCAGAATCAGGGAAAGTCTTTGATATGCTTCAATTAGTTATTATTTATGGTTTTGACAGTGATTGGTTACAATATGTTAATGATGCTTAGTTTTTACTTAGACATTATATTAATTTATGATGATTCATGAGTTTCCACTATATGACTCTTTTTGATGGATTTGTTGCCTGATGAGATGGATATGATCAGACCTAAAAAGAGAATAGCTGGCACACAGGGATTTCACTCAATGAACCTCTAACATATGATGTTCGATCATAGTATATTAAACAATACCCTTAATTTGAGCACATATTGGAAAATACCTCTAAAAATCACATTATTTAACCCCTACCAATATAAACCCAATACACCTTCCCAATTTCTTTGGAAATGGATGTCTTTTATTTGAAATTATATTTGCAAATCTAAAAGAGAGGCTATTTTAGGCTACTCATTGATCGAGAAATTATTTTTGGTTTACAATTACTTTACATGGTAGGGTTTATCACAATAGGAAGATTTGGGGGTATAAAAGCTTTTGGCAGATGGATATACAATGCTTTGCAATGTCTTGTTATGGTGAAATGGGTTAGCTTCTAGTTTATCTTTCATAATTGCCAAGATTCATTAAGCCAAAATTCACCAAAAGATGGAAAAGTGATCTGGTGGTATGGTAGTTGTGGACACTACACTGCTACTTTTGCATTCTTGCTTAATGCGACCGTGGTTGGAGTTCGAGCTCAGTGGAAATTTCATAATCAGATTCATATTTATGTATTTCCAATGTAGTGTAGTGTGCACTTTGGGGATATATGTATTTCCAGTGTACTATACTCTCGAATCTGGATTGTAAGTCAATAAAGAGTTCATATATTTCCACTTGCACCTCGAGTGAAGGGTCAAAGAATGATTACCTCTCATCGGATTATATTTATGGCTAAATTTTGTTATCTTTAATTTAATTATAATCAATATTTTTTAAACTTAATAATAATATCTTTTATTTATTAAATAAAAGTTATATATTATGTAAATGTTTTTTAAACTTAATAATATTATTTTTTATTTATTAAATAAAAGTTATATATTATGTAAATATATTTTTAATTAATATTATGATTTGAAATTATTTTATTTATAACAAAATATTATATATTTTAAGTTAAATTTATTATTTTAATAATAATTAAGATTTTAATAAATAATTTGATTTCTTTGATTATTAATATGAAATTATGTAAAATTAAATAATTGAATTATAATTATAATTAATGTTAAAAGGATAGATAGTAAAATTTTAAATAAATATTATCAAAATTATTAATCTATTATGTCATTATGAAAAATATGTAGTTAAATTATAGTTATTATAATTAAAATTATATATATATATATATAAGACAATTAATCTAGATAAAAATAGTCCTTACAATGGTTTAGAGAATGATATTTGTAGCCCAAGGAATGAAGGTAATATCCTTTTAGTGGGTGACTTTAATGCTCGAACTTCAAGCAACCAAGATATTCTTCTAAGTAATCATTCCAACCCCAATCCTCTTTGGTTAGACGAAGACCTTACTCTGGCTAGCTTGCACAAAAGGAGCTCTGAAGACCTCGGGGATAATTTGTTTGGGTTAGAGCTAGTCAAGCTCTGTAGTGCTCAGGATCTCATAATTTGCAACGATCTAAAGAAGTGGCGCAATTCTAGCCCGATGACCTGCATCCATGGGCTTGCCAGCAGCGTGGTAGACTATGTTATTTCTGATCTCCCTTTATACAACGAAATAATAAGTTTCGACATCTTAGACGACCACGAGCCTAACTCTGATCATAGGCCTTTACTCATAACTCTCAATTTTTTCATGCATAGAGATCCATAGAAGATAATCCTTATAGTCAAAAGAACTTAATCTTTGATAGAAATAAAAATGATCTCTTTCTAAATGAATTAAAAACTAATTTTCTTCCTTTATCTAGTATAAGACAACATAGATGACCTCTATCATAATTTTACTACAACCCTCTCATATTATATTAACAAGTTCTCAATTGAAGTCTCAAGTAATAAAAGAAATAGAAAAACCAACCCATGGTATGACAAAGATTGTAAAAGTGCGAGGAGAGAAATTAAGGAAGTTGTTGATGAATCTCTCAAAATTGACAAGATAAAAATCTACAAAGCCCTAACTAAAAGGAAAAAAAGGAAATATATTCGTAAAAGACAAGAGAATCTCTTACACCTCTCTAAGGTGGCTCCTAAGAAATTCTGGAGGCAGATTCTAACTAGGAAAACTAAAGATAATAACAAAATTTCTTTACATGCCTAGAATTCCTATCTTAAAAATCTTTATGACTCTCCAAATGCCAAGGATTTTGAAACCCTGCTCACAACGAAAGAAGTTTTCTCATTAGAAGACATTGATTTTGGGATTAAACACCTGGAAAATGGAAAAGCTAAAGACATTGAAGGTTACCAGGTGGAAATCTTAAAAATTGGAGGTCCTGTCCTCATCCCCCACATCCACAAGCTTTTCAACCAAGCGGTCAAGCAAGGGTTCCCTAAACCTTGGAATCAGAGCCTCATTATCCCTATTTTTAAAAGTGGGGATACAAATAACCCCTCTAATTATTGGACAATTATGATCAACCCTCTCTTAGCCAAGTTATATGGTATTATTTTGGAAAAGAAGTTGAGCATTTGGCTTGAAAGTGAAGGTAAGCGGGCTAAAGGCCAAGCGGGTTTTAGAAGGCAGCACTCAACAACGGACCACCTCGTTACGCTTAGGATCATTGTGGAGGAATGCCGCAATGATAAATCCAATCTCTTCTGTTGCTTTGTGGACTTTAGAAAGGCTTTCGATATGGTTCCTAGAAACAACCTATGGAATAGATTAGAAGAGCTAAATGTTCCTTTCGAACTAAGAGCGGCTGCTATAAGGTTATACGAGAATTTAATTTCCAAGTTAAAGGGAAATGAGGGGTGGTCGAAAGATATTAAGTGTAATACCGGAGTTAAACAAGGTCACGGCACGATCTTAGCTGGGATAGTCATCATCTTTCTTCTCTATGCTGACGATATTTTTCTTCTCGCAAGGTGCCCATTTGATCTTGATAAGAAACTTAGACTTCTTAAGGATTTCTGCTCTACCATGGGTATGTCTGTTAACACTGACAAAACAAAAGTTATGATTATCAAATCCAAGAAGGACACTTACACTAATTTTATGTATGACAATAGTAACTTGGAGGAAGTGTCTTCTTACAAGTACCTAGGAATTGATATTCATCACAAGCTCAATTGGAACTATAGCATTCAGAAAAGGATTAATGGGGGGTGGAAAGCTTATTTTGGTCTTGAAAATAATTGTAAAATGGAAAACCTCGTAATGTGGGATAGAAAGAAGTTCCTCTTTGAAACTTTAGTCACTCCTGTTATCTTATATGGATGTGAGGTTTGGGGTTGCAACATCTCTAGAGAATCCTGGAGAAAGATTGAGAAAATCTAGAAGTGTTTTATAACTTATAACCTTAAAATTAAAAGTAATACACCCTATCCTATTCTCCTTATAGAAGTGGGTCTTTCCCCTATCGAGAGCCTAGCTATGACTAGGCTTCTGTTGTACAAGCACAAGCTCAATAGCATAAGAGACCATAGACTTCCTAAGCTAGCTTTAAATTCCAACCAAAACCACCTAAGGCTTAAACAAGGTTGGTATAAAGACACCAGGGCCTGGTTAAACCATTGGGAGATCGATGAGAATGTTGCATTTCAAAACATTAATAACATTAAAAAAATTGTTACTTCTAAGTTAAAAAAAAAAGTGTGGTGTGAGAAAGATCTAACAGCTAAAAGAAAATTAAGATATTATAAGGAGGTCATCAACCCCACCCTAGAATATCAAAAGTATCTCTCTGTTTTAACTAGCTCAAAGAAGAAAATTAATATAGCCAAGATTAGAACGAACTCTCATGAGCTCCATAGTGAAACAGGTCGTTGGACAGTTCCTAAAACACCATGGATGGAAAGGATCTACCATCTCTGTGAGAATATGAACATCAAGGATGAAAATCACTTCCTCTTAGAGTGCCCTGAGTACAACCACATTAGAGCTCAATTTCATAATCTTTGTTGCAATACTAACCTTCCTAGCCTTTTAAGATGTCAAAATTATAGTGAGCTCGGGAGGCTTCTCTCCAAGCTTTTTGAGCATAGGAATAAAATCTTAAATCAAACTAAATAACTCTTTTCTTTAGGTCCGATACACCAAAGATTGGTCTCAGTGGACGTTAACCACCATCATCATCATCATAAAATTAACTTCTCATCTAAAAAATATTAATTTTATAAATGTTTAAATTATCAACATTTTTGAAAATAATATTTAATATAAACCACACTAACTTTTTAGCTTACTAAAAAGACCACATTAAAATTTACACCTTTACCTGACTAAATAATTTTAGTATCAAATAAATATATTATTCCTAATTTCAAGCCTATAATATTAACAAAACTCCAAATCATTTAAAAATTTGTTATTATTAACTTTTTTTTACTCTTTAGCTTACTAAAAAGACCACATTAACATTTACACCTTTACCTCACTAAATAATTTTAGTATCAAATAAATATATTATTCGTAATTTCAAGCCTGTAATATTAACAAAACTCCATATCATTTAAAAATTTGTTATTATTTTTTTTGAATTTAAATAAATATTCGAAACCTTTAAATATTTTGTAAATAACTTTGAACTTCACGAATATTAAAATGACAGGGGTTGGGTTATGATGAAGATATGGGCAATTACTCGTCGAATTGTTTTATCCATTTTGTTATCGACTCTTATCTTTTAAATAAATATTTGTAATTATATTTTCTAGTTAATTTTTTATATAAAAGAAATGATAAACATTATTTAATTTTATTATTATTATTATAGTTTATTTAGCTTTAAGGCATTAGGAAGAATTTCCCAACAACCATTCAACACTTTACTGTATCAGATCCAATGTTAGATGATTGAAATTTTTTCTACCTTTAGATGAGAGTCCTTTAACTGTTAACTAAATCTTAATTTGTGCAACCTTTCAACTTGTTCATTTTTATTAAACCCATGAACATATTGCTTTGTCTGTAAAGAAATCATCACTTCCGAGTGTTAAAGTTGTCCCTTCCAAATGAGGAATCTGATGAGGATTTGCAGTTACTCCATGAAATACTGGAAGTTACTAAAATTTTAGCAAATCAATCATCCTAAGTTGTTGTAGATCTTTCATCCACATGGGAAGACATTACCCTGTGTGGTTTTTTTTCTTATCCAATTCTAGATTGTACTCAGACCTTAGGAAATTGACAGAATCGCCACAACAGACTCTTGTGAAGTTGCTAAGAAAATAGTTTGAAACTTCGAAGTCATGAACAAGTTCCATCTTCCTCAATAACTACATTGAAAATGTGAGATATGTTTTTGGATTTCAATGAACTCCTAAGAAAATTCACTCTAAAAATTTTACACCGCTTTAAAAATCTACACCGAACATGTAAGATATGTGTAACATCTACTCTTCAAACGTTAGAAAAATATTTACATAACAATAAAAAAAAAATTTTCATATCCTAACTAACATTCTAATCATATTAATTTAACCATCCTAACCTTATGTCCAAGCATGTAGTAGAATTGTTAATTGAGTTGAAAATATTTTACATATAAATAAGGGTCACTATACTCCCTAACCCCTTGGGATAGGCCCTAAGTATGAGACCGCATCACTTAAACATAATTATGGTGTTTATTTTACAACCGTATTATATCACTTTTCGGTGACCTATAAAATCTACTACGATTTGAGCACGAGACATAACATTGGTTTTGCTATATATATAAATCATATTACAACTAGATTACGGTTCTCGAAATCTTTCATGATTTCGTCTCACACTTAATTTGTCAATTAAATTTCCTGCCACCCTGCCGCATCAATGTCACTGGAGAAGATTTGCGAGGTACAACTATAGATTCAATTTAATGAGGGTTTAATGATGTACTTACGGGTTTGGAATTTGGGCATTACTTAGCCCTTGGGTTGTTTTTTTATCAACGAACGATAGCGGATTATAGGTGGTTAGGGTGTAACCCTACCGCTCTCAAACCCTAACCATCTCATTTGTGTCGCTCCTTTGCCGACTCTGCAACTCCCACCGCCATGACTATTCCTCTAACTGTTCTGTGCTGCGACGAGGTATGCACCCTCTCATCCTTACTTGCCTGCACGGTAACGTCATTTTTTTATTCTTTGTCTTATGGCTTCGCACAGTTGTTCCTTCTCCACAAAGCTAAGGGTTTTTCTTTCGTTTCTGCTTCCAGTTTTCAAAGCTCAGTTTGTCTGCACTTTGGTCTTGTCACCATGATGAAACTTTTTTCTCTGTCTGAGGTATTGCTTCAGTTGGAGACGCCCACATGAATACCATGATTCCGAGTTTAGGTAAATGTTCATATCAATGGAAATTTTTATGGCACTAGATTACATTACTGATTCCTATAAATGTATTTTATTGACCCTGTGCCTTGTTTGTGTTTGACAGGTTTGTTGTGCCCATGTAAATGAGGTAATTTTATTACGAGAAACGTGTTTATAAACCCATTTTTTGCCTTTCTTTCCTCTCGGTAATTTCATATTTATTGTTCTATTCGAGTTTCTGATGTTTGATTAATGTTTCTTGCAGGTGAGGTTACACCCCCCTACTTCCTCCGTTGACAGTTCTTGGTTATGATTTTTCCTTACACAAATTCCTCAATGTTGGCTACAGGTAGCCAATCTCCTCCTCTAGCTCTTATCGAGCTGCTCGCAACTTTTGCTGGGATTTTTCTTTAGTTGATATTGAATTATATTTGGACCTTATCGTTCCTTTTCTTTTTGTTTACTCCTCCAAGCACCCTAAGGCTCTCTACTAGGGGGTTTTTATTTATTTGAATTTGGGGTCTTTGCGTAACGCCCAAAGAAATGGAGGTTAACTCCATACTATTGTCTGGAAAACAGTATTTTGCATACTATTTCTTTATTACTATTTTCTCAATCTCGAGCTTGGATCTCTCTAAATACTTAACTTATCGTTGGTCTTTTCTTTAAGGCTTAACTTAATATTTGTCTCTTTATAAACTTTGTTCACATAATTTGTATTAATTAATTCGAAACAGGCTCTCTGTCATGCATGTGACTATGTTGATGTACCTTTCTCTTTTTTTTCTGCTATATAACTCAAGTTTACCCTTACGAGGAAGAGAACAGTTATTTCTTGTTTTTCCTTTACGAATTTATGGCGTAAATATTCTCATTGAAATTACTATGGCTATTTGTTATACTGTCTCATTGAAATTATTAAAATAGCTTGTAAAAATATTATTCTTTTCATTGGATGTGTCCATAATTTACTGTTCCATACTTACTGTTCCTCTCATAATATGATAATATAATCTTGCTCTACCCAATTTAATCTTTTACATAATTTTAATTCATTTACTATAGTTGAAATGTGTTTTGCACAATGAGGTTAAACCTACTCAATTCTTTTTTTTTTGTTTACAGTAATTTATTTTGTGTTTATTTTAATGACCCCCAGGTGTCCGGACCATATATTTAAAGAAGGTTCCTTGCCAAACCCTCAGTCTGTGTACAATTTACTTCTCCTTAAGCAGACTGTACTATCTAGGGTTTTCTCTTTACTCCGGATGGAACTAACTGCTTTGTTAGACTTTTACCCTCGTTCCAGAGTTTTAGGCTAATTTACTGAACTGTCCTCTTACATTTATACGAATGGAATTTAACATAAAGTCTACAGTAAGTATTTTCTATAGTTTAATGTGCTATTAATTAACTTCGCACAGAGTTAACACATTCCCATTCACAGTATACAGATACCTTATTAGAGTAAGTACTTTCAAAAATAAAAAGAAGAATACTTTAGACTAATTATTTCCTGGTTCATAGTACCTACTTCAATAAATAGAGTTGATGGTTTCCTCCCAACCATGAGAGAGGATATTACTTTCTATGATCCCCCCATGCTACTCATCAGAGTGGGATTTCTTAGCAGTTTACTCTGGAGAGAGAGACCTCAAGACCATCGTCCAGCCTCTTCTTCCCTTTCAGGTTTTTAATAGAGTTCCACTAGCTCCAACCAGCTCTTGATACTCTCATCCTTTAGCTGTCATGTTGTCTTTTTACCTTGTTGCACAGGAACCCTTTTCTCCATCAATTTTTTATTTTTATTCCCAAAGGAAAGTTAATTGTCAGGTAATTGCTTTTAAACTAACCACTTCAGTAACTTGGACACTTAACCATCATTTTATGGAGACCACTCCATAATTAATCTTTAGAATATATATATATATATATATATATATATATATATATATAAATTAAACCTTTGTTTAAACATTTTCTTAATATAATAATTAGACAATTTAACTTAAACAAGTTTAACCCTATCAATTGAAATAACATAACAACTCAAATCTAGGTGTTACATCTTCCCTCACTCAAGGTAAACATCATCCTCGGTGTTTCACTCTATTTCAGTGAATAATTCCGAGTAGGCATCTTGAAGGAAACTTTCATCTTCCCAAATAGCCTCTTCCGAGCCAAAGTGCTTCCACTGCACTTTGACTTGGGCGATGGCTTGCCTCCAGAGCGTTATTTATCTCTGATCTAGAATACACTGAGGTTCTACCAGAAATTCGCCGTTCGGTTCGACCTGTATGTTTTGCCAATGTATTATGTTCTTTGGATCATGCACATAACTTTTCAATAGGGTCACATGAAATACATTTTGTACCCGAATATGTCTTGGTAAGGATTGTCGATAGGCCACTGGTCCCACCCTTTCCAAAATTTGGAAAGGTCCACAGAACCGGGGAGACAACTTAGCACAAGTAGTCCACCTCAAGGTGCTCTTCTTGGGTTTAATTATCACATAAACATGATCACCTACTTCAAATTCTCGGTATGTCCTCTTATGATCTGCATATAGATTCTGCCTATCCTAAGCAGCCTCCAGATTTTGTTGAATTTTCTTCACTTCTTGTTCCATCTCGGTCAAAATTTTAGGCCCGAGCATTAACTTGGTTTTCAGGCTCCTCCAATTAATGGGCATCCAATATTTCCTGCCATATAATGCTTCAAATAGACTCATTCTAAGAGATTCTTGATATCCATTATTGTAAGCAAATTCCAGGAGGTGTAAGTAATCTTCGCACTTCGTAGGCTGTTGCATTACATACATCCACAACATGTCCTCCAAAATATGATTTAATCTTTCCGTTTGACCATATGTCTGTGGATGGTATGCTTTACTGAATCCTAAACCACTGAACATGGCCTTCCAAAAAGCAAAAGTAAATTTTACATCTCTCTCTAAGATGTTTGTTTTTGGTACGCCGTGTAATCTAAACACTTCTCTCATAAAGATATCAGCTATTTGTATAGTTTTATAATTTGATTGTACTAGAATAAAGTGAATTTCCTTGCTCAATTTATTTACTACCACCATAATTGAGTCATTGTATCACTTTGTTTTTGGTAGGCCCATGATGAAGTCTAATGATATAACTTCCCACTTCCATTCAGGCACAGGAATGGGTTGCAACAACCCTATTGGGTGTTGTTTTTCCACCTTGACATGTTGGCAGTCCAAACATTTAGTCAAATATTCAACGATACTTTTACACATTCCTGGCTAAAAGTAGTCTTTTATGATTTTTTTTAACATCTTCTGGTAACCAGGGTGTCCATAATAAGAACTTCGATGATATTTATCTAAAATAAGTTCCTTTAAACTCATTCGATTAGGAATTTATATGTTCCCTCGAAACATCAATAAATGATCATTATTGATCTTGTACTTTGTTTGCTTCCCTTGCTCTTCTGCTTGTTGTGTTTGCTGCCATATAAACTGATATTCGAGATCCTAATCCGCCACCTCCTTCACTTGCTCTCAGAATTTAGATTCCACCTAGTTAAAATAGATTTCATACACATAGTGTAATTTTCTTCTTAAAGCATCAATGACACATTTTTCTTTTCACTTAACATGCTGAATTTCAAAAACAAATTTGGTTAACAATGCGTTCCACCTACCTTAACGAGCATTCAAGTCAGTTTGCTTAAAATAGATGGTCAAACTACTGTGATCATTTTTTAATACAAATATTTTTCCCAATAGGTAGTGCCTCAATACCTTTAATGTGTGCACTACTGCAGTCAGCTCTAGATCGTATGCAGAATACCATTGTTCATGATCTTTCATCTTCCTAGACTCATATGCCACAATTTTTCAATCTTGTGTCAGTACAACTCCCACTCCTTTGCAAGCATCGGTGCAAATTTCAAATTATTTGTTTGGATTAGTGACTTTTAATACTTTGGCTATAGTCAATAATTGATTTAACCACTTAAAGTTGGTTTGACACTCATTAGTCCATTTAAACACTCGTCCTTTTCACCGTAATGAGGTTATAGGGAAAGATATCTTAGAGAACCATTCAATAAAACATCGATAATAACCAGCGAATCCCATGAAAGATCGTATATCTGCTACATTCTTAGGTACTTTCCATACCATGATAGTTCTTATTTTTCAGGATCTACTACTATACCTTCAGCAGAAATAACATGGCCCAAGTATTTAATTTTCTCTTTATAAAAATCACATTTACTGAACTTGGCATAAATAATATGTTCTCTCAACATTCTTAACACTATTTGTAAGTGTTCCTTATGCTCCTCCAAGGTCTTTGAGTAGATAAGTATATCATCAATCAATATTTAAAAAGCCTTATCCAAAAATGGATGAAATATGCCATGCATTAAACTCATAAATGTTGTTGGTGCGTGAGTTAAACCAAATGGAAAAACTACAGATTCATAGTGCCCATATCGGGTACAAAAAGTTGTCTTATATATTTCTTCATCCTTTATCTGTATTTGATGGTACCCAGATCTTAGATCTATTTTTGAGAAGATAGTTTCACCTTTTACCTGATCGAATAGATCGTTTATTCATGGCAACAGGTATTTGTTCTTAACAGTTAATTTGTTAAGTTATCTATAATCCATACACATTCGCATAGTACCATCTTTCTTCTTTATGAATAGTATTGGTGCCCGCCGAGGAGACACACTAGGACGGATATATCCTTTATCTAGCAACTCATGTCACTGCATTTCCAACTCAGTTAACTCAGGTACACTCATTCGATATGGTGCACGTGATATTGGTGCTACCCTTCGCATTAATTTAATGGTGAAAGCGAAGTCCCATTTTGGAGGTAAATCCAGTATATTTTCCAGAAATACATCCATAAAATCTTGTACCACTGGTATGTTCTCCATTATAGGAATCTTATATTTAGAATCAGCAAATCCCACCTGAATGAAATAAATCTGACAGCCCTTTCTGATGCATTTTCCCAACTGAGATGTAGTAATAGGATGCAACTGAAGTGGTTTCTTAATTCCTTGCAACTCCTCGCGGGTTCCATCTTCTGCCTTGTAGTAAATAATTTTCTCTTTGCAGTCTTCTAGTGACCAGTGCACTTCCAACCAATCCATTCCCAGTAGAATGTCATAAGAGCCTAAAGGTAGGATATTCAATTCCACATTTATATGCTGGTTTCCAACCTCTAAGGGACAGTTGGAAACTTGAGCATTAACTCTCCTCTTGGCCCTTGTGGCCAATTATACCAGCCAGGGGTTTTTAAACTTTTGGCTCTGAAAATCACACTTCTCTACTATCCTGGGATTTACATAACTTAAACTAGCACCAGGATTAACCAAAATTGAAACAGTTTGGGAGTACAACTTACCTTATAACTCAATCATGGTTTGTTGATAATCTGCTTTTCGATCCTCAAGCACTACATCAATTCTTGGTATATTTCGCGCCACATCCCCTACTGTAGATGCCTCTAGCAAGCTAGTAGCTATCTTGATCTTTCCACGATGAGGGAAGTTCATATAATAATGCACTTCACCGCATCCCCAACATTGTAATGGTGCCTTCTGAATCAGTCCATAGTCAGGTCTACTTGAAGCTTCTATGGGTGGCTGTTCAGATGGCCACCAGTTCTTTTGTTGATTTCTTCCCTGTTGTCTATTTGCTAGATTTCTGGTAGTATTTTTATAATTTCCAGATCTACTACTCCTAAAATTGGAATTATTTTTCTGTACCTTCTTTGGCGGAAAATTTCTTCCAGCTTCTCATTTCACCTTGGATTTACAAACTCGATTCTTTCCTTCATATGAGTAGGTAAACTACTTGAAAATCATGGCACTTTTGGTTTTTCATCTTTCAGGTATGGTACATATCTTAATAGCGAAGTTAATTTTGTAATGAATTCGTCCATTGTCAGTTGTCCCAATCTCAAATCATGAAATTCTCGATACTTTTCATCATAAAGTGCTCAGTTAAATATTTATCCTTAAAATTCTGTTGGAATTCATCCCATGTCACACTCTGGTCTTCGATTCCTCGTACGTTTTTTACTTCCTCCCCCCATAATGTGGTTTTTCGTTCAGCTAATAGATAACCAAGTGAGCTTTCAGTTTACTATCATATTCATAGACCTGCTAGTATGTATTCATGTTAATTATCCATGCCTCTGCTACCTCTTCTGCCTCTCCGTCGAATGTAGGTAGTTTGATTTTTCGGATTCAACCTGCAATTCCACTTTTTGTTTCTTCATTTCCTGTTGTTCTGAGACATTTCCTCACTCGGATTCATTATAATTTTGTTTCTTATTACTCTGCTGAGTGTGGCTACTTTCTGGCTCATCATTAGTTTGATGTCGTTGTTCACCTTCTTCCTGAGTATTTCTTTCAAGGTTGGGTTGAGTTGTTCCTTGATTTTGTTTATCAGAAAGACTTTTGAGGATTCTTTCCTGTTCTTGCATCAATTTCGCATTGTCACTTCTCACCCAAACCATATCCTCTTGCAATTGTTGTATAGTACTCAGTAATCTACTCGTCTGTCATTATTGAACTTCAAGTAGACTGTTGGTTTGTTGATGCTGGTCCACACACAGCTGCACCCACATTTTTGGATTTATTTCTAGGTTATTTTGGGGAGGTGCTTCTCCTATAGTCCTCGGAGTTTGATGTATTGAACCTCTGCTCTTTATACTCTAGAAATTTCTTCTTCCTATTTCTGTGCACAGTTTACACATAAAATTGTAATTTAGGTGACGCAACTGGATCCCATCCTGTGAACGCTGCTCTGATACCACCTGTAATGTCTACTCATCAAACGTTAGAAAAATATTTACATAACAGTTAAAAAAAATATATTTCTTATCCTAACTAACATTCTAATCATATTAATTTAACCATCCTAACCTCATGTCCAAGCATGCAATATAATTGTTAATTGAGTTGAAAAAATTTTACATATAAACAAGGGTCACTATACTCTGATAACCCCTCAGGCTAGGCCTTAAGTATGAGACCACATCACATAAACATAAGTATGGTGTTTATTTTACAACTGTATTATATCACTTTTCACTGACCTATCATATCTTCTATGATTTGGGCACGATACATAACATTGGTTTTGGTATATATATAAATCATATAATTACAATTGGATTACAGTACTTGAAATCTTTGATGATTTCATCTCACACTTAATTTGTCAATTAAATCTCCTGTTAGCCAGCCGCATCGACGTCACCAGAGAATATTTGTGAGGTACAACTATTGATTCAATTTAATGAGGGTTTAATGAGTTACTTACATATTTGACATCTGGGCATTGATTACCCCTTCGATTTTTTGTTGATCAATGAACGATAGCATATTGGAGGTGGTTAGGGTGTAACCCTACCCCTCTCAAACCCTAACCATCTCATTTGTGTTGCTCCTCTACTGAATCTGCAACTCCCGCTGCCATGACTATTCCTCTGACTATTATGTGCTGCATTGAGGTATCCACCCTCTCTTCCTTACCTCTCTGCACTCTAATGTCATTTTTTTATGATTTGTCTTATGGCTTCGCACAGTTATGCCTTCTCCACAAAGCTGAGGGTTTTTCCTTCGTTTCCACTTCTAGTTTTCAAAGCTTGGTTTGTATGCACTCTAGTCCTGTCACCGTGATGAAACTTTGTTATGCCTTCTCCACAAAGCTGAGGGTTTTTCCTTCGTTTCCACTTCTAGTTTTCAAAGCTTGGTTTGTATGCACTCTAGTCCTGTCACCGTGATGAAACTTTGTTCTTTGTCTGAGGTCTTGCTTTAGTTGGAGATGCCCGCTTGAATACCACAACTTCGGGTTCAATTAAATGTTCATATCAGTTGAAATGTTTATGGCACTAGCTTACATTACTAATTCCTGTAAATGTATTTTATTTACCCTGTGCCTTATTTTTGTTTGACAGGTTTGTCATGCCCACGTAAATGAGGTAATTTTCTTACCAGAAACGTGTTTATAAACCCATTTTTTTCTTTCTTTCCTCTCAGAAATTTCATATTGATTGTTCTATTCGAGTTTCTGATGTTTGTTTAATGTTTCTTGCAAGTGAGGTTATAGCCCCCTACTTCCTCCATTGACAGTTTTTGGTTACGACTTTGCCTTACACAAATTCCTCAATGTTGGCTACAGTTACCCAATCTCCTCCGCTAGCTCTTATCGAGTTGCTCGCAACTTTTGCTGGGATTGTTCTTTAGTTGATATTGAGTTCTATTTGGAGCTTATCGTTCCTTTTGTTTTTTTTACTCCTCTGAGCTCCCCAAGGCTCTCTGCGAGGGGGTTTTATTTTTTTGAACTTGGGGTCTTTGCGTAATGCCCAAAGAAATGGATTTTAACCCCATATTTTTGTTTGGAAAGAATTATTTCACATATTGTTTTCTCTGTTTCGAGCTCGGCTCTTTGTAAATACTTAACTTATCATTGGTCTTTTCATTAAGGCTTAACTTAATATTTGTCTCTTATTAAACTTTGTTCACAGAATTTGTATTAATTAAGCCGGAACAAGCTCTCTGCCATGCATGTGACTATGTTGATGTATATTTCTCTATTTTTCTGCTATACAACTCAAGTTTACCTTTACGAGGCAGAGAAATATTATTTCTTGTTTTTCCTTTACGAATTTATGGCATAAATATTCTCGTTGAAATTACTTTGGCTAATTGTTATACTGTCTCATAATATTTGTTATTAAAATAGCTTGTAAAAAAATTATTCTTTTCATTGGATGTGTCCATAATTTACTGTTCCACTCATAATATGATAACAGAATCTTGCTCTACGCAATTTAATCTTTTACAAAATATTAATTCATTTACTGTAGTTGTAATGTGTTTTTCACAACGAGGTTAAACCTGCTCAATTCTTTCTTGTTTGATTACAGTAATTTATTTCTTGTTTATTTTAATAACCCCCAAGTGTCCAGACCATCTATTTAAAGAGGGTTCTTTCCCAAACCCTCAGTCCATGTACAATTTACTTCTCCTCAAGTAAACTCTTCTGTCTGGGGTTTTCTCCTTTACTCTGGATGGAACTAACTTCTTTTTTGGACTTTTACCCTCATTCCAGAGTTTCGGGCTAATTTACTGAACTGTCCTCTTACAATTATAAGAATGGAATTTAACATGAAGTCTATAGTAAGTATTTTCTACAGTTTACTGTGCTATTAATTAAATTCTCAGAGAGTTAACACATTCCCATTCATAGTATACATATACCTTATTAGAGTAAGTACTTTCAGAAATAAAAAGAAGAATACTTTAGACTAATTCTTTCCTGGTTCATAGTACCTACTTCAATAAATAGAGTTGATGGTTTCCTCCCAACCATGAGAGAGGATATTACGTCCTTTGTTCTCCTGTGCTCCTCGTCAGAGTGGGATTGCTTAGCAGTTTACTCTGGAGAGAGAGACCTCAAGACTGTCGTCCAGTCTCTCCTTCCCTTTTAGGTTTTTAACAAAGTTCCACTAGCTCCAACAAGCTCTGGATACTCTCACCCTTCAACTGTCATGTTGTATTTTTACCTTGTTGCACAAAACCCCTTTTCCTCATCAGGTTTTTCCTTTTATTCACAGTGGAAAGGTAACTATCAAATAACTTATTTTAATCTAAATACTCTGGTAACTTAGACACTTAACCATCAGTTTATGGAGACCACTCCATAATTAATATTTATAAAATTTATATATAAATTAAACTTTTGTTCAAACATTTTCTTAATATATGCATTAACCTAGTTTAACTTAAACAAGTTTAAATGTATCAATTAAAATAACGTAACAACTCAAATCCAAGTGTTACAACCCTTTATTAACTATTTTTATTTTTAAATATTTCATTTTATATTAACAGAATTCTATCAAAAATAAATTTTTTTAATGTAGAAATTTCTTTTTATTTTTATTTTTTAAATATAAAAGTTTATATCAACCAAATCTTTACCAACACACTAACAATCTTGTCCCAAAAATAAACCATAGTCATTGATTCAAAACATGTGACAATTCATGATCATATGTGATTATCACTGAAAAAATATTTTTTTATAAAAAAAATTATGTTTTTTTATTTTTTTTAATATAATATATTATATTCACAAAATTCAAAATTCTACACAAAATTCAAGTTAGCTAATTTCTTTTCAAACTGAATTGAATGGATAAGAAAAAAATTATGTATAAAATTCAATAAGGGGGGAATTTCAGATTATATATGTTACAAATACTTATATATTCATTATTCTTTGTGACGAGATTTATTATTTTTAATAATTATAAATTTATTATTTTTAATTTTTTTTTTTAATATATATAATTTATTTGTTTAATATTATTATTTTTTTAATATAAAAAAATTATTTTTAAAACATTTTTAAGTTTTTAAATATTACATTTCTTAAGCTTTATCTCCACCACTTTATAACGATTCGTCATGGCTGCATGACAACATTACACGATGGAATTAAGTAGTGTTTGAAAGACGACAAGATCCATCACGAGTTGTACGGTGTGTATTTTCTCTCTTAACTTCCGGTTAGGATGTATAGACAAATATTTTCGAACGATTTTATGGGGAAAACGCTATGAGGTTGAAGTTAAATAGTCTTGTCTCTATTAGATATCACTCCTTTGTGAGGTTCTTACGGTTAAAATGGGTGTTAAGGGTTTGTGGTCCTCGGTTGTAAATTGTTGGTGCATGATATAGACGACTCTTTTGTTAATGAAATGGATATGCTAGTCTTTATTAATCCTGAGCTTGACTCTGACTTGTTATAAATATTACATATTATTTTGACTGTAACTCAGAATTATTACTTTAGGTTTTATTGGATTTCATTATTGATGGTTATTGTAAATAACATACAGTTCTTTCTGAGGGTTCAACCCTTTTTTAGTTACTAAGTAAATAATCATTCGAAATCTCAATTTTAGTGTCTTTTCTTATTTTATTTTTTACAGTTAACAGTTTCAAGTTAAATCATTATGGAAATTACGAAGATAATACATTTTTGTTTATGAACAAATTTTTTTGTCGAGAATTACATGTGCTAGTTGGCCTTTTAATTAACTCATGTATTGATTTTGTCTCCCGTTTCATTCTGATGCATTCTTGGTAAAATTTTCCGTTGGTCTCCACTTTGATGAGACAAGGAATTTTTCTGGATTTCCAATCCCTTAGCCAGACCTGGAAACTAACCTTTCAATTTATAGAACCCTAGATTACTAGGTTATTCACCTTCTATTACAACTTGACATTACTGGTTTAACATGATACCAATTCATAGTTTTATTATGATTAAACTTGCAAAAATGGATTTGTTCCCTTAACCGATGCCTTAAAAACAACAGGCCAGGGACTAGCCCACTTCCCCAGGCTTTACAACTATTAAGATATTTAAATAATTTAATTTTTCTTCAGCGACATGCACAATTTCATAATAGAACCATGGTTCGGTCTACAGTTTAATCGTTGGAATAAATTGTTCGCTTATACAGGCCCCAATATTCCAGACTCCCTTTCTTACCTATATTAAGAGTAATGTTCCTACTAAAGAATTACTCTGTAAATATATCATCAAACCAGGAGAAATTATATAATTTGTTAAGGGTACTTATCTAAATTCAAGTCGGTTTCATCAACCTCAAACCCCAACTACTCGGGTAACAATACTCCATTGAACGTAGATACCAGTCTTCCTCACTGCATCTACCCCCGATATAACCTCACACCAATAGTAGCTTACAGGGTAGAACCACATTTTCTAATCATAACTACACTTAGCCAATTTTAGATTATGAACTTCCAAGCTAGTGACTAACTGCACTAGCTAACCAAATGTAGATTTTTTCGTTTTCTATCGAAGATTTCCTTCTGAACGCTCTCCTTTCATGCCTCATGTTCCAATTATCCTCTTGGCTTTCTTTCGATATTTTTTCATGTTCTCCTCTAGAGAGCTTGGGTAGGTAACTACCTCACCCGTAAGTTTTGTGTTATCTATGAATGATTTGATCTAAAATAGGTGTGCACCAAGGAGCAAGGAAAAGACGCAGATCTGAAAGATCTGAAGTATGGTATCATATGTGCTTATTTGATTTTCTCGTTGCAAATTTCTAAGATCTCTGGTGATAATGATGCTCTAACATGACTGTGTGACAGTAAGGTTTGTGATGTATGTGTTGTGGTTGATGTGAAGACATGATTCAGTGATTACATATCTCTATGTTGGTTTTATTTTGAGAAGTAGCGTACATACGTAGATCTCCTTCTAGATAGTCAGGTATACATTTTGTGAAAGTTCAAAAATTTTAAGTAAGCTCGTACATACATGGATGTGTTTTGTAATAGTTGCGTATGCATGCTAGGGTTCTTCAGTATGAGTTTTTTATGATGTTTGATAAGTCTTTTTATGTTTTTTGTTATCTTTCAATGAAGTACTTATTATAATAATTTGTGTTTGACAGTATTGGTTGGGGTGTAATTGATTATGGAATGGAATGTTGACTAGAGATGATACTATTGTGTGGTGATTTGCATTTGGTTTAGTGATCTGTGATGATTTCAACATGTAACTGATTTAGTGGTAATTTTATTCAAATCTAGTTATCAGTGTTTCGAGATCTCTACGCAGGTCTTGTTCAAGGCAAGCACATACATGTGCAGGTATGATTTAGAACAATAACATATACTTTCTGACATATAATTGATCAAGGTTTGCAGTGACTAGATTTGATTTCTTTAATGAACACTATATGGTATGGTATTCTTATGAATGAATGTGCATTAATGTGATCTGATATGGATTAGTTATGGTTGATTAAGATTGAGTGATTCATTTTATGATTCAATTGGTTTAGTAATTGGGTTTTTGATTTCATTGTTGGGTTTTAATGTTGGAATTGGATCAAGTTTGAAACATTGTAAAAAGTGATCCACAAGGAGCATTCTTCAGAAAGGGCTTTGTAGCTTCCTTCAAGTAGGAGCTACAAAACTAAAGAAGGTTGTATCCTTCTACATGTAGGAGCCTATGTGTTGGATAGAGTCTGCACTGGTACAAGATTGTAGGAAGTTTCTCTTTTTAATAAAATAAGAAGACATATATGACAACAATGGTCGTTTTCTCCCACATTGGGTTTCCACCTAAAATACTAGTGTTCATGTGTTGATATGGTTTTTGTGAGTTGATGTTCTATCTGGTTTTTAACTGTTCATACTTACTAATTAATTGATGAATGATGAAGTAATGATGCACTAATTAATGTTGAACAAATGATGAAATTAATGATCAGATAAGTTATCTAGATATATTCAGGTTTCTTTAATAACAATCGCGTAAGTACACTAGTTTCCTTTATAACAATAGCGTATATAAATCAATATTAGAAATTGGAAATTGAAGTGTGAAAAATATTAATTCACTCCGCCCCTCTCAGTACTTTTCCTAACAATTGGTATTAGAGTAGGTCCTTTAGAAGAAGCTTGATCACTTGAAGGGAGATTCATCAAGACGATAAATCAAGAGGGAGTATCTTCTATCTACACCATTTTTTAATGGAACGAACTTGGTTTTCTAGAAATTTAGAATGAGAGCGTATCTATAGTCACTTGGAGTTTATTTTTGGCAAATCGTTGAAGGAGGCTCTCACTATCCATCCTAAATTCCCATAGATGAGGCGAGAAAGAAGTAATATAAGACCAATTCAAAGATTGTAAATTTTCTTCTGGGAAGTTTGGTAGAATTATAATTTTTTAAGGTCATGCATTGAAATATTGCAAAGGATATATGGGACAAGATCATCCAAATCTATGAAGGTGACACTAAGGTAAAGAGTGTCAAACTTCAAACATTTAGAATTCAATATGAAACTCTCATAATGCATAGTGGTGAAAGTATTGCAAGTTTCCTTCTTTAGGTAGATGAGATTATTAACTCATTGAGAAATCTTGGTGATGATGTAAAATATTCGATGCTTGTTGAGAAAATCCTAAGATCTATAACCCAAAAAAGTTGACTCAAAAGTATCTTCCATTGAATAAATGCATGATTCTGATAATATTACTATTGAAAAGCTTCATGGGATCTTAACAAATTATGAAATGAGAGAATAGGGTCCATCAAATATTAGAGAAGCAACATTCAAAGCTAGATATGATCGGACTTGACAAGAGAATAAGCACATAGGAGATTCGCTCGATGAATCTCTAACACATCATTTTCGATCATAACATATTAAACAACACCCTTAATTTGAGTACATATTGGAAAATACCTCTAAAATTCACATATTTAACCCCCTACCAATATAAACCCAATACACCTTCCCAATTTAAAAAGCCCCTACTTTCAGTATATATTGTATTTATCCATTTTTTCATTAACTTTTTTATACCCCTTTATATTTTTTCATTAACTTTGAGCTCCACTTTTTATACTTGCCAATAAAAACCCTTTACCCCCTATATATTCCCCAATATCTTATGTCATTTTTTCCTCATTATATATCTCCTAATATGAACCGATGTGCTATGGTATTTCTCCCGCAGAGAAGCCCCCATGAGCTGGCACAGGTTCAGAGGGAGCATCTATTATACTTCTAATAACACATTGTTGTAATTATATTTGCTTGAGCACTACTCGCTAAATGATGATATTTTTCATTGATTATTGAAATTGATGAACATATATGCTAAATATATTGTTGATGATGTTGTTTCTCAATTCTATGTCTTGTAATATTGAAGTTTCTTGGTGATGCTTGAAAGCATTGGTCATATATTGACGTTATTTCAGATTGATGCTACTTCATGATGGTGATGAAGATGTTCACATTGTAGATTCCTTTATAGTGTATGATGATTTTTGATGACAATCATGGTGTTTCTACCTCACTATTCAGGTCTTCGATTTTGGTTATAAATGGCATATCTATCTCTTTATGTAAAGATCATGTAAAGATGATCTAGGTGGATATTGGTGGCCACCCACCTTGTTATAGGACATTTTCTCACATCCAATCAAAGTAAGCCTCCTAATGGGATCAGTCAACATCCAATTCCCCTTTTCATCATCTTGCACAAATCCCTAAGTGATGTACCTCTCATCCCTCACAATTTCAACCCTAAAGTGCCCTATCTGATCCAGTTTGAGGACCAACACTCCCTGGAACCCTATTGGGGTGTGTTCACCTGGGTGTGTTCACCTACAACTTACTCCAATATGGCTAGCATTGGTCACGAGCAGGTTTCCCTCTTTTGCACTTGTGTTGGTTCTATAATCCTGGGATAACGAGTGGGATTTCGAAAGATTCACCTTATAGGAGTTTCTAGAATTTTTTTCAACTAATTACCTTGGATTGACACTCATATCTTATCCTAACCTACTTTGGGGTTTTCACCACTTATCCTTTGATCCTATCCCTCCATCAAAGGTGGATCTAAAGCCCTAGAATGGTAATTGGATAATAACTCCCAACTTATCCCTCTCTCCTATCTATTTACCCTCTCATATGCTAGAGGTAATGATTGGATTTGGAGAATGATTCCTCCCCTATGTTGTTGCAGCAAGTAGTTATCATTGCATGCATAGGGTTACTGTAGGTACATATTGTGACAAGGAAAGGATGAGTCAACAACTTGGAGGAGCTCTTCTACAAGATCAATTTCCACTTTTGGTTGTAATCTCCTTCCATTTATATTAATTAAAATATTTCTTTCCTATATGTGATGTTGTTATTTAACCTATTTCAATACTATGTTGATCTATTGAATAGATTTTTTAGATGATATTGCATACATAACATAGTTTCTTGCATTTCATTATCTAATTGTGCAGGTTCTAATTTTGGCGGTCATAGCTGGAATTGGACCTTCCAAGCTAAAGGAGTGAAGCTTGCAACAGTTTCTAGGTAGGCCTCACTCTGTCATCTATTTAATTTGAGGAAAAAAATTGGGTTCCTTTTCTCTCTATTGTTCTAGGTTGACCACCAAACCTAGGGGAGATACCTTTTTCTACAATCGTAAATATTGTATAACAAATTGGTGACCATATTATGGAACAAAGTATACCCTTGGTGGTTTACCTTGTCCTTTGTGTTTGATTACCTCCTTGACAGACCTTTGTTGCATCATATAACCAAGAACAAACCTAGGAAGTGGCTTCATTCAACCTATTTTAAAATTTTTATGTCAGAAACCTCTTTCCCAAGCCTAACACTCCCCTAGTGCCTCTGACAGAGTGTTACACCTCACCCTGGCTCACTCTATCCCAGTGTTACAAAGCACTAGTACCCTCCCTGCACAAGAGTTGGTCCCTGTTTTTACACAAGTTTGCCTTGGTTTTTGAGCCTCTCATTCATCAGCCTTCTTCCAACTGAGCTTCCTTTAGGCTTTATTGTCTTGTGGTCTCTCTAAAACCCCCATTCAATTTTCACTTGTGTTTGTTTTCCTTTGATACAATTTGGTTTCAATTTTTCTTTGTTCTTATCGTTTGCTCATTTGCAAACTTGTCTTATTTTATTTCTAATCACTTGAATGACTTGTTATTTAAGTCCTTGTTATGAAATGTATATTTGAATTAGTAATTAGAAATTTGCATCTTAGTTTTCTTGATTTCAAAAATTAAGTGTGGTGAAAAGACAAAAATTTTATTTGGCATTTAGTGTTTGGAATGTGCATTAGATTAGGAATAGTTGCATTGAAAGGAAGATTACATCTTGCATCTTTTTTTCTGCACATTTTGGGTTTCACATTGAATGTTTCTTCCCTTCCCTAGCTATATTTTCATTGAAAGAGAAAATATTGTTGTTTTCTCATGCTAGATTTGCATTTTAGGATGTTTAGGTCACATTCGTGGTAAGCCATAAAACTATAACTTAATCAAAGCTAAACAGTAAAATCTATTAAATCAACCTGAAGGAGAATATGTAACATTATCACAAAAATTTAGAGGTCTAAGCTAGAGATGTCTTCCAATATATGATATGGTATTCTTATGAGTGAATGTTCATTAATATGATATGATATGGATTAGTTATGGTTGGTTAAGATTGAGTGATTAATTTTATGATTCAGTTGGTTCAGTAATTGGGTATTTGATTTCATTGTTGGGTTTTAATTTTGGAACTGCATCAATTTTGAAACATTCTAAAAATTTATCCACAAGGAGCAGTCTTCAACAAGGGGTTTGTAGCTTCCTTCCAATAGGAGCTATAAAACTAGAGAAGGTTGTATCTTTCTACTGGGAGGAGCCTACGTGTTGGTTAGAGTCTGCAACGGTACAAGATTGTAAGAAGTTTCTCTTTTTAATAAAATAAAAAGACATATATGAAAACAACGGTCATTTTCTCCCACATTGGGTTTCCACCTGAAACACTAGTGTTCATGTGTTGATATGGCTTTTGTGTGTTGATGTTCTATCTAGTTTTTAACTTCTCATAGTTACTGATTAATTAATGAATAATGAAGTAATTATGCACTGATTAATGTTGAAAAAATGATGAAATTAATGATCAGATAAGTTATCTAGATATACGTAGGTTTCTTTAATAACAGTCACGTATGTACGCTAGTTTCATCTATAACAGAAGCGTATATAAATCAATATTGGAAATTGGAAATTGAAGTGTGTAAAATATTTTTTCACTCCCCCCCTCTCAGTAATTTTCCTAACAATTGGTATTAGAGCAGGTCCTTCATAATAAGCTTGATCACTTGAAGGGAGATTCATCAAGATGAGAAATCAAGAGGGAGTATCTTCTATCTGCACCATTGTTTAATGAAACGATCTTGGTTTTTTGGAAAGACATAATGAGAGCATATCTTCAGTCACATGGAGTTTATTTTTGGGAAATCATTGAAGGAGGCTATCATTATCCATCCTCCATTCCCACAGATGAGGTGGGAAATAAGTAATATGAGACCAATTCAAAGGTTGTAAATGTTCTTTTTGGAAGTTTGGTAGAATTAGAATTTGTGAAGGTCATGCATTGAAATATTTAAAAGGATATATGGGACAAGATCATACAAATCTATGAAGGTGACACTAAGGTAAAGAGTGTCAAACTTCAAACATTTAGAATTCAATATCAAACTCTTATAATTCATAGTTGTGAAAGTATTGCAAGTTTCCTTCTTAGGGTAGATGAGATTATTAACTCATTGAGAAATCTTGGTGATGATGTAAAATATTTGATGCTTTTTGAGAAAATCCTAAGATCTATAACCCAAAAAGTTGATTCAAAAGTCTCTTCCATTTAATAAATACATGATTTTAATAATATTACTATTGAAAAACTTCATGGGATCTTAAAAACTTATGAGATGAGAGAATAGGGTCCATCAAATATCAGAGAAGCAACATTCAAAGCTACTTATAAAGGAAAATAAAAGGAGGAGCTTAAGGAATCAGGATACATATCAAATGAAGAAGAGGCAAATTTTGTGAAGAAATTTCAAGTAGGAATTGGAAAACTTAGAGGTAAGCTTCCTATCAAATGCTTTTCTTGTGGAAGAGTTGGTCACTATGCTGCTAAATTCCCTTATAAAGAAAACCATGGGAAAGGGAAGAATTCTGAAAAAGTAAATGTTATATGAAGGTTTAAAAACAAGAAAATTTTCTACACACACGAAGATAATGATGGTATTTCAAATGATGAAGACTTTGAATCTAGTGGAGGAGCATTTTATTTGGGACCTCACTTGGTATCATGCTTCAACAAAAAAAAAATATTCATTGCTTTATCTAGTGCTGAGGTAGTCTACGTTGTTGTTGCATATTGTTTTACTCAACTTCTATGGATGATGCAAACTTTGAAATACATTCAAATCACTTGTCCCCAACTTGTACCTATTCTTTGTGATAATACTAGTGCCATAATTATTTCCAAAAATCTTAACATGCACTCAGAAACCAAACATATTCCAATCAAATGTCACTTTCTGAGAGAATAGGTGGTTGAGAAAAAGGTCAAACTGGAATATGTTCCTTCAAAGGAACAAGCTACAAATATATTTACAAAGCCACTTCCATGTGATTATTTTGAATATATCAGACAAAAAAAAAGGAGTTATCTTGGCTTCATCACTCTGTTAATTATTCTGAAAGATATTTCATGTTCACGGGGAGTTGAGACTATAAATTACTACAATTTAATTTCTATATGCAGATTACAGGAAGGACAGTTGCATATATACGTGATTTTTTATCTACACAATCATGTATGTTTCTCTAAGATGAAGAAATAGTGGGACAGACTCAGGGAAATTCTTTGATATGCTTCAGTTAGTTATTATTTCTGGTTTTGACAGTGATTGGTTACAATATGTTAATGATGCTTAGTTTTTACTTAGACATTATATTAATTTATGATGATTCATGAGTTTCCACTATATGACTCTTTTTGATGGATTTGTTGCCTGATGAGATGGATATGATCAGACCTAAAAAGAGAATAGCTGGCACACAGGGATTTCACTCAATGAACCTCTAACATATGATGTTCGATCATAGTATATTAAACAATACCCTTAATTTGAGCACATATTGGAAAATACCTCTAAAAATCACATTATTTAACCCCTACCAATATAAACCCAATACACCTTCCCAAACAGCACTGGCAATGGATATCTTTGATTTGAGTATATTTGCAAATCTAAAAGCGGTGTTTTAGGCTACTCATTGATCAATAAATTATTTTTGGTTTACAATTACTTTACATGGTAGGGTTTATCACAATAGGAAGAGTTGGGGGTATAAAAGCTTTTGGCAGATGGATACACAGTGCTTTGTAATGTCTCATTATGGCGAAATGGGTTAGCTTCTAGTTTATCTTTCATAACTGCCAAGATGCATTAAGCCAAAATTCACCAAAAGATGGAAAAGCGACCTGGTGGTATGGTAGTTGTGGACACTACATTGTTGCTTCTGCATTCTTGCTTAATGCGACCCTGGTTGGAGTCCGAGCTCAGTGGAAATTCTCATAATCAGATTCATATCTATGTATTTCCAATGTAGTGTAGTATGCACTTTGGGGATATATGTATTTCCAATGTACTATACTCTCGAATATGGATTGTATAGTCAATAAAGAGTTCATGTATTTCCACTTGCACCTCGAGTGAAGAGTCAAAGAACGATTACCTCTCACCGGATTATATTTGTGGCTAAATTTTGTTATCTTTAATCTAATTATAATCAATATTTTTTAAACTTAATAATAATATATTTTATTTATTAAATAAAAGTTATATATTATGTAAATATTTTTTAAACTTAATAATATTATTTTTTATTTATTAAATAAAAGTTATATATTATGTAAATATATTTTTAATTGATATTATGATTTGAATTTATTTTATTTATAAAAAAATATTATATAGTTTAAGTTAAATTTATTATTTTAATAATAATTAAAATTTTAATAGGTAATTTGATTGCTTTAATTATTAAAATGAAATTATGTAAAGTTAAATAATTGAATTATAATTATAATTAATGTTAAAATGATAGATAGTAAAATTTTAAATAAATAAAATAATATGTAAATAAATACTATCAAAATTATTAAATTCTAAATCTTGGGAAATCCACATGAGAAATTATGGATTTCAATCGTAAAAATTTGGAACCAAAAATTTCTCATGTGATTTTACGAGAATATTTAAATTTGATAAAATGTTATGGATCACATAGAGCTTGCACTCTCAAATATTATCAAAATTATTAATCTATTATGTCATTATGAAAAATATATTTAAATTATAATTATTATAATTAAAATTATATATATATAATTAACTTCTCATTGAAAAATATTATTTTTGTAAACGTTTAGTATCGAAATTTTTGAAAAATAATATTTAGTATAAACCACACTAACTCTTTAGCTTACTAAAAAGACCACATTAACATTTACTCCTTTACGGACTAAATAATTTTAGTATCAAATAAATATATTATTCCTAATTTCAAGCCTATCATATTGTGTATAAAATCTTTCGGTGAAAATCACATTCAAGCATATTTTGTCGACGCGTTTCGAACCAGCTATTGTGGTTCATCATCAGGACACGATAAGAAATCTGATCTAGGACACAGTTTAAATATATAGGAAACTATGACTAGCCGTTATTCCATAACGAATAATTTGACTGAATAAGGAACTTCAAAGACAAAATAATAGTTGAATTATTATTATTCCATAACGGATAATTTGACTGAATAAGGAACTTCAAAGACAAAATAATAGTTGAATTATTATTATTGTATTCTATTAATAATAAAAAATTTAAATATAATATTTATTTATATATATATATATAAAATAAAACAAAATAAAAACAAAATAAAATAAAAATAAAAATAAAAATGAACTAAGATAAAATAAATAAAAATTAATAAATAAATAAATAAATAAAAACAAAAATAAACAAATAAATCAAATAAAAATATAAAAATAAAATAAATAAATAAAGATAGATAGAAATTTAAAAAAAAAATTTAAAAATAAAATAGATAAATAAATAAAATAAAAATAAATGAACGAAAAATAATAATATTCAAAATAAATACTAAAGATAAGTAATTAAATAAATAATAATAATAAATAAATAAAAATAAAATCAAGAACAAACATGGAAGAATAAAACAAAGAAAAGAGGAGATGAAAGGAAACGAAGGAGAACAGAAGGGAAGAAAATCAAAGACTAAGAGTGAAAGGCAGGGATCCAACATCTGCTAAAACTCCACCCATCATCCCTGTTGAGGTTGACTGGCCTCTTTTCGATTTCTAAGGCCTCCCTTAACTTTCTATGGTGGAAATGGTCTATCCTGGCAATAACTTCCGCATCTTCGATGCAAATATGATGCTTTGTCTTTTCCGCATGCTTTGCTAATGCAGAGGAGCGAGACCTATTATGCTTCAGGTCAACGACATGCTCCTGAATTCTTTGACTAATGGAACGACCTGTCTCACCGATGTAAGCTGTCCCACAGGAGCAAGGAACCAAGTAAACACCCTTACCATCCTTAGGGAAGATCGGGTCCTTAACAGATCTAAGGGAACTCTGAAAGGTGCGGAGGGGCCTAAAGGTTGAGGGAACATTATGTCTCTTTAGGATCCTCGCGATTTTATTAGTCGTTCCTTGGATAAAAGGAAGGTGAACGCCGGATAACCTATCACAATGTTCCTTCTTGACCCTAGGACCTTTTCCAGCTTTTTGAAAATCTCTAAGACATTGAACCTTGTTATAACCATTATTAAGGAAAACTTTAAGGATGAGATTTCTCCAATCACTCTTGGAGCACCTGTGAAGACACTCTTCAACACATTGGTAGAACCCCATCTTTTCTGCCTTGGTTAATTCTTTATCGCAGGGTCTATTTCTTCAGGGAGTATTGATTCATCGTTCAAATTACCATGGAATCCCCACTTACCTCATGTAAAAACATAGTCCCCTTCATTCCTTTACTCGGTTGAACACAAACATAAGATCAACGATCACACAACATTCCGAATTAGGAAAGTGTAATGAATTTTAGGAGCTTTAGATTTTCATAGTATAGTTTTTCATCTCTAGTGTTTCTCTACTGCCAACAGGCCTGGACAATACCCCGACGGAGTCACTTCAGGGAAACAACTATTGATCTGATGCTGGAAGGCCACGACAATACCCTGACAGAGTTTCTTGCTTCACCTCTTTTCACAAGAATTAATTCTCTTCTTTTGTCTTTATTTATTTATTGTGTATAGGATTGTGCATCGACACTTATTTGTTTCATGGGCAGAAGGGACTCAACTTATTGAGAGAATAAGAGATTGTCCCTTTAGAGAAGCATATATAAGACCTATGATATTGGTTTTCTCATTTAGATTTTCCCCTTATCCTTATCTACTTGATTGGATCATCCTGAAAACATCAAAACATAAAAACCCGAGTGTAGGCATGAGTTTTCCAAGATAGACATGGAGATCATGGTTCAACAAAGGGTTTTCCCCACGCAAGGATCATATTTTCCTTCGGAATATCATCAACCAAAAGGTGTAATGATGACAAGGAAGAAGGACAGATGGTTAGCCAAATGTTACAATGTCGCAAAGTCCTTTTCTATTTTGACACATTATTTTTTGAGACCAAATAGGACACCTTCATGCAAAGTCTCATTAAACAAAATACAAAACAAAAAAGGAAACAAATCTAAGAGGAAAAAACCAAAGGAGGCTAACCGAAAATATGATGCGAAACCAAAAGGAGAAAACACAAGAAAAACAACAGGAAATGAATGCAGGATGAATGTGGAGGTAAAATAATATGCAACTAGACCTACTCCTAACCTAACTAGCTAGAAGTTTGGGGTCACATATAATGAAATTTCCATTGTAGCCACTCTAGTTGTTCCCAACTTGTAATCACAAATATTTGATCGATTAAAACTAATATAAAACCATGTGAAACATAAAATATAAGAGCTTTAATATTCTGCACAACAAATTGAAGGTCTTGTCTATCGACAGAAAGATATGTCATAACCACTACTTCTAACCATTTCACACTTTTACCTTTTTGTTAGAGCTTGAATATTCTACACATCAAATTGAAGGTCTTGTTTACTTCCCATTAAGATATGTCATAACCACTACTTAACCATTTCCACACACTCTTACCTTTTTTCTGAAAAATGTAAGAAGAAAAACCTCGGGGTATTCTTGCAAATGTATCTTCATCTACATTTTACTCCTTAGCAAGCATGAGAACAAGTTGAGAGTTGTTATTTACGATGGAGCTTTCTAGGTAATATTCCTCCAACCATTTAGTGATTGGATCATGTAACTCGAAATAGTCCTCTTGAGAATCCTTAAATATTTGAAAAGATGAATTTTCAATTAAAAGCATAGGATCAGTATGAGAATATTGTAATGGAAAATGAATCTGATCATATTGTTGAAATTCAATAAGAAAATTTCAGCACCCACGCATAGTGCATTAAGCACCTACACTAGGGTGGGGCCCATAGGGCTAAATTTGGTTCATGTCTATTTTAGTTATCCCTTAATTAAGATGGACAAAAAAAGTTAATATAGTATCTAAATAAATTGTAATAGTTAACTGAGTGTGATAAACTCAGTTAGCTCATGAATTTCAAGTTAGCGGTAGTTGGTGAGGCATGGAGAGTATTTCTACTTGTAACAGAGTTCGAAGTGCAGTGGTGCATTAATTAATGCATGTTGTAATCAATTTAACTTAGTTAAGTGAGTTAAACTCAGTTGTTCTAGTTGTAAATGTTAGATACACTAGTAAGAGATCAAGTGAATTAAATATTAATTAATTCACAATCAGTGATCTCACATGTAACTGAGGATTTACTATTATTAGCTACATGCAAGAGATCTATGTGAAAGGAAGTTGACTATCAGCTTCGTAGGATTATTGTTGCACCTATGCAACCACTTTGTGTAGCCGAGGAAGGCAAAATTTCCTATTCTTTAGGGATTTCATTCATTAGGGATTGCGCAAGCAAGGTAGGTTGTCTAGAGGTAGTAAATTGGCTAAGTATTGGTCAGTTTTATGTATGACAGTGTGGGACAATTATATGAGTACATGAGGGCTCTTGTGAGAAGAGTTGTATTTAATTGTTTCATGATTCCATGTTGAATATAAATAGAAGATAGTGGGGTTTTGAGAATCAAGATTTCCCCACGAAATTATTTGTGTTGTGGCTTGATTGGTTCTTCTTTGCTTCATGTGATCGGTGATTGTGTTTTTAATTTTGCAATTGATTTGTAGAAGTGATTCAGTATTTAACTTTAGTACATTGTTAGGTTGGATTGAATCCATGATATACATGCTTGTTGTATAAATTCTATATGGTATCAGAGCATAGGAAATCACAATTTTGAAGGAGGAGCTAAGTTTGTGACTGCATATAATTTGAATTTGCAGACATACTTTCTTGGTGCTACAGCTGATTCAAAATCAAAATGGCTTTCAATGTCTTGAGGTTGGAGTATGTACTCGAGGGAATATCACACTATATTGCTTGGAAGGACAGGATGGCGACAGTACTCAAAGACAATGGCTTGAAGGATTTCATTGACAATGATGTTCCTAAACCCAATGTGATAGATGTTGCAAATCTTGATGCATGGAAAAAGAAAGTGGCAAAGGCAAGCAGGATCCTATTCAAGGGAGTATGATACCACATTGTCTCAAGCCTCCATGGGAAAGCCATGCCATATCCAATGTGGAAGGCTTTTATGGATCTATTCCAGAGTAGAAGTGACCACAAGAAATTGTTGCTCAAAGATAAACTCAGGAAGATCAAGATGGAGAAGGGCGACTCCATACCAAAATATCTAAAAAAATTTGTCCAATGTTGGGATGAACTGGAGAACGTTGGTATAACTGTTGTTGATGATGATTTGGTGAGCTTAGCTCTCCTAAGACTTCCCAAGAGTTGGCACAGTTATCAAGACTCTGTCAATGGAAGGGGAAAGCTGCCAGATTGGGAACGACTATGGTCAGATTTGGTGCAAGAGGAGTTCGGACGGAACTCCAGAGATGGATCTTCATCTAATAATTAAGATGAAGAATATTTTTCTTTGGCTGCTAAGGCAAAGAAGGGGAAGGGGAAGAAATTCCATTCCAAATATGAGTCCAAAACTGGCAAGAAGCAGGATATGTCCAGGGTGAAGTGTTTTCACTATGACGAGCATGGGAATTATGCTACTAACTATCCACAAAAGAAGAAGAACAAGAAGGCTGGAGGATCTACAACTAGTGATACTTTGGCCTCGCAATTTGAGCTTGACTTCTCATTGATCGTATGCATGGTGTCAAGTGCATTGGGATATGTGTGGTATTTGGATAGTGGCACTTCCTTTCACATGATGGGAGACAAGGAACTTTTCAGTAGCCTGGCAGAGAAGGATCTCCAGATGCATATTGAAATGGGTGATGACAGGTGGTGCAATGCAACCGGGATTGGTACCATTACCTTCCATAGGAAATCAGGTAAGCCCTTTCAATTAAAAGATGTAATGCATGTACCTACTTTGAAGAAAAATTAGTCTCAGTCGCAATGTTGGAGGATAGAGGCTATGATGTTGTTTTTAGTGAAGGAAAATATTTCCTGTGAAAAAAACAACAAGACAAGCCAAGAGGATATGGATTCGAGTTAAGAATATCTACAATATGGAGGTATATGGTTGTGCAGCAATGATGGGCAAGGCAGATAAAGTGGTGAGCCGGGATGAGGGTGAATTATGGCAGAGGAGATTGGGCCATCTTCACCATGGAGCCTTGAAAGTCATGCAACAGATTTCTACTGGTATTCCCAGGGGTACACTTGCGCATTCAAACACATGCAAGGGATGTACTATGGGAAAATATGTAAAGGCCACCTTTCATGAGAAGGAGAACCGAGCTTCGGGGATCCTTGAGAGAGTTCACACATATGTGTGTGGACCTTTCTTTGTTGCTTCGACAAAAAAACATAAGTAATATGTGATATTTGTTGGTGACTTTTCTCTTAAGTGTCAGGTCTTCTTCATGCATAAGAAATATCAGACATTCTCTAAGTTTCTTGAGTTTAAGGCACTGGTGGAGAAAGATTCGGGGAAGCAAGTGAAGGCTCTTGTGAGCAATAATGGTGGAGAATGCATCTCTAACGAATTCAAGAACATCTGCAGCAAAGAAGGAATTCGAATAGAACTAATAGTGCCTCATAACCCACAGTAGAATGGGGTCACGAAAAGAAATAATAGAACGATCATGGGTGCAACAAGAGCGATGTTTCATGATCAAGGCCTATTGATGCATCTGTGGGCGGAAGCATGCAACACTGCGGTATTTTTGTAGAACCGTTGTCCTCATAGGATACTTGGCATGAGTACACCTGAAGAGACTTTCACTGGTAAGAAACCTAATGTTTCACTCTTTAATATTTTTGGTTCATTTTTTTATGTGCATGTGACCAAGGACACCAGGAAGAAGCTAGAACCGATAGCTGAGATCGGAATTTTGTGGGGTACACTGAAACGCCCCATAATTATCGAGTGTATTTGCCAAACAACAAAATGATTGTTGTGTGATGGGATATAAAATTTGATGAGGAGAAAGTCATGTGGTTGTCCCTTGAGAGGGAGCTGGATTTTTATGCAGAGGAGGAACTGTTGGTTCCCAAGGATGAGCCTCAAGATTTGGAGTAGCCACATGAGGAGGTTCATGGAGTGGAGGAAAAAATCCTGCAGAGCCATCCATCAGAAATGGCAGAAGGTGCACCATGGAAGCTGATAGATTGAGACTTGATGCTATAGAGAATGTAGGAGCCCTTACTTCACAGCACAGATAGAGACATTCTCCTGACAGGTTTACTAGATACATGGCTCTTATGAGAAAATGTATTGTGATTGAACCATCTTCCTTTCAAGAAGCAGTGAAGCAGCCAACTTGGTTTGATGCAATGGTGGAGGAGTATCACTCCATTCTCAAGAAAAGTGCATGAGATATTGTCCCAAGATAGGTCGAAAAATTAGTGGTTGGATCGAGATGGATCTACAAGGTAAAACAAGCTGCTGATGGGAGTGTGGATAAATACAAGGCCAAATTTGTGGCCGAGGGATTCTCAAAGATTGAGGGGATCGATTATGATGATAATTTTGCACCTGTTGTAAGGAACTCTTCCATTAGATCCATCTCTAACAACAGATGTAATGGGTACAACATTCAAATGGATGTGAAAACCGTGTTTCTCACGATCATTGAGGAAGAGGTGTACATAGGAGAATCCTGCTTTCAAGGTTTTGAGATCTTTCAAATTGCTAGTTTTATAAGTTTTCCACTCAAGAGAGCATCAGAGTGGCCGGGCAAGCACCTTGTGCTGTACACTTGGATAGCAAGTCAGCCACCTGACCGGGGCCTCACAAAAAGTGAAGCAACATGAAAATATGTACCGATTGTGGTTGTAGGTAAGCTATTGATTATTTTTCTTTATGTTGATGATCTAATTTACCGGTGATGAGAAGTTGATACACTCATTAAAGGAGGATCTTGCAAGGGAGTTTGAAATGAAGGACATGGGACTCCATTATTTCCTTGGATTGGAAATATGGCAGTGGGATGGTGAAAGTTTTGTGTCTCAAGGAAAGTATGGAAAGGAGATACTAGGTAAGTTTAGCATGGAGAGCTACAAACCCACAGATACTCCTCTTCCAGAAAATTGGAGGAAAGAGAATGCTACTTCTGGAGAGGTAGTGGATGCTACTGTCTACAGGAAGTTAGTGGGTTCGCTAATGTATTTGGTGAAGACTAGAACATACATTTTCTACGTAGTTAACCAGCTGAGTCAAGCTATGGTTAAGCCTACCAAGATATTTTGGAAGGAAGGGAAGCATGTCTTGAGATAACTAAGGGGCACATCAAAGTATGGTCTATGGTATAGATGGAAAAAGGGAGTGAAGCTTCAAGGCTTCATGGATGCAAATTGGGCAGTGAAGTCCACGATAGAAAGAGCACTTCAGAGTGGATCTTCAACATAGATCGACAAAATTTTCTCGGCACAACAAGAAACAATGATTCGTGGCACTCAGCTCAATGGAAGGTGACACATGGCAAAGAAGTCAAGCCGCATGTGAGGCTATCCGGATGAGAAAGATCTTGGTTGGTTTGTTTGGTTCTCATATGGATCCGACAAAGGGATACATTGTGGATAATCGAGCTGCATTAAACTCGACACTCTGTTTCATGATAGTTCAAGACACAGATATGGTGTCATCATCTCAGAGATCAGGTGAAAAGGAGAATAATGTTGCTTCAATACATTCCCAATGAATATCAGGATGAGATATTCGTATAAAGGCGCTCACCAGGAGCTTACTAAAAAGACCACATTAAAATTTACTCCTTTACCTGAATAAATAATTTTAGTATTAAATAAATATATTATTCCTAATTTCAAGCCTATAATATTAACAAAACTCCAGATCATTTAAAAATTTGTTATTATCCTTTTTTTTACTCTTTAGCTTACTAAAAAGACCACATTAACATTTACACCTTTACCTTTATTTAGTATCAAATAAATATATTATTCCTAATTTGAAGCCTATAATATTAACAAAACTCGAGATCATTTAAAAAATTGTTATTTTTTTTTTTGAATATAATTAAATATTGGAAACATTTAAATATTTTGTAAATAACTTTGAACTTCACGAATATTAAAATGACACTGAAGATATGGGCAATTACTTGTTGGGTTGTTTTATTCATTTTGTTATCGACTCTTATCTTTTAAATAAATATTTGTAATTATATTTTCTAGTTAATTTTTTATATAAAAGAAATGATAAATATTATTTAATTTTATTATTATTATTATTAGTTTATTTAGCCTTAAGGTATTGGGAAGAATTTCCCAACAACCATTCAACGCTTTACTATATCAGATCCAATATTAGACGATTGAAAGTTTTTCTACCTTTAGATGAGAGTCTTTTAACTGTTAACTAAATCTTAATTTGTGCAGCCTTTCAACTTGTTCATTTTTATTAAACCCGTGAACATATTGCTTTGCATGTAAAGAAATCATCACTTCCAAGTGTTAAAGTTCTCCCTTCCAAATGAGGAATCTCATGAGCATTTGCAGTTACTCCATGAAATACTGGAAGTTACTAAAATTTTAGCAAATCAATCATCCTAGGTTGTTGTAGATCTTTCATCCACATGGGAAGACATTACTTTGTGTGGGTTTTTTTCTTATCCAATTCTAGATTGTACTCAGACCTTAGGAAATTGACAGAATCGCCACAGGAGACTCTTGTGAAGTTGCTGAGAAAATTGCTTGAAACTTCGAAGTCATGAACAAGTTCCATCTTCCTCAGTAACTACATTGAAAATAAGAGATATTTTTTTGGATTTCAATGAACTCTTAAGAAAATTCACTCTAAAAATCTACACTGAACACGTAAGATATGTTTTTGGATTTCAATGGACTCATAAGAAAAGCCACTCTAAAAATATACACTGAACATGTAAGATATGTGTAACATCTACTCATCAAACGTTAGAAAAATATTTACATAACAGTAAAAAAAGAGTCTTTCATATCCTAACTAACATTCTAATCATATTAATTTAACCATCCTAACCTTATGTCCAAGCATGCAATAGAATTGTCAATTGAGTTGAAAATATTTTACATATAAATAAGGGTCACTATACTCCTGTAACCCCTTGGGCTAGGCCCTATGTATGGGACCGCATCACTTAAACATAAGTATGGTGTTTATTTTACAACTGTATTATATCACTTTTCGGTGACCTATCATATCTGCTATGATTTGGGCACAAGACATAACATTGGTTTTTGTATATATATAAATCATATTACAATTGGATTACGGTACTCGAAATATTACATGATTTCTTCTCACACTTAATTTGTCAATTAAATCTCCTGCCATCCTGCCGCATCAATGTCACCAAAGAAGATTTGCAAGGTACAACTATAGATTCAATTTAATGAGGGTTTAATGATGTACTTACGGGTTTAGAATTTGGGCATTGCTTAGCCCTTGGGTTGTTTTTTTATCAACGAACGATAGTGGATTGGAGGTGGTTAGGGTGTAACCCTACCCCTCTCAAACCCTAACCAATCTATGGTCAGGTAGAACGTGTAAGTCCCATCTCCAATTGGTTCTTACATCTAATAATAAAGAGCTCATTCCTTTGGTATTTGGTATGCAAATGTATTGGTTTATGTATGGATTTTATTTTTGTTATATCCATTATATTTATGTTTTTATTATCCTAGTTATAAGCATGTATTTTATCAGTGAGGATGTATGGCTCTATGCATGTTTTTAATTTTAAACTTATTAATAATGTATCTATGGTCAATTAGATTGTATTGCAGCTTATGCTGTAAGGGAGAAATGCTTCTTAGTGATTCTCAAAATAGTATGAGACCCCTATGTTTAAATCTAATGTTTACACTTGTAGATGCAATGCTTTTGACATGTTTGACAAAATTCCTATCATGGAAAGGAGGGGTCCAAATGAGTTCCTGATTATGTTATTGCTTTCGTGCCTTTTTTTTAATGTTATTTATCATCTCCTAAAGTTTCATGAATTTCTGGGCAGTGACATAGGCTCTGGGGCTAAAAGGGTGGCACAAATCTCGGAGTTGCAGGCACAGAATTGACCAATTACGGCCTTGGCTGCATGCTTGTTGTGTTGTTCCTGCGGCTATAGGCTCCTAGCTGCTACCTTGCCTTGGAATGCCTACGACTATGGTCTAAAAGGGTCCAAAAGTTTGTCTCCCTCAGGGGTCAAGGGTCTTGAAGGTTGGGTTACCTCCTAGGGATGTTGTTGATGTTGTGTAAGGTGTGTTTGTCTTGTTTCCATTGGTTCCAGTTCCTTAAGGTCATCTAGGAGGTTGAATCTCATATTAGTAGCCTCTCATCACATGTTTACCCCGATTGGTCGGTTACTTGGGTAGATGTGGGAAGAGTGTGTTACAAATGTAAAATGTTTTATCTATAATAAGAAAGAAGACATAGACGATAACATCGGTGGTGGCTTTATCCCACATTGGGTTTCCACCTAAAAAATATAATGTCCCTATATATTGATGTTTTTATGTGTTTTGCTTTCTTATTGCTTACATGCACCTAAAATTATTGTTACTCATGGTTTACTAAATATACAATGATCTATAACATAGTGTTCTGCTAATGAAATAATGATTCAAGGTAGATTTGAAAATGAAAGCATGAACTAAGTAAATTTGAATTGGGAATGAAATATTGATTCACCCCCCCATCTTACTATTTCTAACACGATTCTCACCATCTCATAATCTATACTAGTTACCCCAATGAAACAAAGCTCATCTCAAACCTGACACAATATCATTAGATAGGAAGTCGCTCCTTCAGCCTCTGTCATGTGGGTGGCATTTAAATTATTCTATAATACCAAGTTTATGTTCTCATTCTTATTTCGTAACAGATCCTAAAGAGCTTTCCACATATCATGGGCAGTGTTCTTCCTAGACGGGTGAAGTATCAAAGGCTCTTTGACACCATTTAGGATGATCAACTTAGCCCTCATATCCATATCGTCATACACTTCCATCTCCTTAGGGTCAGTGAGCTTCTTGATTTCTTTCTTGGCAAAGTCCCAAATCATGTTCACCATTAGAACAAACTTGATCATTTTCTTACAAGGACTATAGTTGGACAAACCTTCCAATATGTCCTCAAATCATAGACCAACCGACATCTTTGACATTGTTATTAGTCCTTCAAAAATAATGTGATTGAGTTCCTATTAGGTTGTACTTTTTGTGCACACTCTAATTCATTGGCCCTTCAAAGTAGCTTTGTGTTGATGGGTTCTAGAAACCCATCAAGCAAGGGGTCTCCCTGATGTGAAGTCGCAATTAGACCTTAGATCATTAAGAATAGGAACCTCATTCAGGCTCGAATGCCATATATTATTATATATTTTCCTTGGCTACAAATTTCAACACAATATATTAATACACAGGCAATCTCAGATCAGAAAGTGAGTATGCCTTGTGAAATGTTCATTTGTGGATAATATCAAGGTCCTTCTACTAAAAGGGAAGATAAAATTGGGCCCTTTATAGACAAGTAATAGTACTATTGTATAAAAGGTGCACACGAGCATATACATATGAATGAATCGTTGATCAACTAGTGAAATAGTTCATAAGGAAGCAACGATTGCTAAAGAAAATAGAACTCACCTTCAACAAGATAAGTACCAAATCCACAAAAATAGTTCACTTTCCTTAGTACATATGAAAAAAAAAAACATCACAAACATTTAAAGAATAGGCTTACAATATTCATGACATATTCTTGAAAGCGTATTGGCTCAATGAACTTCTAAATTAACTAAAATTTCCAATATGCATCAAGACAGTCAACACCAGTAGCCCCAATAATGGAGCATTAGAGTAGCCCTTTTCTCCTCCAAAAAAACTATCTTTCTCTCTAATACCTAGTAGGAGGAGCCGAGGTGAAAAGTGCTTTACTTGAGCAATGAGGGTGTATATATAACAAATGTGGTGACCATTCTCCTCCCTTGTGACTCTTGGACTACCCTAATGATTTCTTGACTTCTCTCTGACCTTTTGACTTCCTACGTGATTTTTCACATTACATGAATGACTCTTCGACTTCCACTTTACATTATATTTCTCCATTATATAATTTACATAATCCACAAAATGAAGTGGCACATGATGACTCATGACATGACATGACATAAACTACATGATGACATGGAAAAATCAAGCCACTCTTAGATATTTATTCTTTTGATAAGAGATGTATCAAATACTTCATCTTTGTAAGAGATATATTTTTTTTCCTTATATCCACCCTCCAAAGGGTTGTGAATCAGTATGGATTCTTCACGGGGTCTAGATCTTTGATCTTCTGTTGAAATCTAGTGTTCCTTCGTCTTCTTGCCTGATGATCATCTTAACTCCTTAGCTCCATAGGTGTCTTCTACCATGTTCTCATTCTCCATATCCTTCATCATCATCTTGTCATGACATAATAAAATACCTACGATTTAAATACACCCATGACAAGACGACATCAGTCCGATAACCCACTAGCCTAATATGCTTCATGAAATCATTTGTTAAGGCTGGAAATGGTGACTTGTTAAGTGACTGACTCAGGGATTTTGTAGTTCCAAACGCCAAGGTCCCAGATTGAGGCTTGATACTATGAAATGTGTAGTTCAAGATGGTCAGGTTCAAAGGATTGTGAAATTGCAGGACTTAATGACCCAGGTTGGAGGCTTCGGCCTTGAGGCTATGCAATGCATAGTTTTAGAGGCCTGGCCAGAGGGGTTGCATAGTTGAAAGACTCAAGGGCTCGAGTTGGGGTCTTGAGCACTAAATTTTCCAACTGTGAAATTTTGGAAGGTAGTGGAGGCTTGGCTATTGCATAGTTCAGGAGCTCAAGGCTGAGGCATGAGCCTTGATACTACATAATACAGAGTTTAGGCCTAGATAGAGGGAAATATTGCGCAGTTTTGGAGCTCAGGGGTTGGGCTTGAGCATTGAGATTGTGTAGTGTGTAGTTCTGGGAGGAAGAAACTTCACATTTCACATTTCGAGGAAACAAGGTTGTTTCTTGATGGATGAGACTGCCCAATGCGTAGTTCAGGCTAGCTAAAGGAGGTTGAGTGGTATAGTCATATAGTTTTCCCAATTTGATTAAGTGTCTGATGAGTGAGAGGAAGATAGGAAAAAACCTAACTCTTAACATGAACCTATTACTTTATACACACGTCTCAAAACCACCAAACAGCTGCATATCAGGCGACACCCTACATGCTAAAAGTCGATGATTTAAGATATAAAGGAGAGGTGTGAATGAATACTGTGATAGGCAAATGACAAAGTGAGAGTGACACATGCCAAAGAAAAGATAGCATGAAACAACACTAATTGAAGTGAAAGGTTAAATTTACAATCAAAAGCATGAAAATGACACTCAGAAAGTGAAGGTGCACAAAAGTTTATCTTGAAAAACTCACCAAAATAGAAGTACAAATGCAATCAAATGTGAGGGATTGTCAATGACAAGGCGCTAACTATCGACATGGGTTGCAACATTACTGGTTTAACATGACACCAATTCATAGTTTTATTATGATTAAACTTGCAAAAATGGAATTGTTCCCTTAACCGATGCCTTAACAACAACAGGCCAGGGACTAACCCACTTCCCCAAGCTTTACAACTATTAAGATATTTAAATAATTTACTTTATCACCTGTGACATGCACAATTTCATAATAGAACCATGGTTCAGTCTACAGTTTAATCGTTGGAATAAATTGTTCGCTTATACAGGCCCCAATATTCTAGACTCCCTTTCTTACCTATATTAAGAGTAATGACTTGTTGTTTAAGTCCTCGTTATGAAAAGTATATTTCAATTAGTAATTAAAATTTGCATCTTAGTTTTCTTGATTTCAAAAATTAAGTGTGGTGGAAAGACAAAACTTTTATTTGGCATTTAGTGTTTTTCATGTGCATTAGATTAGGAATAGTTGCATTGAATGGAATATTACATCTTGCATCTTGTTTTCTACACATTTTGTGCTGCATATTGATTGTTTCTTTCCTTCCCTAGCTATATTTTTATTGAAAGAGAAAATATTGTTGTTTTCTCATGTTATATTTGCATTTTAGGATGTTCAGGTGACATTCGTGGTAAGCCCTAAAACTATAACTTAATCAAAGCTAAACAGTAAAATCTATTAAATCAACCTTAAGGAGAATTTGTAACATTATCACAAACATTTAGAGGTCTAAGCTAGAGACGTCTTCCGATATATGATATGGTATTCTTATGAGTGAATGTGCATTAATATGATCTGATATGGATTAGTTATGGTTGATTAAGATTGAGTGATTAATTTTATGATTCAGTTGGTTCAGTAATTGGGTAGTTGATTTCATTGTTGGGTTTTAATGTTGGAAGTGGATCAAGTTTGAAACATTCTAGAGAGCGATCCACAAGGCGCAGTCTTCAGCAAGGGGTTTGTAGCTTCCTTCCAATAGGAGCTAGAAAACTAGAGAAGGTTGTATCCGTCTACAGGTAGGAGCCTATGTGCTGGTTAGAGTCTGCACCGGTACAAGATTGTAAGAAGTTTCTCTTTTTAATAAAATAAGAAGACATATATGACAACAACGGTCGTTTTCTCCCACATTGGGTTTCCACCTGAAATACTGGTGTTCATGTGTTGATATGGTTTTTGTGTTTTGATGTTCTATCTAGTTTTTAACTGCTCATAGTTACTGATTAATTGATGAATAATGAAGTAATGATGCACTGATTAATGTTGAAAAAATGATGAAATTAATGATCAGATAAGTTATCTGGATATACGCAGGTTTCTTTAATAACAGTCGCATACGTATGCTAGTTTCCTCTATAACAATAGCGTATATAAATGAATATTAGAAATTGGAAATTGAAGTGTGTAAAATATTTTTTCACTCCCCCCCCTCTCAGTACTCTTCCTAAAAATTGGTATCAGAGCAGGTCCTTCATAAGAAGCTTGATCACTTGAAGGGAGATTCATCAACATGAGAAATCAAGAGGGAGTATCTTCTATCTGCACCATTGTTTAATGAAACGATCTTGGTTTTCTGGAAATTCAGAATGAGAGCGTATCTTCAGTCACATGGAGTTTATTTATGGGAAATCTTTGAAGGAGGCTATCAGTATCCATCCTCCATTCCCACAGATGAGGTGGGAAATAAGTAATATGAGACCAATTCAAAGGTTGTAAATGTTATTTTGGGAATTTTGGCAGAATTAGAATTTTTGAAGGTCATGCATTGAAATATTGCAAAGTATATATGGGACAAGATCATACAAATCTATGAAGGTGATAGTAAGGTAAAGAGTGTTAAACTTCAAACATTTAGAATTCAATATCAACCTCTTATAATTCATAGTGGTGAAAGTATTTCAAGTTTCCTTCTTAGGGTAGATGAGATTATTAACTCATTGAGAAATTGTGGTGATGATGTAAAATATTCAATGCTTGTTGAGAAAATCCTAAGATCCATAACCCAAAAAGTTGATTCAAAAGTCTCTTCCATTGAATAAATGCATGATTTGAAGAATATTACTATTGAACAACTTCATGGGATCTTAACAACTTATGAGATGAGAGAATAGGGTCCATCAAATATCAGAGAAGCAACATTCAAAGCTACTTATAAAGGAAAATAAAAGGAGCGGCTTAAGGAATCAAGCTACATATCAAATGAAGAAGAGGCAAATTCTGTGAAGAAATTTCAAGTAGGAATTGGAAAATTTAGAGGTAAGCTTCCTATCAAATGCTTTTCTTGTGGAAGAGTTGGTCACTATGTTGCTAAATTCCCTTATAAAGAAAACCATGGGAAAGGGAAGAATTCTGAAAATGTAAATGTTATATGAAGGTTTAAAAACAAGAAAAAATTCTACACATACGAAGATAATGATGGTATTTCAAATGATGAAGAAGTTGAATATGATAAAGAATATCAATTACTTCTAGAAACATTGATGGTCGAAACAGTACTAGTGGAGGAGCATTTTATTTGGGACCTCGCTTGGTATCATGCTTCAACAAAAAAAAAATATTAAGTACTTTATCTAGTGCTGAGGTAGTCTACGTTGTTGTTGCATCTTGTTTTACTCAACATCTATGGATGATGCAAACTTTGAAAGACATTCAAATCACTTGTACCTATTCTTTGTGACAATACTAGTGCCATAATTATTTCCAAAAATCTTAACATGCACTCAGAAACCAAACATATTCCAATCAAATGTCACTTTCTGAGAGAACAGGTGGTTGAACAAAAGGTCAAACTGGAATATGTTCCTTCAAAGGAACAAGCTACAAATATATTTACAAAGCAACTTCCATGTGATTATTTTGAATATATTAGAGAAAAAAAAAGGAGTTATCTTGGCGTCATCACTCTATCAATTATTTTGACAGATATTTCATGTTCACGGGGAGTTGAGACTGTAAATTACTACAATTTAATTTCTGTACACGGATTATAGGAAGGACAATTGCATATATGCATGATTTTTTATCTACACAATCATGTATGTTTCTCTGAGATGAAGAAATAGTGGGACAGACTCAGGGAATGTCTTTGATATCCTTCAGTTAGTTATTGTTTCTAGTTTTGACAGTGATTGGTTATAGTATGTTAATGATGCTTAGTTTTTACTTAGACATTATATTAATTTATGATGATTCATGAGTTTCCACTATACGACTCTTTTTGATGGCTTTGCTGCTTAATGAGCTGGATATGATCAGACCTTAAAAGAGAATAGTTGGCACACAGGGATTTTACTCAATGAACCTCTAACATATCATGTTCAATCATAGCATATTAAACAATACCCTTAATTTGAACACATATTGGAAAATACCTCTAAAAATCACATTACTTAACCCCTACCAATATAAACCCAATACACCTTCCCAATTTCTTTGGCAATGGATGTCTTTGATTTGAAATTATATTTGCAAGTCTAAAAGTGAGGTTGTTTTAGGCTACTCATTGATCGAGAAATTATTTTTGGTTTACAATTACTTTACATGGTAGGGTTTATCACAATAGGAAGAGTTGGGGGTATTAAATCTTTTGGCGGATGGATACACAGTGCTTTGCAATGTCTCGTTATGGCGAAATGGGTTAGCTTCTAGTTTATCTTTCATAACTGCCAAGATGCATTAAGCCAAAATTCACCAAAATATGGAAAAGCGACCTAGTGGTATGGTAGTTGTGGACACTACATTGCTGCTTCTGCATTCTTGCTTAATGCGGCCCTGGTTGGAGTCTGAGCTCAGTGGAAATTCTCATAATCAGATTCAGATCTATTTATTTCCAATGTAGTGTAGTGCGCACTTTGGGGATATATGTATTTCCAATGTACTATACTCTCGAATATGGATTGTATAGTCAATAAAGAGTTCATGTATTTCCACTTGCACCTCTAGTGAAGGGTCAAAGAATGATTACCTCTCACCGGATTATATTTATGGCTAAATTTTGTTATCTTTAATTTAATTATAATCAATATTTTTTAAACTTAATAATAATATCTTTTATTTATTAAATAAAAGTTATATATTATGTATATTTTTAAATATTTTAAGATTTAGAATTTAAAATGTTATGGAGATCACAAAGCTTGCACTCTCAAATACTATCAAAATTATTAATCTATTATGTCATTATGAAAAATATATAGTTAAATTATAATTATTATAAATATATATATATATATATATAAGTAAGTAAAATTAACTTCTGATCTTAAAAATATTAATTTTATAAACTTTTAAATTACCAAAATTTTTGAAAATAATATTTAATATAAACCATACTAACTCTTTAGCTTACTAAAAAGAGCACAATAACATTTACCCCTTTACCTGACTAAATAATTTTAGTATCAAATAAATATATTATTCCTAATTTGAAGCCTATAATATTAACAAAACTCGAGATCATTTAAAAATTTGTTATTATTAGTTTTTGACTCTTTAGCTTACTAAAAATACCACATTAACATTTACACCTTTACCTGACTAAAATAATTTTAGTATCAAATAAATATATTATTCCTAATTTCAAGCCTATAATATTGTGTATAAAATATTTCGGTGAAAATCACATTCAAGCAGATTTTGTCGACGCGTTTCGAACCAGCTATTGTGGTTCATCATCAAGACAAGATAAGAAATCTGATCTAGGACACAGTTTAAATAGATAGGAAACTCTGACTAGCTGTTATTCCATAACGGATAATTTGACTGAATAAGGAACTTCAAAGACAAAATAATAGTTGAATTATTGTTATTCCATAACGGATAATTTGACTAAATAAGGAACTTCAAAGACAAAATAATAGTTGAATTATTATTATTGTATTCTATTAATAATTAAAAGATTTAAATATAATAAAAAAATAAAAAATAAAAATAATAATAATAATAAAAATAAAAATGAACTAAGATCAAATATTCATGACATATTCTTAAACAATATGCATCAAGACAGTGAACACCAGTAGCCCCAATAATGGAGCATTAGAGTAGCCGTTTTCTCCTCCAAAAAAACTATCTTTCTCTCTAATACCTAGTAGGAGGAGCCGAGGTGAAAAGTGCTTTACTTGAGCAATGAGGGTGTATATATAACAAATGGGGTGACCATTCTCCTCCCTTGTGACTCTTGGACTACCCTAATGATTTCTTGACTTCTCTCTGACCTTTTGACTTCCTACGTGACTTTTCACATTACATGAATGACTCTTCGACTTCCACTTTACATTATATTTCTCCATTATAGAATTTACATAATCCACAAAATGAAGTGGCACATGATGACTCATGACATGACATGACATAAACTACATGATGACATGGAAAAATCAAGCCACTCTTAGATATTTCTTCTTTTGATAAGAGATGTATCAAATACTTCATCTTTGTAAGAGATATATTTTTTTTCCTTATATCCACCCTCCAAAGGGTTGTGAATCAGTATGGATTCTTCACGGGGTCTTGATCTTTGATCTTCTGTTGAAATCTAGTGTTCCTTCGTCTTCTTGCCTGATGATCATCTTAACTCCTTAGCTCCATAGGTGTCTTCTACCATGTTCTCATTCTCCATATCCTTCATCATCATCTTGTCATGACATAATAAAATACCTACGATTTAAATACACCCATGACAAGACGACATCAGTCCGATAACCCACTAGCCTAATATGCTTCATGAAATCATTTGTTAAGGCTGGAAATGGTGACTTGTTAAGTGTCTGACTCAGGGATTTTGTAGTTCCAAACTCCAAGGTCCCAGATTGAGGCTTGATACTATGAAATGTGTAGTTCAAGATGGTCAGGTTCAAAGGATTGTGCAATTGCAGGACTTAATGACCCAGGTTGGAGGCTTCGGCCTTGAGGCTATGCAATGCATAGTTTTAGAGGCCTGGCCAGAGGGGTTGCATAGTTGAAAGAATCAAGGGCTCGAGTTGGGGTCTTGAGCACTAAATTTTCCAACTGTGAAATTTTGGAAGGTAGTGGAGGCTTGGCTATTTCATAGTTCAGGAGCTCAAGGCTGAGGCATGAGCCTTGATACTACATAATACAGAGTTTAGGCCTAGATAGAGGGAAATATTGCGCAGTTTTTGAGCTCAGGGGTTGGGCTTGAGCATTGAGATTGTGTAGTGTGTAGTTCTGGGAGGAAGAAACTTCACATTTCACATTTCGAGGAAACAAGGTTGTTTCTTGATGGATGAGACTGCCCAATGCGTAGTTCAGGCTAGCTAAAGGAGGTTGAGTGGTATAGTCATATAGTTTTCCCAATTTGATTAAGTGTCTGATGAGTGAGAGGAAGATAGGAAAAAACCTAACTCTTAACATGACCCACATTTAGATCACTTGAGGACACAACATAGAACATTCAAAACACATTAACAACATCTTATGCTTAATGCAACCATTTTGTGACAACCTACACCAACTGCGAAATTAAAGATATACTTTGTGACGACCATGACAACACTTGTGTGAAAATGCTTTAAAATTTGGAAAGATACATATTTACATGGTAAGAACAACTCATTTACACAAAGGTTACCCCTTGAAACCACTAAAAATAGCTTTCGTACATTGTGCGACACTCTACATGCTAAAAGTCGACATTTACTATATGAAGAGAAAGTGCGAACGACACTTGTGATATGCAAATGACAGTGAAAGTGATACATGCCAAAGAAAATATAGCATGAAAAAAACACTAACTAAAGTGAAAGCAAGCGAAATTTACAATCAAAAGCATGAAAATGACACTCATGAAAGCGAAGGTGTGCAAAAGCGACAGTTTGAAAAACTCACCAAAATAGAAGTACAAATGCAACCAAAAGTGAGGGATTGTCAATGATAGTGCGCTAACTATCAACATGGGTTGAACATTGCACAAGGATTTTCTTGATGGATTGCGCTATACTTGTTCAAGCTTGCGTAAAAAAATTGCTCATGAACTTGTTGTGAACTAAGTATGTGTGATAAAGTGACTTCAACCAATCAAGCAATGACCATGGAACGACTGATCGCAAGATCCATAGTATGCTCCAAAATTCAAGTGTAGGTAAAATTTTGGAGGGTGTTTGTCATAGCGAAAACACTTGGCGACACATTGGTAGAACCCCATCTTTTCTGCCTTGGTTAATTCTTTATCGCAGTGTCTATTTCTTCAGGGAGTATTGATTCATCGTTCAGATTACCATGGAATCCCCACTTACCTCATGTAAAAACATAGTCCCCTTCATTCCTTTACTCGGTTGAACACAAACATAAGATCAACGATCACACAACATTCCGAATTAGGAAAGTGTAATGAATTTTATGAGCTTTAGATTTTCATAGTATAGTTTTTCATTTCTAGTGTTTCTCTACTGCCAACAGGCCTGGACAATACCCTGACGGAGTCACTTCAGGGAAACAACTATTGATCTGATGCTGGAAGGCCACGACAGTACCCTGACAGAGTTTCTTGCTTCACCTCTTTTCACAAGAATTAATTCTCTTCTTTTGTCTTTATTTATTTATTGTATATAGGATTGTGCATCGACACTTATTTGTTTCATGGGCAGAAGGGACTCAACTTATTGAGATAATAAGAGATTGTCCCTTTAGAGAAGCATATATAAGACCTATGATATTGGTTTTCTCATTTAGATTTTCCCCTTATCCTTATCTACTTGATTGGATCATCCTGAAAACATCAAAACATAAAGACCCGAGTGTAGGCATGAGTTTTCCAAGATAGACATGGAGATCATGGTTCAACAAAGGGTTTTCCCCACGGAAGGATCATATTTTCCTTCGGAATATCATCAACCAAAAGGTGTAATGATGACAAGGAAGAAGGACAGATGGTTAGCCAAATGTTACAATGTCGCAAAGTCCTTTTCTATTTTGACACATTATTTTTTGAGACCAAATAGGACACCTTCATGCAAAGTCTCATTAAACAAAATACAAAACAGAAAAGGAAACAAATCTAAGAGGACAAAACCAAAGGAGGCTAACCGAAAATATGATGCGAAACCAAAAGGAGAAAACACAAGAAAAACAACAGGAAATGAATGCAGGATGAATGTGGAGGTAAACTAATATGCAACTAGACCTACTCCTAACCTAACTAGCTAGAAGTTTGGGGTCACATATAATGAAATTTCCATTGTAGCCACTCTAGTTGTTCCCAACTTGTAATCACAAATATTTGATCGATTAAAACTAATATAAAACCATGTGAAACATAAAATATAAGAGCTTGAATATTCTGCACAAAAAATTGAAGGTCTTGTCTATCGACAAAAAGATATGTCATAACCACTACTTCTAACCATTTCACACTTTTACCTTTTTGCTGAAAAATGTAAGAAGAAAACCTTGGGGTCTTCTTGCAAATGTATCTTCATCTACATTTTACTCCTTAGCAAGCATGAGAAAAGGTTGAGAGTTGTTATTTATGACGGAGCTTTCCAGGTAATATTCCTCCAACCATTTAGTGATTAGATCATGTAACTCAAAATAGTCCTATTGAGAATCCTGAAATATTTGAAAAGATGAATTTTCAATTAAAAGCACAAGATCAGGATGAGAATATTGTAAGGGAAAATGAATCTGATCATATTGTTGAAATTCAAAAAGAAAATTTCAGCACCCACACATAGTGCATTAAGCACCTACACTAGGGTGGGGCCCACAGGGATAAATTTGGTTCATGTCTATTTTAGTTATCCCTCAATTAAGAAGGACAACAAAATTTAATCTAGTCTCTAAATAACTTGTAATAGTTAACTGAGTGTGATAAACTTAGTTAGCTCATGAATTTCAAGTTAGAGGTAGTAGGTGAGGCATGGAGAGTAATTATAGTTGTAACAGAGTTCGAAGTGCAGTGGTGCATTAATTAATGTAGGTTGTAATCAGTTTAACTTAGTTAAGTGAGTTAAACTCAGTTGTGCTAGTTGTAACTGTTAGATACACTAGTGAGAGATCAAGTGAATTAAATATTAATTAAGTCACAATCAGTGATCTCACATGCAACTAAGGATTTACTATTATTAGATACATGCATGTCTGATCCAGTGGAGACCCAGTTGAGATCTATGTGAAAGGGAATTTGACAATCAGTTGTAGGATTATTGGGTTGAACCCATGCAACCAAACACCCATTGGAGTACCCATGATACTTGTGCAGTTAAGGAAGGAAAAATTTCCTATTCTTTAGGGATTTCATTCATCAGGGATTGCGCAAGCATGGTAGGCTGTCTAGAGGTTGTAAATTGGCTAAGTATTGGTCAATTTTATGTATGACAGTGTGCGACAATTATATGAGTACATGAGAGCTCTTGTGAGAATAGTTGTATGTAATTGTTTCATGATTCCATGTTGAATATAAATAGAAGATGGTGGGGTTTTAAGAATCAAGATTTCCTCGGGAAATTATCTGTGTTGTGGCTTGATTGATTCTTTTTTGCTTCATGTGATTGGCGATTGTGTTTTTAATTCTGCAATTGATTCATAGAAGTGATTCAGTATTTAACTTTTGTACATTGTTAGATCGGATTGAATCCATGATATACATGCTTTTTGTATAATTTCTACATGGTATCAGAGCACAAGAAATCACAATTGTGAAGGAGGAGTTGAGTTTGTGACTGCATAGAATTCGAATTTGCAGACATACTTTCTTGGTGCTACAGCTGATTCAGAATCAAAATGGCTTTCAATGTCTTGAGGTTGGAGTATATACTCGAGGGAATCTCACACTATATTTCTTGGAAGGACAGGATGGAGGCAGTACTCAAAGACAATGGCTTGAAGGAATTCATTGACAATGATGTTCCTAAACCCAATGTGACAGATGTTGCAAATCTGGATGCATGGAAAAAGAAAGTGGCAAAGGCAAGCAGGATCCTATTCGAGGGAGTATGATACCACATTGTCTCAAGCCTCCATGGGAAAGCCATGCCATATCCAATGTGGAAGGCTTTGATGGATCTATTCCAGAGTAGAAGCGACCACAAGAAGTTGTCGCTCAAAGATAAACTCAGAAATATCAAGATGGAGAAGGGCGACCACACAATTAAAAGCACAATATTTTATTAATACCCTTTAAATATGTAAAAGTAAGCCAATAATTATTATATTTACATATGACACATTCAAATTTATATATTGGATATATTGGTGTGATCTTCAATATTGATATTTCTATTAAAGTCATTATTTCTATTTTCTTTATAATATATAGACTATTTTTCTATTTTCTCACTAATCCTTATAGAAATCAAAGCAAGTAGAGTAAACGACTTGTTTCTAACCAAATCTTTAAAGGAAATTTTAGAGAATGAATACATTTCTAGTTCAGCCACTATGCTTCCATGGATGTGTAAAATCGAGAAGAGAGTTGAAACCTTTCATATGTCATAGTCACAGAAAATCATGATTGTTAAGTTAGTTTCCAACAAACAAAATCCTTTGTTTGTTACAATTCAATATTTTATCAATGACACAAAACATTTAAGTGTCTTTTCTTAACTATCATGGAGTTACATAGATCATTCTATAAAACAATATCCTTAAAAACCAATCACACTAGGGATATTTAACATAATTGATAAAACTAAATTATTAATTTAACTAAATAGCAATATATGCAAGGGTGTTTGCAAATAATTTGCATGCTAAATTAAAGCTACTATAACCATCAAGAGAGTGTATAATTTTCTCTTTATCAGATGTCTAATTTCCATCCATTTCAATTAATTGTAAATAAAAATAACCTTATGGGTAGTCCAAAGGGAGTCATAACAACGAATAAAATGGAAAATATATTTACCAGAATTTTTTTTTAAATGTGTAAGAATGTTACTGCAATTCCTCATAAACTATTTTTATTTTTATTTAATATATGAGCAAAACTTTGTTTTATGTGTTAAATGGTTAGATTGTAATCCTGGGCAATGGGTTTATTGGTTATGGTCAATATTATTCTATTGCTAAAGAATTACATTTAGAATGTTAGTATTATGTAACTGTGTACATTATGAAAGTAACGAGTTGGTGTGCAGTTTGTGACATTGTATCTATTACATTATGGTACCAAAACAAAGAAATTGGTAGTTTCAAAACTATGTACATGACATTGTGTCGTGAAAACAAGAAGTTGGTGTGAAATTGTCTTCTTTCATGGAAGATCTCCATTGGGATTATTTCGTGTTTGATCAAACTACTTTGTGTACAAGGAGGTTCGAGGTAGTAAATGTAGATGTAAATTGCGGCCCGTTGCTTTTTCAAAAAGGTCGATTTTCTGAAGATTCGAGAGACATGTCTCTTTCAATTGAATACGAGTAAAAACATATAGTCAAGTGGCTTTTATGGGCACGGAGAGTTTTAGTTTGAAATATTGACACATCACTTGATTATAACAAAATCCTTTATTCAGCGGCTTATATAATGGGAGCAGCGTGTCAAATTGTGGAATTGAGGAGTGGCGGACACAATGATAAGAGGAGCACACTTCAAATCAAATACGACTATCTCACCACTTCTGTCAACATCGGTCATATTCTCGGCGACGGCCATTATTTCCGAATGGCCTAAGCCGGTGATGTCACGACACGACACGATGTCATTTGGTATTGAGAAGTGGCGGACACCAATGATGAAAGGCACACTTCAAATCAAATACGACTTTATCTCACCACTTCCTGCAATAACATCATATTCTACATTGGCAACCATTATTTCCAAATGGCTTCCTTCGGTGATGTCACGACCACTGACTGATGACTTGAATAATGCATTAAAGTTGAAAAACGACGCAATATTGGTTGGTGCAATGTCTCCAACAATATCTTCAACATCATTATCAAACCTTAGTCTCTGTCATGTATTAAAGTTGGTTGGTGCAATATAATAGGACCACCAATGTGGTAAAGGTGGTGCACTTTGTCTGTGGCCTTGGATTGAAGATTTATATCTACTATGAGCCATCTTCATTATCTTAATTTTTGTTATTATTTGTATTTATGTCCAATGGAGCCTAGCACAACTCCAGCCCTTTTCGTTTCTTAAATTCATTTGAAAATAAAAAAAGACTTGATATCACTAATAATAACACCAAATAGTTCAAAACATAAAATGAAACTTGTAAGAAACGCTTAAAAGCTTTATTTTTATTTACTTTAATTACCTTATATAATTTACAAATCGATTAACAAATTTTTATTAAAAAAATTAAAATAAAGAATATGTCAAACTATTTTATTACTTAAAGAAAATTAAAGTGATTTGAATCATGCATCCATGATTTGATATAATTTGACATGCTATGATAAAACTATTGAGTTTTATTATTTTTAGGGACAAAATTTTATTAAGTTTAAAATTCATTATTTCACATCCCTTTTCATTTATCATATTAAAGTTAATTTAATGTTAGATAATAGATTCGTAAAAAAAAAATAAACACATGAAAATAAATGTGAGCTAAATAAATTTAGACATAATTGGACATAATTTGAGAAATATGATTTTAGGAATTATTTAGGGTTTTGTTACATAGATATATTGCAATATTAATATAAATCGATTGTGACAACAAATATATACTCTCTACTTGTAAGTAAACTAATGGTTATCCAACCCACCATGTCTCATTAAGTTTTCTATGCTATGATATGACTATGGGTAAGGTTACATTAATTTCTATTTATGACACCTCGACCCGGCTATCAACACATATCCAAACTCTCTAAAGGATGCATTGTGTTCGTCCATTTAGCATGTAGCTTCTCGAGATGCGGTTCTGCGCAAGTTAGCTTATTGAGCCGGTGCGGATTGATTTGGGAGGTTGAGAAAACTAACCTACCTATAAAACCCGAACACAGTTGCCCGTCCCTCGTTCCATTTTTCCTCTCTCCTACGGTAAAGGGTTTTTTGTTATGTCAATGATTTCTTAGCAAGGTTCGATTGACCACTTGCTCTCTACAAGGGGAGGCGTCGAATCTAGTACCTGCATGGGTTCGAGCCTTGGTCTTGTTTGTTACTAAATTTGTTTGGAATTATTCATTCATTTTCGCTTCTCTTATAAATCAACGGTGGTTGTCAGGGCAACAATATCCTTTTCTTTGTTTTTCTTCAAGGAGATAACAACATCCTAGCTCATATGTTATGGAAAGTATATATTTACTTACCCAGTGGGCTGGGAACACGTTCTTTACCTTTGGGTTTTCCTTATAGTTCAGTGTTGGCGATATTTGAATGTAGAGTGCAATTTCCTTGACATGGTTTCTTAAACAATCATGTTGTTAGTCTTGTGGAAATGTGGCCTCCTCATTACTACTCATTGGAAAAAATTACTTTATTTGTTGTTGTTATAAGGTTGACGATTGAATATCACCCCTATTTTTTACTTTCTGTGTAGGCAGATTTTCTCTAAACCTTTAATCGGTTCATACCTTGTTATTCTATCTTCCTAAGAAGTGTCTAACATCTCTTAAATTGTACAGTGTGTATTTTCTCTCTTAACTTAGATTGGGATGTATATGAACATAAATATTTTTCGAACGATTTTATGGGAAAAACTCTATGAGGGTTAGGTTAAATAGTCTTGTCTCTATTAGATATCACTCCTTTGTGAGGTTCTTACGAGTTAAAATTATAGGTGTTAAGGGTTTATTAGTCCTCGGTTGTAAATTTGATGGTGCATGATATAGACGAGTCTTTTGTTAATGAAATTGATATGCTAGTCTTTATTAATCCCGAGCTTGACTCTCACTTGTAATAAATATTACATATTATTTTGACTGGAACTCGGAATTATTACTTTAGGATTTATTGGATTTCATTATTGATGGTTATTGTAAATGAAATATAGTTCTTTCTGACGGTTCAACCCTTTTTCAGTTACTGAGTAAATAATCATTCGAAATCTCAATTTTAGTGTCTGTTCTTATTTATTTTTTTACAGTTAACAGTTTCAAGTTAAATCATTATGGAAATTACGAAGATAATACATTTTTGTTTATGAACAATTTGTTTTGTCGAGAATTACATGTGCTTGTTGGCCTTTTAATTAACTAATGTATTTATTTTGTTTCCCATTTCATTCTGATGCAATTCTTGGTAAAAATTTCCGTTGGTCTTCACTTTGGTGAGACAAGGAATTTTTCTGGATTTCCAATCCCTTGGCTAGACCTAGAAACTAACCTTTCATTTTATAGAACCATAGATTACTAGGTTATTCACCTTCTATTACAACTTGACATTGCTGGTTTAACATGACACCAATTCATAGTTTTATTATGATTAAACTTGCAAAAATGGAATTGTTCCCTTAATCGATGCCTTAACAACAATAGGCCAAGGACTAACCCACTTCCCCAAGCTTTACAACTATTAAGATATTTAAATAGTTTACTTTGTCACCCGCGACATGCATAATTTCATAATAGAACCATGGTTCGGTCTATAGTTTAATCGTTGTGGAATAAATTGTTCGCTTATATAGGCTCCAATATTCCAGACTCCCTTTATTACCTATATTAAGAGTAATATTCCTAAAAGGATGCATTCTATAAAGGATTCCAAATTTACATGAATATATTAATAATAATATAAATGATTATGACACTCATTATATTACTCTATATGCTTGTGGGCAGTAAACAATAGTTTGTCCAACCCACCATGTCATTAAGTTTTTCTATCTTATGATATGACTATGGTAAGGTTACATTAATTTCTTGTATCACCTGCGACCCGACTATCCATTATATCCTAACTCTCTAAAAGATGCATTGAGTTAAATCCATTATTGTTAACTTCTCAAGATGTGGTGGACATGAAGTTGGCTTATTGAATAGTCTGGAGATAGTTTGGAGTTAGAGAAAATAACCTACCCCTCTCTCGCTCCCCAAGACACGAGTTGCGTCCTGTTCCATTTTCCTCTACTACCAGTAAGGGTTTGTTGTTATGTGATTTCTTAGCAAGGTTCGATCGACCACTCGCTCTTCTACGGAGAGGCGTCGAATCTAGTACCTGTAATTTTGAGCCTTAGTCTCGTTTGTTACTAAAGTTGTTTGGAATTATTCATTCATTTTTCGCTTCTCTTATAAATGACTACACTGGTTGTCCATGCAACAATATCCTTTTCTGCGTTTTTTCTCCCAAGGAGATAACAACATCCTAGCTCCTATGTTATGGAAAGTATATATTTACTTACCTAGCGGCTGGGGCTTACGTTCTTTACACTGGGTTTTCCCTTACAGTTCAAGTGTTGGCGATATTTGACTGTAGGTGCAATTTCCTTGACATGGGTTTCCTTAAACAATCATGTTGTTAGTCTCATGAGTGTGGCCTCCTCATTACTACTCATTAGAAAAAATTACTCTATTTATTCATTGTTATAAGGTTGGCAATTAAAATATCACCCCTATTTTTTTGACTCTGTATAGGCACATTTTCTCTAAGCCTTTAATCCATTCATACCTGGTTATTCTGTCTTCCTAAGAAGTGTCTAACATCTCTTCTCTTGTACCAGGTGTGTATTTTCTCTCTTAGCTTCTGGTTGGGATGTATAGACATAAATATTTTCGAACGATTTTATGGGAAAAACGCTATGAGGGTTAGGTTAAATAGTCTTGTCTCTATTCGATATCCCTCCTTTGTGAGGTTCTTACAGTTAAAATTATAGGTGTTAAGGGTTTATTAGTCCTCGATTGTAAATTGATGGTGCATGATACAAACGACTGTTTTCTTAATGAAATTGATATGCTAGTCTTTATTAATCCCGAGCTTCACTCTCACTTGTTATAAATATTACATACTATTTTGATTATAACATGGAGTTGTTACTTTAGGTTTTATTGGATTTCATTATTGATGGTTATTGTGAATGACATACAGTTCTTTCTGAGGATTCAACCCTTTTTCAGTTATTGAGTAAATAATCATTCGAAATCTCAATTTTAGTGTCTGTTCTTATTTTCTTTTTACAGTTAACAGTTTCAAGTTAAATCATTATGGAAATTATGAAGATAATACATTTTTTTTTATGAACAATTTGTTTTGTGGAGAATTACATGTGCTAGTTGGCCTTTTAATTAACTCATGTATTGACTTTGTGTCCCGTTTCATTCTGATGCAATTCTTGGTAAAATTTTCTGTTGGTCTCCACTTTGGTGAGACAAGGATTTTTTCTGGATTTCCAATCCCTTGGCTAGACCTGGAAACTAACCTTTCATTTTATATAACCCTACATTACTAGGTTATTCACCTTCTATTACAACTTGACATTACTGGTTTAACATGACACCAATTCATAGTTTTATTATGATTAAACTTGCAAAAATGGAATTGTTCCCTTAATTGATGCCTTAACAACAACAAGCTAGGGACTAATCCACTTCCCCAGGCTTTACAACTATTAAGATATTTAAATAATTTACTTTTTCACCTGCGACATGCACAATTTCATAATAGAACGATGGTTCGGTCTACAGTTTAATCGTTGGAATAAATTATTCGCTTATACAGGCCCCAATATTCCAGACTCCCTTTCTTACCTATATTAAGAGTAATATTCCTACTAAAGCATTACTCTGTAAATATATCATCAAACCGAGAGAAATCATATAACTTTTTAGGGGTACTTATATGAATTCAAGTCAGTTTTGTCAACCTCAAACCCCAACCATTGGAGTAACAATACTCCATCGAACCTAGATACCAGTCTTCCTCATTGCATCTACCCTTGATATAACCTCACACCAATAGTAGCTTACAGGGTAGAACCACATTTTCTAATCATAAATACACTTAGCCAAATTTAGATTATGAACTTCCAAGCTAGTGACTAACTCCACTAGCTAACCAAATCTAGAGTTTTTTTCGTTTTCTATCGAAGTTTTCCTTCTGAGCGCTCTCCTTTCATGCCTTATGTTCCAATTATCCTCTTGGCTTTCTTTCGATATTTTTCATGTTCTCCCCTAGAGAGCTTGGGTAGATAACTACCTCACCCATAAGTTTTGTGTTATCTATGAATGATTTGATCTAAAACAGGTGTGCACCAAGGAGTAAGGAAAATACACAAATCTGAAAGATCTAAAGTATGGTATCATATGTGTTTATTTGATTTTCTCATTGAAAATGTCTAAGAGTGATAGATCTGTGGTGATAATGATGCTCTGACATGAATGAGTGACGGTAAGGTTTGTGATGTATGTGTTGTGGTTGCAGTGAAGACATGATTCAGTGATTACATATCTCTATGTTGGTTTGCCTTTTAGAATTAGCATACATACGTAGATATCCTTCTAGATAGTCACATATACATTCTGATAAAGTTCAAAATCTGTAAGTAGGTGTCAAGAATTAGAAGCGTGTACATACGCGGATGTGCTTTGTAATAGTTTCGTATGCATGCTAGGGTTTTGCAGTATGAGTTGTTGATGATGTTTGATCAGTCTTTTTATGTTTTTCGTTATCTGTCAATGAAGTACTTATTATAATAATTTGTGTTTGACAGTATTGGTTGGGGTTTAATTGATTATGGAATGGAATTTTGACTAGAGATGATACTACTGTGTGGTGATGTGTATTTGGTTTAGTGATCTGTGATGATTTCAACATGTGATTGATTCAGTGGTAATTTTATTCAAATCCAGTTATCAGTGTTTTGAGATCTCTACACAAGACTTGTTCAGGGTAAGCACATACATGCGCAGGTATGATTCAGAACAATAATGTATACTTTATGACATATAATTGATTAGGGTTTACAGTGACAAGATTTTATTTCTCTAATGAACACTATATGGTATGGTATTGTTCTGAATGAATGTGCATTAATGTGATCTGATATGGATTAGTTATGGTTGATTAAGATTGAGTGATTGATTTTATGATTCAGTTGGTTTAGTAATTGAGTAGTTGATTTTATTGTTGGGTTTTAATGTTGGAATTGGATCAAGTTTGAAACATTCTAAAAAGTGATCCACAAGGAGCATTCTTCAGAAAGGGGTTTATAGCTTCCTTCCAGTAGGAGCTGGAAAACTAGAGAAGGTTGTACCCTTCTATAGGTAGGAGCCTACGTGTTGGTTAGAGTCTGCACCGGTACAAGATTGTAAGAATTTTCTCTTTTTAATAAAATAAGAAGACATATATGGCAACAATGGTCGTTTTCTCCCACATTGGGTTTCAACCTAAAATACTAGTGTTCATGTGTTGATATGGTTTTTGTGCGTTGATGTTCTATTTGGCTTTCAACTGCTCATACTTAATAATTAATTGATGAATGATGAAGTAATGATGCACTAATTAATTTTGAACAAATGATGAAATTAATGATCAGATAAGCTTTTTGGATATATGCAGGTTTCTTTAATAACAGTTGTGTATGTACGCTAGTTTCCTTTATAACATTAGCATATATAAATCAATATTAGAAATTGGAAATTGAAGTGTGTAAAATATTAATTCGCGCCACCCCTCTTAATACTTTTCCTAACAATTGGTATCAGAGCAGGTCCTTCAGAAGAAGCTTGATCACTTGAAGGGATATTCATCAAGACGATAAATCAAGAGGGAGTATCTTCTATGTGCACCATTTTTTAATGGAACGAACTTGGTTTTCTAGAAAGTCAAAATGAGAGCGTATCTGTAGTCACTTAGAGTTTATTTTTGGGAAATTGTTGAAGGAGGCTCTCACTATCCATCCTCCATTCCCACATATGAGATGAGAAAGAAGTAATATGAGACCAATTCAAAGGTTGTAAATTTTCTTTTGGGAAGTTTGGCAGAATTAGAATTTTTGAAGGTCATGCATTGAAATATTGCAAAGGATATATGGGACAAGATCATCCAAATCTATGAAGGTGAAACTAAGGTAAAGAGTGAAAAACTTCAAAAATTTAGAATTCAATATGAAACTCTCATAATGCATAGTGGTGAAAGTATTGCAAGTTTCCTTCTTTGGGTAGATGAGATTATTAACTCATTGAGAAATCTTGGCGATGATGTAAAATATTCGATGCTTGTTGAGAAAATCCTAAGATCTATAACCCAAAAATTTGATTCAAAAGTCTCTTCCATTGAATAAATGCATGATTTCAATAATATTACTATTGAACAACTTCATGGGATCTTAACAGCTTATGAAATGAGAGAATAGGGTCCATCAAATATCAAAGAAGCAACATTCAAAGCTACTTATAAAGCAAAAGAAAAGGAGGAGCTTAAGGAATCAGGCTACATATCAAATGAAGAAGAGGCAAATTTTGTGAAGAAATTCCAAGTAGGAATTGGAAAATTTAGAGGTAAGCTTCCTATCAAATTCTTTGCTTGTGGAAGAGTTGTTCACTATGTTGCTAAATTCCCTTATAAAGAAAACCATGGGAAAGGGAAGAATTCTACAAAATTAAATGTTATATGAAGGTTTAAAAACAAGAAACGTTCTACACACAAAGATAGTGATGGTGTTTCAAATGATGAAGAAGTTGAATATGATTAAGAATATCAATTACTTCTAGAAATAATGATGGTCGAAAAAGTACTAGTGGAGGAGAATTTTATTTGGGACCTCGCTTGGTATTATGCTTCAACAAAAAACAAAGATTCATTACTTTATCTAGTGCTGAGGTAGAATAAATTGTTGTTGCATCTTGTTGTACTCAACTTTTATGGATGATGCAAACATTGCAAGACATTCAAATCACTTGTCCCCAACTTGTACCTATTCTTTGTGACAATACTAGTGCCATAATTATTTCTAAAAATATTGTCATGCACTCAGAAACAAAACATACTCCAATGAAATGTCACTTTCTAAGAGAACAAGTGGTTGAAAAAAAGGTGAAATTGGAATATGTTCCTTCAAAGGAACAAGATGCAAATATATTTACAAAGCCACTTCCACGTGATTATTTTGAATATCTCAAACTAATTATAGGAGTTATCTTGGCTTCATCACTCTGTTGATTATTTTGAGAGATATTTCATGTTAAGGGGGAGTTGAGACTGTAAATTACTACATTTTACATTTTGTACGTGGATTACATGAAGGACAATCACATATATACTTGAGTTTTGATCTACACAATCATGTATGTTTCTCTGAGATGAAGAAACATTGGGATAGACTCAAGGAAAGTCTTTGATATGCTCAATTTAGTTATTATTTCTGGTTTTGATAGTGATTGGTTACATTCTGTTAATGATTCTTAGTTTTTACTTAGACATTATATTAATTTATGATGATTCATGAGTTTCCACTATACGACTCTTTTTTATGGCTTTGTTGCTTGATGAGCTAGATATGGTCAGACTTGAGAAGAGAATAGCTGGCACATGGGGGATTCACTCAATGAATCTCTAACACATCATGTTCGATCATAATGTATTAAACATCACCCTTAATTTGAGTACATATTGGAAAATACCTTTAAAATTCACATATTTAACCCCCTACCAATATAAACCCAATACACCTTCCCAATTTAAAAAGCCCCTACTTTAAGTATATATTGTATTTATCCATTTTTTCATTAACTTTGAACTCCACTTTTTATACTTTCCAATAAAAACCGTTTACCCCCTATATATTCCCCAATATCTTATGTCATTTTTTCCTCATTATATATCTCCCAATATGAACCGACATGCTATGGTATTTCTCCCGCAAAGGAGCCCCCATGAGCTGGCACAGGTTTAGAGGGAGCATCTATAATACTTCTAATAACACATTGTTGTAATTATAGTTGCTTGAGCACTACTTGCTAAATGATGATATTTTTCATTGATTGTTGACATTGATGAACATATATGCTAAATATATTGTTGATGATGTTGTTTCTCAATTCTATGTCATGTAATATTGAAGTTGCTTGGTGATGCTTGAAAGCATTGGTCATATATTGATGTTATTTAAGATTGATGCTACATACTACTTCATGATGGTGATGAAGATGTTCAAATTGCATATTCCTTTATGGTGTATGATGGTTGTTGATGAAAATCATGGTATTTATACCTCACTATCTAGGTCTTCGTTTTTGGTTATAAATGAAATATCTATCTCTTTATGTAAAGATCATGTAAAGATGATCTAGGTGGATATTGGTGGCCACCCACCTTATTATAGGCCATTTTATCACATCCAATCAAAGTAAGCCTCCTAATGGGATCAATCAACATCCAATTCCCCTTTTCATCATCTTGCACAAATCCTTAAGTGACGTACCTCTCATCCCTCACAATTTCAACCCTAATGTGCCCTATCTAATCCAGTTTGAGGACCAACACTCCCTAGAACCCTACTGGGGTGTGTTCACCTACAACTTGCTCCACTGTGGCTAGCGTTGGTCACCAAAAAGTTTCCCTCTTTTGCACTTGTGTTGGTTCTATAATTCTGGGATAACAAGTGGGATTCTGGAAGATTCACCTTCTAGGAGTTTCCAGAATTTGTTTCAACTACTTACCTTGGATTAACACTCATATCTTATCCTACCCTAATTTGGAGTTTTCACCACTTATCCTTTGATCCTATCCCTCCATCAAAGGTGGATCTAAAGCCCTAGAATGGTAATTGGATAATAACTCCCAACTTATCGCTCTCTCCTATCTATTTACCCTCTCTCCTATATATTTACCCTCTCATATGTTAGAGGTAATGGTTGGATTTGGAGAATGATTCTTCCCTTATGTTGTTGCATCAAGTAGTTATCATTGCATGCATAGGGTTACTGTAGGTACATATTGTGACAAGGAAAGGATGAGTCAACAACTTGGAGGAGCTCTTCTACAAGATCAATTTCCACTTATGGTTGTAATCTCCTTCCATTTATATTAATTAAAATATTTCTCCATTTTCCTATATGTGATGTCGTTATTTAACCTATTTCAATACTATGTTGATCTATTGAATAAAGTTTTTAGATGATACTGCATACATCTCGTAGTTTCTTGCCTTTCATTATCTAATTGTGCAGGTTCTAATTTTGGCATTCATAGCTGGAATTGGACCTTCCAAGCTAAAGGAGTGAAGCTTGCAACAGTTTCCAGGTAGGCCTCACTCTGTCATCTATTTACTTTAAGGAAAAAAATTGGGTTCCTTGTCTCTTTGTTGTTCTAGGTTGACCACCAAACTTAAGGGAGATACCTTTGTCCGCAATCGTAAATATTTTATAACAAATTGGTGACCATATTATGGAAAAAAGTATACACTTGGTGGTTTTCCTTGTCCTTTCTGTTTGATTACCTCTTTGATAGACCTTTGTTGCATCATCTAACCAAGAACAAACCTAAGAAGTGGCTTCATTCAACCTATTTTGAAATTTTTATGTCAGAAACCTCTTTCCCAAGCCTAACGCTCCCATAGTGCCTCTGACAGAGTGTTGCACCTCACCCTGGCCCACTCTGTCCCAATGTTACAAAGCACTGGTGCCCTCCCTGCACAAGAGTTGGTCCCTATTTTTGCACAAGTTTTGCCTTGGTTTTTTAGCCTCTCATTCATCAGTCTTCTTCCAACTGAGCTTCCTTGATTCTTTAGTGTCTTGTGGTCTCTCTAAAACCCCCATTCAATTTTCACTTGTGTTTGTTTTCCTTTGATATGATTTGGTTTCCATTTTTCTTTATTCTTATCATTTTTTCATTTACAAACTTGTCTTATTTTATTTCTAATCGCTTCGATGACTTGTTGTTTAAGTCCTCGTTATCAAAAGTATATTTGAATTAGTAATTAAACATTTGCATCTTAGTTTTCTTCATTTCAAAAATTAAGTGTGGTGAAAAGAAAAAACTTTTATTTGGCATTTAGTATTTGGCATGTGCATTAGATTAGGAATAGTTGCATTGAAAGGAAGATTACATCTTGCATCTTGTTTTCTGCACATTTTGTGCTACATATTGGTTGTTTCTTTCCTTCCCTAGCTATATTTTCATTGAAAGAGAAAATGTTGTTGTTTTCTCATGCTAGATTTTCATTTTAGGATGTTCAGGTGACATTCGTGGTAAGCCATAAAACAATAACTTAATCAAAGCTAAATAGTAAAATATATTAAATCAACCTTAAGGAGAATTTGTAACATTATCGCAAACATTTAGAGGTCTAACCTAGAGACGTCTTCCGATGTATGATATGGTATTCTTATGAGTGAATGTGCATTAATATGATCTGATATGGATTAGTTATGGTTGATTAAGATTGAGTGATTAATTTTATGATTCAGTTGGTTCAGTAATTGGGTAGTTGATTTCGTTGTTGGGTTTTAATTTTGGAAGTGGATAAAATTTGAAACATTCTAAAAAGTGATCCACAAGGAGCAATCTTCAGCAAGGGGTTTGTAGCTTCCTTCCAATAGGAGCTAGAAAAATAGAGAAGGTTATATCTTCTACAGGTAGGAGCCTACGTGTTGGTTAGATTCTGCTCTGGTACAAGATTGTAAGAAGTTTCTCTTTCTAATAAAATAAGAAGACATATATGACAACAACGGTCGTTTTCTCCCACATTGGGTTTCCACCTAAAATACTGGTGTTCATGTGTTGATATGGTTTTTATGTGTTGATGTTCTATCTAGTTTTTCACTGCTCATAGTTACTGATTAATTGATGAATAATGAAGTAATGATGCACTGATTAATGTTGAAAAAATCATGAAATTAATGATCAGATAATTTATCTGGATATACGTAGGTTTCTTTAATAACAGTCACGTACGTACGCTATTTTCCTGTATAACAGTGGCGTATATAAATCAATATTAGAAATTGGAAATTGAAGTGTGTAAAATATTTTTTCACTCCCCCCCTCTCAGTATTTTTCCTAACAATTGGTATCAGAGCAGGTCCTTCATAAGAAGCTTGATCACTTGAAGGGAGATTCATGAAGATGAGAAATCAAGAGGGAGTATCTTCTATCTGCACCATTGTTTAATGAAATGATCTTGCTTTTTTGGAAAGTCAAAATGAGAGCGTATCTTCAGTCACTTGGAGTTGATTTTTGGGAAATCATTGAAGGAGGCTATCACTATCGATCCTCCATTCCCACAAATGAGGTGGGAAATAATTAATATGAGACTGATTCAAAGGTTGTAAATGTTATTTTGGGAAATTTGGTAGAATTAGAATTTGTGAAGGTCATGCATTGAAATCTTGCAAAGGATATATGGGACAAGATCATACAAATCTATGAAGGTGAAACTAAGGTAAACAGTGTCAAACTTCAAACTTTTAGAATTCAATATCAAACTCTTATAATTCATAGTGGTGAAAGTATTGCAAGTTTCCTTCTTAGGGTAGAAGAGATTATTAACTCATTGAGAAATCTTGGTGATGATGTAAAATATTTGATGCTTGTTGAGAAAATCATAAGATCTATAACCCAAAAAGTAGATTCAAAAGTCTCTTCCATTGAATAAATGCATGATTTGAAGAATATTACTATTGAACAACTTAATGGGATCTTAACAAATTATGAGATGAGAGAATAGGGTCCATCAAATATCACAGAAGCAACATTCAAAGCTACTTATAAAGGAAAATAAAAGGAGGAGATTAAGGAATGAGGCTACATATCAAATGAAGAAGAGGCAAATTTTGTGAAGAAATTTTGAGTAGGAATTGGAAAATTTAGAGGTAAGCATCCTATCAAATGCTTTTCTTGTGGAAGATTTAGTCACTATGTTGCTAAATTCTCTTATAAAGAAAACAATGAGAAAGGGAAGAATTCTGAAAAAAGTAAATGTTATATGAAGGTTTAAAAACAAGAAAAACTTCTACACACACAAAGATAATGATGGTATTTCAAATGATGAAGAAGTTGAATCTGATAAAGAATATCAATTACTTCTAGAAACATTGATGGTCGAAACAGTACTAGTGGAGGAGCATTTTATTTGGGACCTCGCTTGGTATCATGCTTCAACAAAAAAAAAAATTCATTGCTTTATCTAGTGCTGAGGTAGTCTACGTTGTTGTTGCATATTGTTTTACTCAACTTCTATGGATGATGCAAACTTTGAAAGACATTCAAATAACTTGTCACCAACTTGTACCTATTCTTTGTGACAATACTAGTGCCATAATTATTTCCAAAAATCTTAACATGCACTCAAAAACCAAACATATTCCAATCACATGTCAGTTTCTGAGAGAACAGGTGGTTGAACAAAAGGTCAAACTGGAATATGTTCCTTCAAAGGAACAAGCTACAAATATATTTACAAGGCCCCTTCCATGTGATTATTTTGAATATATCAGACAAAAAAAAAGGAGTTATCTTGGCTTCATCACTCTGTTAATTATTTTGATAGATATTTCATGTTCACAGGAGTTGAGACTATAAATTACTACAATTTAATTTCTATATGCAGATTACAGGAAGGACAGTTGCATAAATGCGTGATTTTTTATCTACACAGTCATGTATGTTTCTCTGAGATGAAGAAATAGTGGGACAGACTCAGGGAAAGTCTTTGATATGCTTCTGTTAGTTATTATTTCTGGTTTTGACAGTGATTGGTTACAGTATGTTAATGATGCTTAGTTTTTACTTAGACATTATTTTAATTTGTGATGAGTCATGAGTTTTCACTATACAACTCTTTTTGATGGATTTGTTGCTTGATGGGCTGGATATGATCAGACCTGAAAAGAGAATAGCTAGCACATAGGGATTTCACTCAATGAACCTCTAACATATCATCTTCGATCATAGCATATTAAAAAATACCGTTAATTTGAGCACATATTGGAAAATACCTCTAAAAATCACATTATTTAACCCCTACCAATATAAACCCAATAAACCTTTCCAATTTCTTTGGAAATGGATGTCTTTGATTTGAAATTATATTTGCAAATCTAAAAGAGAGGCTATTTTAGGCTACTCATTGATCGAGAAATTATTTTTGGTTTACAATTACTTTACATGGTAGGGTTTATCACAATAGGAAGATTTGGGGGTATAAAATCTTTTGGCAGATGGATATACAGTGCTTTGCAATGTCTCGTTATGGAAAAATGGGTTAGCTTCTAGTTTATCTTTCATAACTGCCAAGATTCATCAAGCCAAAATTCACCAAAATATGGAAAAGTGATCTGGTGGTATGGTAGTTGTGGACACTACATTGCTACTTCTGCATTCTTGCTTAATGCGACCCTGGTTGGAGTCTGAGCTCAGTGGAAATTCTCATAATCAGATTCAGATTTATGTATTTCCAATGTAGTGTAGTGCGTGCTTTGGGGATATATGTATTTCCAATGTACTATACTCTCGAATCTGGATTGTATAGTCAATAAAGAGTTCATATATTTCCACTTGCACCTCGGGTGAAGGGTCAACGAATGATTACCTCTCGTTGGATTATATTTATGGCTAAATTTTGTTATCTTTAATTTAATTATAATCAATATTTTTTAAACTTAATAATAATATCTTCTATTTACTAAATAAAAGTTATATATAATGTAAATATTTTTTAAACTTAATAATATTATTTTTTATTTATTAAATAAAAGTTATATATTATGTAAATATATTTTTAATTAATCTTATGATTTGAAATTATTTTATTTGTAATAAAATATTATATATTTTAAGTTGAATTTATTATTAAGTTAAATTTATTATTTTAATACTAATTAAGATTTTAATAAATAATTTGATTTCTTTGATTATTAATATGAAATTATGTAAAATTAAATAATTGAATTATAATTATAATTAATGTTAAAATGATAGATAGTAAAATTTTAAATAAATAAAATAATATGTAAATAAATATTATCAAAATTATTAATCTATTATGTCATTATGAAAAATATATAGTTAGATTATAATTATTATAATTTAAATTATATATATATATATATATAAGAAAATTAATCTAGATAAAAATAGTCCTTACAATGGTTTAGAGAATGATATTTCTAGCCTAAAGAATGAAGGTAATATCCTTTTAATGGGTGACTTTAATGCTTGAACTTCAAGCAACCAAGCTATTCTTCTAAGCAATCATTCCAACCCCAATCCTCTTTGGTTAGATGAAGACCTTACTCTGGCTAGCTGGTACAAAAGGAGCTCTGAAGACCTCGGGGATAATTTGTTTGGGTTGGAGCTAGTCAAGCTCTGTAGTGCTCAAGATCTCATAATTTGCAACGGTCTAAAGAAGTGGCCCAATTCTAGCTAGATGACTTGCATCCATGGGCTTGGCAGCAGCGTGGTAGACTAGGTTATTTCTGATCTCCCTTTATACAACGAAATAATAAGTTTTGACATCTTAGACGACCACGAGCCTGACTCTAATCATAGGCCTTTACTCATAACTCTCAATTTTGTGATGCATAGAGATCCCATAGAAGATAATCCTTATAGTCAAAAGAACTTAATCTTTGATAGAAATAAAAATGATATGTTTCTAAATGAATTAAAAACTAATTTGCTTCCTTTATCTAGTATAGACAACATAGATGACCTTTATCATAATTTTACTACAACCCTCTCATATTCTATTAACAAGTTCTCAATTGAAGTCTCAAGTAATAAAAGAAATAGCAAAACCAACCCATGGTATGACAAAGATTGTAAAAGTGTGAGGAGAGAAATTAAGGAAGTTGTTGATGAATCTCTCAAAATTAACAAGATAAAAATCTACAAAGCCCTAACTAAAAGGAAAAAAAGGAAATATATTCGTAAAAGACAAGAGAATCTCTTACACCTCTCTAAGGTGGCTCCTAAGAAATTCTGGAGGCAGATTCTAACTAGGAAAACTAAAGATAATAATAAAATTTCTTTACACGACTGGAATTCCTATCTTAAAAAGCTTTATGAATCTCCAAATGTTAGGGATTTTGAAACCCTACTCACAAAGAAAGAAGTTTTATCATTAGAAGACATTGATTTTGGGATTAAACGCCTGGCAAATGGGAAAGCTAAAGACATTGAAGGTTACCAGGCAGAAATCTTAAAAATTCGAGGTTCTGTCCTCATCCCCCACATTCACAAGCTTTTCAACCAAGTGGTCAAGCAAGGGTTCCCTAAACCTTGGACTCAGAGCCTCATTATCCCTATTTTTAAAAGTGGGGATACAAATAAACCCTCTAATTATCGAACAATTATGATCATCCCTCTCTTAGCCAATTTATACGGTATTATTTTGGAAAATAAGTTGAGCATTTGGCTTGAAAGTGAAGGTAAGTGGGCTAAAGGCCAAGCAGGTTTTAGAATACAACACTCAACAATGGACCACCTCGTTACACTTAGGACCATTGTGGAGGAATGCCACAATGACAGATCCAATCTCTTCTGTTGCTTTGTGGACTTTACAAAGGCTTTCGATACAGTTCCTAGAAACAACATATGGAATAGATTAGAAGAGCTAAATTTTCCTTTCGAACTAAGAGCGGCCGCTATACGATTATACGAGAATGTAATTGCCAAGTTAAAGAGCAATGAGGGGTGGTCGAAAGATATTAAGTTTAATATCAGAGTTAAACAAGGTTTTTGGCATGTGATCTTCGTTTGGGATATTCATCATCCTTCTTCTTTATGCTGACGATATTGTTCTTCTCGCAAGGTGCCCATCTGATCTTGATAAGCAACTTAGACTTCTTAAGGATTTCTACTCTACCATGGGTATGTCTGTTAACACTAACAAAAAAAAAGTTATGATTATCAAATCCAAGAAGGACACTTACACTAATTTTATGTATGACAATAGTAACTTGGAGGAAGTGTCTTCTTACAAGTACCTAGGAATTGATATTCATCACAAGCTCAATTGGAACTATAGCATTCAGAAAAGGATTAATGGGGGGTGGAAAGCTTATTTTGGTCTTGAAAATAATTGTAAAACGGAAAACCTCGTAATGTGGGATAGAAAGAAGTTCCTCTTTGAAAATTTAGTCACTCTTGTTATCTTATATGGATGTGAGGTTTGGGGTTGCAGCATCTCTAGAGAATCCTGAGAAAGATTGAGCAAATCCAGAAGTGTTTTATAACTTATAACCTTAAAATTAAAAACAATACACCCTATCCTATTCTCCTTATAGAAGTGGGTCTTTCCCCTATCGAGAGCCTAGCTATGACTAGGCTTCTGGTGTACAAGCACAAGCTCAATAGCATAGGAGACCATAGACTTCCTAAGCTAACTTTAAATTCCAGCCTAAACCACCTAAGGCTTAAACGAGGTTGGTATAAAGACACCAGGGCTTGGTTAAACCATTGGGAGATCAACGAGAATGTTGCATTGCAAAACATTAATAACATTAAAAAAATTGTTACTTCTAAGTTCAAAGAAAAAATGTGGTGTGAGAAAGATCTAGCAGCTAAAAGAAAATTAAGATATTATAAGGAGGTCATCAACCCCACCCTAGAAGATCAAAAGTATCTATATGTTTTAACTAGCTCAAAGAAGAAAATTAATATAGCCAATATTAGAACGAACTCTCATGAGCTCCATAGTGAAACATGTCGTTGGACAGTTGCTAAAACACCATGGATGGAAAGGATCTGCCATCTATGTGAGAATATGAACATCGAGGATGAAAATCACTTCCTCTTAGAGTGCCCCGTGTACAACCACATTAAAGCTCAATTTCATAATCTTTGTTGCAATACTAACTTTCCTAGCCTTTTAAGATGTCAAAATTATAGTGAGCTCGGGAGGCTTCTCTCCAAGCTTTTTGAGCATAGGAATAAAATCTTAAATCAAACTAAATAACTTTTTTCTTTAGGTCCGATACACCAAAGATTGGTCTCAGTGGACGCTAACCACCATCATCATCATCATAAAATTAACTTCTCATCTAAAAAATATTAATTTTATAAATGTTTAAATTATCAACATTTTTGAAAATAATATTTAATATAAACCACACTAACTTTTTAGCTTACTAAAAAGACCACATTAAAATTTACACCTTTACCTGACTAAATAATTTTAGTATCAAATAAATATATTATTCCTAATTTCAAGCCTATAATATTAACAAAACTCCAAATCATTTAAAAATTTGTTATTATTAACTTTTTTTTACTCTTTAGCTTACTAAAAAGACCACATTAACATTTACACCTTTACCTCACTAAATAATTTTAGTATCAAATAAATATATTATTCGTAATTTCAAGCCTATAATATTAACAAAACTCCATATCATTTAAAAATTTGTTATTATTTTTTTTGAATTTAAATAAATATTCAAAACATTTAAATATTTTGTAAATAACTTTGAACTTCACGAATATTAAAATGACAGGGGTTGGGTTATGATGAAGATATGGGCAATTACTCGTCGAATTGTTTTATCCATTTTGTTATCGACTCTTATCTTTTAAATAAATATTTGTAATTATATTTTCTAGTTAATTTTTTATATAAAAGAAATGATAAACATTATTTAATTTTATTATTATTATTATAGTTTATTTAGCTTTAAGGCATTAGGAAGAATTTCCCAACAACCATTCAACACTTTACTGTATCAGATCCAATGTTAGATGATTGAAATTTTTTCTACCTTTAGATGAGAGTCCTTTAACTGTTAACTAAATCTTAATTTGTGCAACCTTTCAACTTGTTCATTTTTATTAAACCCATGAACATATTGCTTTGTCTGTAAAGAAATCATCACTTCCGAGTGTTAAAGTTGTCCCTTCCAAATGAGGAATCTGATGAGGATTTGCAGTTACTCCATGAAATACTGGAAGTTACTAAAATTTTAGCAAATCAATCATCCTAAGTTGTTGTAGATCTTTCATCCACATGGGAAGACATTACCCTGTGTGGTTTTTTTTCTTATCCAATTCTAGATTGTACTCAGACCTTAGGAAATTGACAGAATCGCCACAACAGACTCTTGTGAAGTTGCTAAGAAAATAGTTTGAAACTTCGAAGTCATGAACAAGTTCCATCTTCCTCAATAACTACATTGAAAATGTGAGATATGTTTTTGGATTTCAATGAACTCCTAAGAAAATTCACTCTAAAAATTTTACAACCGTATTATATCACTTTTCGGTGACCTATCATATCTGCTATGATTTGGGCACGAGAAATAACATTGGTTTTGGTATATATATAAATAATATTACAATTGAATTACGGTACTCGAATTATTTCATGATTTCATCTCACACTTAATTTGTCAATTAAATTTCCTGCCACCCTGCCGCATCAATGTCACTGGAGAAGATTTGCGAGGTACAACTATAGATTCAATTTAATGAGGGTTTAATGATGTACTTACGGGTTTGGAATTTGGGCATTACTTAGCCCTTGGGTTGTTTTTTTATCAACGAACGATAGCGGATTATAGGTGGTTAGGGTGTAACCCTACCGCTCTCAAACCCTAACCATCTCATTTGTGTCGCTCCTTTGCCGACTCTGCAACTCCCACCGCCATGACTATTCCTCTAACTGTTCTGTGCTGCGACGAGGTATGCACCCTCTCATCCTTACTTGCCTGCACGGTAACGTCATTTTTTTATTCTTTGTCTTATGGCTTCGCACAGTTGTTCCTTCTCCACAAAGCTAAGGGTTTTTCTTTCGTTTCTGCTTCCAGTTTTCAAAGCTCAGTTTGTCTGCACTTTGGTCTTGTCACCATGATGAAACTTTTTTCTCTGTCTGAGGTATTGCTTCAGTTGGAGACGCCCACATGAATACCATGATTCCGAGTTTAGGTAAATGTTCATATCAATGGAAATTTTTATGGCACTAGATTACATTACTGATTCCTATAAATGTATTTTATTGACCCTGTGCCTTGTTTGTGTTTGACAGGTTTGTTGTGCCCATGTAAATGAGGTAATTTTATTACGAGAAACGTGTTTATAAACCCATTTTTTGCCTTTCTTTCCTCTCGGTAATTTCATATTTATTGTTCTATTCGAGTTTCTGATGTTTGATTAATGTTTCTTGCAGGTGAGGTTACACCCCCCTACTTCCTCCGTTGACAGTTCTTGGTTATGATTTTTCCTTACACAAATTCCTCAATGTTGGCTACAGGTAGCCAATCTCCTCCTCTAGCTCTTATCGAGCTGCTCGCAACTTTTGCTGGGATTTTTCTTTAGTTGATATTGAATTATATTTGGACCTTATCGTTCCTTTTCTTTTTGTTTACTCCTCCAAGCACCCTAAGGCTCTCTACTAGGGGGTTTTTATTTATTTGAATTTGGGGTCTTTGCGTAACGCCCAAAGAAATGGAGGTTAACTCCATACTATTGTCTGGAAAACAGTATTTTGCATACTATTTCTTTATTACTATTTTCTCAATCTCGAGCTTGGATCTCTCTAAATACTTAACTTATCGTTGGTCTTTTCTTTAAGGCTTAACTTAATATTTGTCTCTTTATAAACTTTGTTCACATAATTTGTATTAATTAATTCGAAACAGGCTCTCTGTCATGCATGTGACTATGTTGATGTACCTTTCTCTTTTTTTTCTGCTATATAACTCAAGTTTACCCTTACGAGGAAGAGAACAGTTATTTCTTGTTTTTCCTTTACGAATTTATGGCGTAAATATTCTCATTGAAATTACTATGGCTATTTGTTATACTGTCTCATTGAAATTATTAAAATAGCTTGTAAAAATATTATTCTTTTCATTGGATGTGTCCATAATTTACTGTTCCATACTTACTGTTCCTCTCATAATATGATAATATAATCTTGCTCTACCCAATTTAATCTTTTACATAATTTTAATTCATTTACTATAGTTGAAATGTGTTTTGCACAATGAGGTTAAACCTACTCAATTCTTTTTTTTTTGTTTACAGTAATTTATTTTGTGTTTATTTTAATGACCCCCAGGTGTCCGGACCATATATTTAAAGAAGGTTCCTTGCCAAACCCTCAGTCTGTGTACAATTTACTTCTCCTTAAGCAAACTGTACTATCTAGGGTTTTCTCTTTACTCCGGATGGAACTAACTGCTTTGTTAGACTTTTACCCTCGTTCCAGAGTTTTAGGCTAATTTACTGAACTGTCCTCTTACATTTATACGAATGGAATTTAACATAAAGTCTACAGTAAGTATTTTCTACAGTTTAATGTGCTATTAATTAACTTCGCACAGAGTTAACACATTCCCATTCACAATATACAGATACCTTATTAGAGTAAGTACTTTCAAAAATAAAAAGAAGAATACTTTAGACTAATTCTTTCCTGGTTCATAGTACCTACTTCAATAAATAGAGTTGATGGTTTCCTCCCAACCATGAGAGAGGATATTACTTCCTATGATCCCCCCATGCTACTCGTCAGAGTGGGATTTCTTAGCAGTTTACTCTGGAGAGAGAGACCTCAAGACCATCGTCCAGCCTCTTCTTCCCTTTCAGGTTTTTAATAGAGTTCCACTAGCTCCAACCAGCTCTTGATACTCTCATCCTTTAGCTGTCATGTTGTCTTTTTACCTTGTTGCACAGGAACCCTTTTCTCCATCAATTTTTTATTTTTATTCCCAAAGGAAAGTTAATTGTCAGGTAATTGCTTTTAAACTAACCACTTCAGTAACTTGGACACTTAACCATCATTTTATGGAGACCACTCCATAATTAATCTTTAGAAATATATATATATATATATAAATTAAACCTTTGTTTAAAAATTTTCTTAATATAATAATTAGACAATTTAACTTAAACAAGTTTAACCCTATCAATTGAAATAACATAACAACTCAAATCTAGGTGTTACATCTTCCCTCACTCAAGGTAAACATCATCCTCGGTGTTTCACTCTATTTCAGTGAATAATTCCGAGTAGGCATCTTGAAGGAAACTTTCATCTTCCCAAATAGCCTCTTCCGAGCCAAAGTGCTTCCACTGCACTTCGATCGGGGCGATGGCTTGCCTCTGGAGCATTATTTCTCTCTGATCTAGAATACACTGAGGTTCTACCAGAAATTCGCCGTTCGGTTCGACCTGTATGTTTTGCCAATGTATTATGTTCTTTGGATCATGCACATAACTTTTCAATAGGGTCACATGAAATACATTTTGTACCCGAATATGTCTTGGTAAGGATTGTCGATAGGCCACTGGTCCCACCCTTTCCAAAATTTGGAAAGGTCCACAGAACCGGGGAGACAACTTAGCACAAGTAGTCCACCTCAAGGTGCTCTTCTTGGGTTTAATTATCACATAAACATGATCACCTACTTCAAATTCTCGGTATGTCCTCTTATGATTTGCATATAGTTTCTGCCTATCCTAAGCAACCTCCAGATTTTGTTGAATTTTCTTCACTTCTTGTTCCATCTTGGCCAAAATTTTAGGCTCGAGCATTAACTTGGTTTTCGGGCTCCTCCAGTTAATGGGTATCCAATATTTCCTGCCATATAATGCTTCAAATAGACTCATTCTAAGGGATTCTTGATATCCATTATTGTAAGAAAATTCCAGGAGGTGTAAGTAATCTTCTCACTTCGTAGGCTGCTGCATTACATACATCCACAACATGTCCTCCAAAATATGATTTAATCTTTCTGTTTGACCATATGTCTGTGGATGGTATGCTTTACTGAATTGAATTTGTGTGCCTAAACCACTGAAGAGGGCCTTCCAAAAAGCAGAAGTAAATTTTACATCTCTCTCTAAGATGTTTGTTTTGGGTATGCCGTGTAATCTAAACACTTCTCTCATAAAGATATCAGCTATTTGTATAGTTTTATAATTTGATTGTACTAGAATAAAGTGAATTGCCTTGCTCAATTTATTGACAACCACCATAATTGAGTCATTATATCACTTTGTTTTTGGTAGGCCCATGATGAAGTCTAATGATATAACTTCCCACTTCCATTCAGGCACAGGAATGGGTTGCAACAACCCTATTGGGTGTTGATGTTCCACCTTGACATGTTGACAGTCCAAACATTTAGTCAAATACTCAACGATACTTTTACACATTCCTGGCCAAAAGTAGTCTTTTATGATTTTTGTTAACATCTTCTGGTAACCAGGGTGTCCATAATAAGAACTTCGATGATATTTATCTAAAATAAGTTCCTTTAAACTCATTCGATTAGGAATTTATATTTTCCCTCAAAACATCAATAAATGATCATTGTTGATCTTGTACTCTGTTTTCTTCCCTTGCTCTTTTGCTTGTTGTGTTTGCTGCCATATAAACTGATATTCGGGATCCTGATCCGCCACCTCCTTCACTTGCTCTCGGAATTTAAATTCCACCTAGTTAAAATAGATTTCATACACATAGTGTAATTTTCTTCTTAAAGCATCAATGACACATTTTTCTTTTCACTTAACATGCTGAATTTCAAAAAAAAAATTGGTTAAGAATGCGTTCCACCTACCTTAACGAGCATTCAAGTCAGTTTGCTTAAAATAGCTGGTCAAACTACTGTGATCATTTTTTAATACAAATATTTTTCCCAATAGGTAGTGCCTCCATACCTTTAATGTGTGCACTACTGCAGTCATCTCTAGATTGTATGCAGAATACCATTTTTCATGATCTTTCATCTTCCTAGACTCATATGCCACAATTTTTCAATCTTGTGTCAGTACAACTCCCACTCCTTTGCAAGCATCGGTGCAAATTTCAAATTATTTGTTTGGATCAGTGACTTTTAATACATTGGCTATATTCAATAATTGATTTAACCGCTTAAAGTTGGTTTGGCACTCATTAGTCCATTTAAACACTCGTCCTTTTCACTGTAATGAGGTTATAGGGAAAGATATCTTAGAGAACCATTCAATAAAACGTCGATAATAACCAGCGAATCCCATGAAAGATCGTATATCTGCTACATTCTTAGGTACTTTCCATACCATGATAGTTCTTATTTTTCAGGATCTACTACTATACCTTCAGCAGAAATAACATGGCCCAAGTATTTAATTTTCTCTTTATAAAAATCACATTTACTGAACTTGGCATAAAGAATATGTTCTCTCAAAATTCTTAACACTATTTGTAAGTGTTCCTTATGCTCCTCCAAGGTCTTTGAGTAGATAAGTATATCATCAATCAATATTAAAAAAGCCTTATCCAAAAATGGATGAAATATGTCATGCATTAAACTCATAAATGTTGTTGGTGCGTGAGTTAAACCAAATGGCAAAACTACAAATTCATAGTGCCCATATCGGGTACAAAAAGTTGTCTTATATATTTCTTCGTCCTTTATCTGTATTTGATGGTACCCAGATCTTAGATCTATTTTTGAGAAGATAGTTTCACCTTTTACCTGATCGAATAGATCGTTTATTCATGGCAACAGGTATTTGTTCTTAACAGTTAATTTGTTAAGTTATCTATAATCCATACACATTCGCATAGTACCATCTTTCTTCTTTATGAATAGTATTGGTGCCCGCCGAGGAGACACACTAGGACGGATATATCCTTTATCTAGCAACTCATGTCACTGCATTTCCAACTCAGTTAACTCAGGTACACTCATTCGATATGGTGCACGTGATATTGGTGCTACCCTTCGCATTAATTTAATGGTGAAAGCGAAGTCCCATTTTGGAGGTAAATCCAGTATATTTTCCAGAAATACATCCATAAAATCTTGTACCACTGGTATGTTCTCCATTATAGGAATCTTATATTTAGAATCAGCAAATCCCACCTGAATGAAATAAATCTGACAGCCCTTTCTGATGCATTTTCCCAACTGAGATGTAGTAATAGGATGCAACTGATAAATAATTTTCTCTTTGCAGTCTTCTAGTGACCAGTGCACTTCCAACCAATCCATTCCCAGTAGAATGTCATAAGAGCCTAAAGGTAGGATATTCAATTCCACATTTATATGCTGGTTTCCAACCTCTAAGGGACAGTTGGAAACTTGAGCATTAACTCTCCTCTTGGCCCTTGTGGCCAATTATACCAGCCAGGGGTTTTTAAACTTTTGGCTCTGAAAATCACACTTCTCTACTATCCTGGGATTTACATAACTTAAACTAGCACCAGGATTAACCAAAATTGAAACAGTTTGGGAGTACAACTTACCTTATAACTCAATCATGGTTTGTTGATAATCTGCTTTTCGATCCTCAAGCACTACATCAATTCTTGGTATATTTCGCGCCACATCCCCTACTGTAGATGCCTCTAGCAAGCTAGTAGCTATCTTGATCTTTCCACGATGAGGGAAGTTCATATAATAATGCACTTCACCGCATCCCCAACATTGTAATGGTGCCTTCTGAATCAGTCCATAGTCAGGTCTACTTGAAGCTTCTATGGGTGGCTGTTCAGATGGCCACCAGTTCTTTTGTTGATTTCTTCCCTGTTGTCTATTTGCTAGATTTCTGGTAGTATTTTTATAATTTCCAGATCTACTACTCCTAAAATTGGAATTATTTTTCTGTACCTTCTTTGGCGGAAAATTTCTTCCAGCTTCTCATTTCACCTTGGATTTACAAACTCGATTCTTTCCTTCATATGAGTAGGTAAACTACTTGAAAATCATGGCACTTTTGGTTTTTCATCTTTCAGGTATGGTACATATCTTAATAGCGAAGTTAATTTTGTAATGAATTCGTCCATTGTCAGTTGTCCCAATCTCAAATCATGAAATTCTCGATACTTTTCATCATAAAGTGCTCAGTTAAATATTTATCCTTAAAATTCTGTTGGAATTCATCCCATGTCACACTCTGGTCTTCGATTCCTCGTACGTTTTTTACTTCCTCCCCCCATAATGTGGTTTTTCGTTCAGCTAATAGATAACCAAGTGAGCTTTCAGTTTACTATCATATTCATAGACCTGCTAGTATGTATTCATGTTAATTATCCATGCCTCTGCTACCTCTTCTGCCTCTCCGTCGAATGTAGGTAGTTTGATTTTTCGGATTCAACCTGCAATTCCACTTTTTGTTTCTTCATTTCCTGTTGTTCTGAGACATTTCCTCACTCGGATTCATTATAATTTTGTTTCTTATTACTCTGCTGAGTGTGGCTACTTTCTGGCTCATCATTAGTTTGATGTCGTTGTTCACCTTCTTCCTGAGTATTTCTTTCAAGGTTGGGTTGAGTTGTTCCTTGATTTTGTTTATCAGAAAGACTTTTGAGGATTCTTTCCTGTTCTTGCATCAATTTCGCATTGTCACTTCTCACCCAAACCATATCCTCTTGCAATTGTTGTATAGTACTCAGTAATCTACTCGTCTGTCATTATTGAACTTCAAGTAGACTGTTGGTTTGTTGATGCTGGTCCACACACAGCTGCACCCACATTTTTGGATTTATTTCTAGGTTATTTTGGGGAGGTGCTTCTCCTATAGTCCTCGGAGTTTGATGTATTGAACCTCTGCTCTTTATACTCTAGAAATTTCTTCTTCCTATTTCTGTGCACAGTTTACACATAAAATTGTAATTTAGGTGACGCAACTGGATCCCATCCTGTGAACGCTGCTCTGATACCACCTGTAATGTCTACTCATCAAACGTTAGAAAAATATTTACATAACAGTTAAAAAAAATATATTTCTTATCCTAACTAACATTCTAATCATATTAATTTAACCATCCTAACCTCATGTCCAAGCATGCAATATAATTGTTAATTGAGTTGAAAAAATTTTACATATAAACAAGGGTCACTATACTCTGATAACCCCTCAGGCTAGGCCTTAAGTATGAGACCACATCACATAAACATAAGTATGGTGTTTATTTTACAACTGTATTATATCACTTTTCACTGACCTATCATATCTTCTATGATTTGGGCACGATACATAACATTGGTTTTGGTATATATATAAATCATATAATTACAATTGGATTACAGTACTTGAAATCTTTGATGATTTCATCTCACACTTAATTTGTCAATTAAATCTCCTGTTAGCCAGCCGCATCGACGTCACCAGAGAATATTTGTGAGGTACAACTATTGATTCAATTTAATGAGGGTTTAATGAGTTACTTACATATTTGACATCTGGGCATTGATTACCCCTTCGATTTTTTGTTGATCAATGAACGATAGCATATTGGAGGTGGTTAGGGTGTAACCCTACCCCTCTCAAACCCTAACCATCTCATTTGTGTTGCTCCTCTACTGAATCTGCAACTCCCGCTGCCATGACTATTCCTCTGACTATTATGTGCTGCATTGAGGTATCCACCCTCTCTTCCTTACCTCTCTGCACTCTAATGTCATTTTTTTATGATTTGTCTTATGGCTTCGCACAGTTATGCCTTCTCCACAAAGCTGAGGGTTTTTCCTTCGTTTCCACTTCTAGTTTTCAAAGCTTGGTTTGTATGCACTCTAGTCCTGTCACCGTGATGAAACTTTGTTCTTTGTCTGAGGTCTTGCTTTAGTTGGAGATGCCCGCTTGAATACCACAACTTCGGGTTCAATTAAATGTTCATATCAGTTGAAATGTTTATGGCACTAGCTTACATTACTAATTCCTGTAAATGTATTTTATTTACCCTGTGCCTTATTTTTGTTTGACAGGTTTGTCATGCCCACGTAAATGAGGTAATTTTCTTACCAGAAACGTGTTTATAAACCCATTTTTTTCTTTCTTTCCTCTCAGAAATTTCATATTGATTGTTCTATTCGAGTTTCTGATGTTTGTTTAATGTTTCTTGCAAGTGAGGTTATAGCCCCCTACTTCCTCCATTGACAGTTTTTGGTTACGACTTTGCCTTACACAAATTCCTCAATGTTGGCTACAGTTACCCAATCTCCTCCGCTAGCTCTTATCGAGTTGCTCGCAACTTTTGCTGGGATTGTTCTTTAGTTGATATTGAGTTCTATTTGGAGCTTATCGTTCCTTTTGTTTTTTTTACTCCTCTGAGCTCCCCAAGGCTCTCTGCGAGGGGGTTTTATTTTTTTGAACTTGGGGTCTTTGCGTAATGCCCAAAGAAATGGATTTTAACCCCATATTTTTGTTTGGAAAGAATTATTTCACATATTGTTTTCTCTGTTTCGAGCTCGGCTCTTTGTAAATACTTAACTTATCATTGGTCTTTTCATTAAGGCTTAACTTAATATTTGTCTCTTATTAAACTTTGTTCACAGAATTTGTATTAATTAAGCCGGAACAAGCTCTCTGCCATGCATGTGACTATGTTGATGTATATTTCTCTATTTTTCTGCTATACAACTCAAGTTTACCTTTACGAGGCAGAGAAATATTATTTCTTGTTTTTCCTTTACGAATTTATGGCATAAATATTCTCGTTGAAATTACTTTGGCTAATTGTTATACTGTCTCATAATATTTGTTATTAAAATAGCTTGTAAAAAAATTATTCTTTTCATTGGATGTGTCCATAATTTACTGTTCCACTCATAATATGATAACAGAATCTTGCTCTACGCAATTTAATCTTTTACAAAAATATTAATTCATTTACTGTAGTTGTAATGTGTTTTTCACAGCGAGGTTAAACCTACTCAATTCTTTCTTGTTTGTTTACAGTAATTTATTTCTTGCTTATTTTAATAACCCCCAAGTGTCTAGACCATCTATTTAAAGAGGGTTCTTTCCCAAACCCTCAGTCCATGTACAATTTACTTCTCCTCAAGTAGACTCTTCTGTCTGGGGTTTTCTCCTTTACTCTGGATGGAACTAACTTCTTTTTTGGACTTTTACCCTCATTCCAGAGTTTCGGGCTAATTTACTGAACTGTCCTCTTACAATTATAAGAATGGAATTTAACATGAAGTCTACAGTAAGTATTTTCTACAGTTTACTGTGCTATTAATTAAATTCTCAGAGAGTTAACACATTCCCATTCATAGTATACATATACCTTATTAGAGTAAGTACTTTCAGAAATAAAAAGAAGAATACTTTAGACTAATTCTTTCCTGGTTCATAGTACCTACTTCAATAAATAGAGTTGATGGTTTCCTCCCAACCATGAGAGAGGATATTACGTCCTTTGTTCTCCTGTGCTCCTCGTCAGAGTGGGATTGCTTAGCAGTTTACTCTGGAGAGAGAGACCTCAAGACTGTCGTCCAGTCTCTCCTTCCCTTTTAGGTTTTTAACAAAGTTCCACTAGCTCCAACAAGCTCTGGATACTCTCACCCTTCAACTGTCATGTTGTATTTTTACCTTGTTGCACAAAACCCCTTTTCCTCATCAGGTTTTTCCTTTTATTCACAGTGGAAAGGTAACTATCAAATAACTTATTTTAATCTAAATACTCTGGTAACTTAGACACTTAACCATCAGTTTATGGAGACCACTCCATAATTAATATTTATAAAATTTATATATAAATTAAACTTTTGTTCAAACATTTTCTTAATATACGCATTAACCTAGTTTAACTTAAACAAGTTTAAATGTATCAATTAAAATAACGTAACAACTCAAATCCAAGTGTTTCAACCCTTTATTAACTCTTTTTATTTTTAAATATTTCATTTTATATTAACAAAATTCTTTCAAAAATAAATTTTTTTAATGTAGAAATTTCTTTTTATTTTTATTTTTTAAATATAAAAGTTTATATCAACCAAATCTTTACCAACACACTAACAATCTTGTCCCAAAAATAAACCATAGTCATTGATTCAAAACATGTGACAATTCATGATCATATGTGATTATCACTGAAAAAATATTTTTTTATAAAAAAAATTATGTTTTTTTATTTTTTTTAATATAATATATTATATTCACAAAATTCAAAATTCTACACAAAATTCAAGTTAGCTAATTTCTTTTCAAACTGAATTGAATGGATAAGAAAAAAATTATGTATAAAATTCAATAAGGGGGGAATTTCAGATTATATATGTTACAAATACTTATATATTCATTATTCTTTGTGACGAGATTTATTATTTTTAATAATTATAAATTTATTATTTTTAATTTTTTTTTTTAATATATATAATTTATTTGTTTAATATTATTATTTTTTTAATATAAAAAAATTATTTTTAAATAATTTTTTAAGTTTTTAAATATTACATTTTATATTAACAAAAAGTCCTTACCAACTTTTAACACAATTATAGATTTTTTTTTTAATATTAAATTTTATATTAACTAAAATTCTTACATAACACACTTATATACAATTTATTATTTATTATAACCTTTTTGAGAACCTAGTTACCAAATACGAATTGGAGTTCTAATTTAATTAAAAAAAATTATTAATGTATAAAATTCAATAAAAAAAGAAATTTGAAAATATATATTATACATACTTATACATAATTATTCATTATTTTTTTAACAAGGTTTATTATCTTTAATCATTACAAATTTTATATTTTCTATTATTTTCAAATTTACCACAAATTTAGGGTTTAATAATGTCTTAAGTTTTTTAAATATTTTATATTAACTAAAATCCTTATAAAATTCTATCGTAATTATAATATTAAGTACAATTATAATTTTTTTAATATAATTTTTTTCTTTTAAATATCAAATTTTATATTAACCAAATCCTTTATCTTTTATAATCATTTAATATACCATTTATTATTTACTATAGCTTTTTTTAATATAAAATTAATTTTTTTATTTTTTATATATCACATTTTATATTCACAAAATTCTATACCGAATTCAATTACCTAATTTCAAACCTATAAAATTAACAAAACTCCACATCATTTAAAAATTTGTTATTAATTTTTCAATTTAAATAAACATTCGAAACATTTAAATATTTTGTAAATAACTTTGAACTTCACAAATATTTTACCGTAGTCTAAAAAACCCACAGAATAACTCAGAATTATAACCCAGATATTTTCATAAGATTATGAAAAATTCCGGCAGAAATTTTTTAAAATCTGGATTAAAGTCTTTAAACTTCAATATTTTGGGTGCTTGAGGGTTCTTGATAGTGCTAAATCCATTTCCACTATCAAAAATGCAATTCAAAGACTACAACTGCCTTGTTTTTTAAATTTTACCATAAAGGTCGAGTTATGATGAATATACATACGATTACTCGTCTGATTGTTTTATTCAATTTGTTATCGACTCTTCTATTTTAAATAAATAGTTGTAATTATTTTCTCTATTTAACCTTTTATATAAAAGAAATGATAAATATTAATTATAATATATATATATATATAAAAGTTTAGTTTGAAAGGACCTCTCTATGTCTTTAATTTTAGGTAGAGTATCACAAAGGGTTTCTATGAAAATGTGAAAATAATCAAATTACAATGTCTGATTCATTTTCTACTCCAATAAGTTTTATAAAGCTTTACAAAATTTTGTCTTATTTAGAACCACAATATTCTATTAATTTTGTGAAATGTCTATTTCTTTAACATTTTTCTTTTTTCTACTAAAGTCTACAAACTCTCTATTGAGCCCATTATTAATATATATTTTCTTCTATTTATTCCCCATAAAAAAATTCAACAACATCAAGAATCAACTACTATGCATGAATTATCACTATTAGGATCATCTTGGCTTCATAATAATTTGTTTGTGAGAAAAGTAATTGTTATTGAACAATCCATCATAGTGTCTTCATGGCACCTATCCATTGGCCGCAATGGTGTTGATATGGACCATAGGCCACTCTTCCTTCTCAATGTTTATGTCCATGGTGGAGACGATTGACCACTCCTTAATAGTAAAATAAATGACTCTTTGATACTATGAACCTTCTACATGAAACCTTTAAATAGAAGCATTGCAATTATTTTGGGAAGACTAGAGTATGCCACCTTCAACACTGTATTGGAATTGTAATCATTAATCCCTTGATTCAGTCCTATGTTTATGCAATCCAAGCACTAGTTTCAATGAATTTTCCTAGCATCTTATTTCTCCTACCAATAGTAGAAAAACAAAAATTAGTGAATAACAAAACTACTAAAAATTGCATATAAATTACTATCTTTGGTCACATGTGTTGGAATTATGGCTAATGTCTTTTCCTTGATGGAAACCTACTTAATTAAGATGTAAAAATTATAGTAACTCAATGTTTATGTAGAATGGAATAGATGTGATAGGTGAGATGGACAAAGGAATGTCAAGTTCAGAGACATAGGTATGATAAAAAAAAAAGTGTGAAAAAGTGTACATGTGTCTTGTAAAACAAGATCACGTACATACGCAGGTATGGTGAAGAGAAGTCGTGTACATATTCTGCAACATGGTAATTGGAATATCAAGGGTCTTTACCATGGTATTGACCCATAGTAATGATCATGACAACAGATATGTGATACCATCAAAGAATACCATCGACATTACTAAGGGATTGGAATAAGGTATTGACTGAGGATTATGTTATATAAGGAGATGGATATCAAAGTATTACGTGTGTAAGTTTTTTGTTATCTATGAATGATTTGATCTAAAACAAGTGTGCACCAAGGAGAAAGGAAAAGACACAGATCTGAAAGGTCTGAAATATGAGGTCCAGGTGAAAATGTGAAGTTGGGTTACACTTTTTGCCCTTTTTTGAGAAAAAACTTTCATTTTTTTCGGTTCTTCAACTTTCTGCAAGCTAAAACAATTTTTCTGTTTAGAATTTCTTTTTGCGATAAAAATAAAATGTGTCAGAAATTTTGTTAGCTTTCTATTACTTATTTTTTGAAATTTTTTTATACACATTTGATATGTCAACTTAGTGTTTCTTTGAGTGTGTGTTTTTTAACAATCAACGGATTCATAAGAAGTCATGTTAATACGCAATGTTGTATTCTTTGAAAATTTGTGTTTTTGAGAAACAAAATGTGTTACAACAATCTAGATAGAGTCTACTTCAGTTTCGTCATATTTACAAAGCCAATGGATGCATATCATAATTACTAGAATTTTTTGAACTGGTCCAATATGAAAAAACTGCATATTTTGAATATGTTTCGCGACGCAAGAAATTTCTTAACATATAAGTTATAAACTAAAAATCTAAAAGCTACCCATTAGAGACGACGGACCAATGTAATGTACCATAATTTTTTCAATTTTTTTTACAATGTATTTTGGAAGATACATAATTTTGATTTCACTGAATCACAATGACCTTCAGAAATTGTTTGCATCCGTTTTATTACAAAATTAATTAAAATTAGTAAATATTTATGAAATTCCATGAAAGTTATATTTCCTGAAAGTAGATTCTATTCTAAAAATGATTGTCTTGGTTCCGACAGTTAATTCATAATGTTTCATGGAGTTTAATCAGTCCAAAGTTGCAAAAACGTATTTAGGGCTTGGATCTGTGTAACTGGTGACGCGTTAGTTCGGCCGAACTCTTAAACAAATTTCGGCCGAACTGTTTTTTGCGTCGACGACTTGTTAAGTCAAACGACAAAGTAGTTCGGCTGAACTATTTCTTAAAATTTCGACCGAACTTTTACCTAACTTTCCGTTGGCCGGAAAGTACCGCTGAGCCCCTCGAAAAAAACATTTCGTGGCAATATAAACTGTCGCAAAATCATTCATTATTTTCGCATATTTTCGCATGTTTGGTTTGATTTTACAAAAGTCTTGATCTGATTTTGAAAAGTATTGTTTTGGGTTTAAGGACTTTTCTTGGAGGTACATTCAAAGGACTTTTCTTTGAGACACATTATTTTCGTACATTTGATCTGATTTTGCAAGGAATTGTTTTGGGTTTTAAGAATTTTCTTGGAGGTACACTCAAAAAACATTTTTGAAGACTTTTCTTGGAGGTACATTCAAAATACATTTCTTGGAGGTATGTGATACAATTTTTTGGGCTTCATTTTTTTTTTAAAGTATGGATTTGGGCTTAATTTCGAAAGGACATTTTTTGGTTTTGGGTTGAAGTAAATCTTTTATAATGATTTTTTAAAATGAGTTTTTGTGTAACTTTAAAGTAAGTGTTTTGGATTGTAGTATGTATTTTTTGCAAAATTTTTAAAATGAGTTTTTTTAAATTAAATCTTTTGTGATTTTTTTTTTAATTGAGTTTTTGTCTAAATTTTTGAAGGAAATTTTTTGAACTTCATACTCTATTATCATGGGAAATCGAAGAAATTGTACGAGAAAATATGATCGAAAAAGAGACTCTGAGGAACTTAGAGAAGGGACGAGACAATCTTGCAAAAGAAAGATAGAAGCACTCTCAAATATTGAAGGGGAAAATCAACCTCAACTAGAAGTTGAAACAGGTATGTAAATGTAAATATTATGATTTTGATATATTTAAAATTTTCCTAGTGTAAAATGTGAAGCTTAATTTTTATTTGATGAACTAATTTGAAAAATATTTTGCAATGTAAACAGAGAGAGATATTCCTCAAAAAATTGATGATGAGATACAAAATTTTGAAAGAGAAAGTGAAAGAGATATTGAACCAATGATTGAAGATGGTGAAAATGTTGAAATAAATTCAAGTGAAGAAATTGAATCACAAGGTATATATATATATATATATTGAACACATGCACGTATTATTGAAATTATACATATATTTATTAGTTTAGTTATTTATTGAATATGTAAACTTATTATGTACTATTCATTCGAATATGTACAAATGAAATCAATGTCGATGATGAGATGTTAGAAAATGTTGACACTCACACATATGGAGATAAAAAAGCTGACCATTATATATGATATCGTGTTAACCACATTTTTGAGAAGTATTTCATAAAGGAAAATGTGACAGTTCAAGCCCAAATGTTGAAAGGTCTCCTATCATTAAGGAAATTAAAAGAAGCTACGACTTTATTGGGTATTCGAAAATCAACCAAAGATAAAAAAAAAATGAAGGAAAATGTGATACAAAATATAAATAGTGTTATAAACTCAACTAGAAGATCTAGACATAAAAAAATTTCAGTTGTACGTAGAGCAATACATATGGCAGTGGTTTCATCAAGTACTAAAGAGAATTGCTTGGTAAAATCTATGGCACGAGCATTAGGAACCTCGCAAAAAACTTTGCACAAACATCAGAAATTTTGGTTGCAAATAGATGTAAATGATGAACTCACTTGTTGGAGAGCTATTTGTAGGCAACCATACAAAGATAGACTTGGAGAAAATGTTAAAAAAATAATATATGAATATTGGAAGAACAATTCACGTGTTTCGCCAACTGCAAGGCATGTGATGCGAAGAAGAATAACACGAAATCAGTACGAAGAACATGAAAAACATTTCTTGGAAACCACTCAGATAGAGTTGTTCAACAATTTCAAAGAAGAGAATCATGAAATTCATGTTTCAATCAGTGCTTTTGTTCAACAAAAACCATGGTATGTAAAACCTATCACCATACGCGACACTTGTTGTTGTCGTTATCATGTGGAATTTGAGTTATATTATGACACATTCCTTGATTTTGGTAGAAAATTTTGGAAGGATTCACCTCCTCCTTCCACTATCCGTGATTTCATATCTCAAATTCTATGTGAAAGAGAAAGTGATGAACTATTTTACAAAAAGAAATGTGTTGGTGGTAAAAAAATGCGATGATTGTGGAAATTTGACTAAATTTCAAAACAAATATCGTATTGATATAAATGATCAATCATTGTCCAACATGAAATTGAAATGGAAGAGATATGAATATATCCATACATCGATTCAAGGTGCAAATAGTGTTAAAATAATTGAATTACGAGAAGAAGAAATTTTTGTGATAGACTTTTTGAGAAAGTTTGAGGCAGAAATTTACAAATACACCAAGCATTCCCATAGAGCTCGATGGCAAGACTTGCAATTCAAAAAATCTCATGAATTTTTTCCACCAGGGACCATTTTGTCAGTGATTGATTTTGCAGAAAACTACACATTTGTTCCACAAAAATAAATTTAGAGTGAATACTATCATTCTGACCAAGTCTCCATGCTCATCCATATTCTATATAGACATGTTGAACAAAACATCGATCATATAGAAAGAACGAGTGAAAATCGACATATCATTAAAGAATATCACTTTTATATTAGTGACGATCATACACATGATACATATTTTGTACAACATTGTTTTGGAAAAATTTATGATTCCTTGAAAAATCATGGAATAACATTCAATGAACATTGGATATGGTCAGATGGATGCGTAGGTCAATTCAAATATGCACGATCATTCTTTTGGTTGTGTTGTCTTCATAAGAAAACCTGCATTAAACATTGTTGGAATTTCTTTGAGACTGGCCATGGAAAAGGAGAACATGACGGTGCAGGAGCATGCATAAAACGAGTACTTCGAAGATATCAAATGAACCACTCTGCACGCCGACTTGTGAACGCTGAAGAAGTTGTTCAATGGTGCATCGCTTCTCTAAGCCATGAGAAAAACCCATCAAGAGAAGTGCGAAGGTACATTCAATTTAATTTATATTGGAAATCTAATTTTAAACATTGTACATTTATCATGCAATGATTATTTTTAATTGTATTTTGATATCATATTTACAAATTATTTTTCTAATTTTCCATATAAAGATTTTTCTGGCATATTGGAATCGAAGACGTAAATAGATCAATTGGAAATGACGTTGAAACAATAAAAGGAACTCGAAAATTGCATTCAATTCAAACAAAGTTGTCCACAAATGTGTTTGCATTGGATAAAAGAAAATATTCTTGTTTTTGTGATGTTTGCATAGACAACACAAAATCCAATGACATTTGTGAAAACAAAATGTATGTGAACGATTGGAAACATACAAAGCTAAATACAAAGGGCAAAATGTCTGTTGCAATGTTTGAAGAAATGCAATCAGAGGAAACTACAATATCATTCGATGGTGATAGAGTTTCTGATCTTGTTAGAGAAGGTAACATTTGAATTACTTTCTAATGATTTAAAAATCTAGAAATAAATTTAAATATGTATAATTTTGTTAAGTTTATTTTATTGTGCAGGAGATGTTTTTGCTGTAATTGCACCTATTGACAACAATGAAAATGTGAAGTATTATTTGATGCGTTGCACTGAACGAAAAATGAAATTATTAGAAGACTATAATGATCATGGATTTCCATATGAAAGAGGATCTATTATACTGAAAGGTTATTTTTTCAAACAAACTAATCAAAGTGGGAATTTTGTTTACTTTGAAGACTATGAACCTAATTTCATAAGTTGTCAATATAGTCACTTGGTGTGTGCAGCACGCATAAAGTTGATTGAGGTTCATTCAAAGAAAAAAACAAACATTAAGAAATGGAAAATGTCAAAATCCGATCATGAACGGATTATTGAAGATGACATTCCATTGGAATTTTTTTGATTGAACTGCCCAACAATTTATTCTCTTTGGATTATATGTTCTAGAACTTCCAGTACTCAATTAAAAATTGAGCTGCCTTGTTATGTTATCTGTGCAAGTGTTTTCACATGTACAAATTGTTTTGGTACATGCACACTCTAGTATCAACTGAAAGTAGCTTTTTTATACATGCATTGATGAAAAATGTTGCATATATATATATATATATATATATATTTAGAATGAAATTAACTTTTCAAGTAGTTTTACTATGTGCATTGATGAAAAATGTTTCACATACTCAATATATATGTTCTAGAATGCAATTAACTGAAAGTAGTTTTTCTATGTGCATTGATGAAAAATGTTGCATGTACTGGATATATACACGAACTCAATGCACACCCAGTTTTTCTTGTGGGATTTTTTGGTAAAAAGTATCCACAATGTAAATAAATCATCCGTAGTATAATTTTGTATGAAGATTCCTTTCAGAAAAGAGACTCGGAGCACTTCTTTGACTTTTGGTGGGATTTGACCCACATCTCTATTCCTGATTGAAAATCTAGTACAAAATTTGTCTGTCCAATGGTCGAATATGTTCTATGTGCATTGATGAAAAATGTTGTGTACGTATTGGATATATATATATGTTCTATAATGCAATTAATTGTTCAAGTAGTTTTCCCATGTGCATTGATGAAAAATGTTTCACGTACTGAATATATATATTCTAGAATGAAATTAAAACTGAATGGACCATCAATTTACCAATTTATAAATCAACAAGGCTACCTAGTTGAGTGCATTAATGACATTGACCCCAATTCAACAAACATATATCTACTTCTTATATTTCCAATCAAAATTAAAGGGATTTATATGGGAAAGAGGCAGAACATATAGCCTATGAACTACTTTAGTTCATAGGTCAATGAAGGTATCATCATGTGGGAAAATGTTTCAAGAACACTTGATCGTACTTAAAAGTAATCTTAAGATTGTTTTTGATCTTTACATACTACATACTATTGTTTGAGTGAAAAAAAAATTAAAAACTTACCAAATGTACTTCAACCATGTCCAAAACTTGAATTTTAAAAACTTTTTGATTATATCAAAACAAATTACTTCACATGTCATGCCAATTTTAGTTCAACTATCCAATAAAAACATTAAACATTTAACATTATATCACATGCCAAATGTAGATTTAAATGGTATCCAAAACTTAGTTTTAAAAACTTTTTGATTATATCACAACATTACTTCACATGCCTAATGTACTTCAACCATCCAAAACTTGAGTTTTAAAAACTTTTTGATTATATATCACAACATTAATTCACATGCCATGCCAATTTTAGCTCAACTATCCAATAAAAACATTTAACATTATATCACATGCCAAATGTAGATTGAAACCATCCAAAACTTAAGTTTTAAAAACTTTTTGATTATATATCATGCAACATTACTTCACATGCCATGCCAATTATAGTTCAACTATCCAATAAAAACATTTAACATTATATCACATGCCAAATGTAGATTGAAACCACCCAAAACTTGAGTTTTAAAAACTTTTTTATTATATCACAACATTACTTCACATGCCAAATGTACTTCAACCATCCAAAACTTGAGTTTTAAAATTTTTTTGATTATATCACAACATTACTTCACATGCCATGCCAATTGTAGTTCAACTATCCAATAAAAACATTTAACATTATATCACATGCCAAATGTAGATTGAAACCATCCAAAACTTAAGTTTTAAAAACTTTTTTATTATATATCGTGCAACATTACTTCACATGCCATGCCAATTATAGTTCAACTATCCAATAAAAACATTTAACATTATATCACATGCCAAATGTAGATTGAAACCATCCAAAACTTAACCTTTAATTTAACAAAAAATTATAGATCACAACATTAATTCACATGCCAAATGTACTTCAACCATCCAAAACTTGAGTTTTAAAAACTTTTTGATTATATCACAACATTACTTCACATGCCATGCCAATTGTAGTTCAACTATCCAATAAAAACATTTAACATTTAACATTATATCACATACCAAATGTAGATTTAAACCATCCAAAACTTGAGTTTTAAAAACTTTTTGATTATATCACAACATTACTTCACATGCCATGCCAATTATAGTTCATCTATCCAATAAAAACATTTAACATTATATGACATGCCAAATGTAGATTGAAACCATCCAAAACTTAACTTTTAATTTAACAAAAAATTATAGATCACAACATTACTTCACATGCCAAATGTACTTCAAGCATCCAAAACTTAAGTTTTAAAAACAAAACAAATTATAACACATCATTACATAACATGCCAAATGTAGTTCAGAAGCAAAACATTAATTTATAGATGACAACATTACTAGTAGTTCAACTATCCAAAACTTAAAAGTTTTGAAGAACCAAAAAAATTATATAACAACATTACTTCACATTCACATGCCAAAAGTACTAAAACCATCTAAAACTTAACTTTTTGGAACAAAACAAATTATATTAACACTGTAATAAAATATGTCCAAAAATTGTAGATCTCACAAGTATCAAGTATCAAGTTATATATATATATATATTGTGCATCTAGATGATATATAAAAAGTAAACTTAAGACTAGAAATCTTGAAATCAAATCTACAAATCATGTCCATCAAATACAGATGGATGTAGTGTCTTTCTTATCAGAGTCTCAATCTGCGCGCTATCTTGTGAAGCATGGGGAACCTGTACACAATGCACATACAAACATTAAAATTTGATGTTTTAAAAATGAGTGAGAATATATAGAACTTCATATAAAAAACAAAATATAAAAAAAAAATCATGCAATACCTCATGAGGTTCCCTCTGCATTTGTTCGTCTGCTACAAGTTCCCCCATGGGAAAATCTACAACAGTAAATTGTACAATATACATGTACAGTTATATATATATATATTAAAAAATTTCAGATGAAAATGCACATGTGTACATATATAAATTTATTTTCAATAATATTAAAAAAAAAAGTTAGACAACTTGTTCAAATGGTTGAAATGGTGTGGATGTTCCTATCTCCGTCGCTAGAGTCCGTGGATTAAAGAAATCTTCTATAGAAACCTAAAATTCAAAATTTTAAAAGTATAAAATAACTCAAGATCAAGATCTCAATTTATAATAAAACTTAAATAAACTTCAATTTATAAATTATAACTTTTAAAAAAACATATATATATTTAAAAGTGAAAAATTGAATACTTCTGCAGGTGAATTTGGGACATCTCCTAAGAGAGGCTCCAAAAGAAAATCTCCAAAAACCTAAAATTCAAAAAAATTAAAATAACTCAAGATATAGATATATATATCTCAATTTTTAATGGAAATTTTTGAGGTGGAATATATATATAACTTAAACATAAATTTTAAAAGTGAAAAATTGTCCATACTTGTTGTGGATGTGGCACATCTCCTAAGGAAGTAGAAGGTACATCTCCCAAGGAAGAAGAAGGTACCGCCATCCCAAAAGATGTAGAAGGTACATCTCCTAAGGAAGAAGAAGGTACCGCCATCCCAAAAACATCGGACAAAATTAGAATCTGTTAAAACATTTTATTATTATATATGTACATGTACATGTGTGCACAATTATTTATTTTAAAAATATCACTTAAAAAACACTAACATTTGTCAACATATCTTGATGGTGAGACCCATCTTCATTGTTTGAACCAGAGGCCCCGAACGTGATATTAACATTTTCGTCATTCATCATGCGTGACAACTGCAAATGGTGTTTTAACATATAATGATACATTTTTGTTAGATTAATGTACATACAAATAAATGTATACATGTATTTATTACAAATTGTACACATGTATGTGTTAAAATAATTGAACCCTAAGGTCATTAACACATACCGTTCCTGTGTCCTCTTCCTCATGAAGAATTAAGTCTTGCCAACCATTGCGACAATTATTTGCATATATTCGGAGATCTTCAAAATTCATGTTGTCAATCTCTTCATCTATACAATACACAAAATTGGCATGTGCAATCTCACGTGCTCTTTGTCGATTTATACAAACATCGACTCCACCCAATCCGCTGTAAACATTGTCGATCATGACATCCCTTGCTTCTCGACTTATTTGAGAAGTTGAATCCATCTCTGAAAGCAGAGTTTCAACCTGAAAATTTCGACTCACCAATGGCGGCTCAAGGCGAGGCAACTCCACATCTCGCTAAGCACCTTACTGTCATACAATTGACCTTTCCCCGCACCAAAAAATTCTGATGGAAGGTCATTGTAATTGGGTTTCATTTTCAAAAAAAAATTGCGTAAAAAATTTGTGCAAAATAAACAAGAACCTCGTTGTTCCATGGGAGCCTTCCATAGGCCACAAGGTGCCTATCATACAAATAGTGAGCTATATCGGGGTGCTTGAAATATTGCACCTTCAACATTTTTCTTTTTGGCCCTTCCTTGAAATTAAACATTGACTTCGCCATTTCTTTTGTAACTTTTTGTTTTACATCCTCCCATTTATCAGGACCCATTACTATTTCCTTTCTCTTTCTCATGACTTCTACAAATGTATCAGTCGTTGGCCCAATATTTTTGTACACATTTACTAGTTCGCCCAATGAATGTGTAACTATTTCGAGGCTTTGTCGACTCTCAGCAGGTAGAGTCAAAGCCACGAGATCTCTCTACAATTTTGCATGAAGTTGTTAACACCTTTCTAAGGTGCATTGCGCCATGTTTCTTTCCCATGGTATATCAGAAATGTCGGCTGGATAAGTTGTGGTGGGTAGACAACCTTCTTCTTGAATGTAGCATTCTACACTGCGTCTATTTTGACCAACATTTGGAACATTTTCAACCTCTGCATCAATATATATATAATTTTGTATATTAGAAAAAACACATGTAAACAAATTTGTACAAATTCAATGAAAAAAATATTGATATTGATGGCAACCTCAACGTGGTTGGCTAGCATCTTCTCCACCCTGAAACTATTGAGAACTAGAATGACCCTACTGAGAACTAGCACCACCAGTCGTTGATTGGCCACCGGGGGAATAAATATCACCACCTTCACGCAACCTACTACCACTTATTGATGGCCCTCTAAGGGGATTTGAACCACCACCAACCTCTCGAGAGGAGAGAGAAGCTTCATAAACAAATACGAATTTATAATCAATTGAAAAATACATGCATACATATAAATACACGTGTACATATTCATTGATTAAATTGTGTTAAAACCATATCACGACTGGGTGAAACATGGGCATCCATGGATGGAGTAGAGACCCTTCTCTTCTTATTAGCTCCTAAAAAATAAAAAATGAAACTTATTAACAACTAATTTAACTCACAAAGTTGATAAAAAATCAATTCCATATGTACACACATGTATGGAGATTTAAGATTATATTTAAATTTACCATGAACAACTCTCGATCCCGATCCCTGATCCCCCCTCTCATAGAGATATGGGATTCTGTTGATCTTCGTCGTTCATCCTCCATGATATATATATCTACGGTGGACATTTACAATTATTTTTTTAAATAACTAATTTAAATTAAATTCAAAATAAATTTCAGAAAATTAATGTAATTTAGTGTAAACAAATTATGTAAAACAAAACTTTCAAAGCACTAATTGATGTGTGAAACTCAATTTAAGAAAAAAAAGTTATAAAAATGATAAGTTCACCAAATTGTGTTTTACATGGTGGGAGCACACTTGGTATAAAATTGAAAAAAACACATTGTCATTAAAAAATAAGTGAAACTCCATTTAAACAAAAAATTGTTGAAGTCCCCGCATTTTAATTTCATAAAAATGTGAAGTTCACCACTTGTTGCAAATGTGAAGTTCACCAAGTTGCACTTTACATGGTGTGGTGGGAGCACACTTGGTATATAATTGAAAAAAGCACATGGTCATTAAAAAAGACGCATTTATAAGTACAAAACACACACATATCCAAGATATGTTACAATGTCCATCAATAAATTTTGAAGGAGAGCGTCTCAACACTAATTCATATTTGAGAGATGAATCTTGAATTTTTGAAGAAGAGCGTCTCAAAACTAATTCATCTTTGAGAGATGAATCTTGAATTTTTGAAGAAGAGTGTCTCAAAACTAATTCATCTTTGAGAGATGAATCTTACATTGGAATTTCCCCGTATAATTCTAATTCATCTATTAATTCATCTTTGATAGATGAATCCTGAATTTACATTGCCCCACGCAATAAATTAGCAGACATCTTATTCACATTTGTACAATGCCTTATACTAAAAAATTGAAATTGGCTAACAATATTGTTTGCTATTCCATGCAGTTCTTTTAGCCTCTCCTTCTTAACTTGGTATACGCCATTCATCTGGTTGCACACAAGTTCAGAATTGGTGAAAACTACAATTCCATTTGATCCATACTCCATCGATGTTCCCAAGCCTTCTATCAATCCAATATAATATGCCTCGTTTTTTGTTGTTATTTCTTGGTATATTCATTTTCCTTTGGATGACTTTGCTAGTCGCAATATTGGAAAGCACATATGTAATCACTGCATTCCTTGGATTGGGATAGCAAGAAAATTCTATGCATAATTTCCATTTTTCAACCATATTTAATGGTTTTCTTATCCCTAAAAAAAACAAATTCAATAAAAATATATATATTAAATTGACATTTATTGCAAATGCATGGGAGAAATGAAAAACTTATATTTATATCTATTCCAGAGATTGACTGTAGGGTCATTTACTAGATATGTCACCTTTCATAAAAGATGAGATCCAGAGGCTACCTGGCCCTTTACAGACTCTACTTATAGAACTACCATGGATATGAAAATGAAAAACTTCTAATTACATCTATTCTAGAGATTTAATGTAGGGACATTTACTCTTAGGTTAAAACCTATGTTTTGTATCAAATCACTTTTGGTTTCAATGGGAAACTTTTATGGCTAATTTGTGTTTTACATGTTGAATTTAAAAGGTTTTTTCTCTCTCATTGTTTGAGACCATGGATATGAAAATGAAAAACTATATACTTCGTTAAAACCTATGTTTTGTATCAATTTATTTTTTGTTTCTAAATACTATATACATGTTGACTGTTAAAACTTATGTTTTGTATCAAATTAATTTTTGTTTCTAAATACTATATACTATACACAACATGTTCCCTCTATTGTCTGGTCTCACCAACTTGTGCTCACAAAACAATGAAAAATATTCTTCCTTCATCCTCCTTATAAGATTTTTGACCCATCTAAATTTCACAAGTTTATTTTTGGAACTCCGACATGGGATTGACTAGTTAACTGAGTCTAAGTTACTCATGCAACTCATCCTAGCCACAAATAACCTTTGAGACTGGTCACTAGTCCTTTTCCAAATCTAACTCACACTAGGAGACAAACAACTGAACCTCCAACTATTTGCATGAGTTAAATTTCTTCATGAACTCGCCCTAACTTTTAGGAACTCATTTTAAATTATAGGAAATTGTCCTAACTTATAGGAATTTGTTCTAACTTATAGGAACTTGTGCATGCTATGGACATGACTTATTTTGGACTCTTTTCCTAAGGAAAAAGTCAAATAAGACCTTCACTCACTACTTTTTAACACTCCCTCTTAGCAAGGAAGGTGCTTCTGGAAGAATCTCGACCACCTGGATCTATCTCGAACACTACCATGTTCTCCAGTATTGCAACTATTCCCTATGAACTAGATTATTTCCCTACTTTCTTCTGCAAAACCTAATCTGAAGACCTATTCTTTCCCGCCATGCTCTATGAGTTCATCACTTCAGTTATAAGTGGCATATACCCTATGTACCTATGTGGTTGCTTCTTCCAGTTGAAGGTGATACTGGAAGATCTAACTCTCTCCTAATATCCCTTAAACAAATCATATACCCACTTGGCTCAAACTCTCCCTATACTAGGAGTCACCTACTGAGTGGCCACCTCCACTCACCCTGGGCTATGGTCATCATCATCCTACTAGTCAGGCTCCATATTAAGAACTCTATCTTGCTCTCACTCAACCACTACTTCTCTAATTTGTGATCTCCCTTGCTTTCTACTCAAGGTTACACCTATCTCTACCTATAACTTGTAGAGATTATTCACCCTGGCACCTATCTACTTCTGACTTTTAAAAACTAAGTTTTCAAGGAAGTAATTACCTCTGCTGAAGATGACATCATAACCCTTGTCCTCAAGGGTAGATACCGAAGCGATATTATGACTCAATCCCGGAACATAGAGAACATCTCTAATATGAAGAGGATTACATGACTTCCTCTTAACACTAATAGTGCCCAATCCTCTGGCTACATATTGATCATCATCTCTTATCTCTATCTGAAACTGCATGTCCTTCTCCTTCAGGCGGTTTAAATTCTTCTTCTTCCCAGTCATGTTGAAGGATGCTCCAAAATCAATATACCATATATTTTTATTTGTTGAGATTGTCATGCAAGAAATTAATGAGAAATATTTCTTGAACTAGGAAGAAAATGCAGCTATCTTTGTTGATGCAGCTACATTATCCTTACTAGACTCCTTCTTCCACTTAGGACACTTAGTGTCATATTTTCCAAATCACGGAAACGGAAGCACTTGATATTTCTTAGATCCTTCTTCTTTCCCTTCTGGCTAGACTTGACTACTTCTTGACCCTATTTTCCATTGGCCTTGCCTTTTTCTCCCAGGGAAAAGTTTTCACTGTCCTTTTTCTTCATCAATCTATCATCTTTGGTTTCTCTCCTGGTCTCCTCATGCACACTGTCAATCCATAACCTTTCCAACTGGGAGACTTTTCTCTACCACTGATAGCATCCTGGAACCCATACCAAGACTTATGAGGTCCTAGTAGAGAAAAACTCATAAGGCAATTCTCTAGTACAATCACGCCTACACCATGTAGCTCATCTCATACCTAAGTGAACTTTAATAAATACATGATGATGGGCTCATCCTTGATCATTTGGATATTCTTCAACTTCTCCTTAAGACAAAGCTTCTTGGTATTACTGGTACTCTGATATAGTTCTAAAATAGTTTTAAACATCTCAAAATTTGTCATCTTCTCATGGATATGAGGAACTATATGATCTTTGACCCCTTCTAAGATAATCCTCCTTTCCTTGATATCATTCTTAGTATGTTCGGTCAAGTGTTGGGGATCTTATGATGGTGGTATAGCCTAATTCACAAATTCTCCCACCCTATTTATCCGTAAATAAATTGTTCTTAACACCTCTTTTTTGATCCAAAACCCTTTCATGAGATTATAAAACTAGTATCTACATCGGAATGTATATAGCACCCAAGTTCCATGTCTCTTTATGGTGTCATGATAGTTGTAGCATGATTTGGTCACATTTCAATCAAAAACTTCATTTGGCCTTTCGATGAACAATTCGTTATCATGTAGGTGTGAACTTCGAATTCATCGGAACTTTATTTGTAGTGATGTGACATGCATTCCATTGACACTCTCATAACTCATGATGGTCTCATCACATATTTTTTTTAATAAGGCTTTCCACAGTTGTATACCATGTATGTCGAAAAAATGGGCTTCATTCTTCGCCTTTTGAATTTGAATTTGTTTTCCCTTTTTCTTCCAAAGCATGTGTGTTATAGTATAGTCATGTTTCCCATTCATATGTGTAGTGTTATATATGGTATAATTATTCCCAAAACCCTACATATAAATAAATAACAAAATTATCCCACTTACACTAAATAAAGTAATTGTTTTATCAATCAAACATTTAAACCTTAGATGCCTAATAATGCAAATGTGCATTCTTAATAAAATGTGCACGTAGTGTGAGTGTCCCTAAGGCCTTTGGAATCATCATATTCAAAACACTTGATAGGGTCATAATTTTGAAACTTTGAAGACCGAATGACTTGGAATTGGCATTGACATGTGCTTGGTGAAAATAATATTTAAGGATGGATATTATATGATCATTTAGGGTTAACAAGTCTGTAAGAAAAATCACAGCTTCCCAAACACTAACTAGATTTGGGAGAAACCATGTTCATCAATCACACACTATATCTCCCTATGAAATTTCAATTGAAATATTGGGTTTGAGGGCACATAAGGCCTGCAACGCCTCATTAGAGAAACCTCCCTCAAAAACCCTAATTCATCAGTGTGGTATGCGTCATCTGAGTGGGTGTATTAACCAGGTTTGATATGAATGAGTTATGGGGGATCGACCAATTAAAAAATCGATCATAACCCTAACGACCCAAGACCAATAGAGGGGCCCCAATATTTTGAATATGCCCAAAATTTTTGGTGTTGTTGTAGCGGCTACAATAGTTAGCTTTCCTTTGGAAAGAATATGAAAGTGCATGCAATATTATAATAGCTTTTTGTTAGAAAGATGGCACTTGATAGTGATATGCATGTTACTAATGCATGTGAAATGATTTTAAATAAGAAATTTCATGACATATTGTTTATTTTTTATGTATACACACAATTAGATGTTGAAGAGTCACCAATAAAGATTGATTATTGGTTTTTTAAAATTTTATCTAATCATGATATAAAAGTGTTCTGAAGATAGCAATGGCATGAAAGGATGGTGACTTGTGCAAAGGATAGAATATTTTTAACACTGTGGTAGGTAAATAACTAATGGTTCATGCATATTGGGCTGTGTGAGTCGCATCATGGTCCACTGATAAAATAACCAGTCCACAAATATATAAAGATTGAAGATCTGTCGGTAAATGATATCATGATGATTGTGAGGGGTGAACACCCTAAGGAGTGTTTAAGAATATAATTAAACGTTTGTTGGTTTTCGCCCTACCGGGTTCCAGGGTATATTGGTGTCTAATGATGTGGTGCATATTGTGCAATTTTTATGATGTCAATTCCTTGTATGATGTGATGTTTATATTATCTAGAATGTGATTAACTAACGAAGTTAAAATAATCATGAAATTGATGCAAGGTTACATTAGAAAGTTTATATTTATATGCTACAATAATGGTTATTAATGGTTATGTAACTTAATATTCCTTTACTAAAGTTATTCTATGTAATAATGACAATTCTATCTAATGGTTAATGAGGAATCTAGAATAGTAATTTAAATAGTAAAAATTCCTAACTCCATACATTTTTCATGCTATGTTATTGGGTAAGTTACAATAAGCTAGTTTTCATTCAAATTGCTAAAAAAAACTTAAATCCTTAAGTCCCTTTAAGTTTAATCTTAGTTAGTAAAAAAATAATATTTTTTTAATGGAAAAAGAATTATAAATATTTTGATGTTTCAGTCAACCTGAGATCTTGAAAAAAAATTCACTTTAATTTTATTTGGAAATATCACAAGAACAAAAAATACTTGATTTCACTATAACACCTAATTATTCTAATGTATAAAAATAAAGCTTATTAAATACTTTAAAATTATATTTTTAATTGACTTAATCATTTAATATATCTAATATAGTATAAAATGAATACTTAAAAATATAAAATTACTATTTAAAACATAATCAATATTTAAAAATATAAAATTAGTACTTAAAACATAAATGTGTAATTTGGTTAACAATATTTTATTAAAATAAAAGTAAAGAATATCCCAAACTAATTTATCATGTGAGCTAAAAATAAAGAATATACCAAACTAATCTACTAATTGTATTTAGTGAGCTTACTTTTATTTTTAAAATGGTGAAAATTTTGAAATTTATTATTTTTAAATTCTGTATAGTAAAAAATAGAAAGGGATTCGAATCTTTGAAGGAAACCATGTTTTTTAAACGTAAAATTTTACACGATGAATGCTTTGAAGTTTATCATTTTTAAAAACTAAATTGTGTGCATGTTTGAAATTTTTTATTTTTAAAAATTTCCAAAACTAAAAATTTGGAATTTATTTCTCTTTAAATTAAATAATATGGAATGAATTGTAAATAAAAGACAAAAATATTATAGAATGTAGAATAAATTATGAATAAAAAGTAAAATAAATTATAAATTAATAAATTAAAAATATTATAAATTTATTGTGTCTTTTTTTAATCTCATCATTGTAATCATTGTAATATATATGTGTGGGGAAATATATTATATTAAAAGTGAAGCATTTTTATCTAATTTGAATATTATTAAAGAATCATCTAAATTTAAATGTATTAAGCACTTAAAGGAATTAAATTTCTCAATATTTAAATATATTTTTGAGTGAGTAGAGATTTGCACATCTAAAGATTTGACTCCTTTTTGCTCTTAGTAGATCCAAATATAATTATGAACAACTCTCTCTCTCTCTCTCTCTCTATATATATATATATATATATATATATATATATATATATATATATTATTTTTTCATGAGTAAAAAATTAGAGAGAGAGAGAGAGAGAGAGAGAGAGAGAGAGAGAGAGATAGATAGAGATATTTACACACGTACCCCTATTTCTTTAAGCAAAAATTAAAATGTAAGGAAAATGAAACTAAAAAATACATTACACATTACATGTTTTACTCACAATTAACTTATAATTAAATTAATTTTATTGACATCATTAAATATATTAAAACTGACTATAAAAAGTTAGTTTTTTAATTTATTAACATTTTTTTGATTTAAACTAACTTAAAATAATATGCTTGTATGTTTCAAGCCTTTATCTTAGAACCTTTTGAGCATAAAAATAAAATTCTAAAGATTTATGAGTAATATTTTACCTTCTTAAACGTAGATAAACCATTTTTAGTCATAGTGGACATTAAGCACCACCACCACCATCATGTTTGTGTGCCTATGCCTTTGGGAGAGAGCGAGAGAGATTCCATAAGAGAACACTAATTGATCGGATTTTCTAATATTAATCCCAAAAATAAATTCTTTAATTAGAAATATCTTCTATAGTTTCTCTTATCATTTTAAAAACTAAATTGTGTGGAAGTTGGAAATTTTTTATTTTTAAAAATTTCCAAAACTAAAAATTAGAATTTATTTTTCTCTTTAAATACAATAATATCCAGTCATAAGTCATAGTCGACATTAAGCATCACCACAACCATATTTGTGTGTGTAAAAGAAAGAGAACAAGAAAAATTCCATAAGAGAACACTAATAGATCAAATTTTCTAATAATCATTCCAAAAATAGCTTCTCTTATTAGAAATATCTTTAATAGATTCTCTTATCATTTTTAAAAACTAACTAAATTGTATGCAAGTTTGAAATTTTTTATTTTTAAAAATTTACTAAAAATTTGGAATTTCTTTTACTCATTAGATAAAATAATATAAGATGAATTATAAAGAAAAGATAAAAAAAAGTATATAATGTAGAATAAATTATAAAGAAAATGTAAAATAAATTAAATAGATAAATAAAATAAAAATATTATAAATTTATTATGTGTTTTTCTTTTAATATCATCATTATAATATATATGTGTGTGGGGAAAAATATATTATATTAAAAAAAAGTATTTTTACCTAATTTGAATATTATTAAAGATTTATCTAATTTGGATGTATAAATTTCTCAAGGTTCAAGCCTGTTTTTTAGTGAATAAAGATCTGTATATCTAGATATCTAATTTTTCTTAGCTCTTGATAATCCAAATATACTTAGATCTATGCTGCTTTAAACAAAATATATATATATATATATATATATATATATATATATATATATGAAATGAAACTACAAAACGCATTACACGTTTTACTCACAATTAACTTATAATTAACTAAATATTATTTACATCATTAAATATATTAAAAACAAATTATAAAAAGGTCAATTTTCACTGTCCTTTTGATCTTGATCAAAGGATGGGGTGAAAAACACACAGCAGAGGCATATCCTTGTTTACTTTTTGGTTACTTATTACATTTTTTGAACACAGATTTTTATGTTAATATTGCTGCTATACACAATCTGTATCTATTTGGACATTTATCAGATGTATTTATTTTTGCTATCCTGATATAACTTTTTTTGCTGATATGAATATGCCCTCTACATATACAACATGTAACTTTTATTTATATTAATAGAAGTTACGATTTTTCCTGTGGAAAATCATGATTTGCCTCATTAAGAGTTAACTAGCATTAACTAGTTAAAGACAATTTTCTTATTTTATTTTTTTATTTTTTAATTCTGGCAAGAAAGACTCAATTGTATTGTCTATGAAACAAATGTATTATTTTACTTTGGTTACTGAGTTAATGGGAGGAACAAATGAATGGAAAGAAAATATTTTAAGTCAATGGTAAAAGTTTCTAAAATAGGAGGTGGTTAAATAGCTTGGAGAAACAGCTTACCTACCCTAGGGATAAAGGGAAATCCTGTGAGAGGGGCAGGGTTCTGTGAATTTTGGTAAGGAGGGTGAAGTATTTTTTAGAGCTCATGTAAGAGGACCAGTTTCTTGAAAATAGCTTCGCAACCCTCATGGAACTAGATTTTCTCGATTGTGATCGGATTGGCTCTAGAGGTCGCAGCTGGTGAAAAATTCCACTGTTATCCCATGGCACCGTCCAGAATTCTGGAGCTAGGGGGCAGGAGGGGGACGTCATAGCCTCCCTTGATGTTTGGGAGGACCAATGCTTTAAGAGATTATTTTTCCAAATAAGTATGCATAATTTCAGGTGTAATCTTAACTATGGAGTTTGAAAGGTTGTGTTCATGACTATACATGCGTCTTATTTTTTGAAATATTTTAGTTTTCTTGTTAAGATTTAATATCGTAGCTGTTATGCGGGAACCGGCATGTTTTCTCATATTAAATGTATTCTAATTATTCATAATAGTGTGGAGTAATACTGTAATAAGTAGTGAGATTTCAATACCATATTACATTTAACTGGTTCTAAGTTTTTTTGAATTAAGACTCTACAAGGGTTATTTGTTTTTTTTTTTTTAAGAAAGAGTATGGTGTTTTCTTGACCCTATCGGAACCTATAGTATTAACTCAGTACTGTTACGAGCACATTGTTTAAATAAATTACAGAAATACTATAAAGTGGCTAATGCTGAGAACGTGAAACACCTGATGGTATAGTATGTATACTATGGTTACATAGAATCTTTAAACTTTGGAAAAACTGTATCTGTAGGGAATAATAGTGCAGGAGGCTTAGATCATGGGGTGAAGGATTTGGGACGAAACCCTACCCGTTCCCTTGCCTTTTCAACAAACAATTCTATACACAGTCCTTGTAACGGTGGACCGGACACCGTAGAACCTAAGTGGAAATGCAAGTATGTAAGCACAAGGCGATGCGTAAAACACTGACAATCTGTTCAAAGGTATGAATAGAGAAATCTTTATAATCAAAAGTAGAAACCCTCGACGTTGTGACAAGCAGTGAGGGAGTAACCTTCGTGACCGAAAACCTTTGTGTAAACAGAGAAAACAAAATCGCCAGGAGAACCATCGGAATAATGAAACTCGTTGAAAACATAAAATCCGAGTGTTAGCACTTGGAAAACTTAAATGAATAAGGCGCGTAGCCTGTGCCGTAAGTAATAAAACAACAGGGACCAATCCTCCATTAAACTATGTTTAATCCTTGCCAGAATAGTTAGCATGTAGCATAGAAGATAAACTTACAACAAATGTATCAACGAAAAATGTGGAAAACTACTCTATTACCCAAAACAAAGGTCTCGCACCTGTAGAGCTACAAGAATAAGATTCGAAGAAGATTTATGTATATATTAACAAAAAAATAAGTAGGCACCATGTTCACAAATTTACGGATAAACTAAATAGGCTTCCGGGGCCTTGGCCAAAATAGTGTATCTAGAAATGGATTCACTGTCTCGGTAACTCGGTCGACATTACCGATACATGTATTACAATGGTATCAAAACATAGAGTCTAAACATAAAATGAAAATTGTCTGCTACGAGTTCATAAACCCTAACTGGGTAGTAAATAACCCAAACTGTTTTTCTAAGCATGCCAAGGACGCACGGCTACCGAATGCTGGATTCAACACAGAGTACCTGTGAACAGAAGGAGCAACATAAGCCGCGGCAGGCGAGCAAGTTATGAAAGACTGGAGGAAGGGTTTGGCGAAGAAATGCTAACCTGCAAAGAACACAGAAACTGTTAGAGAACGTAAACCATCTAACAGTTTAAGTTGGTAGTATAATCATTACCCATAAAAGGGAAAGAGAGTCGAACCAATTTGAATAGGGAATGGACAACTATGGAGAGGCTCACCTGTTTGAAAGTATAAAAAAAAAAAACTCTGCAAACCTGGAATTGGTAAATTGGGTTATTAAAGTTGGCCCTAGGGTTTGTAAACGAGAAAATCATAACCTGGTGATAAATTAACGGAGGAAGATAAAACCATGAGCAGGATTAGAGGGGAAGCCAGAGTACCTTAGTGTCGAACCGCCTCCAGGTTAGCCAAAAGGGGTAAGCTTCTCGAGCAAATTTAACTGCACAAGCTCATAAACTATAGATAAACCCTGTATGAATACTAAAAAAAATGGAAATAACCGTGAGCTGAAATAAGTTCTTAGCGCATGAAATCAAACAGCAGTTTCGTGGGGATTAAGCCGATGGACAACAGCTGACTTTTAGACCCTGCTCGCAACGAGAAAACCACGAGGAGCCGAAAACAGCTTAGCGCGCTACATGAAGAGGTGTCGCTTACCGCAAAAAATACTCACATAGGCAAGATCCTCCGTATCTTTCCCCGCACGATGGAATTCGAGGCTAATAGCACGCCGTCTCTGCAGTAACAATGCACCGCTACGCCATATGGATTTGACACCTTTGCCTCGGCGGAGAGGAATCTCAAGCCATGTGGCAAGTCTTCCCTTAATCCAAGACAAGCCTCTTAAATATCCCAGTAATGACTAAGATCTCGTTGATAAGCATATATATGAATCGCGTTGAATGACTTGGCTAATGGTGTTAATTACCAAGTGTAGAGGACGATAATAATAACACAAATTAAAATTACACGCTTGGTACCAAGAGATTCATACATTTGGAAAAGCGATGCAATGATGCCAACTCAGAATTTCGAGTTTGGTGCAGATAACATTAGATGTAAAGTGCTTAGAATCAATATTCAGCCTGGGTAACAAAGGTAGTTGGTATATAAGTTAGTTTATGTTATGAGAAATAAAAAAAAAAATTATTTGAGTAAATAATTCTATTGGTGATTGTGACATAAAATAAACTTCCACTGCAGTAAATAGTAAATTAATATTTACTAAGGTTACTAGGGGTCATAACACATTATTTTTAAAAGTTTGGAAATTCGGTTTGAAATTTATTTTACTTTTTCAATAGTGTGAAATGAATTATAAATAAAAATTAAATCTATTGTAGAATGTAGAATGAATTATACATAATAAAATAAGATGTTGTATAAAATAAAATAATTTATAAATAGAGATATTATAAATTTAGATGTAAATATTCTTTAAATTTAACTTTTTTATATTCTAATTTTGATTTTATTAATAAAATTATTTAAAATTATAATTATGTCCAACCAAGTATGATATAGATGTTGCAAGGGGAATGCTTAACATTTTCACTAAGTCAAATTACATACATAAATAATATATATATATATATATATATATATATATATATATATATATAGAGAGAGAGAGAGAGAGAGAGAGAGAGAGAGAGAGTTTTTTGTGATTCATGATTATCAAGCAAAACTCTTTAGGATAGATCACATCAGTTTTTGGATCAAGGAGTTTTGATAAGGAAAAAAATGGAAAATGAGATCAACATACCACATGTTTATAATAAAGATGCAATTCTAAATTCCAAACTGCTATGAAATTAAATAATAATAAAATAAATCAAAATATTATATAATATAATAAATAATAAAATTAAAAGAAAAATTTTCCATTCTATTTAATATATCTTATTCAAATAATAAATAAATTAGTTAGAAACAACCTCAAAATTATAAAAATTATAAAATAAAAATTTAAGAAATAACAAACTATGAAATTCAATATGATAAGGAATATTATCTATTTTAATAAAAATTATTATATAAATAAGAAAATATAAAAGAGGAAAACTATTTAATATAATAAATAATGTTTAAAATTAATTAATTAATTGAAATAATAATGATAACAAATAAAGAGCCAATAACATAAAATAAAATATATTTAAAAAAATGAAGGGGAAAAGCCAAGGAATATAGGGATGGAATCTAAGAGCTATTGATAGTCCATTCATCATTTATATTTAGCATATTAGATATTTTCTCGATCTGGATGGCTTCCCTGATGGAAATGATCAATATTAACACGAATATATGCGGTGTTTAGTATTTTCATGTTCATCTAAAGCAGAGGAGTAAGTCTTGTGGTGTTTAATATTTTCATGTTCATCTAAAGCAAAGGAGCAAGTCTTGCAGTGTCTAAGGTTAGTGACGTGCTCTTGAATCTTTTGATTTATGGACGGATCTGTTTCACCAATGTAGGGGGTCCCACAAGAACAAGGAATCAAATAAACACCCCTGATTTTAAGGAACTACCAATGGTTTGAAAACCATTCGTGGAGCCATGAATGGCTTTAGCTGAACATGCTGAAAATACTAAACACCACATATATTTCCATCAATCGTAAATTAAGGGAAGTTATCCAAATTGTAGCAAGATCTAATAAACTAAATAGAGATAATCGATGGAATAGATCGTTTCCCCTCTTTATATATATTAATTTAATTTAATTTTTTTAGCTATGTATTTGTTATTATTATTATTTCAATTAATTAAGAAATTAATTAAAAAAAAATATTTTTTATTTTAATCATTATTTATCCTATTAAATAATTTTTCTATTTTATATTTTGTAAGTGGTTATTTCTTAGATTCTTCTTTTATATTTTTTAGATTTGTGAGGTTTTTTTTTACTAATTTATTAATTAATTGATTTAGATATATTAATAATAAAAGAAAATTTTTCATTTAATTTTATTATTTATTATATTATATAACATTTGGAATTATTTTATTATTATTTAATTTCATAATTATTTGGAATTTACGGTTTCATTCTTTTAGTGATGATGAAACTGAGTTCAAAACAGGTTGATCCAAAAACTGATCCGGAAGAGTTTTGCTCGGTAATGTAAACATTTTAAGTTTAAAATAAAATACTAAATAAATATAAAAATTACAAAATAAAAATAACTAAAAAAATAAAAAGGGCCTAGAGGGATCAAATCTCTTGATATGCAAACTTCTTTTAAAGTGAAAAGAGCTTTGATCATGCTTAGATCTACACAGGTATACTTATCAATTTAAAATATGTAACATAAAATAAATAGTAGTTATAAATTAAAATCCATTTTATTTTATAAATTAAAATAATGATTAAGTAACAATATTTGAATTTAATTTGTAAACATATAAAAAATTAATATTAACAATATAGTAAGATTCTTAACTATAAATATTCAATCCATTTTACGTATTATTAACTTCTAAATAGAATTTCCTACCACAGATCAATACCATGTATCCAAAAACCATAACTCATTAAAAAAAATATTATTAATATTTTATTTTAATTTAATTTTATAACTTTTTTAAATTAAAACTTAACACTTACAATAAACATAAGCCGACATATATTCACCCATTTTACCATAGATACTATGAACTTGTAAATATGTTTCTTTACAATATTATGGGTCAATATCATAACTTATCAATACCACTTTCCCAAAGACAACAATTCATTTTAAAATCAAAATATTTTATAAATATTTATTTTTATTTTTATTTTATAATATTCTTAAAATTAAATCTAAAAGCAAAAAACTATAGGGAGATTTGTAAATGTCTGTAAAAATTTACATGGCTCAATTAAAAAATAATATTTTTTTACTAGATAAAAGAATAAAAATATAAAAAAAAATTAATAATTAACAATGATAGTAATCAATAAAACATTTTGAATTCATTAAATTATATAAAACTAAAAATAAAAATAAAAATAAAATATGAAATATAACATAAATAATTATAATAATAATTAATAATAAAACTAGTTTAAAGCTATTTTAAATGTGGATTTAGATTTCTCAAGATAAAATTTCTTAAGATAGAAATTTCTTTAAAATTGAAAAAGAAATTAATTTCTCTGGGTGCTAAATAAGTCCAAAAATAAATCTAAACTAGTTAGGTTTATTTTTTTAACATATATTAATATAAAAGAAAAAAAATATATATTTAAAAAATTAAATTATATTAAAAAGGAAACACCTTTTACGTTATGTGAATATTAATAAAAAAAAACTGTGAAAATCATAATACATTTTAGGGTTTCCATCTTCCTTAAGCAAAAGTCTCCACTAATTTCAATGCAGAATCTAACGAATAAAGTAAAGTACATGTAACATACACCTATAACTTCACATGGAAATGTAAGGAGTTAAATAAATTTATACAAGTTACTCACGGGTAACTATCCATTCACTATTAAATATTCCTTACTCATCATTACATAGAAAGTTCATCAGTTTACAATGTTGTCATGCATACAAACATATATAAATATTCATTAATTTCAATAATGATTAGGGTATGAGTGCAACATTTCCAATTCCCATAATGTTCTGTTACCAACAGACTAACACACAAAGTAATTACCATAATCACTTGTTCACAACTTTCAAATAGCTTTAGTGAAAATCGATTCGTGCATATAACTTTCATTAGTTAGTCATTCATAACTAATCAATGTTATTAATAATCTTAATGCATCAATGACACGAATCATTCAAAAATTATTCATTCAATGCCACTAATAACCTTAACGCATCCATGACGACTCATTTAGAAACTAGTCATTCAACTAGTCATTATAGTCAAGTCTCACTACATGACTCATTATGTATTTTTAACATCTAAAATGTTTTATTCAATTTAATTTTAAAACATTCTATCATCCTATTCAAGGACTTTCCTCATCTTTTTCATTCATGCATTAGTTTCAAGTAGTGCATGGTAACTTTAGTTATGTTCACTAAATGTATGAGTAATATGTCATATACCCAATGTTAATAAACAACTCTCACTTTCACTAGTGAGTACTTAGGTTGTTCGTACAACAAAGGTTTTATTGTCTTCTGACTTTCACTAATGAATACTTAGGTTTTTCATAAGTACAACAAAGGTTTTATTGTATTTTATCCTCAATAGGATTCCAATGTTATGAAAACTATTTTGCAACAACATTTATTACAAATTACTCTTTAATGTAGTTATAAACATGAATCACACATCTCATGTCAAGAGTAGACTACTGCATATATCATTCAATATGTAGATTGCTAGAATCATATATCAATCAATATGTATATTTCTAGAATCATACCTTAACTAATGACAATTAGTAGCATACCTCAATTTCTTTTTTCTTAACAAGCCCCAAAGGTGCTAGTGCTGCAACCTTTAGCTCTAATACCACTTGTAACATACACCAATAAATTCACATGGAAATGTAAGGAGTTAAAAAAATTATACAAGTTACTCATGGGTAACTATCCATTCACTATTAAATATTCCTTACTCATCATTACATAGAATTTTCACCAGTTCATAGTGTAACCTTAGAATAAGAATAGTAAGTTACTTAACCATTAACAACCTCTATTGTAGTACATTAACTTAATACTGTATGATGTAACCTTCCACTCATTTCATTATTCATGTAATCATCACATACTTGGCATTATGAACATCACAACAAGAAAGGAATCAACATCATCACCTTGATACAATAACCAATCATGTCATTGAACACCAATATACCCTGGAAACCTTGTAGGGTGAAAACCACCAATGTTTAATTTTATTATTAAATGCTCGTGAGGGTGTTTAGCCCTCACTCAATGGCTTATAAGGGATGCCATCCGTTAAACATCGTTATAAATCTTACAAGTAAATATACAAATACCTAGCTTAAAGCCATTACAATAAATATGACAAAATTTACCCACTAAACTTCATATCTTCATATCTTCATATCTTGATGGCATGGATGTACCTACAATGGTCCATCGTACACTGGATCATCTGGAAGTTCACACTCATCTGCATGAACCATAATCATTTACCTGCCACCAAGTTAAGAATAATATTTCCTTTATACATGTCACCATCATTTCGTGCTAATGTTACCTTCAACATACATTGATGCCAAGATTCATAAAGTATTACTAAATCATTCATATATCTATACTATAGAAGCTTCTCCATCTACTCATGTATATTCATGACATGAAAGTAAGTACCTTGACATTCTCCCTTTAACAACACATACTGCATATGTGCTAGTTATAAGTCATCACATTAACTAATGTTTCTGTTGCATAAGCACACATTCTTGCAAGAAAATAGCTACATCTCCCAAGATTTTCTTTAAAATAAACTGATACATCAGTTACGATATTTGTGCATGCGATTTACATAAATTTAATCAAAATAGCTAACCCTTAAGCTATTAATTTTAGTGCATGGAATGAAATCTAACATAAAAAATGTTGCTCCCATGCATGCAAATGCATATAGATTCCAAAAGAGTCTCCGCAAAGGAGTGTGTACACAACAAAGAACATAGCTTCCTTCATGAGTCTTCCCAAAGAAGTGCTTAACACCAGAGAACATGCAAACACATATTTCCTTTTCCAGGATACATAACATAATAGACATGCAAAGACATGGTTTCATTTCCATAAAACTAATGGAATAGATCATAAGAATACATGTCTTATTCTCCAAATGTTATACCAAAATTACCCATACATATATATCAATGAACCAAAACATTACTTTAGTTTTTGTATAGGTAATTCATCTTTTTTTGCCAAAGAATCAATGTAGGATAACAAAACTTGTTATCATTTCCCATATACAAATGTATATTCTTTCCAATGAAATCTAATACAGATATTGCATGCTTATGCATGATCGTATCCCAAAAGAAATTAACATCGTAATCATGATACCATAAAAGTAATCACACAGTTTGTTCTTCTAAAGAAATATAATTGAATAGTTCCTTTATCCATGGATTTATTAAATAAATAAATTTTACCAACACCATGGTAATTTATCCATGGATTTATTAAACAACTAATATTTACAAACACCATGGTAATCTATTCATGGATTTGTTAAACAATTAATCTTTACCAACACCATGGTAATCTACCCATGGATTTATTAAATAACTAATCTTTACCAACACCGTGGTATACTATCCATGGATTTATTAAACAATTAATCTTTACCTTCATCGTGCTAAACAATCCATGGATTTATTAAATAACTAATATTTACAAACACCATTGTAATCTATCCATGGATTTATTAAATAACTAATCTTTACCAACACCATGGTAAACTATCCCTGGATATATTAAATAATTCATATTTAACAACACCATGGTAAACTATATATACATATTCCTAAAAACTCTTACAAGTATATTAATGTGAGAAAACTTCTTCTTTTCTTCTTTCATGAAACATGAAAATATTTCAAGAGTGATGCAGAGCATCGGAAGAAGCCAAAAGTACTGGAAAAAAATGTTCACATGTTTGGCGCTTGACAATTCATTTACCGTTTGGTCAATTTTAGTTACCGTGGGGTTGATTTTCAAATAATTTGTTATTATAATAAGGTGGTAATTGCCTTGCTTATACTAGTGATAAGATTTGTTAAAATAGATGTGCACAAGAGCAAATAGATAGGCGATTGTTGTTAAACTTCCAGATTTAGAAGATTTCGTTGAATTAGCTCATGATAAAAAGGTCGATAAGGCAAGAGGTGAGGGAGATACTTTGTATGTGTAGTCTTTGAGTGTGGAGCGAAAAGCTCAGAAGAATAGGTAGACTGTGTGTTGTTGTAATGGAAGTCGTTTCTGTTATGTAATTGGTTAATAGCAGAGACTTTGTTTATGAATAAATTTCACATTATGTGAGTCTATGGATGGGAATAATGGAAGGATTATGCGTTGGCCTTTCTTTGAAATTGTTGAATTGGTTGTGTTTGCGTTTTATTTAATTGCAAAGAGCGTTGTGTTGAAACAAATCTGAAGTAGTGAGCCTGTACGCCAGACAGTTATTGAACAAGCAATAAAGTGTGAAATAAACTCGTATTAGAGCTTTGAGCGGGAGTTGAATTAAATTGAATTGCGCCGAGTTTGAAAGTCAGATCGTAATTGTGTAAAACGACTCCACAGAAATTCTGAACAGAATTCGTGTGTCTCTTTGTTTGATGCGCCTGGAGTGGAGTTATAATTTTTGTGAAGTTGTTTGAATGAGTGAATGACCTGTGTATGTTTGAAATTGTAAGGATTCTTGGGATTGAGGCAAATCGGCGTGTGAATTTAGTGAAATGGAAAGGTTTGTTTTTACAGTGAAACTGTTTAAAAAGGCATTATAAATCTGGGTGATCGTAATGGACTTACATTATATTTAAGTTTCGGAGTGAATCGGGTCCGAAATCTGTATCGGAGGTTATTAAAACTATGGTGATGATCCGATCTCCGATCAATCGGATCGGAGCTATGAATTATTGACTGTCGGCATTCATTTGTCGTGACCGCCGATTGGCATCATGTCAAGTTACAACGATTGGTGACTTCTGATCGGATCGGATCGGAACAATTGTTTGATCGATATACATATATAAACGTGACTTGTGTTAATCGCCGATCGATTGCATCGGAGGATTTGGTAAGCGATATATATATGTTATATAATTGTAAAGACCGCCGATTGCAATCTGTATGTTTTTTCCATTTGCGAATATATCGCATCAGACTTGGGTCAATCTGAAAATGGTTGGCCAACGCAACATAGAATGCCTGCAAATGTTTTTTTAAACAGTGGTTTAACACTGTTATATGTTTTGAAAAGAATTATATGGGCTGCGCCCTGTATGAAGGAAGAAAGGAATTCAGTTCCCGTGTTTTAGTTTGAAACAAGATTTATATTTGTATTGCTAATATGCTATTGCTTGAAATCTAATTGATTGAGCTCAGCAATTTGTTGCATTAGAACAAACCAGATCTGGGTGCGGTCATGGTTTTAAAAGGCGTTCAACGCTGTCATATTGAGAGCGGTTTCATATTGTTATATTTTGGTTAAATGTTAATTGGTATGTGTTAAATGTGCAAAGATTGTTTAACAGCATTGAATAGGGTGAAAGACTTCAGAAAAAAATGTTGAATGCAGAATGGTTGAGCAAATCTGGCAAAGACTAAATTCTAGTCCTGAGAAATTATGTGAATCAATTGTCAGTCTGAAGGAATCAATGTGTGTGCAATGGCTATCAATCGGTTGCTGCATTGAGTTTGGAGGATAAAGATGAAGACCAAGACACAACGTTTTAGTTAATTCTGTGTGATCGATATTTTGGAGGTAATAAAGGCTTCTTTCGGGAACGGAAGGGGATTAAAAGAATTCCTTTTAATTTGTAATAAAGACTTCGGTCCTGCTATCAGAAATTTTTAAAGGGAGATTATGGAAGAAATATTGGATGTCGATGCGAAGAAGAGTGTTGAATGAAAGGGAACTCAGCTTTGGTGTGACTGCTATCAATCCGATTGGAAAGGAGGTAAGCTAATTGCCAGGTATTGAAGTTCTGATTTCGGTAAAATTTTAGATGCATTCTATATGCTATCGAAATAGTATGATTCTGGGTTTGCAGGGATATCCCTGCGTCATTTGGTATCAGAGCTTGGATCTGTCGAAATTGAATAAGTTTGTTTTTCTGAATAAAGTTTAGTACCAGATTACAGCAGTGAGGAAATCCATTCAAAACACAGGTGACGGCATCAGAAAGAGTGAAGACTGCAGCAATATAAATCAAGAGAAGCTATGAGAGAAGAACCAGATGCGTTCTTAAAAGCAGAAGTGGCAGTGAACCTGTATAATCCAACAAGAGATTGGACAGAGAGGACAATTGAAGTGTCTTCGAAAGAGAGAGTGAGAGATTGCAGAAGCCTAGAGAGAGCAAAGGTGTTGCTCAGGAGAAGATTCCAGATAGGGGATCGTGCTTACCAAAAGACTGAGTGAGGAGAGCTTAGTGAGGTAAGATTGCAGTAAGGAGGACTTACTGTTGCAGAGGCTTGTTGCAGAGGTGCGAGGAGCTCATGGAAAGAGAGGAGTAGAAAATGACTACAGATAGTCATAGTGGAAGTTCACAAAGAAGCCACAGCAGAAGGGAATATGCCAAAGCAAATGGCATGAGGATGAGTCAAGAAGACTTTGACCGAGAGAAAGCTGAGATAGATTTCCAGATTGGAATATTGATGAAGATGCTGCAGAAAAGTGTTTGGACCATGAGGAAAAGAGTAAAGTGGCCAAGGCTACGAGAAAGGAGAAATCAGCAAGTGAAGTTAGAGATAGCAGAAGAATTGAGAAAGATTGAGCAGATATTGAGTGCGCAAGAGGAATCAGAGAAACTCAGAGAAGCAGAGGTAGAATTGGAAGTTTCCATTTGTAAACCAGAACAAGGTGAAATGTTGGGGGAAGAAGATAATGAGAGATCAGCTGAAGATCTCATGGACTACTGGCAGAGTTCAAAACAATTCGAAGATATGTTGACAAAGGAAGCAGATGAGGCAATGAAGCCTTGTGATTTTGATTCTTACAGTTTGTGTATGTTTGCAGGATATGCAGAGGATGATGGACAGTCGGTTGAAATTGTCACAATCAGGAATGAAGCTCTTGAGGTAAAGTATGATGGTGAATCCCTTTTAAAGGAAGAAGGTGTTGATCTATTGAAACAGAAGGAGTTTATAGATGAAATCCTGTTTGGTATGAAACAGTCAGATGAGGTTGATATAGACCAGCAGTCTAAAGACAATTCCATAGTGGGACTACAAAAAGGTAAACCGATGAATTTGTTTAATGGAATTAATGAAAGATGCTTGCAATATGATGATGTAGAAAACAGGTCAACTCAGGAGGATTGCCAAAAAAAAGATGAAGCTGAGAATGGAAATTGTGATGATCTGCTGGAGAGATTTCATAAGGAGATAGAATTCTTGGAGAGATTACTCAAGGAACCTAAAGGAGAAACAAAGCTTACAGAACCTGATGGAGGAAAAGGTGTGGAAGACAGCATTAATAAATATGATGCTGAAATCAGAGAAATTGAGCAGCGATTATTTGAAGGTGAGATGAAAGATCAGGAGCAACAAGGAAATTACGTCCTCAGAGGCATGAAGGAGACTGAAATATTAACTCAGCAAGATGAATATGGAAGTAACCAGAAATTTGGAAGGAATGATCAGCTACATGAGAGTGAATTTGAGAAAGGCATCAAATTGCAGAAGTATAGAAGCTGGCAGCAGAATGAAGAACCAGAAATTGGTCTGGTAGTACAAAGAAAGATAAGTGAAGATCGAAGATACAGATGGAGACTGAAGAAAAGGGTGAAGTGGAAGCTATTGCAACAGAGGTTGAATGGCAAGCTGATGAACGAGTTCAGGAAACTAGAACAAATTCATATTGATTTGAAGTCACCGCAAGAAGGATCCGCTGAAATCCAAAAGATCTATGATGGAGGATTGGTGCTTGAAGCATCAAAAGAAAAGGAAAGGTATTGTATTTTGAAAACTGAAGGTTGTTGTGTGTTTGCAGGTCCCATTGACTTGAGGAAAGACAAACAGTTATTGAAGACTGTTGAAGAAATGACTACTCATAGTCATATGCAGAATAAGGAGGATGGCAAAAGAATTTTTGAATTCAAAGGATACACTGAGTTATTGAAGATCATTGATCTTGAAGAAAGCCAGAGTGAAGGAGGATTAAAGACAGATAATGCAGACTGTGTATAACTTTTGAGAGAACTTCCAGATGAGATGGCAGATTTGTATAAGTCGAATCTTTTGATGAGGAAGGCAGGTAAAGCATTTGTGTTTATTGAGTTGATTAATTTTGATGAAGATTTATATGCAGGAAAAGGGCAGTGTGAAGTCGATCTGAACCAAGAAGAACAGATCAGATTAATGGAAGGTATGTTGGAATTTGAAGTAAGAAATGATGAAGTCATGAATGAGAAACCAGAAGAAGAACCTGGGAAAAGGAATTTGTACATTTCAGAAATGTATATGGAAGGATATTGGAACAAAGATTATGATGTTCTAATTCAAGAACACAATCAGTTGCAGCGGAAAAGTATTCAACACATAAGGATTGAAAAGGACAATGAATTGGATGAGTTATGGAAACTCATACTACAACATTCCAGTAAAACAAATGCAGGACAAAAGAAGAAGGGAAGATTGGCTGAAAGAAATGGTACAGGTGAAGGGAATGGAAAATTACAAATTAGAGTGAGCAAAGCAACAACAAAATATGTGAAAAGGACAGCAGCAGATAGTGAGGCATTGCAGCACAAAGGCGGAAGACTTGAGGAACAAACAACAGCAGCAGGAATCAAGGACAGACTATCAAACCAAGTATGGGATCCAGGAGGACACATGCATGAAGTGCATGATCGGGAGATCATGGTTAATTTAAACTTTGGGAGTCTGATGCAGGAGCATCTAGACCCAGCCAGCAATGTGATGGAATGGTCACATGTTGTGGCTAAACAAAGCGAAATTCATTGACTGTTTGGACGAATTCGATTTTGCTGAGGAGGATAAACTTCTCAAATAAGTTTGTTATTGTAATAAGTGTGTAATTGCCTTATTTAGATTAGTGATAAGATTTGTTAAAATAGATGTGCACAAGAGCAAATAGATAGGCGATTGTTGTTAAACTTCCAGATTTAGAAGATTTCGTTGAATTAGCTCATGATAAAAAGGTCAATAAGGCAAGAGGTGAAGAGAGACTTTTGTGTGTATAGTCTTTGAGTGTGGAGCGAAAAGCTCAAAAGAATAGGTAGACTGTGTGTTGTTGTAATGGAAGTCGTTTCTGTTATGTAATTGGTTAATAGCAAAGTCTTTGTTTATGAATAACTTTCACATTATGTGAGTCTATGGATGAGAATAATGGAAGGATTATGCATTGGCCTTTCTTTGAAATTGTTGAATTGGTTGTGTTTGCATTTTATTTAATTGCAAAGAGCGTTGTGTTGAAGCAAATATGACGTAGTGAGCCTGTACGCCAGACAATTATTGAACAAGAAATAAAGTGTGAAATAAACTCGTATTAGAGTTTTGAGCGGAGTTAAATTAAATTGAATTGCGCCGGGTTCGAAAGTCAGATCGTAATTGTGTAAAACGACTCTACAGAAATTCTGAACAGAGTTCGTGTGTCTCTTTGTTTTATGCGCCTGGAGTGGAGTTATAATTTTTGTGAAGTTGTTTGAATGAGTGAATGACCTGTGTATGTTTGAAATTGTAAGGATTCTTGGGATTGAGGCAAATCGGCGTGTGAATTTAGTGAAATGGAAAGGTTTGTTTTTACAGTGAAACTGTTTAAAAAGGCATTATAAATCTGGGTGATCGTAATGGACTTACATTATATTTAAGTTTCGGAGTGAATCGGGTCCGAAATCTGTATCGGCGGTTATTAAAACTATGGTGATGATCCGATCTCCGATCAATCAGATCGGAGCTATGAATTATTGACTGTCGGCATTCATTTGTCTTGACCGCCGATTGGCATCATGTCAAGTTACAGCGATTGGTGACTTCCGATCGGATCGGATCGGAACAATTGTTTGATCGATATACATATATAAACGTGACTTGTGTTAATCGCCGATCGATTGCATCGGAGGATTTGGTAAGCGATATATATATGTTATATAATTGTAAAGACCGCCGATTGCAATCTGTATGTTTTTGCCATTTACGAATATATCGCATCAGATTTGGGTCAATCTGAAAATGGTTGTCCAACGCAACATAGAATGCCTACAAATGTTTTTTTAAATAGTGGTTTAACACTATTATATGTTTTGAAAAGAATTATATGGGCTGCGCCCTGTATGAAGGAAGAAAGGAATTCAGTTCCCGTGTTTTAGTTTGAAACAAGATTTATATTTTTATTGCTAATATGCTATTGCTTGAAATCTAATTTATTGAGCTCAGCAATTTGTTGCATTAGAACAAACCAAATCTGGGTGCGGTCATGGTTTTAAAAGGCGTTCAACGCTGTCATATTGAGAGCAATTTCATATTGTTATATTTTGGTTAAATGTTAATTGGTATGTGTTAAATGTGCAAAGATTGTTTAACAACATTGAATAGGGTGAAAGACTTCAAAAAAAAAACGTTGCATGCAGAATGGTTGAGCAAATCTGGCAAAGACTAAATTCTAGTCCTGAGAAATTATGTGAATCGATTGTCAGTCTGAAGGAATCAATGTGTGTGCAGTGGCTATCAATCGGTTGCTGCATTGAGTTTGGAGGATAAAGATGAAGACCAAGACACAGTGTTTTAGTTAATTCTGTGTGATCGATATTTTGGAGGTAATAAAGGCTTCTTTTGGGAACGGAAGGGGATTAAAAGAATTCCTTTTAATTTGTAATAAAGGCTTCAGTCCTGCTATCAGAAATTTTTAAAGGGAGATTATGGAAGAAATATTGGATGTCGATGCGAAGAAGAGTGTTGAATGAAAGGGAACTCAGCTTTGGTGTGAGTGCTATCAGTCTGATTGGAAAGGAGGTAAGCTAATTGCCAGGTATTGAAGTTCTGATTTCGGTAAAAGTTTAGATGCATTCTATATGCTATCGAAATAGTATGATTAAGGTAGGGGATATCCACAAATGAAAAGTTACCTATCTTTAATCTGTATTCATTTTCAAGAAAATAATCTTGGATTTCTTATTACTTCTTTTTCAAGAACTCTAACTTTTAACTATTGTTTTCATTCGTGCAATACATGTTCTTGTTTTTCAAAAGAAAAACTAAGCATAATAACCATTAAAATGCATGTACTTTCAAAGAAATTTTTCCAATATCTAGTCTTTTCATGGTTTCTTTGTCTTCTTATGTACAAGGTTTCCATGTACTCTTATCCAAGAAAACCATAAAACTAGTTTATGCAAAAGATTATGAAGTAATTTCTTTCAAGACAATGAGAAGGTTGCCTAATCATTTAACACACCAACCCTACAAATGTTTCCAGAAATCTTATGCATTGAAACCTCACAATTACCGCAAAAATAATAAAAAAGATTTTACTCATAAGGCATATGCAATATGATTACTTATCTCCACAACCATGATTGTCGCACACTGCCAAAACATCGATTCCACAAGCATATGCACTGATAGGCAAATGAATATGAAACCTCTAACTCTGAAACTGTCAACTCCTTGAAGGACGTAGATGTCAGTGGGAGGCTCACTATTATGTTTCTTGGAATGCAGCAGCCTTGCCAATTTCATTAACCCGAGAGCCTCCTCCTCAAGAGATCCCCCTTCAATAAACAATACCAACGACTATTATCAAGAATTTGGTTTCAACCATTTCTTGAATAAACAGTTAAAGTAAGATTTATTTACCGTATTTAATTAGGATTGTTACATACTCCCCACCTTGAAGAGAACACCGTCCTTGGTGTGCTTCTCTCACTGAAACTGAAACTTATACTCATGATATAATAATATAAACAACCCAAAGGGGGTCCTTCCCCTTCACAATGGAACACTTTCTTTTCCTTAAATGCCATAAAGTGAAATAGTAATGTTTTTATCCATAGTCATAAACATGTATAGCTAAAAAAAAAATATTCCATTTCCATTTTTAACCACTTATCCATTATTCAAATTCATAAAAATATAGAAAAATACTATACCAACTTACCATTACTTACCAAGATCTCTAAGAATATCTCTAAGAATGGCTGAACATCCATCAACATTCCCTGAAAAGAGCCTATAATGTATGACTAACAAATTTAATCACATTATTCAGATAGTTTCAATCAAATGAAATACTTGCAACTATCAAACATTCATGCAATATCAAGGGATTTTTTAATCAGAGTAATTCCACAAGTACTCAGAGAACACCAACCCTCTAATTAATGCATCACGTGCACACTGTCTTAGCTCCTGGTAAATACATCCACACAGTACTTCAAAAAGTACTCAGAGAACACCTAGCTCTCTAATCGTACCAATGGTCAATCAATGCACCATGGGCATATCCTAGCCTCTGCTAAGACATTCAAACAAATTAGTAATAAAATAAATGAAATTATACATTCAGTAATTCATTTTCCGAGCACTAAGATCCTTTTCTCTTAATATCTACATAAGTTATTTACAAAATCATATAAAACTTCTTTTTAATACAACACATAGCTTATTACTTAATTTGTTCCATTATGAGAACCACAATGGTAAAAAAAATGCTCCTCCCAACCCATGGGAGTTGGTTTCTACAACAAAATCGAGTCATTTTCACACCCAGACAGTCATCTGACAAAATACCATTCCACGTTCAGTATGGATTCCTCTTGGAAACATCATGCCTATTCCTCTAACAGTGTCCCGTCTATGAGGAATTTTGGGCCACCTCCAACAGGCTCCAAAATCAATAGAGTTGCCTCAGGTTTTTCCCTTTCACCATCTTGCCCAACTCTTTTCCCTACTGAGATCACATATCTCTAGGGAGAGGAATTCCAGGCAGGTAAGCACCATCAACCCCTCCGGGTAGGCAACCACCATCAACCCAAGGCCTTCTAGCCTTTCACAATTGTTGTCAACTATCTGGACTGTTAAATTTCTCTTTTAGCATTCTTTCCCATAGTATATTTCATAATGAACTTTATGCACATTATACATAAGGAAAAAGAAACTTTGTGTACATCATACATCATGTATGCCCTTAACATGGGTCTAATTATATCTAGATTAACAGGAAACATGACTAACATACATCTATTGTACATTAACATTTCCCAAGTAACACAATCATGTACATTATAACATGATACTTTAACATTTACTATTGCAATTCACATTGCAATGTTTGTGATGTTTTATTTTCACAGGTTTTATGTTGCCATTAAGCTACCCATGCTTACTATAAGCAACAATGCTAATTGTAAATATGCATTTCTTAAGCACATATTATCTTACGCAACTATTTTAATTTCATGCATATAATGTTGTCATGCATGCAAATGTTGTCATGCATACAAGCATATATAAATGTTCATTAATGTCATTAACGATTAGGGTATGAGTGCAACATTTCCAATTCCCATAATGTTCTGTTACCAACAGACTAACACACGAAGTAATGACCATAATCACTTGTTCACAACTTTCAAATAGCTTTAGTCAAAATCGATTCGTGCATATAACTTTCATTAGTTAGTCATTCATAACTAATCAATGTTATTAATAATCTTAATTCATCCATGACATGACGCATTCAAAAATTAGTCATTCGATGCCACTAATAACCTTAATGCATCCATGACGACTCATTCAAAAACTAGTCATTCAACTATTCATTATAGTCAAGTCTCACTACTTGACTCATTATGTATTTTTAACATCTAAAATGCTTTATTCAATTTAATTTTAAAACATTCTATCATCCTATTCAAGGAATTTCCTCATATTTTGCATTCATGCATTAGTTTCAAGTAGTGCATGGTAACTTTAGTTATGTTCACTAAATGTATGAGTAATATTTCATATACCCAATGTTAATAAACAACTCTCACTTTCACTAGTGAGTACTTAGGTTGTTCTTATAACAAAGGTTTTATTGTCTTCTCACTTTCACTAGTGAATACTCAGGTTGTTCAAAAGTATAATAAAGGTTTTATTGTATTTTATCCGCAACAGGATTCCATTGTTATGAAAACCATTTTGCAACAACATTTATTACTCATTACTCTTTAATGTAGTTATAAACATGAATCACACATCTCATGTCAAGAGTAGATTACTGCATATATCATTCAATATGTAGATTGCTAGAATCATATATCAATCAATATGTAGATTTCTAGAATCGTACCTTAACTGATGTCAATTAGTAGCATACCTCAATTTCTTTTTGCTTAACAAGTCCCAAAGGTGCCGGTGCTGCAACCTTTACCTCTGATACCAGTTGTAACATACACCGATAACATCACATGGAAATGTAAGGACTTAAAAAAATTTATACAAGTTACTCACAGGTAACTATCCATTCACTATTAAATATTCCTTACTCATCATTACATAGAATGTTCACCAGTTCATAGTGTAACCTTAGAATAAGAATAGTAATTTTCTTAACCATTAACAACCTCTATTGTAGTACATTAACATAATATTGTATGATGTAACCTTCCACTCATTTCATTATTCATGTAGTCATCAAATACTTGGCATTATGAACATCACAACAAAAAAGGAATCAACATCATCACCTTGATACAATAATCAATCACATCATTGAACACCAATATACCCTGGAAACCCCGTAGGGTGAAAACCAGCAACGTTTAATTTTATTATTAAACGCTCATGAGGGTGTTCAGCCCTCACTCAATGGCTTATAATGGATACCATCCCTTAACCATCATTATAAATCTTACAAGGAAATATACAAATACCTAGCTTAAAGCCATTACAATAAATATGACAGCATTTACCCACTAATCTTCATATCTTGATGGCATGGATGTACCTACAATGGTCCATCGTACACTGGATCATCTGGAAGTTCGCACTCATCTGCATGAACCATAATCATTTACCTACCACTAGGTTAAGCATAATATTTCATTTATACATGTCACCATCATTCCCTGCTAATGTTACCTTCAACATACATTGATGTCAAGATTCATAAAGTATTAATAAATCATTTCATATATCTATACTATATAAGCTTCTCCATCTACTCATGTATATTCATGACATGAAAGTAAAGTACCTTGACATTCTCCCTTTAACAACACATACTGCATATGTGCTAGTTATAAGTCATCACATTAACTAATGTTTCCGTCGCATAGGCACACATTCCTGCAAGACAATAGCTACATCTCCCAGCCTTTTCTTTAAAATAAACTAATACATCAGTTACGATATTCGTGCATGCAATTTACATAAATTTAATCAAAATAGCTAACCCTTAAGCTATTACTTTTAGTGCATGGAATGAAATCTAACATAACAAATGTTTCTCCCATGCATGCAAATTCATATCGATTCCAAAAGAGTCTCCTCAAAGGAGTGCTTACACAATGAAGCACATAGCTTCCTTCACAAGTCTTCGCAAAGAAGTGCTTAACTCCAGAGAACATGCAAACACATACTTCCTTTTCCAGGAAATATAACATAATAGGCATGCAAAGACATGGTTTCATTTCCATAAAACTAATGGAATAAAGCATAAGAATACATGTCCTATTCTCCAAATATTATACCAACATTACCCATACATATATATCAATGAACCAAAACATTACATTAGTTTTTGTACAAGTAATTCATCTTTTTTGTCAAAGAATCAATGTAGAATAACAAAACTTGTTATCATTTCCCATATACAAATGTATATTCTTTCCAATGAAATCTAATGCAAATATTGCATTCCTGTGCATGATCTTATTCCAAAAGAAATTAACATCATAATCATGATACCATAAAAGTAATCACACAGTTTGTTCTTCTAAAGAAATATAATTGAATAGTTCCTTTATCCATGGATTTATTAAATAACTAAATTTTACCAACACCATGGTAATCTATCCATGGATTTATTAAACAACTAATATTTACAAACACCATGGTAATCTATTCATGGATTTGTTAAACAAATAATCTTTACCAAACACCATGGTAAACTACCCATGGATTTATTAAATAATTAATCTTTACCAACACCATGGTATACTATCCATGGATTTATTAAATATTTAATCTTTACCTTCACCCTGGTAAACTATCCATGGATTTATTAAATAACTAATATTTACAAACACCATGGTAATCTATCCATGGATTTATTAAATAACTAATCTTTACCAACACCATGGTATACTATCCATGGATTTATTAAATAATTAATATTTAACAACTCGTAAACTATATATACATATTCACAACATGGTTAAGTATGCATACATATTCCTAAAAAATCTTCCAAGGATATTAATGTTAGAAAACTTTTCTCTTTTCTTCTTCACGGCACATGAAAATATTTCAAGAGTTACCCATCTTTAATCTGTATTTATTTTCATGAAAATAACCTTGGATTTCTTATTAATTCTTTTTCAATTACTCTGACTTTTAACTATTGTTTTCATTCATGCAAATACATGTTCCTGTTTCTCAAAAGAAAAACTAAGCATAATAACCATTAAAATGCATGTACTTTCCAAGAAATCTGTGCAATATCTAGTCTTTTCATGGCTTCTTTGTCTTCTTATGTACAAGGTTTCCATGTATTCTTATCCAAGAAAACCATAAAACTATTTTATGCACAAGATTATGAAGTAATTTATTTCAAGACAATGAGAAGGTTGCCTAATCGTTTAACACACCAACCCTACAAATGTTTCCAGAAATCTTATGCATTGAAACCTCACAATTACCACAAAAATAATAAAAAAGATTTTACTCATAAGGCATATGCAATATTATTACTTATCTCCACAACCATGATTGTCGCACACTGCCAAAACATTGATTCCACACGCATATGCACTGACAGGGAGATGAATATGAAACCATCAGCTCCTTGAAGGATGCAAATGTCAGTGAGAGGATCACTAATATGTTTCTTGGAATGCAGCAGCCTTGCCAATTTCATTAACTCAAGAGCCTCCTCCTCAAGAGATCCCCCCTCAATAAAGAATACCAAGGACTATTATCAAGTATTTGGTTTCAACCGTTTCTTGATTAAACAGTTAAAGTAAGATTTATTTACCATGTTTAATTAGGACTATTATAATACAGATATTCCTTCGCCAAAGGTCTCCACCAATTTCCATCCAGCATCCCCCTGACATATTAAATGAATTTTCAATCTCCTTTTATGACTCATGTTCTTATTAGTTATCTCATCAAAGAGTTAAAATGTGATCATGATGTTTACAGTACATGTTTTTAGTTAGATTTTTTTGAGACTTTTTAGTAGAATTTTTTTATCAAATTTCTTTAAAATTTGGTGGAAATTAATTGAAATTACAAGTTTGATTAGTAATCTTTATGAGAGAGTTTTTTATGAGGCGGAGGAATTGTAAAGACTTCTTAAGTGACAGGAATCCCGACAATTAACAGTGTTTAAATCATGTTTTTTTTATAGTGAAAGTAGATTCAACACTAGTTGTTTTCCCAAACTATATAAACCAAGAAAACCTCTTACGACCCAGCCTAGATCCATCTTAACTCTGGATCTATCAAGCGCCAAGAGGGATAAAATCTCTAGAGGTGCAAACCTCTTTTTTTGAGTGCAAAACTTGAGGACATGTTTGCACCTCGAGAAATTTGATCCCTCTCGACGCTTGATAGATCCAGAGGTAAGATGGATCTAGGCTGGTTTCAATCATGTGCAGCCAAGGAAAATCTATCGAAAATATGATTAATTTTATCAAGAATATGCAAATATAGATAATATAAATATAATAATTTTATATATGCTAAATATGTCTGATATTTATCTGGTCATTTTAATTTCAAATTTTTTTTAGTTACCTCAGTTTATATTTTTTTATTTAGCACACCTCTTTTATAAATATGGTATTTGGCCCATGGTATTCAGCCCATGGTATTAAAATAGTAAATATATCAAAATTTTACATTACTCACACGACATCTACACATCTATATACACAACATATCAAAAGTTTGCATTACACACATTACATCTACACATCTCTATACGCTCTGACATATCAAAAGTTTACATTACTCACATTACATCCACACATTTGTATATATTGGGCCCTATACACTCCGACATATCAAAAGTTTACATTACTCACATTACATCTACACATCTCTATATATTAGGCCTGACATATCAAAAGTTTACATTACACACATTACATCTACACATCCCTATATACTGGGCTATAGAGCACCCTCGGCCCAATAAAAATGAATATGTAATTAAAATAGAACCAAAAAAAAAACCATATTTATTTTGAAAAACATTAAATATCATTTTTTTTTCTTATAAAGTTAGTATAAAATGTAAATTTCCTTTTTTTATATGTAGATATAATAACTATTATAAAAGCTCGTCTCTATTAAAAGCACAATATTTTATTAATACCCTTTAAATATGTAAAAGTAAGCCAATAACTATTATATTTACATATAACACATTCAAATTTATATACTGGATATATTGGTGTGATCTTCAATATTGATATTTCTATTAAAGTCATTATTTCTATTTTCTTTATAATATATAGACTATTTTTATATTTTCTCTATAATATATAATATATAGACTAATCCTTAAAGAAATCAAAGCACGTAGAGTAAACAACTTGTTTCTAACCAAATATTTAAAGGAAATTTAAATCGAGAAGAGAGTTTAATCCTTTCATATGTCATAGTCACATAAAATCATGATTGTTAAGTTAGTTTCTAACAAACAAAATCCTTTGTGTTTTACAATTCAATATTTTATCAATGACACAAAACCTCATATTTCTTATCTCTCTTGAGCACTAATTATTTCTAAGTCTATTAACATGTCTACGTCACATTAACTCTTAAACATGAATAAAATTTAAGTGTCTTTTTTTAACTATCATGGAGTTTCAAACATAGATCATTCTATAAAACAATACCCTTAAAAATCAATCAAACTAGGGATATTTAACATAATTGATAAAACTAAATTATTAATTTATATTTTAGATATTAATACGTGTAGTATGTGTGGTTAAGAACAATGTACTTATTTTGTCAATTGCATTTTGTGGAAATTAACATTGAAAATAGCAATATATGCAAGGGTGTTTGCAAATAATTTGCATGCTAAATTAAAGCTACTATAACCATAAAGAGAGTGTATAATTTTCTCTTTATCAAGTGTCTAATTTCCATCCATTTCAATTAATTGTAAATAAAAATAACCTTATGGGTAGTCCAAAGGGAGTCATAACCACGAATAAAATGGAAAATATATTTACCAGAATTTTTTTTTAAATGTGTAAGAATGTTACTGCAATTCCTCATAAACTATTTTTATTTATATTTAATATATGAAAAAAACTTTGTTTTATGTGTTAAATGGTTATATTATAATCCTGGGCAATGGGTTTATTGGTTATGGTCAATATTATTCTATTGCTAAATTATTCTATTGCTAAAGAATTACATTTAGAATGTTAGTCACACATTGATTATGTAACTGTGTACATTATGAAAGTAACGAGTTGGTGTGCAGTTTGTGACATTGTATTTATTACATTATGGTACCAAAACAAAGAAATTGGTAGTTTCAAAACTATGTACATGACATTGTCTCGTGAAAACAAGAAGTTGGTGTGAAGTTGTCTTCTTTCATGGAAGATCTCCATTGGATTATTTTCGTCTTTGATCAAACTAGCTGATATGTATAGCATGCAATGATGGGCTACCCTCTAACACCATATCTGAAGGTTTCCAGTAGTTTCAGTTGTCAGTAAATTTAATTTTCAAGCTTATTTTTTATTCCATTCAGTTGACAGTAAATTTAATTTTCAAGCTTATTTTTTATTATCTGTTATGTGTTGAAAAGATGATTAAATTCATATATATTTATTAGTCAAAATATCTTTTTAGGAAAACAATGCTGTCAAAAGGTACATTTATTTATGTATTATTAGTGAAGAAATCTTTTATGATTAAATTTATGTAGTATTAGTCAAGATATTTTTTAGTACAATAATGTTGTTGAAAGATAATTTATCGAAAGGTACATTTATGTATTATTAGTCAAGATATCTGCAAGATAATTTAGATGATTAATTTATGCATTATTAGTCCAGATATCTTTTGGTATAACATTGTTGTTGACATGTTGTGAAATATAATTTTAACTTCACTGTAAATATTAATATCATACGGTAAGTGAATTATTGACTCGCTGGTCTGTGAACATAATGAAAAGTCAATGAACCCATAATTGATTGATTGATTGATCGATTTACTTCGTTTCATTTCATGGCTGGAAGACGACCTTCATCGTGGCTGGAAGACGACAACATCCATCGGCTACTTGAATAAACGCTGAAATAATGTATTAAAGTTGGAAAAACGGTGCAATGTCTCCACCAATATATTCAATATTGACCTCAGTCACTGCCTTTATTACCAAAAAAACAAAAAAAAACCAAACATTAATTTGATGGCTGCAAGACGACATTACACAATGGAATTCGTCGTGGCTGAAAGACGACAACATCCATCACCGAGTTGGACAAACAATGTATTAAAGTTGGTTGGTGTCCACCAATAATGTATTAAAGTTGCTTGGTGCAATATGTCGGACCACCAATGTGAGAGTACAGCACTTTGTACGATTGGATTGAAGATTTAACATATCTACTACGAGCCATCTTCATTATCTTAATTTTTGTTATTATTTGTATTTATGTCCAATGGAGCCTAGCACAACTCCCAACCCTTTCGTTTCTTAAATTCATTTGAAAAAAAAAAGACTTGATATCACTAATAATAACACCAAATAGTTCAAAACATAAAATGAAACTTGTGAAACGCGTAAAAGCTTTATTTTTATTTACTTTAATTACTTTATATAATTTACACAAATCGATTAACAAATTTTTATTAAAAAAATTAAAATAAAGAATATGTCAAACTATTTTATTATTTAAAAAATTCGAACAAACGCTGAAATAATGTATTAAAGTTGCTTGGTGCAATATGTCGGACCACCAATGTGAGAGTACAGCACTTTGTACGATTGGATTGAAGATTTAACATATCTACTACGAGCCATCTTCATTATCTTAATTTTTGTTATTATTTGTATTTATGTCCAATGGAGCCTAGCACAACTCCCAACCCTTTCGTTTCTTAAATTCATTTTTGAAAATAAAAATAAAAATAAAAAAAAAGAGACTTGATATCACTAACATAGTTCAAAACATAAAATGAAACTTGTGAAATGCTTAAAAGCTATTTTTATTTACTTTAATTAGGAAGGCTTCTATTGTTGTCTGAGGACCCGATGTTAGTTATACTGCGGTCCACATGGAGCCTAGCACAACTCCCAACCCTTTCGTTTCTTAAATTCATTTGAAAAAAAAATAAAAAATAAAAAAAGGAGCTTAGAGTATCTCTAACATAGTTCAAAACATAAAATGAAACTTGTGAAATGCTTAAAGCTTTATTTTTATTTACTTTAATTAGGGAAAATTTATTGTTGTGCAAGGACAGTGGTTATGCCACACAATTCACATCCACCAAACATAAATTACAAACTCACTAAAATATGCACATAAATATTTGATAATATGCACATAAATATTTGATAATAAGTTATATAAGTTACATAAATATGTCCAAAATGGGCCCAGTTTTTTACTAGACCAACAACTGCCATACACCAAGTCTAACATCACAAGTTGACAAGACCTACTGTCTCAAGTACCTCCAGTTATGAATTACCATTTAAGGCAAAATGCACTACAAAACATTACAATGCTACCCATCCAAAAGTACATTTATCCCATCAAACAGTCCCCCACTGATTTTGCATTGGGGGACTACATCTCATTGCTGAATAACACCTGGACAAAAACTGGGTAACACCTGCACAAAGACTGAGTACCACCTGCACAAAAATAGGTGAAATGTCTGTCAGCAATATCTACATGTTTGTTTAACCATTCAACCTATTGAAGACATTAAATGACACCATTCAATTCAGGAAATAGTTCACCCAACCTTTCATTTCAAGAATTAAACACAACAGTCCTGGAATTACAGGAATTAAATTCTGAAAAGCATTTCAATTTAGAAATTAAATTCAGGAAAGCACAAGGATCAACCATGATAGCTTTTCAACCATTGGATCATGTACAAATCAATCCACACCACACAATTAAATTTGGGAGATGGCAATCCATGCCAATCTTCCCTACCAATGAAATTCTAAATCATAAAACTATAAAACCTCAACTGTTACTACATTTGAGGCATTCGTTTTGCTCTTAAACTACTGATGACATACATTCAGAGTTTTCAGACAGTGTTGCAGACATACAGTTTCAGAAAGTGAGTTTTCAGACGGTGAGTTTCCATTTTGCAGACATACAATCCTTTTCAGACAGTGTTCCAGACATACAAACAGAGGACAGAGTGTGCTCAGTGTTACATTCCAGACAGAGTGTGTGCACAGTGTTACATTCCAAACAGATTGTGTGCACAGTGTTACATTCCAGACAGAGTGTGTGCACAGTGTTACATTCACTCTCTTCATCAGTTGCTATTCACTCTCTTCATCAGTTGCTGGAAACAACATACAGGTATTTCGTTGTTCTTCAATAATGTTATTCAAGATATTAAGCAGATTTGGATATTGACTTTATATTGAATAAAATCTTTCAATAAAAATAGTTCTAACACACAGTCCATGTCCAAATATAAGTCCATTTTAAAACAGGCACTTACTGATTTTAGACAATTCCATGTAGCTAACAGCCATGTAGGTATCACATATCTTTCTGATGTTGATATTACAAGTAATACATAATTGACAAGTAATACTTCAATGTCAATTAATTCACAACAAACAACTGAAAGATTTCATGTTATTAGCAGAAATTTTGGAATTCATACATAATTATAGTTTACTCTATACAGTTGTGCTGTAATACTTATCAAATTTCTTAACGATGTTGGAAATTGCAGGTTGTAGCCATGCCAAGAGTTTCTGTCGCAGATCGGATAAGGAACAGGAGGCGAGGGAGAAGGGGGGCCCAACTGCGGAGCAGTTCATCAGATGATGATGTCAATGCTCCCATTGCTCCTAGTAATGTAGTTGAAAAGGACCCTGTGGTTGCAGATCATCCCAGCCCACCATCATCCACAGAACCACCTTCGACCACAATAGAAGGTGCAATTTCAACAAAGAAAATCAGTGCAATCAGAGGCTGGACGAAGGAAGACATGCTTGTTGCAATTGATGACATCGAGTTTAAGGGATATTCAATCCGTGCATCAGCAAAAAAACATGGTATTGCTGCCTCTAACATACATTATTGGATAAATGGGTTGACTAATACAAAGCGTAGAGGGCCTGTTACAGTCATGACTGAAGAGGAGGAAGATGAGGTGGTGGAGTGGTGTAAGGAGATGGCCCAATTGGGACATGGATTAGAGCTTATCCAACTTAAATCCATTGTAGCTCAAATATGTCAAGGGAGGCCAAACCCCTTTAAAGATGGTTTTCCTGGTAAGTCATGGTGGAGTGGGTTTAAAAAGAGGCATCCAGACCTTGTGTTACGTACAGTAGAGGGCCTTGACAGAGACCGGGCTTTAAATCTACGCCCTGCAATTGTTTCCAAGTTCTATAACACTCTTTCTGCTGCATATGACCAGCACTCATATGCCCCAGACCACATATGGAACTGCGATGAGACAGGCTTACAGGCAGGAAGAAATTGCGGTATGCGGGTAATTGCAAAGAGAGGGAGTAGAAATGTGCCTAAGATATTGCCTAAGAGTAGGGAGTGGATCACAATTCTTGCATGTGTCAATGCAATTGGCTCATCTATACCAGGATTTTATCTATTTAAAGGTAAAACTCAACTAAAAAATTACATACAGAATTGTGAACCGGGGGCATGCATGGCTGCACATCCACATGCATGGATGACAAAGGAACTGTTCCTAAATTGGCTTTGCCACTTTGCTGCTTCTGTACCGGGTGGTGTCTCGCCTGAAAACAAGCACTTGATGATTTTAGATGGCCATGGAAGCCACATGGCTGTGCAGACAATCGAGGAGGCCAATAAGTTGGGCATTGACCTGTTAACATTGCCGGCTCATACTACTCACAGATTGCAGCCCCTTGATGTGAGCGTGTTTGGGCCTTTCAAGAACTATTTCAGGGTCGAGCGAGCTTCATGGATGGCAAAGAACCCAGGGGTGGAAGTAAAAAGGTTTGAGCTAGCTGAGCTTGCTAGCAAAGCATTTAAAAGGGCTCTCACACCTTCTAATATCAAGGCTGGATTTAGGAGGACTGGTATATGGCCACTCAATTATGATGCTCTTATGCATGATACCACATGTAGCCAAGCATTTGAAGTGGAAGGTCAAGAAGCAGAGAACTTAGAAGAGCATGTTGGTGCCCAAGAAGATGTAGCTGCTGCTGAAGGTATAATGTCCCTTTCTGAAGGATTGTTCTATGGTGGTGATGATGCTGAGCATGTCAGTGAGACACAGTTCAGTGATGAACCAACTAACAATATCAATGAGGCTGTGACACCCACTGATGCAGCTGACAATGAGCAATTGACCATGCCAACCCAAGTAAGTGCACCATCATGGTTGGCAGAGGCCATGATGAATATCACTGAAAATAATGTAACATCCACCAATGAGGATGAAAGCATGGACATGCCTTCACAACCATCAGGGTTGAACACCGAACTTGTTCATTATTTTGTGGACAATGGATCACTAGAAGAGGAGCCTATTCAGCATGAAGTACTTGAAGAAGACAACAATGGGGGCCATTCAGTTGTCCCAGAAGATGAAATCCAGCAGGCAGGTCTGGAAAAGCAGAGATTACTTGGTGCATTCCTAAAGCTACCAGTAGAGAGAGTGAAGGCCTCATCAAGGAACTCAGCCTCAGATTATCTTCATTTAGGGAGGAGTTCACAATTGCTCACATCTGAAGACTATATGAATTTAATGTTCGAGTCTGAACGTAAAAAGAATGAAATTCAGGAAGCTAAAAAGAGAAAGAAGGAGTTAGCCAATGAAAAGAGGGTTGCAAGGATTGTAACAGCAGAAGCTCGAGCAAAGGAAAGGTTGGAAAGACAAAAAGCAAGGGAAGATAAGGAACATCAAAAGCAATTTGCAAGGCAACAGAGAGAGGCAAGAAAGGTTCAGCAAGAGTTGGAAAAAGGACAAGGGGTGACAAGCAGAGAAGAACATGGTTCAAGACAGTTTGAGGCAAATAGGTTGATGTCTAACACGCTGGACCACATTGCAGAGCAGACACCATCATTCCAAGACCTGATTAACATCCAAGTCCCTAGCTATCAGGCAGGGGTTAGGCCCACCTCTTATACCCCTACCAGCGCAAGTTTGAATCCTAATTGTGTTTATATGACACCTGCAGTCAGTGCTGGGGTTAGTAACACAAGTGGACACTTGGGCTACTCAGTCCCACCATGGCTACATGGAGCAAATTGGAGTCAACCATATGCCAACATTCAGGCACATCCTAATCATCCAATGTTGGGCAGTCCACCATACTTGGGCAATGCAGGAAATGGAAGCCATCGAGCATAGAGGTGCCATGACTTAATTTTTGTAACTACAAGACACTGTGATTTTGGTAAGGATCAAATAGGTTTGCTAATGATAGCATCCATGGATGTTTGGGAAGCTACAAACATTTTCAAATTAGTATGTATAAAACAGTGTCTAAATCCCCCAAGTTTGTTAATCTGTTGAAGTTATAGCCTTATAGCCTATATCAGATTTTGTATGAAGTTATATATCAAATAGTTTATAATTCCTACATATCAAACAGTTTCTAAATCCTACAAGTTTGTTAATCTGTTGAATTTATAGCCTTATAGCCTATATCAGATTTTGTATGAAGTTATATATCAAACAGTTTATAATTCCTACATATCAAACAGTTTCTAAATCCTACAAGTTTGTTAATCTGTTGAAGTTATATATCAATCAGTTTTATGAAGTTATATATCAAACAGTTCATGATTCCTACATATCAAAGTTAAATCTTCCACTTAGCAAAATATTTTTATATAAGATATGCTTAAACCAACTCAATGTAGCAATATCTACAAGAATAGAAATTAAATTATGGGGCTCTTCTAAAACACTCGTGTTGCAGACATGATTGTACATTAAGATTCAAATAGCTAACAGAAAAATTTATCACCATTTTTTCTTCAGTTAGCTTTTTTGTACATCATTTCAAAGTTAAATCTTCCACTTAGCAAAAAAAAAAATTATATAAGATATGCTTAAACCAACCCAATGTAGCAATATCTACAAGAATAGAAATTAAATTATATGGCTCTTCTAAAACACTCGTGTATAGTCAAAACATTTATTATTTTTTCAAAGTGAACGAGTTATAACTCTACAATTACAAAATACATCATTACTTGAAGGTTATTTTATATAGCACAGCAGATTCCACAACAGATTCATTCTCTTTGATATCCAAATATCCCGCTAAAGTTACAAGTTTGGGAAAATAAAACAATATTAGATATAGTTATCGCTAATGTCGGCAGGTATTTGGCAAGTTCTTTGCCATACTAAAGCAGATGCCTAGTTTGAATCGCCCTGGGCGAGGCACACTAGTCTATGCCAGCAGATTTACTAGGGATGTCATCTAAGAGTGTAGCAAACCATCCATTGGGTTTTCCCTGCAAGGTTTTTCTTGAAGAAAAATAACAATTTCACAAGGTACATTTCAGTTTATTTGCACAGTACACACAAGAATGGGCAGAAATTATGTGGAAAATGAAATGACTCACAAAATAAATACTCTAACATTAATTTGGAGTTCTTTACAGACCACAGACATCTTAATTTACTGTTCTCTTGTATCTCCTCTCCAAACAAATTAAGATTGAGAGAGAATATAGCTTACACAAAGTTTGAATAATATAACATTATCTCCAGTATATACTGGCTAGAATAACATTAAAGAAAGGTACACTATCTCAGATGTGGTGACTGTTCAGCAAGACAGAGGATGGTTATATAAGATCAACATTTAGTCAACATGACCTAAAAGAACAAATTTTAGTCCCAATTGGGCCGGCATCCAATTCAATTCATGTATAATTATATATATACAAAAGCTTGAGCTGGTGGGTCTCCCATAAAATTGCGGCTTAGAGTAATAACCTTCATCCTATATCTAACAGGAATTGTAGACGTAATTGAATCTTTTAATCTTAAAACAGGGCAAAACTCTAGTTAGCAACCAGAAATACTCTAAACAGTCTCCAGTCTCCTATATGTTGTAGATTCACATTAAAAGAAGGAAAGGAAAAAGGATAACAAAATCACATGTCCACATACAGGCAATAAGGGTCAAAGATCAAATTCCACACATATTGCAACAACAATATATTTAATCATTACCACAATCTCTGACGCAAGCAATTCATCCAAACCATGCACAACAAAGGTCCCAGACAAAATAGTGAAGTCTTTGAGCCCAGCGAACCTCGGGAGTTCAACTTCCGTGGACTTATCAACTAGCAGATGTGGACCAGAGCAAAACCAGCAACCCAACAAATCAGTATTGCCAGTTTCTTTAAATTCTTGTACCACATAGAGACAAGATTATCTTTCACTCGGGAGTTTTACACAAGGAAACACATTCTATATGGCCACGGAGTATAAAGAAAATATATAGATAGCAGAGAGCACTGGAGATTGAGAATTAAAAATGTATTACCATTGTGTTTGGACACTCAACTGCATAAAGACAATACAAAGAATCTCTCCCACTCAAGAGGCTAAACAAGGGAATTAACTCTAGATGGCATTGTAGTACAGAAGATGACTTTGGAAATGAGAATTGAAATCCTGCAGAATCTTTACTTTCATAAACAACAATAAACCCAACCAAGAGGTGAATGCATGAGTTGTATAACACCGATGAAAAATGCAATTGAAAACAGGGTAAGAAAATTTTGAATCGTGCAGAATGTTTATGCTTGCAAACAATATGAACTCCAACACAGAAGCATGGCTTGCCTTGATTCTCTTTTAATGAAATCTGCAAACTTCTGTCTCCAATTCAACCATACTGGGTACAAAATAGTAATACTCAATTTCAAGACTTGAAAGTTGACAAGCAAACATTAAGCTTTTAAAAAAATCCCAGCATTTACTTCTCACACACCATCCAAGCAATACAGAAAAGAGATTTCAAGACAGGATAACGGCCCTCGTTCTACACATATTGTGTGAAAGGTTTTCTACTAAGATGACAAACTTATGGAAAAGCTTATAAAGGAAATTGGAATCTTAATTCTGGACACAAGCAGGGGCTGCGGATCGCATAATACAATTTTTTTTGCACTTACTGCCTACTAAAGGATTAGCAAATGACTTTGAACGGGCAAAGCTCAGGGCCCAAACATAACTTCGTGAACCCTGACCTTGCCAAAGAAAAGGCACCCAGCATACAGCTGCCCAGCTATTGCAGGGCATGACCTCCACTAGAGGCTTGGAAAGATTAAAGGTAAGAAGCTCACCATTGCATCTTCTTGAAACAGATTCATTTTTGGCATTAAGGATTGCATAGACTTTGCTTCAAGAAATCCCAGCCAAATTGTACAGTGTAGAAGAGATGGTTTAAAGCTACGGCAAAAGTCAAAACCCAAATTGAGCAGGATAGTGAACTTTTCTATCATTTGTCTCTGGATCTGGTCATACTGAACCACCGAAGAGCACCTGCAGACTGCCAATATCACCAGGTAATCAAGAAATTTGAGGAACAAGGTAAAAGCGAGGCAAGTGATTTTCACTTTCTTTTATAAAAAAGAAAAATCAGGCGTGATACCTCCAATTAGAACCCTAAACCCTACGACGATGCCGGAAACCCCGATAAAACACGTTGAAACAACGGTAAAACGCTGTGAGCCACAATCAAACAGCACAGCAAAACCACGGTAAAACAATAAAAAGCTCATGAGAACATCACTTAAGGTTAAATGTCATTTGTTTATGAATGTGGTGGTAGGACGGTCCTGCCTTAAAACTCTGTCCCTCAGAACCTCATCGTTCCCATGATCCCTGCCCCCATTCCTTGCATTGCATTGTCCTTGCCTTCTCCACTGACCTGCAAAAAATCAAAAACACAATCATTCAGAAAGCACCAACATTAAAAGGTTCAAAAGCTTAGCTTCAAACAGAGGTGCTTGCTAAAGCACAAGGCGAAAAACGCACCACCACGGAGCGATAAAAACCACCACGAGCTAGAAAAACTTTTCGAGCGAGATTAAAACCACTGCTCGCAAGCAAGTAAAACAACACGACAGATAAAACTACGGTAGGAGGCGGTGAAAACAACTACAGGGCCGAGGGATGAAAAAACCTCGCCAAGCATAAATAACAAACAACCGACCCTAAACCACACATCGCCGAAGTAAAACAACCAAAGCGCCGAGGTTAAACCAACAGCTAGGCGAGGTTGAATAGGGAGATATTTTCCACCACCCACGATTGGAATGCTGCCGCAGCTGAACCAAGACCAGTGGAGCTCGACCCAGGAGAGCAGCGACGCCATAGCTAAGGATGGAGCGCGCGGACAGTGGCGGCAAAGGCGTCGGGCATTGGAGAAATGCATCGCAACAAACGGAGCACACAATCGACAGCAACCAGACCCGGACCAAAAACCTCCAGTTTGTCGACAAGCCTCCACAAGGCGGGGTGACCGGTACAGACGGTTCGATCGACGGAGTGACCGGTGCCGCGTGGGCGGCACGTGAACGCCGCAGGCGGTCAACACATGCGTACGTACGGCCGGCCCTCTGACGTGGCCGGGTCCGGTCGGCGTTGGGTGTTCGGCGGCTGACGCCTCTCCCCTGGTTTATATAATTTACACAAATCGATTGAAAATTTTTATTAAAAAATTAAAATAAAGAATATGTCAGGCTTCTTTATTATTTAAAGAAAATTCGAAAGTGATTTGACTTTGAAATCATGCATCCATGATTTGATATAATTTGACATCATATGAGCAAGCTATTGAGTTTTATTATTTTTGGGACAAGAATTTTATTAGGTTTTAAATTCATTATTGCATACTTTTATCATTTATCATATTCGTTAATTTAATGTTAGATAATAGATTAGATTAAAAAAATAAAAATAAAAATACATGAAAATAAATACAGGCTAAATAAATTTAGACATAATTGGACATAATTTGAGAAATATGATTTTAGGAATTATTTAGCATTTTGTTACATAGATATATTGCAATATTAATATAAATCGATTATGACAACAAATATATACTCTATATACTTGTAGACGCGTAAACTAATGATTGTCAACCCTGCATGTCTCTGATGATTTTTCTGTGCTATGATATGACTATGGGTAAGGTTACATTAATTTCTATTTATGGCACCTCGACCCGACTATCAACACATATCCACCAAAATCTCTACAAGGATGTATTGTGTTCGTCCATTTAACATGTAGCTTCTCGACATCGGTTCTCCACAACTTAGCTTATTGAGCAGTGTAGATTGATTTGGGACGTTAGAGAAAGCATTAACCCACCCTCTCCATACCGAACCTAAGTTGCACGTCCTCGTTCCATTTTTTCCTCTGCTACCGATGAGGTTTGTTGTTATGTCGATTTCTTAGCAAGGTTAGGTAATGCTGCTCTTCTACGAGGAGAGGTGTCGAATCTAGTACCTCATAAGGTTTGACCTTGGTCTCGTTTTTACTAAAGTTGTTTGGAGTTATTCATTCATTTTTCGCTTATCTTATAAATGACTGGACTGGTTTTCCATGCAACAATATCCTTTTCTGTGTTTTTTCTCCCAAGGAGATAACAACATCCTAGCTCCTATGTTATGGAAAGTATATATTTACTTACCCAGCGGCTGGGGCTTACAATCTTTACACTGGGTTTTCCCTTACAGTTCAAGTGTTGGCGATATTTGATTGTAGGTAAAATTTCCTTGACACGGGTTTCCTTAAACAATCATGTTGTTAGTCTCGTGCGTGTGGCCTCCTCATTACTACTCATTGGAAAAAATTACTCTATTTATTCATTGTTATAAGGTTGGTGATTAAAATATCACCCCTATTTTTTTGACTCTATATAGGCACATTTTTTCTAAGCCTTTAATCAGTTCATACCTGGTTATTCTGTCTTCCTAAGAAATGTATGACATCTCTTTTGTTGTACCAGGTGTGTATTTTCTCTCTTAGCTTCCGATTGGGATGTATAGACATAAATATTTTTGAATGATTTTATGGGAAAAATGCTATGAGGGTTAGGTTAAATAGTCTTGTCTCTATTAGATATCACTCCTTTGTGAGGTTCTTACAGTTAAAATTATAGGTGTTAAGGGTTTATTAGTCCTTAGTTGTAAATTGATGGTGCTTGATACAGACGACTCTTTTGTTAATGAAATTGATATGCTAGTCTTTATTAATCCCGAGCTTGACTCTCACTTGTTATAAATATTACATATTATTTTGACTGTAACTTGAAATTGTTACTTTAGGTTTTATTGGATTTCATTATTGATGGTTATTGTAAATGACATACAGTTCTTTCTGAGGGTTCAACCCTTTTTCAGTTACTGAGTAAATAATCATTCGAAATCTCAATTTTAGTGTCTGTTCTTATTTATTTTTTTATAGTTAACAGTTTCAAGTTAAATCATTACGGAAATTATGAAGACAATACATTTTTTTTTATGAAAATTTTGTTTTGTCGAGAATTACATGTGCTAGTTGGCCTTTTAATTAACTCGTGTATTGATTTTGTGTCCCGTTTCATTCTGATGCAATTCTTGGTAAAATTTTCCGTTGGTCTCCACTTTGGTGAGACAAGGAATTTTTCTGGATTTCCAATCCCTTGGCCAGACCTGTAAACTAACCATTCATTTTATAGAACCCTAGATTACTAGGTTATTCACCTTCTATTACAACTTAACATTACTAGTTTAACATGACACCAATTCATAGTTTTATTATGATTAAACTTGCAAAAATGGAATTGTTCCCTTAACTGATGCCTTAACAACAACAGGCCAAGGACTAACCCACTTCCATAGGCTTTACAACTATTAAGATATTTAAATAATTTCCTCTGTCACCTGCGACATGCACAATTTCATAATAGAACCATGGTTCGGTCTATAGTTTAATAGTTGGAATAAATTGTTTGCTTATACAGGCCCCAATATTCCAGACTCCCTTTCTTACCTATATTAAGAGTAATATTCCTACTAAAGAATTACTCTGTAAATATATCATCAAACCCAGAGAAATTATATAATTTGTTAAGGGTACTTATCTGAATTCAAGTCGATTTCGTCAACCTCAAACCTCAACTACTGGGGTAACAATACTCCATCGAACCTAGATACCAGTCTTCCTCACTGCATCTGCCCCCGATATAACCTCACACCAATAGTAGCTTACAGGGTAGAACCACATTCTATAATCATAACTACACTTAGCCAATTTTAGATTATGAACTTCCAAGCTAGTGAATAACTCCACTAGCTAAACAAATCTAGGGTTTTTTCGTTTTCTATCGAAGTTTTCCTTCTCAGCGCTCTCCTTTCATGCCTCATGTTCCAATTATCCTCTTGGCTTTCTTTCGATATTTTTTCATGTTCTCCCCTAGAGAGCTTGGGTAGGTAACTACCTCACCCATAATTTTTTTGTTATCTATGAATGATTTGATCTAAAACAGGTGTGCACCAAGGAGCAAGGAAAAGATGCAGATCTGAAAGATCTGAAGTATGGTATCATATGTGCTTATTTGATTTTCTTGTTGAAAATTTCTAAGATCTGTGGTGATAATGCTACTCTGACATGAATGTGTGACGGTAAGGTTTGTGATGTATGTGTTGTGGTTGCAGTGAAGACATGATTCAGTGATTACATATCTCTACGTTGGTTTGCCTTTGAGAAATAGCGTACATACGTAGATCTCATTCTAGATAGTCACGTATACATTCTGTGAAAGTTCAGAATTTGTAAGTTGGTTTCAAGCATTAGAAGTGCGTACATACATGGATGTGTTTTGTAATAGTTGCGTATGCATGCTAGGGTTTTTCAGTTTGAGTTGTTGATGATGTTTGATAAGTCTTTTTATGTTTTTTTTATATGTCAATGAAGTACTTATTATAATCATTTGTGTTTGACAGTATTGGTTGGGGTTTAATTGATTATGGAATGGAATGTTGACTAGTGATGATACTACTGTGTGGTGATCTGTATTTGGTTTAGTGATCTGTGATGATTTCAACATGTGATTGATTCAGTGGTAATTTTATTCAAATCTAGTTATTAGTGTTTCGAGATCTCTACACAGGTCTTGTTCGGGGTAAGCACATACATGCACAGGTATGATTCGGAACAATAGCATATACTTTCTGACATATAATTGATCAGGGTTTGCAGTGACAAGATTTGATTTCTCTAATGAACACTATATGGTATGGTATTCTTATGAATGAATGTGCATTAATGTGATCTGATATGGATTAGTTATGGTTGATTAAGATTGAGTGATTGATTTTATGATTCAGTCGGTTTATTAATTGGGTAGTTGATTTCATTTTTGGGTTTTAATGTTGGAATTGGATCAATTTTGAAACATTCTAAAAGGTGATCCACAAGGAGCATTCTTCATAAAGGGGTTTGTAGCTTCCTTCTAGTAGGAGCTAGAAAACTAGAGAAGGTTGTATCCTTCTACAGGTAGGAGCCTATGTGTTGAATAGAGTCTACACCCGTACAATATTGTAAGAAGTTTCTCTTTTTAATAAAATAAGAAGTCATATATGACAACAATGGTCGTTTTCTCCCACATTGGGTTTCCACCTAAAAAACTAGTGTTCATGTGTTGATATGGTTTTTGTGTGTTGATGTTCTATCTAGTTTTTAACTTCTCATACTTACTAATTAATTGATGAATGATGAAGTAATGATGCACTAATTAATTTTGAACAAATGATGAAATTAATGATCAAATAAGTTATCTGGATAGATGCAGGTTTCTTTAATAACAGTCACGTACGTACACTAGTTTCCTTTATAACAGTAGCATATATAAATCAATATTAGAAATTGGAAATTGAAGTGTGTAAAATATTAATTCACTCTGCCCCTCTCAATACTTTTCCTAACAATTGGTATCAAAGCAGGTCCTTCAGAAGAAGCTTGATCACTTGAAGGGAGATTCATCAAGACGATAAATCAAGAGGGAGTATCTTCTATCTGCACCATTTTTTAATGGAACGAACTTGGTTTTCTAGAAAGTCAGAATGAGAGCGTATCTACAGTCACTTGGAGTTTATTTTTGGGAAATCGTTGAAGGAGGCTCTCACTATCCATCCTCCATTCCCATAGATGAGGCAGGAAAGAAGTAATATGAGACCAATTCAAAGGTTGTAAATTTTATTTTGGGAAGTTTGGCAGAATTAGAATTTTTTAAGGTCATGCATTGAAATATTTCAAAGGATATATGGGACAAGATCATCCAAATCTATGAAGGTGACACTAAGGTAAAGAGTGTCAAACTTCAAACATTTAGAATTCAATATGAACTCTCATAATGCATAGTGGTGAAAGTATTGCAAGTTTCCCTCTTTGGGTAGATGAGATTATTAACTCAATGAGAAATCTTGGTGATGATGTAAAATATTCGATGCTTGTTGAGAAAATCCTAATATCTATAACCCAAAAAGTTGATTCAAAAGTCTCTTCCATTGAATAAATGCATGATTCCGATAATATTACTATTGAACAACTTCATGGGATCTTAACAACTTATGAAATGAGAGAATAGGGTCCATCAAATATCAGAGAAGCAACATCCAAAGCTACTTATAAAGGAAAATAAAAGGAGGAGCTTAAGGAATCAGGCTACATATCAAATGAAGAAGAGGCAAATTTTGTGAGGAAATTCCAAGTAGGAATTGGAAAATTTAGAGGTAAGCTTCCTATCAAATGCTTTGCTTGTGGAAGATGTGTTCACTATGTTGCTCAATTCCCTTATAAGGAAAACCATGGGAAAGGGAAGAATTCTGCAAAATTAAAAGTTATATGAAGGTTTAAAAACAAGAAAAGTTTCTACACACATGAAGATAGTGATGGTGTTTCAAATGATGAAGAAGTTGAATATGATTAAGAATATCAATTAATTCTAGAAATATTGATGGTTGAAAGAGTACTAGTGGAGGAGAATTTTATTTGGGACCTCGCTTGGTATTATGCTTCAACAAAAAAGAAAGATTCATTGCTTTATCTAGTGCTGAGGCAGAATACATTGTTGTTGCATCTTGTTGTACTCAACTTTTATGGATGATGCAAACATTGCAAGACATTAAAATCACTTGTCCCCAACTTGTACCTATTCTCTGTGACAATACTAGTGCCATAATTATTTCTAAAAATATTGTTATGCACTCAAAAACCAAACATATTCCAATGAAATGTCACTTTCTGGGAGAACAAGTGGTTGAAAAAAAGGTCAAATTAGAATATGGTCCTTCAAAGGAACAAGATACAGATATATTTACAAAGCCACTTCCATGTTATTATTTTTAGTATCTCGGACAAATAATAGGAGTTATCTTGGCTTCATCACTCTGTTAATTATTTTGACAGATATTTCATGTTCAGGAGGAGTTGAGACTGTAAATTACTACATTTTACTTTCTGTATGCTGATTACATGAAGGACAATCACATATATACTTGAGTTTTGATCTACACAGTCATGTATGTTTCTCTGAGATGAAGAAACATTGGGATAGACTCAGGGAAAGTCTTTGATATGCTCGATTTAGTTATTATTTCTAGTTTTGACAGTGATTGGTTATAGTCTGTTAATGATGCTTAGTTTTTACTTAGACATTATATTAATTTATGATGATTCATGATTTTCCACTATACGACTCTTTTTTATGGCTTTGCTACTTGATGAGCTAGATATGATCGGACTTGAAAAGAGAATAGCTGGCACATGGGGGATTCACTCAATGAATCTCTAACACATCATGTTCAATCATAACATATTAAACAACACCCTTAATTTGAGTACATATTGGAAAATACCTCTAAAATTCACATATTTAACCCCCTACCAATATAAACCCAATACACCTTCCCAATTTAAAAAGCCCCTACTTTCAGTATATATTGTAGTTATCCATTTTTTCATTAACTTTTTTATACCCCTTTATATTTTTTCATTAACTTTGAGCTCCACTTTTTATACTTTCCAATAAAAACCCTTTACCCCCTATATATTCCCCAATATATTATGTCATTTTTTCCTCATTATATACCTCCTAATATGAACCGACATGCTATGGTATTTCACCCGCAGAGAAGCCCCCATGAGCTGGCACAGGTTCAGAGGGAGCATCTATTATACTTATAATAACACATTGTTGTAATTATATTTGCTTGAGCACTACTTGCTAAATGATGATATTTTTCATTGATTGTTGACATTGATGAACATATATGCTAAATATATTGTTGATGATGTTTTTTCTCAATTCTATGTCTTGTAATATTGAATTTTCTTGGTGATGCTTGAAAGCATTGGTCATATATTGATGTTATTTCAGATTGATGCTACATCCTACTTCGTGATGGTGATGAAGATGTTCACATTGTAGATTCCTTTATGGTATATGATGGTTGTTGATTATAATCATGGTATTTCTACCTCACTATTTAGGTCTTTGGTTTTGGTTATAAATGGCATATATATCTCTTTATGTAAATATCATGTAAAGATGATCTATGTGGATATTGGTGGCCACCCACCTTGTTATAGGCCATTTTATCACATCCAATCAAAGTAAGCCTCCTAATGGGATCAATCAACATCCAATTCCCCTTTTCATCATCTTGCACAAACCCCTAAGTGATGTACCTCTCATCCCTCACAATTTCAACCCTAAATTGCCCTATCCAATCCAGTTTGAGGACCAACACTCCCTGAAACCCTACTGGGGTGTGTTCACCTACAACTTGCTCCACTATGGCTAGCGTTGGTCACCAACAGGTTTCCCTCTTTTTCACTTGTGTTGGTTCTATAATTCTGGGATAACGAGTGGGATTCTAGAAGATTCACCTTCTAGGAGTTTCTAAAAATTCTTTCAACTACTTACCTTGGATTGACACTCATATCTTATCCTACCCTACTTTGGAGTTTTCACCACTTATCCTTTGATCCTATCCCTCCATCAAAGGTTGATATAAAGCCCAAGAATGGTAATTGGAAAATAACTCCCAACTTATTCCTCTCTCCTATCTATTTACCCTCTCATATACTAGAGGTAATGGTTGGATTTGGAGAATGATTCTTCCTTTATGTTGTTGTAGCAATTAGTTATCATCGCATGCATATGGTTACTGTAGGTACATATTGTGACAAGGAAAGGATGAGTCAACAACTTGGAGGAGCTCTTCTATAAGATCAATTTCCACTTATGGTTGTAATCTCCTTCCATTTATATTAATTCAAATATTTCTCCGTTTTCCTATATGTGATGTCATTATTTCACCTATTTCAATACTATGTTGATCTATTGAATAGATTTTTTAGATGATACTGCATACATCTCGTAGTTTCTTTCCTTTCATTATCTAATTGTGCAGGTTCTAATTTTGGCGGTCATGGTTGGAATTGGACCTTCCAAGCTAAAGGAGTGAAGCTTGCAACAGTTTCCAGGTAGGCCTCACTCTGTCATCTATTTACTTTAAGGAAAAAATTGGGTTCCTTGTCTCTCTGTTGTTCTAGGTTGACCACCAAACCTAAGGGAGATACCTTTGTCCGTAATCGTAAATATTGTATAAAAAATTGGCGACCATATTGTGGAACAAAGTATACCCTTGGTGGTTTTCCTTGTCCTTTGTGTTTGATTACCTCTTTGATATACCTTTGTTGCATCATCTAACCAAGAACAAACCTAGGAAGTGGCTTCATTCAACTTATTTTGAAATTTTTATATCAGAAACCTCTTTCCCAGGCCTAACGCTCCCCTAATGCCTCTGACAGAGTGTTCCACCTCACCCTAGCCCACTTTGTCCCAGTGTTACAAAGCACTGGTGCCCTCCCTACACAAGAGTTGGTCCCTATTTTTGCACAAGTTTTGCCTTGGTTTTTTAGCCTCTCATTCATCAGCCTTCTTCCAACTGAGCTTCCTTGAGTTTTTAGTGTCTTGTGGTCTCTCTAAAACCCCCATTCAATTTTCACTTGTGTTTGTTTTCCTTTGACATGATTTGGTTTCGATTTTTATTTGTTCTTATCGTTTGCTCATTTTCAAACTTGTCTTATTTTATTTCTAATCACTTGGATGAATTGTTGTTTAAGTCCTCGTTATGAAAAGTATATTTTAATTAGTAATTAAACATTTGCATCTTAGTTTTCTTCATTTCAAAAATTAAGTGTGGTGAAAAGAAAAACTTTTATTTGGAATTTAGTGTTTAGCATGTGCATTAGATTAGGAACAGTTGCATTGAAAGGAATATTACATCTTGCATCTTGTTTTCTGCACATTTTGTGTTGCATATTGATTGTTTCTTCCGTTCCCTAGCTATATTTTCATTGAAAGAGAAAATATTGTTGTTTTCTCATGCTAGATTTTCATTTTAGGATGTTCAAGTGACATTCGTGGTAAGCCATAAAACAATAATTTAATCAAAGCTAAATAGTAAAATCTATTAAATCAACCTTAAGGAGAATTTGTAACATTATCGCAAAAATTTAGAGGTCTAAGCTAGAGACGTCTTCCGATATATGATATGGTATTCTTATGAGTGAATGTGCATTAATATGATTTGATATGGATTAGTTATGGTTGATTAAGATTGAGTGATTAATTTTATGATTCAGTTGGTTCAGTAACTGGGTAGTTGATTCCATTGTTGGGTTTTAATGTTGGAAGTGGATCAAGTTTGAAACATTCTAAAAAGTGATCCACAAGGAGCAGTTTTTAGCAAGGGGTTTGTAGCTTCCTTCCAATAAGAGCTAGAAAACTAGAGAAGGTTGTATCCTTCTACAAGTAGGAGCCTACGTGCTGGTTATAGTCTGCACTGGTACAAGATTGTAAGAAGTTTCTCTTTCTAATAAAATAAGAAGACATATATGACAACAATGGTCATTTTCTCCCACATTGGGTTTCCACCTAAAATACTGGTGTTCATGTGTTGATATGGTTTTTGTGTGTTGATGTTCTATCTAGTTTTTAACTACTCATAGTTACTGATTAATTGATGAATAATGAAGTAATGATGCACTAATTAATGTTGAAAAAATGATTAAATTAATGATCAGGTAAGTTATCTGGATATATGTAGGTTTCTTTAATAACAGTCGCGTACGTACGTTGGTTTCCTCTATAACAATAGCGTATATAAATCAATATTAGAAATTGGAAATTGAAGTGTGTAAAATATTTTTTCACTCCCCCCGTCTCAGTACTTTTCCTAACAATTGGTATCAGAGCAGGTCCTTCATAAGAAGCTTGATCACTTGAAGGGGGATTCATCAAGATGAGAAATCAAGAGGGAGTATCTTCTATCTGCACCATTGTTTAATGAAACGATCTTGGTTTTCTGGAAAGTCAGAATGAGAGCGTATCTTCAGTCACTTGGAGTTGATTTTTGGGAAATCATTGAAGGAGGCTATCAGTATCCATCCTCCACTCCCACAAATGAGGCAGGAAATAAGTAATATGAGACCAATTCAAAGGTTGTAAATGTTCCTTTGGGGGTTTTGGCAGAATTAGAATTTGTGAAGGTCATGCGTTGAAATATTGCAAAGGATATATGGGACAAGATCATACAAATCTATGAAGGTGACACTAAGGTAAAGAGTGTCAAACTTCAAACATTTAGAATTCAATATCAAACTCTTATAATTCATAGTTGTGAAAGTATTGCAAGTTTCCTTCTTAGGGTAGATGAGATTATTAACTCGTTGAGAAATCTTGGTGATGATGTAAAATATTCGATGCTTGTTGAGAAAATCCTAAGATCTATAACCCAAAAATTTGATTCAAAAGTCTCTTCCATTGAATAAATGCATGATTTGAAGAATATTACTATTGAACAACTTCATGGGATCTTAACAACTTATGAGATGAGAGAATAGGGTCCATCAAATATTAGAGAAGAAACATTCAAAGCTACTTATAAAGGAAAATAAAAGGAGGAGCTTAAGAAATCAGGCTACATATCAAATGAAGAAGAGGAAAATTTTGTGAAGAAATTTCAAGTAGGAATTGGAAAATTTAGAGGTAAGCTTCCTATCAAATGTTTTTCTTGTGGAAGAGTTGGTCGCTATGTTGCTAAATTACCTTATAAAGAAAACCATGGGAAAGGGAAGAATTCTGAAAAATTAAATGTTAAATGAAGGTTTAAAAACAAGAAAAATATCTACACATACGAAGATAATGATGGTATTTCAAATGATGAAGAAGTTGAATCTGATAAAGAATATCAATTACTTCTAGAAACATTGATGGTCAAAACTATACTAGTGGAGGAGCATTTTATTTGGGACCTCGCTCGGTATCATGCTTCAACAAAAAAAAAATATTCATTACTTTATCTAGTACTAAGGTAGTCTATGTTGTTGTTACATCTTGTTTTACTCAACTTCTATGGATGATGCAAACTTTGAAATACATTCAAATCACTTGTCCTCAACTTCTACCTATTCTTTGTGACAATACTAGTGCCATAATTATTTCCAAAAATCTTAACATGCACTCAGAAACCAAAAATATTCCAATCAAATGTCACTTTCTGAGAGAACAGGTGGTTGAGCAAAAGGTCAAACTGGAATATGTTCCTTCAAAGGAACAAGCTACAAATATATTTACAAAGCCACTTCCATGTGATTATTTTGAATATATCAGACAAAAAAAAAGGAGTTATCTTGGCTTCATCACTGTTAATTATTCTGATAGATATTTCATGTTCACGGGGAGTTGAGACTGTAAATTACTACAATTTAATTTCTGTACACGGATTACAGGAAGGACAATTTCATATATGTGTGATTTTTTATCTACACAGTCATGTATGTTTCTCTGAGATGAAGAAATAGTGGGAAAGACTCAGGGAAAGTCTTTGATATGCTTCAGTTAGTTATTATTTCTATTTTTTACAGTGATTGGTTATAGTATGTTAATGATGCTTAGTTTTTACTTAGACATTATATTAATTTATGATGATTCATGAGTTTCCACTATATGACTCTTTTTGATGGCTTTGCAGCTTAATGAGCTGGATATGATCAGACCTAAAAAGAGAATAGTTGACACACAGGGATTTCACTCAACGAACCTCTAACATATCATGTTCGATCATAGCATATTAAACAATACCCTTAATTTGAGCACATATTGGAAAATACCTCTAAAAATCACATTATTTAACCCCTACCAATATAAACCCAATACACCTTCCCAATTGCTTTGGCAATGGATGCCTTTGATTTGAAATTATATTTGCAAATCTAAAAGCGAGGTTGTTTTAGACTACTCATTGATCGAGAAATTATTTTTGGTTTACAATTACTTTACATGGTAGGGTTTATCACAATAGGAAGAGTTGGTGGTGTAAAAGTTTTTGGCAGATGGATATACAGTGCTTTACAATGTCTCGTTATGGCGAAATGGGTTAGCTTCTAGTTTATCTTTCATAACTGCCAAGGTCCATTAATCCAAAATTCACTAAAAGATGGAAAAGTGATATGGTGGTATGGTAGTTGTGGGCACTACATTGCTGCTTCTGCATTCTAGCTTAATGCGACCTTGGTTGGAGTCTGAGCTTGGTGGAAATTCTCATAAAAGTTTAGATTTATGTATTTCCAATGTAGTGTAGTGCGCACTTTGGGGATATATGTTTTCCCAATGTATTATACTCTCGAATCTCGATTATATAGTCAATAAAGAGTTCATGTATTTCCACTTGCACCTCGAGTGAAGGGTCAAAGAATGATTACCTCTTGCCGGATTATATTTATGGCTAAATTTTGCTATCTTTAATTTAATTATAATCAATATTTTTTTAAACTTAATAATAATATCTTTTATTTATTAAATAAATGTTATATATTATGTAAATATTTTTTAAATTTAATAATATTATTTTTTATTTATTAAATAAAAGTTATATATTATCTAAATATATTTTTAATTAATATTATGATTTGAGTTTATTTTGTTTATGACAAAATATTATATATTTTAAGTTAAATTTATTATTTGAATAATAATTAAAATTTTAATAAATAATTTGATTTCTTTGATTATTAATATTAAATTATGTAAAATTAAATAATTTAATTATAATTATAATTAATGTTAAAATGATAGATAGTAAAATTTTAAATAAATAAAATAATATGTAAATAAATATTATCAAAATTATTAATCTATTATGTCATTATGAAAAAATATAGTTAAATTATTATTATTATAATCAAAATTATATTTATATATATATATATATATATATATATATATATAACTCTAAAATTAACTTCCCATTTGAAAAATATTAATTTTATAAACGTTTTTGTTATTAAAATTTTTGAAAATAATATTTAATATAAACCACACTAACTCTTTAGCTTACTAAAAAGACCACATTAAAATTTACTCCTTTACCTGACTAAATAATTTTAGTATTAAATAAATATATTATTCCTAATTTCAAGCCTATAATATTAACAAAACTCCAGATCATTTAAAAATTTGTTATTATCCTTTTTTTTACTCTTTAGCTTACTAAAAAGACCACATTAACATTTACACCTTTACCTGACTAAATAATTTTAGTATCAAATAAATATATTATTCCTAATTTGAAGCCTATAATATTAACAAAACTCGAGATCATTTAAAAAATTGTTATTGTTTTTTTTTAATATAATTAAATATTGGAAACATTTAAATATTTTGTAAATAACTTTGAACTTCACGAATATTAAAATGACACTGAAGATATGGGCAATTACTTGTTGGGTTGTTTTATTCATTTTGTTATCGACTCTTATCTTTTAAATAAATATTTGTAATTATATTTTCTAGTTAATTTTTTATATAAAAGAAATGATAAATATTATTTAATTTTATTATTATTATTATTAGTTTATTTAGCTTTAAGGTATTGGGAAGAATTTCCCAACAACCATTCAACGCTTTACTATATCAGATCCAATATTAGACGATTGAAAGTTTTTCTACCTTTAGATGAGAGTCTTTTAACTGTTAACTAAATCTTAATTTGTGCAGCCTTTCAACTTGTTCATTTTTATTAAACCCGTGAACATATTGCTTTGCATGTAAAGAAATCATCACTTCCAAGTGTTAAAGTTCTCCCTTCCAAATGAGGAATCTCATGAGCATTTGCAGTTACTCCATGAAATACTGGAAGTTACTAAAATTTTAGCAAATCAATCATCCTAGGTTGTTGTAGATCTTTCATCCACATGGGAAGACATTACTTTGTGTGGGTTTTTTTCTTATCCAATTCTAGATTGTACTCAGACCTTAGGAAATTGACAGAATCGCCACAGGAGACTCTTGTGAAGTTGCTGAGAAAATTGCTTGAAACTTCGAAGTCATGAACAAGTTCCATCTTCCTCAGTAACTACATTGAAAATAAGAGATATTTTTTTGGATTTCAATGAACTCTTAAGAAAATTCACTCTAAAAATCTACACTGAACACGTAAGATATGTTTTTGGATTTCAATGGACTCATAAGAAAAGCCACTCTAAAAATATACACTGAACATGTAAGATATGTGTAACATCTACTCATCAAACGTTAGAAAAATATTTACATAACAGTAAAAAAAGAGTCTTTCATATCCTAACTAACATTCTAATCATATTAATTTAACCATCCTAACCTTATGTCCAAGCATGCAATAGAATTGTCAATTGAGTTGAAAATATTTTACATATAAATAAGGGTCACTATACTCCTGTAACCCCTTGGGCTAGGCCCTATGTATGGGACCGCATCACTTAAACATAAGTATGGTGTTTATTTTACAACTGTATTATATCACTTTTCGGTGACCTATCATATCTGCTATGATTTGGGCACAAGACATAACATTGGTTTTTGTATATATATAAATCATATTACAATTGGATTACGGTACTCGAAATATTACATGATTTCTTCTCACACTTAATTTGTCAATTAAATCTCCTGCCATCCTGCCGCATCAATGTCACCAAAGAAGATTTGCAAGGTACAACTGTAGATTCAATTTAATGAGTGTTTAATGATGTACTTACGGGTTTAGAATTTGGGCATTGCTTATCCCTTGGGTTGTTTTTTTATCAACGAACGATAGTGGATTGGAGGTGGTTAGGGTGTAGCCCTACCCCTCTCAAACCCTAACCAATCTATGGTCAGGTAGAACGTGTAAGTCCCATCTCCAATTGGTTCTTACATCTAATAATAAAGAGCTCATTCCTTTGGTATTTGGTATGCAAATGTATTGGTTTATGTATGGATTTTATTTTTGTTATATCCATTATATTTATGTTTTTATTATCCTAGTTATAAGCATGTATTTTATCAGTGAGGATGTATGGCTCTATGCATGTTTTTAATTTTAAACTTATTAATAATGTATCTATGGTCAATTAGATTGTATTGCAGCTTATGCTGTAAGGGAGAAATGCTTCTTAGTGATTCTCAAAATAGTATGAGACCCCTATGTTTAAATCTAATGTTTACACTTGTAGATGCAATGCTTTTGACATGTTTGACAAAATTCCTATCATGGAAAGGAGGGGTCCAAATGAGTTCCTGATTATGTTATTGCTTTCGTGCCTTTTTTTTAATGTTATTTATCATCTCCTAAAGTTTCATGAATTTCTGGGCAGTGACATAGGCTCTGGGGCTAAAAGGGTGGCACAAATCTCGGAGTTGCAGGCACAGAATTGACCAATTACGGCCTTGGCTGCATGCTTGTTGTGTTGTTCCTGCGGCTATAGGCTCCTAGCTGCTACCTTGCCTTGGAATGCCTACGACTATGGTCTAAAAGGGTCCAAAAGTTTGTCTCCCTCAGGGGTCAAGGGTCTTGAAGGTTGGGTTACCTCCTAGGGATGTTGTTGATGTTGTGTAAGGTGTGTTTGTCTTGTTTCCATTGGTTCCAGTTCCTTAAGGTCATCTAGGAGGTTGAATCTCATATTAGTAGCCTCTCATCACATGTTTACCCCGATTGGTTGGTTACTTGGGTAGATGTGGGAAGAGTGTGTTACAAATGTAAAATGTTTTATCTATAATAAGAAAGAAGACATAGACGATAACATCGGTGGTGGCTTTATCCCACATTGGGTTTCCACCTAAAAAATATAATGTCCCTATATATTGATGTTTTTATGTGTTTTGCTTTCTTATTGCTTACATGCACCTAAAATTATTGTTACTCATGGTTTACTAAATATACAATGATCTATAACATAGTGTTCTGCTAATGAAATAATGATTCAAGGTAGATTTGAAAATGAAAGCATGAACTAAGTAAATTTGAATTGGGAATGAAATATTGATTCACCCCCCCATCTTACTATTTCTAACACGATTCTCACCATCTCATAATCTATACTAGTTACCCCAATGGAACAAAGCTCATCTCAAACCTGACACAATATCGTTAGATAGGAAGTCGCTCCTTCAGCCTCTGTCATGTGGGTGGCATTCAAATTATTCTATAATACCAAGTTTATGTTCTCATTCTTATTTCGTAACAGATCCTAAAGAGCTTTCCACATATCATGGGTAGTGTTCTTCCTAGACGGGTGAAGTATCAAAGGCTCTTTGACACCATTTAGGATGATCAACTTAGCCCTCATATCCATATCGTCATACACTTCCATCTCCTTAGGGTCAGTGAGCTTCTTGATTTCTTTCTTGGCAAAGTCCCAAATCATGTTCACCATTAGAACAAAATTGATCATTTTCTTACAAGGACTATAGTTGGACAAACCTTCCAATATGTCCTCAAATCATAGACCAACCAACATCTTTGACATTGTTATTAGTCCTTCAAAAATAATGTGATTGAGTTCCTATTAGGTGTACTTTTTGTGCACACTCTAATTCATTGGCCCTTCAAAGTAGCTTTGTGTTGATGGGTTCTAGAAACCCATCAAGCAAGGGGTCTCCCTGATGTGAAGTCGCAATTAGACCTTAGATCATTAAGAATAGGAACCTCATTCAGGCTCGAATGCCATATATTATTATATATTTTCCTTGGCTACAAATTTCAACACAATATATTAATACACAGGCAATCTCGGATCAGAAAGTGAGTATGCCTTGTGAAATGTTCAGTTGTGGATAATATCAAGGTCCTTCTACTAAAAGGGAAGATAAAATTGGGCCCTTTATAGACAAGTAATAGTACTATTCTATAAAAGGTGCACACGAGCATATACATATGAATGAATCGTTGATCAACTAGTGAAATAGTTCATAAGGAAGCAACGATTGTTAAAGAAAATAGAACTCACCTTCAAAAAGATAAGTACCAAATCCACAAAAATAGTTCACTTTCCTTAGTACATATGAAAACAAAAAACATCACAAACATTTAAAGAATAGGCTTACAATATTCATGACATATTCTTGAAAGCGTATTGGCTCAATGAACTTCTAAATTAAGTAAAATTTCCAATATGCATCAAGACAGTGAACACCAGTAGCCCCAATAATGGAGCATTAGAGTAGCCGTTTTCTCCTCCAAAAAAACTATCTTTCTCTCTAATACCTAGTAGGAGGAGCCGAGGTGAAAAGTGCTTTACTTGAGCAATGAGGGTGTTTATATAACAAATGGGGTGACCATTCTCCTCCCTTGTGACTCTTGGACTACCCTAATGATTTCTTGACTTCTCTCTGACCTTTTGACTTCCTACGTGACTTTTCACATTACATGAATGACTCTTCGACTTCCACTTTACATTATATTTCTCCATTATAGAATTTACATAATCCACAAAATGAAGTGGCACATGATGACTCATGACATGACATGACATAAACTACATGATGACATGGCAAAATCAAGCCACTCTTAGATATTTATTCTTTTGATAAGAGATGTATCAAATACTTCATCTTTGTAAGAGATATATTTTTTTTCCTTATATCCACCCTCCAAAGGGTTGTGAATCAGTATGGATTCTTCACGGGGTCTTGATCTTTGATCTTTTGTTGAAATCTAGTGTTCCTTCGTCTTCTTGCCTGATGATCATCTTAACTCCTTAGCTCCATATGTGTCTTCTACCATGTTCTCATTCTCCATATCCTTCATCATCATCTTGTCATGACATAATAAAATACCTACGATTTAAATACACCCATGACAAGACGACATCAGTCCGATAACCCACTAGCCTAATATGCTTCATGAAATCATTTGTTAAGGCTGGAAATGGTGACTTGTTAAGTGACTGACTCAGGGATTTTGTAGTTCCAAACGCCAAGGTCCCAGATTGAGGCTTGATACTATGAAATGTGTAGTTCAAGATGGTCAGGTTCAAAGGATTGTGAAATTGCAGGACTTAATGACCCAGGTTGGAGGCTTCGGCCTTGAGGCTATGCAATGCATAGTTTTAGAGGCCTGGCCAGAGGGGTTGCATAGTTGAAAGACTCAAGGGCTCGAGTTGGGGTCTTGAGCACTAAATTTTCCAACTGTGAAATTTTGGAAGGTAGTGGAGGCTTGGCTATTGCATAGTTCAGGAGCTCAAGGCTGAGGCATGAGCCTTGATACTACATAATACAAAGTTTAGGCCTAGATAGAGGGAAATATTGCGCAGTTTTGGAGCTCAGGGGTTGGGCTTGAGCATTGAGATTGTGTAGTGTGTAGTTCTGGGAGGAAGAAACTTCACATTTCACATTTCGAGGAAACAAGGTTGTTTCTTGATGGATGAGACTGCCCAATGCGTAGTTCAGGCTAGCTAAAGGAGGTTGAGTGGTATAGTCATATAGTTTTCCCAATTTGATTAAGTGTCTGATGAGTGAGAGGAAGATAGGAAAAAACCTAACTCTTAACATGACCCACATTTAGATCACTTGAGGACACAACATAGAACATTCAAAACACATTAACAACATCTTATGCTTAATGCAACCATTTTGTGACAACCTACACCAACTGCGAAATTAAAGATATACTTTGTGACGACCATGACAACACTTGTGTGAAAATGCTTTAAAATTTGGAAAGATACATATTTACATGGTAAGAACAACTCATTTACACAAAGGTTACCCCTTGAAACCACTAAAAATAGCTTTCGTACATTGTGCGACACTCTACATGCTAAAAGTCGACATTTACTATATGAAGAGAAAGTGCGAACGACACTTGTGATATGCAAATGACAGTGAAAGTGATACATGCCAAAGAAAATATAGCATGAAAAAAACACTAACTAAAGTGAAAGCAAGCGAAATTTACAATCAAAAGCATGAAAATGACACTCATGAAAGCGAAGGTGTGCAAAAGCGACAGTTTGAAAAACTCACCAAAATAGAAGTACAAATGCAACCAAAAGTGAGGGATTGTCAATGATAGTGCGCTAACTATCGACATGGGTTGAACATTGCACAAGGATTTTCTTGATGGATTGCGCTATACTTGTTCAAGCTTGCGTAAAACAATTGCTCATGAACTTCTTGTGAACTAAGTATGTGTGATAAAGTGACTTCAACCAATCAAGCAATGACCACGGAACGACTGATCGCAAGATCCATAGTATGCTCCAAAATTCAAGTGTAGGTAAAATTTTGGAGGGTGTTTGTCATAGTGAAAACACTTGGCAACACATTGGTAGAACCCCATCTTTTCTGCCTTGGTTAATTCTTTATCGCAGGGTCTATTTCTTCAGGGAGTATTGATTCATCGTTCAAATTACCATGGAATCCCCACTTACCTCATGTAAAAACATAGTCCCCTTCATTCCTTTACTCGGTTGAACACAAACATAAGATCAACGATCACACAACATTCCGAATTAGGAAAGTGTAATGAATTTTAGGAGCTTTAGATTTTCATAGTATAGTTTTTCATCTCTAGTGTTTCTCTACTGCCAACAGGCCTGGACAATACCCCGACGGAGTCACTTCAGGGAAACAACTATTGATCTGATGCTGGAAGGCCACGACAATACCCTGACAGAGTTTCTTGCTTCACCTCTTTTCACAAGAATTAATTCTCTTCTTTTGTCTTTATTTATTTATTGTGTATAGGATTGTGCATCGACACTTATTTGTTTCATGGGCAGAAGGGACTCAACTTATTGAGAGAATAAGAGATTGTCCCTTTAGAGAAGCATATATAAGACCTATGATATTGGTTTTCTCATTTAGATTTTCCCCTTATCCTTATCTACTTGATTGGATCATCCTGAAAACATCAAAACATAAAAACCCGAGTGTAGGCATGAGTTTTCCAAGATAGACATGGAGATCATGGTTCAACAAAGGGTTTTCCCCACGCAAGGATCATATTTTCCTTCGGAATATCATCAACCAAAAGGTGTAATGATGACAAGGAAGAAGGACAGATGGTTAGCCAAATGTTACAATGTCGCAAAGTCCTTTTCTATTTTGACACATTATTTTTTGAGACCAAATAGGACACCTTCATGCAAAGTCTCATTAAACAAAATACAAAACAAAAAAGGAAACAAATCTAAGAGGAAAAAACCAAAGGAGGCTAACCGAAAATATGATGCGAAACCAAAAGGAGAAAACACAAGAAAAACAACAGGAAATGAATGCAGGATGAATGTGGAGGTAAAATAATATGCAACTAGACCTACTCCTAACCTAACTAGCTAGAAGTTTGGGGTCACATATAATGAAATTTCCATTGTAGCCACTCTAGTTGTTCCCAACTTGTAATCACAAATATTTGATCGATTAAAACTAATATAAAACCATGTGAAACATAAAATATAAGAGCTTTAATATTCTGCACAACAAATTGAAGGTCTTGTCTATCGACAGAAAGATATGTCATAACCACTACTTCTAACCATTTCACACTTTTACCTTTTTGCTGAAAAATGTAAGAAGAAAAACCTTGGGGTCTTCTTGCAAATGTATTTTCATCTACATTTTACTCCTTAGCAAGCATGAGAAAAGGTTGAGAGTTGTTATTTATGACGGAGCTTTCCAGGTAATATTCCTCCAACCATTTAGTGATTGGATCATGTAACTCAAAATAGTCCCATGGAGAATCCTGAAATATTTGAAAAGATGAATTTTCAATTAAAAGCATAGGATCAGGATGAGAATATTGTAAGGGAAAATGAATCTGATCATATTGTTGAAATTCAAAAAGAAAATTTCAGCACCCACACATAGTGCATTAAGCACCTACACTAGGGTGGGGCCCACAGGGATAAATTTGGTTCATGTCTATTTTAGTTATCCCTCAATTAAGAAGGACAACAAAATTTAATCTAGTCTCTAAATAACTTGTAATAGTTAACTGAGTGTGATAAACTTAGTTAGCTCATGAATTTCAAGTTAGAGGTAGTAGGTGAGGCATGGAGAGTAATTATAGTTGTAACAGAGTTCGAAGTGCAGTGGTGCATTAATTAATGTAGGTTGTAATCAGTTTAACTTAGTTAAGTGAGTTAAACTCAGTTGTGCTAGTTGTAACTGTTAGATACACTAGTGAGAGATCAAGTGAATTAAATATTAATTAAGTCACAATCAGTGATCTCACATGCAACTAAGGATTTACTATTATTAGATACATGCATGTCTGATCCAGTGGAGACCGAGTTGAGATCTATGTGAAAGGGAATTTGACTATCAGTTGTAGGATTCTTGGGTTGAACCCATGCAACCAAACACCCATTGGAGTACCCATGATACTTGTGCAGTTAAGGAAGGAAAAATTTCCTATTCTTTAGGGATTTCATTCATCAGGGATTGCGCAAGCATGGTAGGCTGTCTAGAGGTTGTAAATTGGCCAAGTATTGGTCAGTTTTATGTATGACAGTGTGCGACAATTATATGAGTACATGAGAGCTCTTGTGAGAATAGTTGTATGTAATTGTTTCATGATTCCATGTTGAATATAAATAGAAGATGGTGGGGTTTTAAGAATCAAGATTTCCTCGGGAAATTATCTGTGTTGTGGCTTGATTGATTCTTTTTTGCTTCATGTGATTGGCGATTGTGTTTTTAATTCTGCAATTGATTCATAGAAGTGATTCAGTATTTAACTTTTGTACATTGTTAGATCGGATTGAATCCATGATATACATGCTTTTTGTATAATTTCTACATGGTATCAGAGCACAAGAAATCACAATTGTGAAGGAGGAGTTGAGTTTGTGACTGCATAGAATTCGAATTTGCAGACATACTTTCTTGGTGCTACAGCTGATTCAGAATCAAAATGGCTTTCAATGTCTTGAGGTTGGAGTATATACTCGAGGGAATCTCACACTATATTTCTTGGAAGGACAGGATGGAGGCAGTACTCAAAGACAATGGCTTGAAGGAATTCATTGACAATGATGTTCCTAAACCCAATGTGACAGATGTTGCAAATCTGGATGCATGGAAAAAGAAAGTGGCAAAGGCAAGCAGGATCCTATTCGAGGGAGTATGATACCACATTGTCTCAAGCCTCCATGGGAAAGCCATGCCATATCCAATGTGGAAGGCTTTGATGGATCTATTCCAGAGCAAAAGCGACCACAAGAAGTTGTCGCTCAAAGATAAACTCAGAAATATCAAGATGGTGAAGGGCGACCACACAATTAAAAGCACAATATTTTATTAATACCCTTTAAATATGTAAAAGTAAGCCAATAATTATTATATTTACATATGACACATTCAAATTTATATATTGGATATATTGGTGTGATCTTCAATATTGATATTTCTATTAAAGTCATTATTTCTATTTTCTTTATAATATATAGACTATTTTTCTATTTTCTCACTAATCCTTATAGAAATCAAAGCAAGTAGAGTAAACGACTTGTTTCTAACCAAATCTTTAAAGGAAATTTTAGAGAATGAATACATTTCTAGTTCAGCCACTATGCTTCCATGGATGTGTAAAATCGAGAAGAGAGTTGAATCCTTTCATATGTCATAGTCACAAAAAATCATGATTGTTAAGTTAGTTTCCAACAAACAAAATCCTTTGTTGGTTACAATTCAATATTTTATCAATGACACAAAACCTCATATTTCTTATCTCTCTTCAGCACAAATTATTTCTAAGTCTATTAACATGTCTGGGTCATACTAACTTTTAAACATGAATAGAATTTAAGTGTCTTTTCTTAACTATCATGGAGTTACATAGATCATTCTATAAAACAATATCCTTAAAAACCAATCACACTAGGGATATTTAACATAATTGATAAAACTAAATTATTAATTTAACTAAATAATATATGCAAGGGTGTTTGCAAATAATTTGCATGCTAAATTAAAGCTACTATAACCATCAAGAGAGTGTATAATTTTCTCTTTATCAGATGTCTAATTTCCATCCATTTCAATTAATTGTAAATAAAAATAACCTTATGGGTAGTCCAAAGGGAGTCATAACAACGAATAAAATGGAAAATATATTTACCAGAATTTTTTTTTAAATGTGTAAGAATGTTACTGCAATTCCTCATAAACTATTTTTATTTTTATTTAATATATGAGCAAAACTTTGTTTTATGTGTTAAATGGTTAGATTGTAATCCTGGGCAATGGGTTTATTGGTTATGGTCAATATTATTCTATTGCTAAAGAATTACATTTAGAATGTTAGTATTATGTAACTGTGTACATTATGAAAGTAACGAGTTGGTGTGCAGTTTGTGACATTGTATCTATTACATTATGGTACCAAAACAAAGAAATTGGTAGTTTCAAAACTATGTACATGACATTGTGTCGTGAAAACAAGAAGTTGGTGTGAAGTTGTCTTCTTTCATGGAAGATCTCCATTGGATTATTTTGTCTTTGATCAAACTAGCTGTCAAGGAGGGTCCACAGGTAGTAAATGTGTTGCAGCCGTTGCTTTTTCAAAAGGTCGATTTTGCGAAGGGAATTCAGAACATGTCTCTTTCCTTGATACAGTAAAAACATATAGTCAAGTGGCTTTTATGGGCACAGAGGATTTTGGATTTCCGTGTTACAACATCATGATTATAACAAAATCCTTTATTCAAGCGGCTTATATAATGGGAACTTGCGACGTGTCAAATTGTGGAATTGAGGAGTGGCAGACACCAATGATGAAGAGCACACTTCAAATCAAATACGGCTATCTCCACCACTTCCTGCAATAACATCAATCGCTTATTCTCGCTGGCAACCATTATTTCCGAATGGCTTCCTTCGGTGATGTCCTGACTGTTGATGTCATTTTGGTATTCAAGTAGCAGACTGGCAGACACCAATGATGAAGGGCACATCAAATCAGAAGACTTTATCTCCTGTTATCAACAATAACATCATATTCTCGCTGGCAACCATCATTTTCGATGGCTTCGGCTGGTGATGTCACGACCCTGACCTGATGTCATTTGGTATTCAGAAGTGGCAATTTACCAATGATGAAGGGCACACTTCAAATCAAATACGCTTTATCTCCACCTCTTCCTGTAATAACATCATATTCTCGCTGGCAACCATTGTTTCCGAATGGCTTCCTTCGGTGATGTCACGACCCTGACGACCCTGACCTGATGTCATTTGGTATTCAGAAGTGGCAGACACCAATGATACAAGGCACACTTCAAATCAAATACGGCTTTATCTCCACCACTTCTGCAATAACATCAATCATATTCTCGCTGGCAACCATTATTTCCGAATGGCTTCCTTCGGTGATGTCACAACCTGACCTGATGACGAATAATGTATTAAAGTTGAAAAACGCTGCAATGTTGATTTGGTGCAATGCTCCTTGTAATATCTTCAATATTGACCTTGGTCTCCACCAATAATGTATTAAAGTTGGTTGGTGCAATATGTCGGACCACCAATGAGAGTAGAGCACTTTGTACGACTGGATTGAAGATTTAACATATTAGTCTAAAGAGGGCGTTTTGACTTAAAATGTCAAAGAAGATTTTCATAAAAATTAAACCAATTTGCTAGAATCTTGTTCGATTGTTAAACATTAGTATTTTGAGTGCCCAGGGGTTTTTGATGGTGCTGAATCCATTTCCACTATCAAAAATAGTTTCAACTTTCTTTATAACTACTTGATTTTTACCAAATTTGGTTAATGGGATTAAAGTAATTCGTCCAAGGGCAAAAACGCTGCCATAGTGAACAACTCCTTTAACATATCTGCTACGAGCCATCTTCATTATCTTAATTTTTGTTATTATTTGTATTTATGTCCAATGGAGCCTAGCACAACTCCCAACCCTTTCGTTTCTTAAATTCATTTGAAAAAAAAAAGAAAAAAAAGAAGAAGACGTGAAATCACTAATAAGACCACATAGTTCAAAACATATTGTGAAACGCTTAAAAGCTTTATTTTTATTTACTTTAATTACTTCATAGAATTTACACAAATCGATTAACAAATTTTTATTAAAAAAATTAAAATAAAGACTATGTCAAACTATTTTATCGCGTGATGTATCATTTTTTCAACATTTATTTAAAAGAAAATTTGAAAGTGATTTGAATCATGCATCCATGATTTGATATAATTTGACATCATATGATAAAACTATTGAGTTTTATTATTTTTAGGGACAAAATTTTATTAATTTTAAAGTGCACTATTTCACATCCCTTTATCATTTATCATATTCTGAAGTTAATTTAATGTTAGATAATGGATTCGTAAAAAAAAAAATAAACACATGAAAATAAATGTGAGCTAAATAAATTTAGATATAATTGGACATAATTTGAGAAATATGATTTTAGGAATTATTTAGCATTTTGTTACATAGATGTATCGCAATATTAATATAAATCGATTATGACAACAAATATATACTTGTAGACCATAACTTACCGAACTAATGGTTATCCAACCCACCATGTCTCATTAAGTTTTTTCTATGCTATGATATGACTATGGGTAAGGTTACATTAATTTCTATTTATGGCACCTCGACCCAGCAATCAACACATATCCAAACTCTCTAAAGGATGCATTGTGTTCGTCCATTTAGCATGTAGCTTCTCGAGATGTGGTTCTCCGCAACTTGGCTTATTGAACAGTGCAGATTGGTTTGGGAGGTTAGAGAGAAACTAACCAACCCCTCTCCCGCTTCTGAACCTGAGTTGCATGTCCCTTGTTCCATTTTTTCACTCTCTGCTACCAGTAAGGGTTTGTTCTTATGTCAGATTTCTTAGAAAGGTTCCATCGACCTCTTGCTCTTCTATAGGGGGAGAGGCGTCGAATCCAGTACCTCGTAAGGTTTCGAGCCTTAGTCTCGTTTGTTACTAAAGTTGTTTGGAATTATTCATTCATTTTTCGCTTCTCTTATAAATGACTACACTGGTTGTCCATGCAACAATATCCTTTTCTGCGTTTTTTCTCCCAAGGAGATAACAACATCCTAGCTCCTATGTTATGGAAAGTATATATTTACTTACCTAGCGGCTGGGGCTTACGTTCTTTACACTGGGTTTTCCCTTACAGTTCAAGTGTTGGCGATATTTGACTGTAGGTGCAATTTCCTTGACATGGGTTTCCTTAAACAATCATGTTGTTAGTCTCATGAGTGTGGCCTCCTCATTACTACTCATTAGAAAAAATTACTCTATTTATTCATTGTTATAAGGTTGGCGATTAAAATATCACCCCTATTTTTTTGACTCTGTATAGGCACATTTTCTTTAAGCCTTTAATCTGTTCATACCTGGTTATTCTGTCTTCCTAAGAAGTGTCTAACATCTCTTCTCTTGTACCAGGTGTGTATTTTCTCTCTTAGCTTCTGGTTGGGATGTATAGACATAAATATTTTCGAACGATTTTATGGGAAAAACGCTATGAGGGTTAGGTTAAATAGTCTTGTCTCTATTCGATATCCCTCCTTTGTGAGGTTCTTACAGTTAAAATTATAGGTGTTAAGGGTTTATTAGTCCTCGATTGTAAATTGATGGTGCATGATACAAACGACTGTTTTCTTAATGAAATTGATATGCTAGTCTTTATTAATCCCGAGCTTCACTCTCACTTGTTATAAATATTACATACTATTTTGATTATAACATGGAGTTGTTACTTTAGGTTTTATTGGATTTCATTATTGATGGTTATTGTGAATGACATACAGTTCTTTCTGAGTATTCAGCCCTTTTTCAGTTATTGAGTAAATAATCATTCGAAATCTCAATTTTAGTGTCTGTTCTTATTTTCTTTTTACAGTTAACAGTTTCAAGTTAAATCATTATGGAAATTATGAAGATAATACATTTTTTTTTTATGAACAATTTGTTTTGTGGAGAATTACATGTGCTAGTTGGCCTTTTAATTAACTCATGTATTGACTTTGTGTCCCGTTTCATTCTGATGCAATTCTTGGTAAAATTTTCTGTTGGTCTCCACTTTGGTGAGACAAGGATTTTTTTTGGATTTCCAATCCCTTGGCTAGACCTGGAAACTAACCTTTCATTTTATATAACCCTACATTACTAGGTTATTCACCTTCTATTACAACTTGACATTACTGGTTTAACATGACACCAATTCATAGTTTTATTATGATTAAACTTGCAAAAATGGAATTGTTCCCTTAACGGATGCCTTAACAACAACAGGCCAGGGACTAACCGACTTCCCCAAGCTTTACAACTATTAAGATATTTAAATAATTTACTTTATCACCTGTGACATGCACAATTTCATAATAGAACCATGGTTCAGTCTACAGTTTAATCGTTGGAATAAATTGTTCGCTTATATAGGGCCCAATATTCTAGACTCCCTTTCTTACCTATATTAAGAGCAATATTCCTACTAAAGCATTACTCTGTAAATATATCATCAAACCCAGAGAAATTATATAATTTTTTAAGGGTACTTATTTGAATTAAGTCGGTTTCGTCAACCTCAAACCCCAACTATTGGGGTAACAATGCTCCATCGAACCTAGATACCAGTCTTCCTCACTACATCTACCCCTGATATAACCTCACACCAATAGTAGCTTATAGGGTAGAACCACATTTTCTAATCATAACTTCACTTAGCCAATTTTAGATTATGAAATTCCAAGCTAGTGACTAACTCCACTAGCTAACCAAATCTAGAGTTTTTTCGTTTTCTATCAAAGTTTTCCTTGTGAGTGCTCTGCTTTCATGCCTCATGTTCCAATTATCTTCTTGGCTTTCTTTTGATATTTTTTCATGTTCTCCCCTAGAGAGCTTGGGTAGGTAACTACCTCACCCATAAGTTTTGTGCTATCTATGAATGATTTGATCTAAAACAGGTGTGCACAAAGGAGCAAGGAAAAGATGCAGATCTGAAAGATCTAAAGTATGGTATCATATGTGCTTATTTGATTTTCTCGTTGAAAATTTGTAAGAGTGATAGATCTGTGGTGATAATGATGCTCTGACATGAATGTGTGACAGTAAGGTTTGTGATGTCTGTGTTGTGGTTGCATTGAAGACATGATTTAGTGATTACATATCTCTACATTGGTTTTCCTTTGAGAAGTAGTGTACATACGTAGATCTCCTTCTAGATAGTCATGTATACATTTTGTGAAAGTTCATAATTTGTAAGTAGATGTCAAGCATTAGAAGCGCGTACATACGTGGATGTGTTTTGTAATAGTTACGTATGCATGCTAGGGTTTTTCAGTATGAGTTTTTGATGATGTTTGATAAGTCTTTTTATGTTTTTTGTTATCTATCAATGAAGTACTTATTATAATAATTTGTGTTTGACAGTATTGGATGGGGTTTAACTGATTATGGAATGGAATGTTGACTAGAGATGATACTACTGTGTCGTGATATGTATTTGGTTTAGTGATCTGTGATGATTTCAACATGTGATTGATTCAGTGGTAATTTTTTTCAAATCTAGTTATCAGTGTTCGAGATCTCTAGGCAGGTCTTATTCGAGGTAAGCACATACATGCGCAGGTATGATTCAGAACAATAACATATACTTTTTGACATATAATTGATCAGGGTTTGTAGTGACAAGATATGATTTCTATAATGAACACTATATGGTATGGTATTCTTATGAATGAATGTGCATTAATGTGATCTGATATGGATTAGTTATGGTTGATTAAGATTGAGTCATTGATTTTATGATTCAGTTGGTTTAGTAATTGGGTAGTAGATTTCATTGTTGGGTTTTAATGTTGGAATTGGATCAAGTTTGAAACATTCTAAAAAGTGATCCACAAGGAGAATTCTTCAGAAAGGGGTTTGCAGCTTCATTCCAGTAGGAGCTAGAGAACTAGAGAAGGTTGTATCCTTCTACAGGTAGGTGCCTACGTGTTGGTTAGACTCTGCACCAGTACAAGATTGTAAGAAGTTTCCCTTTTTAATAAAATAAGAATACATATATGACAACAATGGCCATTTTCTCCCACATTAGGTTTCCACCTAAAATACTAGTGTTCATGTGTTGATATGGTTTTTGTGTGTTGATGTTCTATCTCGTTTTTAACTGCTCATACCTACTAATTAATTGATGAATGATGAAGTAATGATGCACTCATTAATGCTGAACAAATGATGAAATTAATGATCAGATAAGTTATCTAGATATATGCAGGTTTCTTTAATAACAGTCGCGTACGTACGCTAGTTTCCTTTATAACAGTAGCATATATAAATCAATATTAGAAATTGGAAATTGAAGTTTGTAAAATATTAATTCACTTCGCTCCTCCCCGTACTTTTCCTAACAATTGGTATCAGAACAGGTCCTTCAGAAGAAGCTTGATCACTTGAAGGGAGATTCATCAAGATGATAAATCAATAGGGAGTATCTTCTATTTGCACCATTTTTTAATGGAACGAACTTCGTTTTCTGGAAAGTCAAAATGAGAGTGTAGCTACAGTCACTTGGAGTTTATTTTTGGGAAATCGTTGAATTAGAATTTTGGGAAGTTTGGCATAGTTATAATTTTTGAAGGTCATGCATTGAAATATTGCAAAGGATATATGGGACAAGATCATCCAAATCTATGAAGGTGACACTAAGGTAAAGAGTGTCAAACTTCAAACATTTAGAATTCAATATGAAACTCTCATAATGCATAGTGGTGAAAGTATTGCAAGTTTCCTTCTTTGGGTATATTAGATTATTAATTCATTGAGAAATATTGGTGATGGTGTAAAATATTCGATGCTTGTTGAGAAAATCCTAAGATATATAACCTAAAAAGTTGATTCAAAAGTCTCTTCCATTGAATAAATGCATGATTTCGATAATATTACTATTGAACAACTTCATGGGATCTTAACAAGTTATGAAATGAGAGAATAGGGTCCATCAAATATTAGAGAAGCAACATTCAAAGCTACTTATAAAGGAAAAGAAAAGGAGGAGCTTAAGGAATCAAGCTACATATCAAATGAAGAAGAGGCAAATTTTGTGAAGAAATTCCAAGTAGGAATTGGAAAATTTAGATGTAAATTTCCTATCAAATGCTTTGCTTGTGGAAGAGTTGTTCACTATGTTGCTAAATTCCCTTATAAAGAAAACCATGGGAAAGGGAAGAATTCTACAAAACTAAATGTTATATGAAGGTTTAAAAACAAGAAAAGTTTCTACACACATGAAGATAGTGATGGTGTTTCAAATGATGAAGAAGTTGATTATGATTAAGAATATCAATTACTTCTAGAAATATTGATGGTCGAAAGAGTACTAGTGGAGGAGAATTTTATTTGGGAACTCGCTTGGTATTATTCTTCAACAAAAAAAAGAAAGATGCATTGCTTTATCTAGTGCTAAGGTAGAATACATTTTTGTTGCATCTAGTGCCATAATTATTTCTAAAAATATTGTCATGCACTCAGAAACCAAACATATTCCAATGAAATTTCACTTTCTAAGAGAACAAGTGGTTGAAAAAAAAGTCAAATTGGAGTATGTTCCTTCAAAGGAACAAGATGCAGATATATTTACAGAGCCACTTCCACATGATTATTTTGAATATCTCAGACAAATAAGAGGAGTTATCTTGGCTTCATCACTCTGTTAATTATTTTGACAGATATTTCATGTTCAGGGGGAGTTGAGACTGTAAATTACTACATTTTACTTTCTGTACGTGGATTACATCAAGGACAATCACATATATACTTGAGTTTTGATCCACACAGTCATGTATGTTTCTTTGAGATGAAGAAAAATTGGGATAGACTCAGGGAAAGTCTTTGATATGCTCAATTTAGTTATTATTTCTGGTTTTGACAATGATTGGTTACGGTCTATTAATGATGCTTACTTTTTACTTAGACATTATATTAATTTATGATGATTCATGAGTTTCCACTATACGACTCTTTTTTATGGCTTTGCTGCTTGATGAGCTAGATATGGTCGGACTTGATAAGAGAATAGCTGGCACATGGGGGAATCACTTAATGAATCTCTAACAGATCATGTTCACACATAACATATTAAACAACATCCTTAATTTGAGTACATATTGAAAAATACCTCTAAAATTCACATATTTAACCCCCTACCAATATAAACCCAATACACCTTCCCAATTTAAAAAGCCCCTACTTTCAATATATATTGTAGTTATTCATTTTTTCATTAACTTTGAGCTCCATTTTTTATACTTTCCAATAAAAACCCTTTACCCCCTATATATTCCCCAATATCTTATGTCATTTTTTCCTCATTATATATCTCCTAATATGAACCGACGTGCTATGGTATTTCTCCCGTAGAGAAACCCCCATGAGCTGGCATAGGTTCAGTGGGAACATCTATTATACTTCTAATAACACATTGTTGTAATTATAGTTGCTTGAGCACTACTTGCTAAATGATGATACTTTTCATTGATTGTTGACATTGATGAACATATATGCTAAATATATTGTTGATGATGTTGTTTCTCAATTCTATGTCTTCTAATATTGAAGTTGCTTGGTGATGCTTGAAAGCATTGGTCATATATTGATGTTATTTCAGATTGATGCTACATCCTACTTCGTGATGGTGATGAAGATGTTCACATTGCAGGTTCCTTTAGGGTGTATGATGGTTTTTGATGACAATCATGGTATTTCTACCTCACTATTCAGGTCTTCTGTTTTGGTTATAAATGGCATATCTATCTCTTTATGTAAAGATCATGTAAATATGATGTAGGTGGATATTGGTAGCCGCCCACCTTGTTATAGGCCATTTTATCACATCAAATCAAAGTAAGCCTCCTAATGGGATCAATCAACATCCAATTCCCCTTTTCATCATCTTGCACAAATCCCCAAGTGATGTACCTCTCATCCCTAAAGTGCCATATCTGATCCAGTTTGAGGACCAACACTCCCTGGAAACCTACTGGGGTGTGTTCACATACAACTTGCTCCACTATGGCTAGCGTTGGTCACTAGCAGGTTTCCTTCTTTTTAACTTGTGTTGGTTCTATAATTCTAGGATAACAAGTGGGATTCCGGAAGATTTAGCTTCTAGGAGTTTCACAACTTTGGGGTTTTCAAAACTTATCCTTTGATCCTATCCCTCCATCAAAGGTGGATCTAAAGCCCTAGAATGGTAATTGGATAATAACTCCTAACTTATCCCTCTCTCCTATCTATTTACCCTCTCTTATGCTAGAGGTAATGATTATATTTGGAGAATGATTGTTCCCTTATGTTGTTGCAGCAACTAGTTATCCTCGCATGCATAGGGTTACTGTAGGTACATATTGTGACAAGGAAAGGATGAGTCAAAAACTTGGAGGAGCTCTTCTACAAGATCAATTTCCACTTATGGTTGTAATCTCCTTCCATTTATATTAACTAAAATATCTCTCCATTTTCCTATATGTGATGTCTTTATTTCACCTATTTCAATATTATGTTGATCTATTGAATAGAGTTTTTAGATGATGCAGCATACATCTCATAGTTTCCTGCCTTTCATTATCTAATTGTGTAGGTTCTAATTTTAGCAGTCCTTGCTGGAATTGGAACTTCCAAGCTAAAGGAGTGAATCTTGCAACAATTTCCAGGTAGGCCTCACTCTGTCATCTATTTACTTTAAGGAAACAAATTGGGTTCCTTGTCTCTCTGTTGTTCTAGGTTGACCACCAAACTTATGGGAGATACCTTTTTCTACAATCGTAAATATTGTATAACAAATTGGCGACTATATTGTGGAACAAAGTATACCCTTGGTGGTTTTCCTTGTCCTTTGTCTTTTATTAGCTCCTTGACAGACCTTTGTTGCATCATCTAACCAAGAACAAACCTAGGAAGTGGCTTCATTCAACCTATTTTAAAATTTTTATGTCATAAACCTCTTTCCCAGGCCTAACGCTCCCCTAGTGCCTCTGACAGAGTATTACACCTCACCCTGGCCCACTGTGTCCTAGTGTTACAAAGCACTGGTTCCCTCCCTGTACAAGAGTTGGTCCCTATTTTTGCACAAGTTTTGCCTTGGTTTTTGAGCCTCTCATTCATCAGCCTTCTTCCAAATAAGCTTCCTTGAGGCTTTAGTGTCTTGTGGTCTCTCTAAAACCCCCATTCAATTTTCACTTGTGTTTGTTTTCCTTTGATACGATTTGGTTTCGATTTTTCTTTGTTCTTATCGTTTGTTGATTTGCAAACTTGTCTTATTTTATTTCTAGTTGCTTGGATGACTTGTTGTTTAAGTCCTCGTTATGAAAAGTATATTTCAATTAGTAATTAAAATTTGCATCTTAGTTTTCTTGATTTCAAAAATTAAGTGTGGTGGAAAGACAAAACTTTTATTTGGCATTTAGTGTTTTTCATGTGCATTAGATTAGGAATAGTTGCATTGAATGGAATATTACATCTTGCATCTTGTTTTCTACACATTTTGTGCTGCATATTGATTGTTTCTTTCCTTCCCTAGCTATATTTTTATTGAAAGAGAAAATATTGTTGTTTTCTCATGTTATATTTGCATTTTAGGATGTTCAGGTGACATTCGTGGTAAGCCCTAAAACTATAACTTAATCAAAGCTAAACAGTAAAATCTATTAAATCAACCTTAAGGAGAATTTGTAACATTATCACAAACATTTAGAGGTCTAAGCTAGAGACGTCTTCCGATATATGATATGGTATTCTTATGAGTGAATGTGCATTAATATGATCTGATATGGATTATTTATGGTTGATTAAGATTGAGTGATTAATTTTATGATTCAGTTGGTTCAGTAATTAGGTAGTTGATTTCATTGTTGGGTTTTAATGTTGGAAGTGGATCAAGTTTGAAACATTCTAGAAAGCGATCCACAAGGAGCAGTCTTCAGCAAGGGGTTTGTAGCTTCCTTCCAATAGGAGCTATAAAACTAGAGAAGGTTGTATCCGTCTACAGGTAGGAGCCTATGTGCTGGTTAGAGTCTGCACCGGTACAAGATTGTAAGAAGTTTCTCTTTTTAATAAAATAAGAAGACATATATGACAACAACGGTCGTTTTCTCCCACATTGGGTTTCCACCTGAAATACTGGTGTTCATGTGTTGATATGGTTTTTGTGTTTTGATGTTCTATCTAGTTTTTAACTGTTCATAGTTACTGATTAATTGATGAATAATGAAGTAATGATGCACTGATTAATGTTGAAAAAATGATGAAATTAATGATCAGATAAGTTATCTGGATATACGCAGGTTTCTTTAATAACAGTCGCATACGTATGCTAGTTTCCTCTATAACAATAGCGTATATAAATGAATATTAGAAATTGGAAATTGAAGTGTGTAAAATATTTTTTCACTCCCCCCCTCTCAGTACTTTTCCTAAAAATTGGTATCAGAGCAGGTCCTTCATAAGAAGCTTGATCACTTGAAGGGAGATTCATCAACATGAGAGATCAAGAGGGAGTATCTTCTATCTGCACCATTGTTTAATGAAACGATCTTGGTTTTCTGGAAATTCAGAATGAGAGCGTATCTTCAGTCACATGGAGTTTATTTATGGGAAATCGTTGAAGGAGGCTATCAGTATCCATCCTCCATTCCCACAGATGAGGTGGGAAATAAGTAATATGAGACCAATTCAAAGGTTGTAAATGTTATTTTGGGAAGTTTGGCAGAATTAGAATTTTTGAAGGTCATGCATTGAAATATTGCAAAGTATATATGGGACAAGATCATACAAATCTATGAAGGTGATAGTAAGGTAAAGAGTGTTAAACTTCAAACATTTAGAATTCAATATCAAACTCTTATAATTCATAGTGGTGAAAGTATTTCAAGTTTCCTTCTTAGGGTAGATGAGATTATTAACTCATTGAGAAATTGTGGTGATGATGTAAAATATTCAATGCTTGTTGAGAAAATCCTAAGATCTATAACCCAAAAAGTTGATTCAAAAGTCTCTTCCATTGAATAAATGCATGATTTGAAGAATATTACTATTGAACAACTTCATGGGATCTTAAAAACTTATGAGATGAGAGAATAGGGTCCATCAAATATCAGAGAAGCAACATTCAAAGCTACTTATAAAGGAAAATAAAAGGAGCGGCTTAAGGAATCAAGCTACATATCAAATGAAGAAGAGGCAAATTCTGTGAAGAAATTTCAAGTAGGAATTGGAAAATTTAGAGGTAAGCTTCCTATCAAATGCTTTTCTTGTGGAAGAGTTGGTCACTATGTTGCTAAATTCCCTTATAAAGAAAACCATGGGAAAGGGAAGAATTCTGAAAATGTAAATGTTATATGAAGGTTTAAAAACAAGAAAAATTTCTACACATACGAAGATAATGATGGTATTTCAAATGATGAAGAAGTTGAAACTGATAAAGAATATCAATTACTTCTAGAATCATTGATGGTTGAAATAGTACTAGTGGAGGAGCATTTTATTTGGGCCCTCGCTTGGTATCATGCTTCATAAAAAAAAAAATATTCATTACTTTATCTAGTGCTGAGGTAGTCTACATTGTTGTTGCATCTTGTTTTACTCAACCTCTATGGATGATGCAAACTTTGAAAGACATTCAAATCACTTGTACCTATTCTTTGTGACAATACTAGTGCCATAATTATTTCCAAAAATCTTAACATGCACTCAGAAACCAAACATATTCCAATCAAATGTCACTTTCTGAGAGAACAGGTGGTTGAACAAAAGGTGAAACTGGAATATGTTCCTTCAAAGGAACAAGCTACAAATATATTTACAAAGCCACTTCCATGTGATTATTTTGAATATGTCAGAAAAAAAAAAAGGAGTTATCTTGGCTTCATCACTCTGTTAATTATTCCGACAGATATTTCATGTTCACGGGGAGTTGAGACTATAAATTACTACAATTTAATTTCTATACGCAGATTACAGGAAGGACAGTTGCATTATGCGTGATTTTTTATCTACACAGTCATGTATGTTTCTCTGAGATGAAGAAATAGTGGGCAGAATCAGGGAAAGTCTTTGATATGCTTCAATTAGTTATTATTTATGGTTTTGACAGTGATTGGTTACAATATGTTAATGATGCTTAGTTTTTACTTAGACATTATATTAATTTATGATGATTCATGAGTTTCCACTATATGACTCTTTGTTATGGCTTTGCTACTTGATGAGCTGGATATAATCAGACCTGAAAAGAGAATAGTTGGCACACAGGGATTTCACTCAATGAACCTCTAACATATCATGTTCGATCATAGCATATTAAACAATACCCTTAATTTGAGCACATAATGGAAAATACCTCTAAAAATCACATTATTTAACCCCTACCAATATAAACCCAAAACACCTTCCCAATTTCTTTGGCAATGGATGTCTTTGATTTGAAATTATAAATGCAAATCTAAAAGATAGGTTGTTTTAGGCAATTCATTGATCAAGAAATTATTTTTGGTTTACAATTACTTTACATGGTAGGGTTTATCACAATAGGAAGAGTTGGGGGTATAAAAGCTTTTGGCAGATGGATATATAGTGCTTTGCAATGTCTCGTTATGGTGAAATGGGTTAACTTCTAGTTTATCTTTCATAACTACCAAGATGTATTAATCCAAAATTCACCAAAAGATGGAAAAGCGACCTAGTGGTATGGTAGTTGTGGACACTACATTGCTGCTTCTGCATTCTTGCTTAATGCAACCTTGGTTAGAGTCCGAGCTCAGTGGAAATTCTCATAGTTAGATTCATATCTATGTATTTCCAATGTAGTGTAGTGCGCACTTTGGGGATATATGTATTTCCAATGTACTATACTCTCGAATCTGGATTGTATAGTCGATAAAGAGTTCATGTATTTCCACTTGCACCTCAAGTGAAGGGTCATTACCTCTCACTGGATTATATTTATGGCTAAATTTTGTTATCTTTAATTTAATTATAATAAATATTTTTTAAACTTAATAATAATATATTTTATTTATTAAATAAAAGTTATATATTATGTAAATATTTTTAAACTTAATAATATTATTTTTTATTTATTAAATAAAAGTTATATATTATGTCAATATATTTTTAATTAATATTATGATTTGAATTTATTTTATTTATAACAAAATTTTATATATTTTAAGTTAAATTTATTATTAAGTTAAATTTATTATTTTAATAATAATTAAAATTTTAATAAATAATTTGATTTCTTTGACTATTAATATGAAATTATGTAAAGTTAAATAATTGAATTATAACTATAATTAATGTTAAAATGATAGATAGTAAAATTTTAAATAAATAAAATAATATGTAAATAAATATTATCAAAATTATTAATCTATTATGTCATTACGAAAAATATGTAGTTAAATTATAATTAAAATTATATATATATATATATATATATATATATATATATATATATATATATAAAATGAACTTCTCATCTAAAAATATTAATTTTATAAACGTTTAAGTTACCAAATTTTTTGAAAATAATATTTAATATAAACCACACTTAACTCTTTAGCTTACTAAAAAGACCACATTAACATTTACACCTTTCCCTGAGTAAATAATTTTAATATCAAATAAATATATTATTCCTAATTTCAATCCTATAATATTAACAAAACTCCAGATCATTTAAAAATTTGTTATTATTTTTTTTTACTCTTTAGCTTACTAAAAATACCACATTAACATTTACACCTTTACCTAACTAAATAATTTTAGTATCAAATAAATATATTATTCCTAATTTGAAGCCTATAATATTAACAAAACTCCAGATCATTTAAAAATTTGTTATTATTTTTTTTGAATTTAAATAAATATTCGAAACATTTCAATATTTTGTAAATAACTTTGAACTTCACGAATATTAAAACGACAGGGGTTATGATGAAGATATGGGCAATTACTAGTCAGATTGTTTTATTCATTTTGTTATCGACTCTTATCTTTTACATAAATATTTGTAATTATATTTTCTAGTTAATTTTTTATATAAAATAAATGATAAATATTATTTAATTTTATTATTATTATTATTAGTTTATTTAGCTTTAATGCATTGGGAAGAATTTCTCAATAATCATTAAATGCTTTATTGTATCAGATCCAATGTTATACGATTGAAAGTTTTTCTACCTTTAGATGAGAGTCCTTTAACTGTTACCTAAATCTTAATTTCTGCAACCTTTCAACTTGTTCATTTTTATTAAACCCATGAACATATTTCTTTGCTTGTAAAGAAATCATCACTTTCGAGTGTTAAAGTTCTCCCTTCCAAATGAGGAATCCGATGAGCATTTTGCAGTTACTCCATGAAATACTAGAAGTTACTAAAATTTTAGCAAATCAATATTCCTAGGTTGTTGTAGATCTTTTATCCACATGGGAAGACATGACTCTATGTGGGTTTTTTTCTTATCCAATTCTAGATTGTACTCAGACCTTAGGAAATTGATAGAATTGCCACAGGAGACTCTTGTGAAGTTGCTGAGAAAATTGTTTGAAACTTCGAAGTCATGAACAAGTTCCATCTTCCTCAGTAACTACATTCAAAATGTGAGACATGTTTTTGGATTTCAATGAACTCCTAAGAAAAGTCACTCTAAAAATCTACACTGAACACGTAAGATATGTTTTTGGATTTCAATGAACTCCTATGAAAAGTCACTCTAAAAATCTACACCCAACATGTAAGATATGTGTAACGTCTACTTATCAAACGTTAGAAAAATATTTACATAACAGTAAAAAAAAATCTTTCATATCCTAACTAACATTCTAATCATATTAATTTAACCATCCTAACCTTATGTCCAAGCATGTAATAAAATGATCAATTGAGTTGAAAATATTTTACATATAAATAAGGGTCACTATACTCCCGTAACCCCTTGGGCTAGGCCCTCAGTATGAGACCGCATCACTTAAACATAAGTATGGTGTTTATTTTACAACCGTATTATATCACTTTTCGGTGACCTATCATATCTGTTATGGTTTGGAAAGAGACATAACATTGGTTTTGGTATATATATAAATCATATTACAATTGGATTACGGTACTCGAAATCTTTCATGATTTCATCTCACACTTAATTTGTCAATTAAATCTCCTGCCATCCTGCCGCATCAATGTCACCGGAGAAGATTAGCGAGGTACAACTGTAGATTCAATTTAATGAGGGTTTAATGATGTACTTACGGGTTGACTATTCCTCCGACTATTCTGTGCTGCGACGAGGTATGCACCCTCTCGTCCTTACCTGTCTGCATAGTAACTTCATTTTTTTATTCTTTGTCTCATGGCCTCACATAGTTATTCCTTCTCCACAGAGCTAAGGGTTTTTCTTTCGTTTTCGCTTCCAGTTTTCAAAGCTTAGTTTGTCTGCACTTTGGTCTTGTCACCGTGATGAAACTTTGTTCTCTGTCTGAGGTATCGCTTTAGTTGGAGACGCCTGCTCGAATACAAAGATTCCAGGTTTAGGTAAATGTTCATGTCAGTGGAAATTTTTATGGCAATAGCTTACATTACTAATTCCTATAAATGTATTTTATTAACCCCGTGCCTTATTTTTGTTTGACAGGTTTGTCGTGCCTGTGTAAATGAGATAATTTTCTTACGAGAAACGTGTTTATAAACCCATTTTTTTCCTTGCTTTCCTCTCGGTAATTTCATATTGATTGTTCTATTCGAGTTTCTAATGTTTGGTTAATGTTTCTTGCAGGTGAGGTTACACCCCCCTACTTCCTCCGTTGACAGTTCTTGGTTATGAATTTGCCTTACACAAATTCCTCAATGTTGGCTACAGGTACCCAATCTCCTCCGCTATCTCTTATCGAGCTGCTTGCAACTTTTTCTGGGATTTTTCTTTAGTTGATATTGAGTTTTATTTGGAGCTTATCATTCCTTTTGTTTTTGTTTACTCCTCCGAGCACCCGAAGGCTCTCTGCGAGGGGGTTTTTACTTATTTGAATTCGGGGTCTTTGCGTAACGCCCAAAGAAATGGAGGTTAACCCCATACTATTTTTTGGAAAATAGTATTTTGCATATTGTTTCTTTATCACTTTTTTCTCAATCTCGAGCTTGGCTCTCTCTAAATACTTAACTTATCATTGGTCTTTTCTTTAAGGCTTAACTTAATATTTGTCTCTTTATAAACTTTGTTCACATAATTTGTATTAATTAAGTCGAAACAGGCTCTCTACCATGCCTGTGACTATGCCATGCAGGCTTTTTATATCAAATTCAATTACCTAATTTCAAACCTATAAAATTAACAAAACTCCACATCATTTAAAAATTTGGTATTAATTTTTCAATTTAAATAAACATTCGAAACATTTAAATATTTTGTAAATAACTTTCAACTTCACAAATATTTTACCGTAGTCTAAAAAACCCACAAAATAACTCAGAATAACCAGATATTTCGGTAAGATTATGAAAAATTTCGGAAGAAATTTTTTAAAATCTAGATTAAAGTCTTTAAACTTCAATATTTTAGGTGCCTGAGGGTTTTTGATAGTGCTAAATCCATTTCCACTATAAAAAATGCAATTCAAAGACTACAACTGCATTGTTTTTTGAATTTTACCATAGGGTCGGGTTATGATGAATATACAGACAATTACTCGTCTAATTGTTTTATTCAATTTGTTATCGACTCTTATATTTTAAATAAATATTTGGAATTATTTTTTCTATTTAACCTTTTATATAAAAGAAATGATAAATATTAATTAAAATATTTATTTTAATATATATATATATATATATATACATATATATATATATATATATATATATATATATATATATATTTAGTTTGAAAGGACCTCTCTATGTCTTTCTAAATTTTAGGTAGAGTATTACAAAGGAGTTCTATGAAAATGTGAAAATAATCAAATTACAATGTCTGATTCATTTTCTACTCCAATAAGTTTTATAAAGCTTTACAAAATTTTGTCTTATTTAGAACCACAATATTCTATTAATTTTTTGAAATGTCTATTTCTTTAACATTTTTCTTTTTTCTACTAAAGTCTACATACTCTCTATTGAGCCCATTATTAATATATATTTTCTTCTATTTATTGCCCATAAAAAAAATTCAACAATATCAATAATCAACTACTATGCATGCATTATCACTATTAGGATCATCTTGGCTTCATAATAATTTGTTTGTGAGAAAAGTAATTGTTATTGAACAATCCATCATAGTGTCTTCATGGCGCCTATCCATTGGCCGCAATGGTGTTGATATGGACCATAGGCCACTCTTCCTTCTCAATGTTTATGTCCATGGTGGAGACGATTGACCACTCCTTAATATTAAAATAAATGACTCTTTGATACTATGAACCTTCTACATGAAACCCTCAAATAGAAGCATTGCAATTATTTTGGGAAGACTAGAGTATGCCACCTTCAACACTGTGTTGGACTCGTAATCATTAATCCCTTGATTCAGTCCTATGTTTGTGCCACCCAAGCACTAATTTCAATGAATTTTCCTAGCATTTTATTTCTCCTACCAATAGTAGAAAAACAAAAATTAGTGAATAAAAAAACTACTAAAAATCGCATATAAATGACTATCTTTGGTCACATGTGTTGGAATTATGGCTAATGTCTTTTCCTTGATGGAAACCTACTTAATAAAAATGTAAACATTATAGTAACTGAATGATTATGCAGAATGGAATAGATGTGATAGGTGATATGGACAGAGGAATGTCAAGTTCAGAGATAGAGGTATGATAAAAAAAAAAGTGTGAAAAAGTGTACGCATGTCTTGTAAAACAAGATCACGTACATACGCAGGTATGGTGAAGAGAACTCTCGTACATATTCTGCAACATGGTAATTGGAATATCAAGGGTCTTTACCATGGTATTGATCCATATTAATGATTGTGACAACAGATATTTGATATCGTCAAAGAATACCATCGACATTACTAAGGGATTGGAATAAGGTATTGACTGAGGATTATGCTATATAAGGAGATGGATATCAACGTGTTAGGTGTGTAAATGTTTTTTTATCTATGAATGATTTGATCTAAAACATGTGTGCGCCAAGGAGAAACGAAAAGACACAGATCTGAAAGATATGAAGTATGGTATCATATGTGCTTATTTGATTGGCTTGTTGAAAATGTATAGTAGTCATAGATCTGTGGTGATAATGATACTCTAACATGAATGTGTGATGGTAATATTGTGAAGTATGTGTTGTGGTTGCAGCAAAGACATGATTCAATGATTTCATATCTCTACGTCGGTTTGCCTCTGAGAGGTAGCATACATAAGCGGATCTCCTTCTAGATAGTCGTTCATACATTCTGTGAAAGTTCATAATTTGTACGCAGATGTCAAGTATTAGAAGTGTGTACATACATGGATTTGTTTTCTAAGAGTCGCTTATACATGCTAGGTTTTTGCAGTATGAGTTGGTGATGATGTTTGATCAGTCCTGTTATGTTTATTAGTATCTGTCAATGAAGTCCTTCTTATAATAATATATGTTTGACAATATTGGTTGGGGTTTAATTGATTGTGGAATGGAATGGTTACAGGTGATGATACTATTGTGTGGTGATCTATATTTGGTTTAGTGATTTGTGATAGTTTCAATATGTGATCGATCCAGTGGTACAGTGATTCAGATTTAGTTATCAATGATTTGAGATTTGTATGCAGGTATTATTCAGGGTAAGTGTGTGCATATACAGGTATGATTCAGAACAATAGCGTATATTTTATGACATATGACTGATCAAGGTTTGGAGTGACAGGATTTTCTTTCTGTAATGAACAGTATATGGTCTGGTATTCTTATGAAAAATTGTGCATTAATATGATCCGATATGGATTTGTTATGGTTGATTAAGATTTAGTGATTGTTTGATGATTCCGATGGTTTAGTAATTGGGTAGTTGATTTCAAAAATTTTTGGTTCAATGTTGGAAGTGGGTCAAGATTGAAAATTTCTGAAAAGTGATCCACAAGGAGAAGTATTCAGAAAAAGGGTTTGTAACTTCCTTCCAGTAGGAGATGGAATGAGAGAATTTTGTAGCCTTATGCAAGTAGGAGCCTCCGTGCTGGTTAGATTCTACAAAGATACAAGTTTGTAAGAAGTTTATTTTTTGAATAAAAGAAGAAGACGTAGATGACAACAATGGTCGTTTTCTCCCACATTGGGTTTTCACCTAAAATACTAGTGTTCATATGTGTTGATATAGTTTTTTTGTGTTGATGTTCTATCTGATTTTTAACTACTCATACTTACTAATTAATTTATGAATAATGAAGTAATGATGCACTGGTTAATGTTGAACATATGATAAAATTAATGATCAAATAAGTTATCTGGATATACACAAGTTCCTTTAATAACACTCACATTCGTACATTAGTTTTCTTTATAACAGTAGCATATATAAATCAGTATAAGAATTTGGAAATTGAAGTGTGTAAAATATTGATTCACTCCCCCCTCTCAGTACTTTTCCTAACAATTGGTATCATAGGAGGTCCTTTAGAAGAAGCTTGATGACTTGAAAGGATATTGATCAAGATGAGAAATCAAGAGGGATTATTCTCTATTTGCACCATTATTTAAAGGAACGAACTTGGTTTTCTGGAAAGTCAGAAAGAGAGTGTATCTGCAGTCACTTGGAGATGATGTTTGGGAAATTGTTGAAGGAGGCTATCAATATCCATCCTCCATTCCCATAGATGAGGTAGGAAAAAAACAATATGAGACCAATGAAAAGGTTTTAAATGGTCTTTTTGGAATCTTGGAAAAATTAGAATTTGTGAAGGTAATGCATCTAAAAACTGCAAAGGCTATATGGGACAACATTATATAGAGCTATTTATCGAGGTGGATATTGGTGTCCACCCACCTATTCCACCTAGAACACTAGTTGGTTTCATAATTTTCCTTGTTTATAGCATCAATTACTATTTTTAGCAGTTTTTGGATCGTGAACTTATGGAATAGTTTGATCCCTTATATGACGTTATTTTGAGGTTCGTTGTAGGATTGTGGCCATAGGAAGGCCCTCCGACAAATCTTATCTTAATCAGAGAAATACTTTTGATGATATATTGTATGCGCCAAACAAAGATAATATGACCAAGTTGTGACCCTGGGAAGTTGGTTTCCCAACAAACCCCAACGGGGCCCTCAAAATCTTGGTGTTAAATCTTCGGGGTTAGGGTTTTGGTTGTTTAGGTTTTTCCCACGTTTTTAAATATTAAAAAGGCCCTTGAGCCTCATTGTAACGTAGTTCAGAGGCATGTAGCCGCCACATATCTTCTCTAACATAACCTACCATCACCCAAGCTAGTTTATATTCCATTCTATCTGTAAGAATTTTTTTCAGTATTTGATATTAATGAGATGAAGTGTTATTCCTATTGCATCTCTGCATTTATGTTTATTTATGTAATTTATTGTGTTCCTGCATAAGTCCCAACTAGTGGTATCAAAGCCGTCTGCTCTTTCTCGATCTTTCTTTGGATGTCCCCAACGAGGTCAGGATATAAGAAGCTAGGGCTCGATCTGGTTGAACCCTTGCAAGATCAACCTCACAAACCCTAATGGCCTCCCATGGAGAAAGAAAAGAAAGATGAGTGAGCAAAAGATCCTATAAAAATATTGCTTGAGGAGGCCCTCGAGAAACAAAGGAATGCAATGATGGATATTTTTTCCCAGATCCTTTAAAAATATTGCTTGAGGAGGCCCTCGAGAAAAAAAGGAATGCAATGATGGATATTTTTTCTTAGATCCTTTAACAACTAGCCACCAGTGGCGCATCTTCATTGCGCAGTCACTCTGGAGGCACCACTCCTTTTACGGTGCAAGTAAACTTTGACATTCTAATATTTGAGGTCTAAATAGATGCAGACACCGTAGATAGATGGTTGAATCTATTAGAATGATATTTCTCGGTTCATAAATTTTCCAATCAAGAAAATATTACTTTTTCACTCCTCAAAGTCATCCCCCATGTCAAGGACTGGTCGGAAACCTACTGTGAGAAAAAGGACGAGAGGGGACCCTCCTTGTTCTCAGCTGCACCCACTTGGAATTCTTTCCGAGATACCATCAAGGAATAATATTATCCCATGGGGAGCTATGAGGAAAAGTACATGTAATGTACTACGCTGCGACAACAAAGGGATCAAGATGTGCTTAAGCTGATGAATTTGTTCCATACCTTTGCACAAAGTTGGGTATCAAAGATTCAGAGAAACATTTGGTGTTGAAGCCCCATAGTTGTCTGCACATATAAATTTAGGAGGAAATTGAGTTCCTCGACATCTCCTCACTTGGTGCAACATACCTAATATGCTACCAATATTGGGCAAAAATTCAAATAGAAGAAGTGAGACTTTGGATCTACGAATCAGAAGTAAGGTAAAGGTGCCCCCAAACCATACAATAAAGGACAAAGGAAAGACATGGCAGCCCATGACAACCCGCCAAAGCCGTAAGAGAAGAAAAACACTAGGAAACCAAAGAAGGAGACGGGAAAGTTGTGTGAGTTCCATAAGAGCCCCATTCACAACACAAGTGAGTGTCGGTCCAAGTAATCACTGGTGGCCGAGATGAAGGCTTCTTAATCAAATGCATTTTCTGACTCTGAGTTAGAACCGAACAAGGGGAATGACAAAGAGAAGCAGATTATCGATGTGGAGCCTAATGCCATAGTTGCCACCACCAAGATTCAGAACGAGGAAACCAAAGATCCATAGGAGGGGAATGCCTCTTATATTCCCAGATGTGGGTGAAGGGTTCCCCATTGTAGTTCATTATCGACAGCAAGAGCTAAAAGAACCTCATTTCAGTAAAGGGCGTGAAGCGGTTGGACTTGTCGACCACAACACACCCACAATCGTACACCAATAGGTGGCCTCACCAAGGACGAAATCTCCGTGTCAGCTAGTAGTGGCATAGTCCCTACAACATCAAGCCCTTCACGGATGAGGTGTTATGTGATATTTCTCCTCTCGATTCTTTTTATGTATTATTAGGCCAACCATACTTGTGGAAGTGACATGTTTTGTATGAGTCTAAGCCTCACACTTTTATTGTTACTTTTGGAAATAAGTTGTACAAGATACCAGGGGTAGCACTACCTACGACCATATCTTTGATCACTGCAAAACAATGTAGTAAGCTCATTTCCAAAACCAGGATTTTTTTTTTTCCTGATGATCCTCCCTCAGGGAAAGAAGAAGATTGTGGCCACGACCTCCAGAAAGGGCTCCTCCGCATGACAAAAACAGATGGAAAAGGTCATGGGGGAGTATGGGGACATCTTCACCTCACCTACAAGGGTACCTCTGCATTGTCAAGTCAAGCAATCCATCAATCTGACCCCAAGTGCGCCGCTACCCAATGGACAGTTGAGACTTTTGGGTGTTGGGGCAGGAAGCTCCCAAACTTTATGGAGGGACTAGAGTACATGAGATTTCCAAGTCCCAGAAAGAGATTTGAGAAATTGCATCCTGTTTAAGAGATATTTAATTAATTAATATTTTTAATTAAGGGCCCTAAGTCTAACTTAGGAAAATTAAAAGATTAAATTCTATATGTGATGAAAATGACTTAAGTCGCACAGATCAAGCATCTTCTAATATTAGCCATCGGTTCGAGATTAGATCATGGTCGTTGAGGTTTCAATGAGAAAAGTATAAGAAGAGGTATTGGGGTCAGTTGGAGAACACACACACTAACAGAGCACTGAAGCTAAGCTAAAATTCTAGGGCGTGGTTTGCTAAGAATTTCAGAAGTGTTTCAGCTACAGTGAGGGGTAGTATTGGTGAGGGTGATGGTGTAGTCTCAGGCCAAGAGTACAACAAGGGCAGAGAAGCAGCAGACCAGAGCAGCGTTGAGGAAGTAGAAGCTACATAGAGAAACCAAGATCCCAGCAGGGCAGGGGAAGCAGGAGGCTAGCAGGGTTGACGCAGAGGGCTTCAGAGTAGCGTTGGGGTTTCTGCAGACCGAAAAAGGCTGAGTTCTGTAAATCTTGTTTGAGGGTGTGAATTAATCAGTTTTTTTTTCTCTAGAATAGAGGTATCGCTGCATATTTTATTTCTCTATCGGGTTAACCAAGTTTCGTGCCCAGATATGTTGTACTTAAATTATGCTTAATAATAAAAAGCCTCCAACATCCAGAAGACCGGTTTTCCTGCATTGGGTTTTTCCGGGGACAGTTGTCTAGAAAATACATGTGTGTCACTTTTTCATTTTACATGTTATTTAGTTTAGATTTGTATTTGTAAGTTTTTAATGTATTTACTTCGATGTTAATGATGAAGATTTCATATTAATAACTTAATATAAGTAGGAGAAGTAAATCATAAATTTAATAGTAGGGTTTCTGTTTGAGCATATTCAGAAATTTTCAAATGGTATCAGAGAGATTGCAGATCTAGTTGAATCTCTAGAAAGAAGGCTAAAGAATCTATGCTGCAGGAAGCAGCAGAGAAAGAAGCAACAACAGTAGATAACTTGGATAGGGTAGCGCACCAGCAGAGGGATGAAAAAGTAGCAGAGCCACATAAAGGGTTAACGAAGTCCTCATTGGTTGATGCAAAGACAACGCAGAGCCACCCAGAGGGACCTAGTAGGAGCCTGCGTTGTGAAATCACTGCATTGGGCCGGTCTTCTCACATAAAGGCTAGCCAGGGTGACGCAGTCCAAAGGCTGATTACTGTGCAGAGTGTCGTGATCTAGAAGCTGAAGCTACATACCTTCAACAGTTGTTGGTGGAGTGCAAATTCTTCCAGTGCAGAATTTAGCCTAAGCTAAGTTGAGAAAGAGCTGGAGGAGAACAACTTCTCAGAAGATTTCCTGCCAAATAGGTCTCTAGGTCGATCAAAGGATCGAAGAGAGCTGATTCATATTGTTTGGCAGACTTGCAAGGGAGGGATTCGATTGTTAGAGGGAGAAGAGGGTGCCTTTCTCACCAAGGACCCTAGATCTGAGTCTCTAATATAGAGAGGAGGATCAGTTTTGACAAACATCTGAGCAGATGGTGCCACATGGACTGCGTGATCAGGATAGGTTGGACAGCCTGTCCAACTTTTCAATCTGGAAGGCCAAAATCCTTGTAGTCATGAAGGCATACGACTTGAGGGAGCATCCAAAGAAATTCTTAGCTACACCGATCGATGCGGAACTCCTGCCAGAGCATAATGAGGAAACGACACATGCCAAGCGCTTCATCATGGATGGGGTAAAATATCATGTGGTACCACACATAGCCGAGAAGGCAACGACTCATGAGATGTGGGTAGCCCTAACCACATTGTATGAAGGAATATTTGTCCAGAGAAATCTATCCAGACTATAATCGATCTAGGATCATATGACTAGCATGGGGTTCAAGGTAGGTGATGATGTATGGGTGAGGATTGCTCTCAATGCAGTCACAAATGACTAGGAAACTTTTTTCCAAAGTCTCTTCAGCAGAGCAAACCTTCCCAACTAGGAAAACATGTGGGCTATCCTTCGACAAGAGGAAATCCATCGGATGACCAAAAGACAGTACAACACTAGTTAGAGAAAAGTGAAGAAGGATGAAGAGGAAGATGTAGCCTTGGCATCAAAGAGGCAGCAAAGGAAAAATAAGTGTGATATTTCGAAGATAAAATGTTTCCAATGCGACGAACTTGGACATTTCGCCAACAATTGTCCTTATAAGAAAAAGAGTAAGAAAGCTTCTTGTTCTAAGGCTATTATAGATGACAATGGCTCCGAAGATGACGTAGCCATGAGCGCTCATGAATCATGAAAGTGGGGTGATATTGATATGTAGAGAAGATTGGAGTGGTGGTGGTATCCTTGAGTAGCCCAACTCTTGGATCACATATGAGCTAAGGGAGCCTTAAGACCGTAGCAGAGCAAGTGGAGCAGTGGGTGTAGAGAATCACAGATGGAACAAAGGCAAAGCTGACATGCTAATGAAGGAGCAATGTAGTGCACATACAACAATAGCGTAAAGTATGCATTGCAGTGTTCTAGCAGCGCAGAGGCTTCATGAGGAAAGCACAACGCAACAACAATGCAGAGGAAAGTAATGCAGAGAAGATCTGCTTACATAGTGAAGAGATACAGCAGCGCAGTAGCCTTCAGAGGAATGTGCAAAGCAGTAACCTATGGAGCTTCAGTGATGAGATGCATCCCAACTAACTTGTCTATCAAATATTAGGTAGGAGTCCTTCATTTGCTTACTCTCAGCAACTGAGTTGCAGTGCAACAGTTAGCAGTGGCAGTGTTATGAGCATCATGATGCATCAATTTGAGAGGGAGCTGCAGTACGAATGTAGCAGTGGCGGTGGAAATATCATGGGCATCAGTATAGAAGAGTAGCAGCAGTGCAATGATGAAGGGCAACAGGCCAAGCATCACCGCAGATCAGTGCATAATTTCGGGGTGAATTGTTTTTCTAGAGCACATTCCTTGATAAGAGGGAGTGTAGAGATTTTGGGGTTTTGGGGTGTCATCGGATGTGCTATAGCTCCCCAACTTTGTGGAGGGACTAGAGTACACGAGATCTCCAAGACCCAGAAAGCGATTTAAGAAATTCCATCATCTTTAAGATATATTTAATTAATTAATTTTTTTAATTAAGGACACTAAGTCTAAATTAGGAAAATTAAAAGATTAAAGTTAATTAAATTAAATATGTGATGAAAATGACTTAAGTCACACAGATCAAGAATATTCTAATATTAGCCATCAATTCAAGATTATATCATGGCCATTGATGTTTCAACGAGAAAAATATAAGAAGAGGGCTTGGGGTCAGTTGGAGAACACACACACTAGTAGAGAACTGAAGCTAAGAAGAAATTATAGGGCATGGTTTGCTAAGAATTTCAAAGTGTGTCACCTGCAGTGAGGAGCAGTATTGGCGAGGGGGATGGTGTAGTCCCAGGCCAGGAGTACAAAAAGGGTAGAGAATCAGAATACCATAGCAGTACAGAGGAAGCAGCAGCTATGCAGAGCAGCCGAGAGCCCAACAGGGGCAACATAGGGGCAGTAGGAGGCCAGTAGGGCTGATGCAAGCCCAGCCAGGGCAGCATAACCCAATATTGGGTGACGCAAGCCCTTCCTAACTAGCACAGGGGCTGGCATAGACCATCAGGGATAACATAGATGGATTCAAAGAAACAATGGGGTTTCTACAGACTAGAAAAGGCTGACTTTTGTAAATCCTGTTTGAGGGTGTGAATCAGTTAGTTTTTCTGTCTCAAGAAAAAAGGTATAGCTGCATATTTTATTTATTTTTTAGGTTAACCAAGTTTGGTTCCCATATCTGTTGTACTTATATTATGGTTAATAATAAAAACCCTCCTGCAAGCAGAAGACCAGTTTTCCCCCATTGGGTTTTTCAGGGATAGTTGTCCAGAAAATCCTTGTGTGTCACTTTGTCATTTTGCATGTTATTCAGTTTAGATTTGTATGTGTAGTATGTTAATGTATTTAATTTGATGTTAATGTGGAATATTTCAGATTAATAAATTAATGTAAGTGGGAGAAGTAAATCAGAAATTTAATAGTAGGGTTTATGTTTGAGCATGTTCAGAAATTTTCATAGGGACCAATATATCGATTCTCTGTTCTAGAGAAAGATGATATCAAGAGGAAAATTTAGGAGTTGTTGTAGAAAGGCCACATCCGTCCAAGTTCATCACCCTATGGGAGCTCGATCATGTTGGTGCAGAAGAAGGATGTGACTTGGAGACTCTGTACTGACTATCGGTTGTTCAACAAGATCACTGTCCAAAATAGGTATCTGATCCCATGGATTGATGACCTTTTGTACAAACTCAATGGGGAAAAATATTTCAGAAATATTGACTTGAAGTCTGGTTATCACCAGGTACCAATCAAACCCTTCGATGTGTGGAAGATTGCCTTCAAATCCAAGGAGGGCCTTTTTGAGTGGCTGGTCATGCCTTTCGGGTTGATGAATTCCCCTGCAAGCTTCATGAGGCTGATGGAAGACATCTTGCGACCATTTACCAACTCATTCATGGTAGTGTATTTGGATGACATCCTGATCTTTAGGGAAGAGCACTCCACTACATTTGACAGGTGGAGAAATGCACTTTTTGCATGACCCAGGTTCAATATATAGGACACATAATTGATTAGAGGGGGGTGCATGTGGACCTAGCCAAGATCCTAGTCATTCGGGATTAGCCAACCCCAACCACTCTAATGGAGCTCTGCAGCTTTCTGGGTCTTTCCAATTTATACTATAGGTTCATGCTAGGGTTTTCTCATATCACTTGGTCTTTGAGTCAAGTCAGCAAAGGGGGAGAAAAATCCAAATTCTTTTGGTACGAATCTCAACATAAGACTTTCTTATATTTGAAGCATCACCTTTGTTCTACACCAGTGCTCACATTACTAGACTTGCAGCAACAATTTTAGATCAAGACATATGCCTATGACTGTGCTATTTGGGAAGGTCTTACTCAGTAGGGGTATCCAATGGCCTATCATAGTGAGACACTTTCTGGAGCAATCAGAAAGTATCCCACCTATAAAAAAGAGATGTATTCCATTGTGCAGGCTTGCCGACAATGAAAGCATTACATTCTGGGGAAGTAAATGGTCATCCACATATATCACTGACCCCTGCAGTTCATATAGACACAAGGGAAGTTGTAGAAATATCTTCATCAAAAATGGTCCACATACCTACAACAGTTCCATTTGAACATCAAGTACAAGAATGGAAGTACCAATAATGTTTAATACTGCCTCAACTGCCTGTCAATCGTGGCGCTAACCACTATGCTCGACTCTTGTGGGCACGAGACTTCAATTTTTCCTCATATCTACAAAAGTGATCCAGAATTCGGTAGTATATACTAGATGCTCCTAGAAGGTAAGCAAGTTATAGAATTTCACCTCCAAGATGCACTATTGTGCCACCTAGGACACCTCTCTGTTCCTTCAAGCGAGCGTTCCAAGATGATTTGTGAAGCCCACTACAGTCAGGTTGCTAGACATTTCGGGGTCTAGAAAATAGTGGCAGTATTGCATAAGTATTTCTATTGGCCGAACCTTCGATAGGATGTCAATAAGTACATCAGATCCTGCACTTCCCGTGCCATCACCAAACCAACCATCAAGAAGCAAGGCCTCCACTACCTACCCCTAGTCGACCTTAGGAATCCATCTCCATGGATTATATGTCAGGCCTTCCTTCTACCAATCATGGAAATGACTGTGTTGTTTTGGTCATCGACAAATTCTCCAAGATGGCCATTATGGTAGCCTACAAGAAGAATATCACAACATAAGCCACTATTAAACTCTTATTTGATAAAGTGTGAGTACACTTTGGGTTCCCATAGTTCATTATCTGAGATCTGGACAACAGATTCCTTATCACATTTTGGTCAAGTCTCTAGTCGATGTTGGACACAAAAATCACTAAGTCCACAGCTTTCCACCCCAAAACTGATGGCCAAACAAAGGTCGTCAACATGATTATCGTACACATTTTGTGCATGTACAACTAGAAGCATCTACGTACATGGGATGAAAGCCTTCCCTATATCCAGCATAGCTATAACCAGGCTCTCCATAGTTCAACTAGCCACAACCCCTTTCAGGTGGGTTTGGAATTCCAGCCACTATGTCCCATGATGTGTCTATACCATTTACAGATACTCAAGCATATTCGGCTCATGTCTGGTCCAAAATTGGCAAGGAAAAAAACTTCATTAGCCGCATTCAGCACATCCACCAACAGGACCATGACATATTGGATAGGGCTAATAACTACAAGGAAAAACCCTCTAGTGGAGGTTATAAAGGAGGTTTTTAGTGTTATAAAATTGGCCAAAATTGTCAAAAAAACATTTTCTACAACATCTGTTTTTTGTAACTAAGGTTTTGACGGAGCTTCTAACGAAATGTCAACACAACTAAAAAAAATTGGCTGGCCAGAGGTTTTTACAAATCTTTTTCTCATCGGTGCATGCATCGTGTGTGAACGCACCGGTGTGTTTTGACCTGTATGCAATGGTACTGTAAACATGCCAAGCACCAGGATGGGAAACAAATTTCGAAATCCACAAGGCATTTAGCAACATCGAGTTAGTGCATGTCACCCACAAATATGCACCAGACTAATAGAAGGTGCATGCATCATCGTTGTTAAGGTGTACAAACGCACCAGGTCGTTAATGTGTTAAAACGCACCGGGCTGTTAAGTTATAAAAATGCACCAGTGCGTTAAAGGAAAACCATACCAGTGCATGCAACGCCTATCCACTCAAGTCGTAGTCGTCGATAAAGTGCACCGGGAGTTCTAATTGGTATTGGTATTTGGTGCGGTTCTCATAGGTCGTAGAAAATCACTAGTGCGTGGTATCATACAAATGCACCGGTGCACAGTATCATACAAACGCACCAGTTCCAGTATCATACACACGCACTAGAGTTCATTTTCTAGTTTTTAGAAACATCGACCTGTGACAGTGCAATTATTGTGATTTTTTAAAATTCAATATTCATAAAAATTTGACACATATCTTATAACAGTATCCATATGAATTGAATTTTTATTAGTACATTTGAATGTGATGTTTGGATGAATTTGTTATATCATATCATCAGATTTCGCATCTCTTCATTAAAATATTTAATCATCCATATATTTAATTAGTGGTGTAACATTTCACAACGACAATGGAGAATGTAATAGGATAAATTAAAAGATATTTTATTATATATATGTTAATAAGACACTCTATGTAATACAAAATGGGACAGTTATTGGTATCCCTTTGTCTTTCAATTGGGACACTATGTCCATTACATTAAAAAAATGTTTGATTTCACAGACAAATATTTCAAAAAATACAACACCTTGCTTTGATATCCAAACATATTGATCATCATTCTTTGCTAGAACTGTTGTCACTGCTCAAGCTACTTCCATGACTTGGGTTATTTGGAAGAATGTTTTGTTCATTGTGTTGATTTTTTTATTCTTCTTCAAGTTTCATCTACAAACATAAAAATAAAGTGTAATGAGTGTATATACATTAGTGAGAATAATGAAAATTAAAATATTAAATAATATACATCAATGTAAATCGAAAATAAATGTACCATAGCAAGAATTGGCTTGTGAACTATACACATTCTTTCAAAACCAAAGTTCATGCCATATTTCAAAAATTCATTTGTTGGCGAAGTTCCATACTTTGTTTCTTGCAAGATTTATACCCCATAACATATCATAGATTTAATATTAAAGATTTTTTTGTTCTATTAATTATAGATGGAGCTATGTAAAACAAGATAGATACTTACAAATTCCACAATTAATTTCTGATATGCCAACATATACTGACAACCCATATTTAAATCAATGTAAATCAATTCTTCTAATGGTTCTTCTTTGTATGTTAGCACTTGTTTGAATACATTCAATGATGATTGATGTAAAAAAACATAAAATATACAAAAATTAAATCTAGTTAAGTTGTTATAAGGAAGTAACAATTACTCACAAACATAGATATCAACCCTTTTCTTCCTTGTCGTCATGTTTTATGTGCTGAATGGATTCCATTTTCTTTTCTTTTCTACAATAAAATATTTGAAAATTAATATTTAATGATAAATTATTTATTTATTGTACCTAATCGAAAATTTTAATAATTACATATTACATTTGAAGCACGTTGTTGAGATGGCTCCTGGTGCAATGCAATTATTTCCATTCTTTGACCATCCCCTTGTACACCATTTTGGACATAGTTATGATATCAGCGTGTTCATCCTTTGAGATTTACATAATCTTCCTGAAAAATTAACATGACAATAAACTATTTAATTTTTTTATTGATATATGAAAACTAAATATAACAAAAGTGATATTTATAAATGATTTCTTTATATATATATATAAACATTTAAAGGAATACTACTTTTTCAATGCTTCTTTTTTGTTGTTGTACATTTTTTCTATTAAAAGTCTAACATGTCTCATTGTCCAATTCTCCGGAAACTCTTCCTGTAGTTTAAATAAAATTTAGTTCTTGGAATCATTGGATTGATTTTTGTATTGTAAATGGGAATAACGTCTATAGATTCGTTCCATTAGATCCCTCAAAGTTTTGTAAAAGTTTTTCCCCCTTTCGTGAACCTCCAACACCACTCCAAATGAGCTAAGGAGCAATTCATTTTCATTTTCATGTTCTCTTTTTTTTTTCTTAGAACAACATTCATTTTCTTCGTTGTTGGTCCCTATAGAACATTTGTTGGTCCCTGTAGAACATTAAACATATCCGAATTAATATATGGTTTGATACATGTTATCTAATATTTTTAAGTATATTATTAATGAAAATTCAAAAAAGAAACTCATATTGGATCGATAGTATTTTTTCATTCACCTGATTCATCCTTCTGCAATTTTTTCATCAAGATTTTATGCTCTTTTGGTCTTAGATTAGAAATAATATTATCAAGCTTCGTCATTTTTTGGCTCTGCGTGATACACACTAAACGATACATATTAGTTAAACTTACATATAGTTCAAAAATAATAATTTTTGTAAAGAATTTATAAAGAACTTGCCTTTTTTGCTTTTCTGGATGTGCTATCAGTATTTTTTTTTACTTGAACTCTTGTCAGCCATTTCTTTATCAATATAAAACCTATACCATTCATTGATGTATTTTATAAATAAATCACATACTTTTCAAGTATAAAAAAAAAAATCAAGAAAACAGTGCCTCTATCTAAATTAGACACCCGGTGCAACTTTCACAACTTACGCACTGAAAATGACGTGTTAGGTTTTTATAAACGCACCGTCAAGACAATAGAAACACCGTACAGCGCTCTTTGTCAATAGGAGACCCGGGCCATTATATTAATACCAGAGCACCGATTAACATAAACATAAATTAATAAAAAATGTTTTTATCAAACAATGTTTTTTGTCAATACGTGCCCGTTGTGCTATACTAAAATCGCGCATCAGTGCGCTATACTACAATCGCACACCAGTGTGATATTTTAAATAGTGTGCACCGATTAACAAAAGATGTTTTTAAAAAATCATGCAAGGGCCGACAGGGATTGGGATCTGACTCTGCAAGCGGTTCCGAACGTTAGATGTCATAGGCCTATATATATATATACACAAACCCTATAAATCTAAAATGAATATCCCTAATTGTGAAGTCACATAAACAAGAAGAAGAAAGGGTTTAACGTAAGAATGGATTTTTTTTTTTTCTGTATTTTAATTAAATGTAAATAGGAATAGAGATTGTAAATGATTTTATTAGTAAAATGCACAATAAAATTTAAAATTTTTACAATGCATGGATTAAATCTAGCATAAATTGTAAAAAAACAATTATTACAGTAAAATTAACAATTTTACTATACTACAGGGTTTTTGTGTGAATCACCAGATGTTTCAAATTCTGATTCTTTGAATAGTGTTGTTGTTCAAAAGTATTTTTTTTCTCCACAGTGCTCTCGTGCTCCATTTCTCTAGGTATATCTCTCGTGCAAATCCATCCCTAAACAATTTTGCAAAAATAATGAAATAATGAATATCTATTACTATTTAAAGAACTTTTTTATGGGATTAGATTTCTGAAAATCATTTTCCCCTCATTTTTCAGTTTACTGTTTTTTTATTCACTTCAAAGTAATAAAGTTCTACTGTTTCTTTTCACGATATTCGGTGTGTTTGTTAACTAACAGCACTGGTGTGTCCGGTAATAAAACCGCACCAGTGATGTTAATAATACATTAGCACCAATAACAATAACTCCTTTTTTAAGGCACCGAAATTACTTTTAGGTATGTACACCAAAATTTATTGTTGAATTTTCTTTAATGCAAGGAGAAAATCTCATAATTATATCAAATGGAAAATTCTTCAAAATCCAGCTCGTTCTATAATATTTCTCAAATTTCAACCCGAAGTTCTCCCTATCCATCTCCAGACGTAATTACTTCAGATTTTATTTATCTTTTCATTATCTAATTGAATTTATTTTTTTTATCCAAGTCAATCGGCTGAATAAAATTAATTTATACAAATTTGCAAGTTCATGCAGATTCATAATTGATTTCATATGCACAAAATATTCAAATAGTTCCAAAACGCCAAAAGCTCTTATCAAGAGAAGCATACCGCAAGGCGCAGTTGGTAGATGAAAATGGATTTCTGCTTCACCCTGCCAATTGTCACATGCCATCTTCTAGCCATAATCCTGGGACAATGATGGTAATAATTGTTTGGTATAATGTAATTATTTCAACATCAAACCAATTAATCATGCATTGACGTGCTTACTAATTGATATCTTCCATTTTGTACTAATCATGTTCAAATATTTTTTTTTAAGTTATTAGGATTCTAGTGATGATGAGAGACCTACCTGCCATCTTCCATTGTACCCCACAACAATGCCAAATCGATAGAAGGTTGAATTAAGTGAAAAAATCAGAGAGGAGTGATACCAAGAATGGTTGAATCAACCACATATTCAATTCCCACTACATCCAGATTCACCAATTAGGAATGACTACAACAATAGTAGTTCTTCACAAGCTAGTAATGGAGGCAATCAAATAGATGTTGGTATGGATGATTACTTAATGGATATGACTACCGTGGAGACAATGTTGTTAGATGCATTCCAGAATGATGATCAGCTAGGGGATGATGTTCATATCGCGGATACCTTTTTCGAAAGCCTTAAATTTTCTTCCACCACCCCTCTCTTTGGACTTGGCAGTCAGTCAAAGTATACCCAATTGGGGACAATGATGTTACTGTACAATTTGAAAGTAAAATTTTGCTTATTGAATGCATGTTTCTCAGAAATTTTGAGGTAATTGACCATCAAGTCCCTTATATTTAAGAAATATTTTCACACAATCAACATTACAAATGGTCAATTTTATGAACGTTAATATTTTTTGTCATCGTAAATTTAATATTGTCCATGACCAACTATAGGTTATTAAAATATAAGGTTCTTCTGAGTGATAATGTCTTGCCCGGTAGCTGCGAAGAGGCAAAAAAATTGTTGAAAATTTTGGATGTTGAGTACATATCATATCATGCATGTCCAAATTATTGTATTATATATAGAGGAGAATATGCAGACAAAGAGATATGTCCTCAATTTGGGCATGACAGGTATGATAAATAAAAAATAAGGGTAAATCACGTGCTCCTCCTTTTAATATATTGAGGCACATGCCTATAATCCCAAGGATTCAAAGGCTCTTTCATTACAAAGAATTAGCTATGTTGCAAGGATTGCATGTCTCACACAGAAGTGAATTGGGAATTATGTGAATCCCAACAGATTCAATAGCCATGAAGCATATAGAGGATACATGGCCTGAAAAATTCAAGGATGAAGTATGAAGTCTATGACTCAGCATAGCTATGGATGGCTTCAACCCATGTTCCCTCCAGAACGCAAAATATTCTATTTATCCTGTAGTAGTGATCAATAACAATATCCCCCGATGGTTTTCCGTGAAGAGTGAACATCTAATGTTGGCTCTCATAGTCCCTGGTAGAATACAAGTGAAGAATATGGATGTCTACTTACAACCATTGGTAGATGAATTGAAGAAATTATGGGATGGGATAAATTTTTACGATATATCAAGACCCATCGCAACAGAGAGGAGCTTTACGTTGGCATATGTGCTTACATGAAACATGATTATCTAGGATTAGGAGTTTGCTATGTTAAAATACATGTTTATTGATTTGTTTTTATACGTAACAATATTCTTTCACATATTAATTATTTAATTCATTGTAATTGTTTTGATCTTCATGATATTATTTAAAGTATCATGCATATTGTATACAATAATTTCGCAGGTCTTGTAAAAAAATGGTATTATGGATGTAAATTTTGTGGACCTTCTCTAATATCTAGATGGTCCAACAACCTAGGAAATCCAGTGTATGACTGCTCCAGGGTATTCCTCCTAGAAGAACACCCTTACAGAAGAGAAACATCCTCTTTCAATGGTAAATGAGAGAGAACCCAAAGGCCTCCAATAACAACACCAGTTGAATGGCTTAGAGAATATGAGAGAGATAAGAAGGAGGATTTTATAGAAACCTTCGATTCAAATGGGGAGCCTATGTTCGATGATCCAGAATTATTCGACACCTATGTCGAGAAATTTCCCATTGGGATGAAAAGGAAATTTGTGTTTTATAACCTCCCATATTTGGAGCATCTTAAGATTACCCACTTATTAGATCCCACGCATATATTTAAAAATGTTTCATTTTCTTTATGGAGGCACATATCATCGAAACAAAGTGGCACATTAGCTATATTCGGAAAGATATTATTACTTCAAAAACTAAAAAGAAACATTGGTCAAGGCAATTAGAAGGTACAAGATTAGAGGCTTGTCCCTCGAATTTGTATTTCAAAGATGGTGATGTCCCATGGATTTTAAAAAAAGATGATCTTTCTTTGGAAAAGGAAGTTATAATGGATGTGAGGGTGCCATATTCATATGGGTCTTCATTACGACATTGCTTCACCGTTGAAGACCATTTTTTGGGGTTGAAATCGCATGACTATTTGAATCTTCTAAGAGTACGTATAATGTCAAAAGCATGATTTTATTATTTGTTATATTAATAAATTTTATCCCATGAGATCATGAAACATAACTAATTTTGTATATTATTTCATCTGTTCAAAACTTTGTCGTCTCATTATCATTTTTTCATGTGTGGGTGTTTGAAACATGACTTCCCCCAATACCTAGGACATGCCATATATAAATTATCTGCATTTGTACATTGGATCACGTCAAAGGAGATTCATGTGGTTAGCATTCCACGATGGAGTCACGAGATAGTTGAGATTGTTTGTATATTTGAGAAGGAACTGCTGATGAGTTTCATGGACATGTACGTTCATCTTCTAATCCACCTAGTAGATGAGGTTGAATTAGTTAGGGTGGTTTCCTGTCGTTGGATGTTCTTCTTAGAGAGGTACACGAAGAAATTGAAAGGTTTTTTTTGACAAAGGGAAAAAACCAAGGGGTCTATGGCAGAGCGGTACATATCGTATGAGTCTTTTTATTATGCCAGTGAATACATCAAACAGATCGACAACACACTAGGTGTGGTGATTTGGGATGATGAAAGGGATGAAGACAAAAGAGAAGGGGAGCTTCTCCAAACAAATGGAAAAAGGCGCTTGATAAAGAGTAAGCCACTTATAATTTTTCAAATTTACAAAAAGTAAATATTCACATTGAACTTCGATATAATGTATATTTTGATCTCATGTGTAATATATGTCAGTTTTATTTCATCAGCGAATGCATAAATTGAAGTAATCAATAAATTTGTTCTTTACAATTCTGAAGTGACACAACTGTGGGTCGCATTGTATGAACAAAAGAGGACTGAATGGAATAGTGAGAGGAATTCAAATGGTTGAATGGTAGAAGTTTTCCTTATACAAATCATTTAAATTAAAATATACCAATTATATGCCCCAACAGTTGCGTTTCTGACCAAGTCAGAGAGAAATACAGTGCAACCAATCATTACCCGCGTGCTGGAGAGGATGCGCTAAATATAGGGATTGGGTGCAACAACTTGGTAATAATCTATTTATGTACATTTTAAAATTAATAATTCACCTTTGAAATGTAACATCTATATTTTATAATTTAACAGTTTGGTTATTAGACACATGACATGATGATTTTTTAACTTTTTTATAGGTTCATTTGTTCCCATATATGTGGGCATATGGACACCATTTTCACACAGAAAATTTCAATGATGGACACATCATACAAGACTATGGAGTGGAAGTTGATTTTGATCAATATGGTCGAGCTAGCCACCGTGATCAAAACCTGTTACGAGGGACATTAGGTTATGTCAGAAAGATACAAGAGATCATTGAGGTGGACTTCTTTTCTTTCCAATGTGTTATTTTTAGGTGCAAGTGGTGGGACACCTTTGACAGAAATAATGTAAAGGAAGATGGTGATAGTAGGCTGATATGTCTCAACTCTAGAAAGAGGTGGGATGAAGCTAAGGAGCCTGTTGTATTGAGACATGACCCTAGATCAAAACATATTTTCGAGAACAATAATGTTATCATGCCAAGAGAGCTGGAAGATAAAGAGGGTGATCATGAGAACAGAGAGTGATATGGTACATGTGTTATTTCACCAATTATACTATTTAAGATGGGTTTTTATAAAGAAGAGGACTTAACCTTATAACTAAGACTCTTTTTTTCTAAACATTATAATATGTATTTTGAATTTATTGGTTTTGCATTTTGTTAATGTTAAAATCATTTCACTTGATAATTTGCAATTGTGTTGATCTTGAAAGCAATGCAATATATCAAGTTATTTTTTTTATGTCAATTCCTAAAATAATACAACTACTTGATTGCTTTAAATGGTTTTTAACTATTTCATTACTTAAATAAATGCACCCTATATCTATGTGTGTATGTGTGTGTGTGTGTGTGTGTGATATCTTCAAAATTTTAAAAAGAGTATTAATGTGTCTGTTATTTTTGGTATGTAAGATCATAATAAAATAATGATAATTCTAAACATGAATTTATTTGTATTATTTTCTAAACTTTATTATGTTACAAAAATTCATATTATTCTAGATATATTATATTGCAATTATTTATATTCATACAAATTTACAATTTTACAATTATGGTAATTTAACAATATGTAGGTATACATTTTACTTACAGTAGTTATGGTTCAAAATTCACAATTAATTTACAGTTTTACAAATTTTGCAGTTTTAATAAAATTGAATCATGACAATACATACAATTACAATTACAATTTTACAATTTCACAATACAATTACAATTACAATTTTACAATTTTACATACAATTACAATTACAATCACAATACATACAATTACAATTTTACAAATTTACAAATTTTACAATTTTAATAAAATTGAATCATGACAATACATACAATTACAATTTTACAAATATTTTACATACAATTACAATCACAATACATACAACTACAATTACAATTACACAATTTTACAATTACCAATACATTATATTTATTAAATATCATGTTTTAATATTAAAAATAAACATCACGATCATGATAACCATAGTACAAATATCATATTCTAAAATACACATTCAAATTCGCTAGCATAATCTAATCATCGTGATCATGATCATATAACAAAACACAAGCAGTGCATAACATCATCACAACACAAATATCAAATATACATCTCATGTCAAATAACTATTATCACATACACATCTATTTGCAATCACATTAAATGAACATAACTAACATGACCTAGCAATAAACACATCATGATGAACACCAACATGTAAATTAAGTTCTTCAACATGAACATAAAACACATGCACCATATATATATATATATATATAATGTCAAAAATATATAATTGTAATAGAACTGGATGTAAATGTCAAATATCTTGTGGAACTACATCAATACTATAACTAGTACTCGAGGCATGCTCATTCGATGGTGCCTCATGCTCAGATGGATGTGCCTACTCAACCTGAGGGGCCTGCTTAGTCAATGGTGCCTACTGATCAGATGGACGTTCCTACTCAGGAGGTGCCTGCTAATCAAATGGTGTCTACTCAGGAGGTGCCTGCTGAAGAGATGGTGCAACCTACTCAGTGGATGGTGCTTTCTCAGATGGACGTGCCTGCTCATGATCAAGTGCCTGCTCAGGACTCAGAAGATGTCTGCTCAGGACTAGATGTTGGCTTCTCATATCTGGTGCGAGGTGAATGAGGAGGAGGTGGAGTACTAGAATGATCACTCCCCTCGTGATCATGATCATCCGATGAGCTTCTCCATCGCACATCTCCATGGCGCCTATCCCTCCTCGCCACCAGTAGCCTGGAAGCTCTGACGATATGATGCATAAAGCTCATCATATCACGGGGCATGTCCCTCCAAATCTCTGTGAGCGTACGATCAGTATATATCTCTCTGATCATCATAGGGTGGACTCCCTCATCAACTAGGAGTCGACACGGTCGATTGCCCAACTCCATCCCGAATCGTATGTTTTCCCTACGACGCATGCCTGCAGGTATCTGCACCCAAGGAGGTCTGTCACCCTGATCCATGGCCTCCTCCATCTCCACTTCATTATTTACAAGATCATCTAGTGGGGGTGGAATCATGTCTCCAACGAATGTGCCAATATTTAAAAAATATATAGTACACAATAATAATTAGACAATTTCATTAAACAATTTAATAAAACAAGTTAGAGAACGTGTTAGAACAAATTTTATTCTAATTAATTAAGACAATAAAATGAAACTACATTAATTTACATAAAACGCTTATATTACCTCTAGCATCTGGCGGCTCATCCTATGTGAAGAGGATTTTGGTACACCCTCGCCAATCCAAACCCACGTACGAGCACGGCACCGTCACAGACATGTGATCATCAACACTGGCTAGCATCTCCAACGCATCACTAGATATCTTGGCTAGATAGTCAGACAGGCCCCTCTTGGGTATCATCTGGCCCCACATTTTCATCCGCACATGTAACATCAGCCTATGAGGCTTCCAGACAAAAGTAGACCTCGTCTCAGGAAACCTCTCAAAAAATTAACAAAATAACTCTAAAGCAGAAGGGAAGGTCAACCTCCCATGTGCCTGAGAACGACATATATCTAATGCTATACAAAAATTCCGCAAAAAAATGGCAGACCTTCTCACAAGTCGTGGCGTCTGGAATAAATAATCAACATAAAATAAAAGAGGGGAACTAATGCACTACCCATTACTAGTATAGTGTGAAATGGTCATCAGTAGTAGTGAGAGGGACCTCACCTCCTCTGGACCAAACAAAGCAATGAGTAACTAACCACCAGACACCTAAAATCAATAGGAGAAAGTATATCATCCCTAATGTATCTCTAGGAGTACGCCTACTGACTCCCTGTCGAATAATCGACCAGGACATCTGGGAACTGGGGAAAATACTGCCCTCTCCTAGATAGGCCAGTAATAAAATAAATGTCCTCCTCAGTGGGCTAGTACCACTGGCCAGGACCGACCCAAAAATCTTTTTGGTTGGCATCCCACCTATAGATCAATTGTCCTAATAATCCACTATTCTCCTTATAGTATGTAGCCTCCTCGTAGAAGTTAAGGAGGCCTACCTCCCTTAAGAGAAACTAGGTGGGTGTCGTAATAGGGCAAGGGTACAAAATTCTCTCCCTCTCCCATGCCTCCGACTATTGTATCATGTTATAATTGTCCTCCATATGCTCTTGTTGTTTCCTTTCCTCTCTCTGTTGATGTCACTAAATGATTCACATATTAAATACATCAACCTCCTTCATACATAAAGCCTAATTTTTTTTATTAAATGACAAATATATTTACAAATATATATCTATATCTATATCTATATATATATATATATATATATATAAAACTTTTATCGAAAAAAAAAATATTCGATGCACCCAAAAAAATAGTCACGCACCGCTACTAGTGCGTACTTGTCTATCGCGCACCACCCACGCTGCGCATGAAAAAACTTCACGCACCGCAAAAACAAAAAATCTATTTTGTGCAGTGCATTGACCAAAATACCCACCCCAGGGTAGTTTTTATAGCACAAAGCACCACCCAATAGTCATACATAATTCCCGGTGTGTTCCGGTAAACGACCACACCACCGTACAGCCGTACATGGAGTGTTATTTTTTAAAATTTTAAATGGTCGATGCGGCCAGCAACCGAAACACACCGCACTATTTTAGTGTTAAATTGGTGTGCTTTTTCTCAGTACCACACCAGAACCTGGTGTGGTTTCCGTTAACATCGTTCATGGTGTGGCCTGTAAATTTACATGCAAAACCGCGAACAGTGCGAGCCGAACGGCTCGAATGCACCGCACAGAATTTTTTTTTTTTCAAAGGGTAAATTTTAACTCAATTTGAGAAATTAACTCGCTAAAAGGTTAATTTGGTGAGGAAAAAGTAGATTACCTACACATTTGCACATCCAGGAGGAATCTTTGCTGAGGAATACTAAAAATCAAATTTTCCCACCATTTTGGAAAATTCAAACTCCACACAGTGAGCAATGGACGGAAGTAATGCAAGCAATGGGAGCACCGATGGTAGAGTGCCTCAGAGAATAAAAGCTCATATTGATGCTTGAGAGTTGTATAGCACTGTAACAAGTAAAAATAAAGTTTTTTACAACCGGTAATTTTTTTAAATTAAACTTTTTCGAAGCGCTTGATTATGAGACGCACCAGACGGTTTTACCAATGGCACACTGCACTTCGCTATGGTGCATTGGATTATTGAGATGAACCGGTCTATTTTGTATGGAGAGCACATTGTCTCGGTGTGCCATTTGATATTACGCACCGGTGTGCTCTATATAAAACTATGAGTGAAGTGCACCGTTGTCTTCATAGTACTAAAAAATAACTCTGTAATGCTTCTTTAGCCTCTACTATGCACCAGTGTGTTACATACATATCAAGTGCATCGGTGCATGTTATGATGAGAATGCACCACAAAAAAACATCAGCAAAAAACTCCACCCGCTAACCTCCTCTAGTGACCTCCACTACAAAAAAATATCTGAGCTATTTTTATAAGGGCTTTCTCAAAAACATCTGTTAGAGGGTCTTTTCCTTCTAGTGAATGCTAAGTACAAGCACCGACATGATAAGCATTGGGTTCCACATAACTTCCAGGTGGGCGACAAAGTTTGGCTACATTTGCAAAAGGAGCGCCTCGCTGGAGTCCACCGCAAGCTTTGCCCACTCTGAGGTAGGCCATACACCATCACTAAGGTTGTAGGGGACAATTCCTTCGAGCTCATTATTCCACCATTCCTTGGTTTCTTCCCAGTGTTCAATGTGGACCACCTTTAGCCCTACTTTCCACCATTATTAGACACATCTAACATTACAGAACAACTCACACTGATGGATTTAAATCTATACTACATGGAATAAGCCACAATTGGTCGAATCATGGATACATAGATCAATAACACCCACTAGTAGAGGATCTAGCTATATCAAATTGTCAAAGAAAACCAACTCCTTCACTATGGAAAGTGGTTCACCTGGGACCAGATTCAACAGAAATTTCCTCACCTCATGGAGGCTCTGAATGCAATGGGGACCATTTCTTCCTAAGTGGGGAGGGATGTTCTAGGTGGATATTTGTAGCCACCCACCTATTCCACCTAGACCCCTAGTCAGTTTCACCAGTTTCCTTGGTTACAGCAACAATTAGTATTTTTAGCAATTTTTTTAGTCCTAAAGTTCTGGAGCAGTTTTGACCCCCTAAACGGAATTTTTTTGAGGTCCGCTATAGACATGTAGCCATATGAAGGGGTTTGCATCAAATCCTATATTACTCGGAGAGATATTTTTGATGATATATTGTACGCACCAAACGGAGATAATATGACCAACTTACGACCTCGGGAAATTGGCTGCCCAACTAACCCCAACGGGGCCCACAAAATCTTGGTGTTCCATTCTCCTAAGGTTAGGGTTTTGGCTGTTTAGGGTTTTCCCATGTTGTTCAATAATAAAAATTCCCTTGAGCCTCATTGTAATGCATTTCATAGGCATGTAACCGCCATGTCTCTTCTCAGAGATCATAAGCTACCATCATCCAAGCTACTTTATTTTCCATTCTATTTATAAGAATTTTTTTCAGTATTTGATATTAATGAATGAAGTGTTATTTCTCTACATCTCTGATTTTGTGTTTATTTTTGTATTTTATTGAGTTCCTGCATAATTCCATATCATCTATGAAGGTGACACTAAGGTAAAGAGTGCCAAACTTCAAACATTTAGAATTCAATATGAAACTCTCATAATGCATACTGGTGAAAGTATTGCAAATTATTTCTTTCTTAGGGTAGATGAGATCGTTAATTTAATGAGAAATATTAGTGAATTATTAAAATATTTGATGCTTGTTTAGAAAATCCTAAGATCTCTAACCCCAAAATTGGATTCAAAAGTCTCTTCCCTTGAAGAAATACATGATTTGAATAATCTTACTATTGAATGGCTTCATGGGATCTTAACAGCTTATGAAATGAGAAAAGGGGGTCCATCATATATTAGAGAAGCAACATTCAAAACTACCTATAAAGGAAAACAAAAGGAGGAGATTAAGGAATCGGACTACATATCAGATGATGAAGAGGTGAATTTAGTGAAGAAATTCCAAGTAAGAATTGGAAAATTTAGAGGTAAGCTTCCTTTCAAATGCTTTAATTTTGGAAGAGTCGGTCATTGTGCTTCTAAATTCCATTATAAATAAAACCATGGGAAAGGGAAGAATTATGCAAAAGTAAATGTTAGAGGAAGGTTTGAAAACAAGAAAATTTTCTACACACACGAAGATAGTGATGTTCTTTCAAATGATGATGAAATTGAATCTAATCAAGAATATCAATTACTTCTGGAAATATTGATGGTCGAAAGAGTACTAGTGGAGGAAAATTTTACTTGGGACCTTGCTTGGTATCATGGTTCATTAAAAAACAAAGATTCATTGCTTTATCTATTGATGAGGAGGAATACATTGTTATTACATATTTTTGTACTTGACTTCTGTGGATGATGAAAACATTTAAATACATTCAAATCACTTGTCCCCAACCTATATCTATTCTCTGTGACAATACGAGTGCTGTAAGTATTTCTAAAAATCCTTCCATGCACTCAAAAACCAAGAATATTCCAATAAAATATCACTTTCTGAGAGAACAGTTGTTGAACAAAACGTCAAACTAGAATATGTTCCTTCAAAGGAACAAGTTGCATATATATTTACAAAGCCACTTCCACGTGATTATTTTTAATATCTCAGACATAAATAGGAGTTATATCAGCTTCATCACTCTATTAATAATTCTGACAGATATTTCATGTTCAAGGGGAGTTGAGAGTGTAAATTACTACAGTTTACTTTATGTACATGGATTACATGAAGAACATTCATGTATATACGTGAGTTTTGATATATACAGTCATGCATGTTTCTCTAAAATGAAGAAAGAGTGGGACAGGATCAGGGAAATTATTTGATATTCTTGAGTTAGTTATTATTTATAGTTATGACGATGATTTGTTACAGTCTATTAATGATGCTTAGTTTTTACTTAGAAATAATATTAATTTATGATTATTCATGAGTTGCCGCAATATGCCTCTTTTTTATGGCTTTGTTGCTTGATGAGCTGGATATGATCATACCTAACAAGAGAATAGTTGTCATAGGTTCATAGGGAGCATCTATTATTCTTCTAATAGCACATTTTTGGAATTGTAGCTGCTTGAGCACTACTTGCTAAATGATGATATTTTTCATTTCTTTGTGACATTGATGAAGAGATATGCTAAAGATATTGTTGATGATGTTGTTGCTCAATTCTATGTCTTGTAATATTGAAGTTTCTTGGTGATGCTTGAAATAATTGGTCATATATTGATATTGATGCTACATCCTACTTCATGATGGTGATGAAGATGTTCACATTTTAGGTTCCTTTATGGTATATGATGGTTGCTGATGACATTCATGGTCTTTCTACCTCACTATTGAGGTCTCCAGTTTTGGTTATAAATGGAATATCTATCTCTTGATGTAAATATCATGTAAAGATGATCCAGGTGGATATTGGTGGCTACCCACCTATTCCACCTAAACCCCCAGTTGGTTTCATCTATTTCCTTGATTATTGCAGCATTTACTATTTTTAGTAGTTTTTTCGGTCCTGAACTTTCGGAGCTATTTTGGCCCCCTAAGTGGTGTTTCTTGTAGGTCCGTAGCAGACCCATTGTTGTAAGCAAGGGTATGTATAAAATCTTGTATTAATAAAAGATACCTTTCCAACGAGGTATTGTACGCACCAAACAGAGATCATATGACCAAGTTATGACCTCAGGGAGTTGCCTGGCCAACTAACCCCAACGGGTCCCACAAACTCTTGGAATTTCATCTTCTGGGGTTAGGTTTTTGTTTTTTAGGGTTTTCCTTTAATTTTCATTAATAAAATGTCCCTTGAGCCTCATTGTAACACAATTGAGAGGCATGTAGACACCACATCTCTTCTTAGAGATAAGCTATCATCGCACGAGCTAGTTTATTTCCATTATGTATGTAAGCATATTTCAGTTCTTTGATATTAATGAAATGAATTTTTATATTTTTTTCATCTCTTTTCTTATGTTTATATCTATATTTTTTGTGTTCCTGAATAAGTTTGGATCAGTGACATCGGAGTGGTCTACTCTTTCTCTTGTTTTCTTTGCATGTCCCCAACGAGGTCAGGGTATAAGGAGTTAGGGCTCAAACTGGTGGAACATATGTAAGATCAGTCTCATAAACCCCAATGACGTCCCATGGAAAAATAAAATAAAGAAGAGGGAGCCATAGATCATTTCAAAATATTTCTCGAAGAGGCCGTTGAGCGAGAGAGGAACGCAATGATGAATAAATTTTCCCAGATCCTTGGAAGGCTACCCACAGGTGATGCATCTTCATCCAGCAGCCACTCTAGAGGCGCCACTCCTTTTAAGGTACAAGTTAATTTTTACATTCCATATTTGAAGGCCAGATAGATGCAGACATTGTAGATAGATGGTTAAATATGTTGGAAGGATATTTTTCGGTTCATGACTTTTCCAATCGGGAAAATGTTGATTTTGCACTCTTCAAATTTGCCACCCCATGTCAAGGATCGGTGGGAAACCTACTATGAGAAAAAGGAAAAGAGGGAATCCTCACTGTTTTCAGCTGCACCCACATGGGATTCTATCTGAGACATCATCAAGGAACAATATTACCCTATCAACAGCTGTGAAGATAGATACATAAAGTGGACCACGTTGCGGCAAGGAAGGGACCAAGAAATGTCATAGTTCACAAAAAAAAATCATACACTTAGCACAAAGCTGGGTAGTAATGATTCTCAATGACATTTAGTACTTAAGTACTATGGTTTTCTATATAAGTAAATCCAGGACAAAATGGAGTTCTTGGACATCTCCTCGCTTAATGTTGCATATCGATACACTGTTAATATTGAGAAAAATTTTAAAGAGAAGAAGCGAGACTTTGAATTTGTGAATTTGAAGCAAGGAAAAGGCGCTCCCAAATTACAGAACAAAGGAAAAATCTAAGGTGGGGTGACCTAGGAAATCATGTCAAATCTACAAGTAAAGAAAAAAACCATGAAGAGAAAGAAGGACATGGGAATGTGGTGTGAGTTCCATAAGAACCACACTGACAACACGAGTGAGTGTCAAGGAAAGAAGTCACTAGTGGCCGAGATGAAGGCTTTCGAATTAGATGCATGTTCCAACTCTGAGTTAGAACCTAATAAGGGGAATGAAAAATGGAATCAGATTATTAATGTGAAGCCTAGTGCCAATGTTTCCACCTCCAAGATCCAAAATATTGAGTCTGAAGATCCAGAGGGAGGGGGGGTGGGGGGGGGCGGTGGGGGGCACCTCTTCCACTCACATATGTGGGTGAAGTGTTCCCATATATATTTCATTGTGAACAACATGAGCCAAAAGAACCTCATTTCAGCAGATGTCTTGAAGTGGCTGGGCTTACCAACCACACCACACCTGCAGGCATACACCATCGGGTGGCTTCACCAAGGACGAGATCTATGCATCAACCAACATTCGTGCCTCCATTATAGCAGCAAGCCCTTCACAAATGAGGTATTTTGTGATGTTTCACCTCTTGACATTTGTGATGTATTATTAGGCCAACCATACTTGTTGAAGCATCATTTTTTGTATGACTCTAGGCCTCACACTTTTACTACTACTTTTGGAAATAATTTGTACAAGATAATGAAGGTAGCACCACCTACCGCCATCTCTTTGATCTCTACAAAGAAATATAGTAAGACAATTTCTCAAATGACGAATTTTTTCTTCCTCATGATTTTCCCTCAGGGCAAGAAGAATATTGTGGCCACCTCCATGGTCTCTAGTAATGGATCATCCACACAATAGCAAAAAATGAACACGATCATAGAGGATTACAGGGATATCTTCACCTCACCCATAGGGGTACCCCTACATTGTTAAGTCAAGCACTCCATTGACCTGAACCCAGGGATCTCGCTACCCAATAGACCAATATACCGATGCTTTGTTCTAGAGAACGACAAGATCAAAAGGAAGAATCGAGAGTTTTTGCAGAAAGGGAACATGAGGCTGATGTCATCACCCTATGGAATCTCGATCATGTTGGTATAGAAGAAGCATGGATCCTGGAGGCTTTTTATTGACTATCGGGCAATAAATAAGATCATTGTTTGGAATAGTTATCCAATCCCATATATTGATGACCTTCTAGATCAACTAAAGGGTTCCAAATACTTCAGCGAGATTGACTTGAAGTCCAGTTATCACCGAGTACCTATTGAACCCTCTGATGTATGGAATACCACCTTCAAATATAAGGAGGGCCTTTTCGAATGATTGTTCGTGCCTTTCGGGTTGACGAATGCCCCTGCAAACTTCATGTAGTTGATGGAAGACATCTTACAGGCCTTCACTGAATCATTCGTGGTAGTGTACCTCGACAAAATCCTGATCTTTAGTCGAAGCTTGGAAGAGCACATACACCATATCCGACAAGCCCTCCAAGCCCTGTGACAACACAAATTATGTACCAATTTAGAGAAATGCACTTTTGGTATGATCCAAGTTCAATATCTAGGGTACATCATTGATGAGCGAGTTGTGCATGTGGATCCAGACAAGATACAAGTTATTCGGGATTTGCCAACCCCAACCACTCTAACAGAGCTCTGCATCTTTCTGGGCCTTGTTAATTTTTATCGTAGGTTCATGTTGGGATTCTCTCATATCACTTGTCCTCTGAGTGAAGTCACCAAGGACGGGGCGAAAGAAAATTTCTTTTGGTCTGAATCCCAACATAAGGTTTTTTTTTAGTTGAAGCATCACCTCTGCTCTGCACAACCACTCATATTTCCAAACCTGCAACAACCATTTGAAATTGAGACAGATGCCTTTGACTATCCTATTAGTATAGTTCTTACCCAACATGGGCATCTGGTGGCATATCACAGTGAGACACTTTCAGATAAAGTTCTAAAGTATCCCACTTATGACAAAGAGATGTATTCCATTGTACAAGCCTACCGACAATGGAAACATTACATTCTGGGGAAGGAAATGACTATCCACACAAAAAAACAACCCTTGCAATTCATATAGACATAAGTAAATTTGTAGAATGATTTCCATTAGAAATGATCCACATATATAGAACAGTTCAATTTGAACATCAAGTACAAGAATGGCAACGCCAATAATGTTGCAGACTATCTTAGCTGATCACCAGTCATTACACTGACAAATATGCTCGACTCTTGTGGGCACAAGACTTCGGGATGACTGCATCTTTACAAGAGTGATCCAGAATTCAGAAACACGTAGTATATTCTCCTGGAAGGAAAGCAAGTTCTGGATTTTCATATCCATGGCACATTGTTATGCCACCTGGGACACCTTTGTGTTCCTTCAAGTGAGCATGAAAAAAAGGTTGGGGAAGTGCAATACAGTCGGGTCGCTGGAAATTTCAGAGTAGAGAAAACAGTGGCACTGTTGCAGAAGTATTTTTATTGGCCGAACCTTCGACAGGATGTTGGGAAGTACATCAAATCCTGCACTTCCTGTGGCATTTCCAAACTAACAATCAAGAAGCAAGGGCTATATACTCCTCTACCTACTCGTAGTCAGCCTTAGGAATACATATTGCATGTCATGCCTTCCTTCTGGGAATCCATATTACAATGTAATTTATCATCGTGAAAATGATTTTCACACTTCTTGTTGCATTGGGATGATTCTTGTGACAATACGATGTTGGATACTCTTTCGCTCCATTACAACATCATAATAATAAACCTTAATATTAAACCAAATATTATAAACCCTAACATTATAAATCCTAAAATTATAAAGTCCAACATTATAAACCCTAAGATTAATATTATAATCCCTAATATTAGTATTATAAACCCTACGATAAATATTATAAATTGTATGGTTAATATTATGAATGTTAATATTAATATTATAAACTCTTCCATTACAAACATTAAGATTATAAAACCCAATATTAAACTCTAATATTAAAAACCCAACATTTCAAACTTTCATACTAACGCAATATTAGAAACTGAATATTAAAAACCCTAATAATATAAGCCCCAATAATATAAACCAAATATTAAACCCTAATATTATAAACAAAATATTAAACACAATCATAGAAACTTAATATTAGATAAACCCAATATTAAACCCTAATATTATAAACCCTTATATTAAATCCCAATTTTGTAATGTGGCAATGCAACATTGAATAAATTGCAATGCAATGTAACATTGCGACAATCATTGTCAGATTGATTGTCGCATTGGGAAAATGTTTGTCACAATGTGATTTTGGACACATTTCTATGCCATTCAAGCATGAAAATATTAAACCATAATATTAATAAACCCTTATAATTCACAATATTCAACTAGTTTTATATTATGTCAGTTTGATTGTCGTATTGTTAGATATTTCATTCACATCATTCAACTAGGGATTGAAAAACCCAAGAGATTATTGATATTACAAGCCAAAGGGATTAATAAACTCAAGGGACTATTAATATTATAAACTCAGGGATTAATAAACCCAAGGGATAACAAATCCAAGAAAATAATATTAAACCCTAGGATAAATATTATAAATCATGTGATTATAAATCGTAAGATTATAAACCTAAACCCAATATTACAAACCATAATATAAACCTATTTTATTCAATGTCATTTTGCGACATTGAATAAATTAGGGTTAATATCATAATCTCTAGGATTAATATTATACTTCGAAGAAATATTTTAATCCCTAGGATTAATATTATAAACCTTACAAAAAAATATTATATACGAGAGGATTAATATTCTAAATGCCAAAGTTAATATTATAAACCATTGCATTAGAATTACAAACTCGAATATTATAAAGCTTAATATTAAACTCAATATTAAAAACATAATATTTCAAACCCTCATACTAAACACAATATTATAAACAAAATATTAAACCCTAAAAATCTTATACCCAATATTAAACACTATTATATACCCCAACATTATAAACCCTTATATTAAATCCCAATTTTGTAATGTCGCATTGCGATGTCAAATAAATTTAAATTTAATGTAACATTGCAACAACCATTGCAAGTTTGATTGTCGCATTGAGACAATGTTCATCGCAATACGACACTAGACACATTTTTGTATCCTTCAAACATTGCAATATTAAACTCTAATATTAAATAAGGAAGGTATTTTTATTGATATTATAAACCCATGGGACTAGTAATATTATAAACTCAAGGGATTAATAAACCCTATGATTAATATTATAAATATAAACGAATAAAAAGCCTTGGGATTAATATTATAAACCCTACCATTATAAACCTTAAAATCATAATCCATAAATCCAATATTACAAAACTAAATATAAACCCTAATTTATTCAATGTCATAATGTGACATTGAATAAATTTAAATGTAATATATAATTGTGACAATTATTGTCAAGCTACTTATTGCATTGTGATGATGCTTGATAGACTACGATGTTGGATAGATCTCCACACCATTCCATCATCACAATACTAAACCTTAATATTAAGCCAAATATTATAAACCCTAACATTATATAGCCTGACATTATAAACCCTAAGATTAATATTATAATCATTATGATTGATATTATAAACCCTACGATAAATATTATAAACCGTAAGATTACTATTACAACTTCTAAAATTAATATTATAAACCCTTGCATTAATATTACAAAACCCTAAGCCTTATAAAACTCAATATTAAACCCTCACGCTAAATGCAATATTATAAACCCAAAATTAAAAACTCCCATATTATAAACACAATATTAAACCCTAATATTATATATCCAATATTAAAAAAATATCCCAATATTATAAACCCAACATTAGAAACCCTAATATTATAAACCCTAAAACCAACACCTATTAAATGAAATTGAATTATGCCCAATATCATAGGTAAAAAAAAACCTACACCTGTTAATTGAAATTGAAATCTTGGAAAATATAAAATGTGATTTTTCATAGTTGTAACATTAGAATAATTAAACGTGCATGGTCATGTATGATGCCTTTGCCAAGCGAAAGTTATAGGTATTTAAAAACATTAAAAATAAAATAGGAAGAAAAATAAAGTATAGAACCAACTAATTGAATTACAAGGAGTCGACTTGTGAAAATTGGATGGAAGAAAAAAACTTTGAGACTTGAGACTAACCTTAGGATGGAATAAATAAACCTTAACGCTTTCCATTAACATGTAACATCATATACCTAATGTTAAATTGAATGAAAAATGTCGTTTAACCATCAAACTCTCTAAGATGACCATGGTATTTAAATATTTAAATCCATAAATATATATTTTCAAAGGAATCCATAGAAATCAAAGCAAGAAAAAGCTAAATTATCTTACAATCTCTTAGTTATCTCTTGTTTATCTATCCTAAAATAAGATATTAAACTCTATAAACACATATATTAAACCCTAATATTATAGGCCTTAATATTTTAAACCATATAAATTATAAACTCTATATATTAGACCCTAATATTATAAACCCTATATATTAAACACTCAATATTATACCCATATTGTAAATCCCAAATGTTATAAACACTAGCACAATCACATTAGCAAACATTGTTGATATAAATTGTAATTTATTGTGACATTGTGACAATGTTTGTCGCAAGATGACAATGTTTGTGATTATAGTTTTTAAAGGTTGATTTCATTTTTAGGGATTTTTAGGGTTTATAGAATTATGGTTTCTAATATGGGTTTTCAATATTAGGGTTTAATATTGTGCTTATAATATTGGGGTTTTTAATTTTGGGTTTATAATATGGTGTTTAGTGTGAGGGTTTAATATTGGGTTTTATAATCTTAAGGTTTGTAATATTAATGCAAGGCTTTATAATATTAATTGTATCATTTATAATATCAATCATATGATTTATAATATTTATCATAGGGTTTATAATATCAATCCTAATGATTGTAATATTAATTTTAGGGTTTATTATGTTGGGCTATATAATGTTAGGGATAATAATATTTGGTTTAATATTAGGATTTAATATTGTGATGATGGAATGGTGCATAAATCTATCCAATGGCATAGTGTCTCAAGTATCATCGCAATGTGACAAGCATTGTAACAATTATTTCCACAATGATACATTACATTGCAATTTATTCAATGTTGCATTACAACGTTGAGTAAATTAGGGTTTATATTCATGTTTATAATATTGGATTTAGGGTTTATAATTTTAAGGTTTATAATTGTAGGGTTTCTAATATTAATCGTTGGGTTTTTTATTCCCTTGAGTTTAATGTTAATCCTAGGGTTTATAATATAATTCCTGGGGTTTAATATTATTCCCTTGGGTTTATAATATTATTCCTTTTGGTTTATTAATCCCTTAAGTTTATAATATTATTAGTCCCTTGGGTTTATAATATCAATAATCCCTTGGGTTTATCAGTCTCTTTGGCTTATTTAATATTAGGGTTTAATATTGTGATGTTGGAATAGTACAAAAAGGTGTCAACCATCATGACTTTCAAACGCTTATTATGTTGACCATGATTGACCAAGGATTACTATTATTGACCATGAATGACCAAATGTTGCTATGATTGACCATGATTGAACTAAGATATCCATGGTTGAACATGATTGACGATGGTTGCTGATGGTCAACCATGCTACTTAGAGTTAACTATGTTGAAAATGGTTGAAAATGTTGACCATAGTTAAATATCATCAATCGTAGTTAACTATAGGCAACCATGCTCATCATCAACTATCATAGTTGATGATGGTTGATTGTGGTAAGTTTTATGGCCTAAATCTACCCAACCATGCTCATCATAGTTGATGATGGTTTATTGTGGTAAGACTATGGTTGACCATGTGTGGCTATTATTAATCATCGTTGACTATGTTTTGTCTATGGTTATATTATGGTTGAGAAAGGTTTGAATATGTTTTTACTATGGTTTGGTTATGGTTTACCACCGTTGATTTTGGTTAGACTATGGTTTGAATATAGTTTTCCAATGTTTCACCATGTTGAACCACATTTGGATATGATTTACTATAGTTGAGCATGGTTTGAATACAGTTTGACTATGCTTAATCATATTTTCACAATGGTTTCTCTATAGTTGACTATGATTTCAATATAGTTACCGTTTTGATGGTGGTTGTTGATGGTCAACCATGGTTTAACGATACTAAACCCTCACCATCCATTATACGCATTCATGGTAAACCATGTCCATCTATTATGGTTCAATATTGTTTATTATGGTTGACTATGGGTCACCTACATATAGGGCATGATGCTCGTGGTAATTGTTGTTCACCATGTGAAGTTGACTATTGTTGACCATGCCAACAATAGTCAATCATAATTAAAATGTGTTAATGTGTAATTTAATGTATAGTTAAGACATTATAAATGTGTAGATTAATATATTATTAATGTGCCATTAATGTTATATTAAATTCTTCATAGTTTTATTTAAATATTATAATGTTAACATGCGTGAGTAGCACTATAAACATATTAGTAACATTAATAATACTAGTAATGTTATGATAAATGATATTAACATTAATAATAACAATATAAACACATTAATACTATGTTTTTAATAATATTAAGATTAATATTATTTTTAATAATATTAATATTAATGATAATAATAATATTATTATTGTTAATAATATTGATATTAATGTTAATAATAACATTATTGTATTATATTATATTTTCAAATTACATTAAATTATTAATATTATAATTTAATATTAATAATAATATAATTATTTAATATTTAAAGAATATTAAATTATTAAATTATTTTAAAATAATTTAAAATAAAATTTATTTTATATAATTTGAACTTAAATATTGTTATTATTAAAACTAAATCTAATATAAATTTATATATCATATTATAAAAATTAATATTAATATAACTTAAACTTAATATTAATAAGCATAATATTAATAAAACATATTATATCATGCAATTGTTCACAATGTTGAACCACAATTACATGTGCTTAAAAATATAAACTTGCTTAAAGAATTAACATTGGTAAATATAAACTTTATTGAGTGCTTGTAAATATGTCATACTAAAATAATCAAATTTAAATTGAATGATATAATTTAAATTAAATGATGATGATGATGATGATTAATGTCTGCTAAGACCAATGCGGTCTATCAGACCTCAAGAAAGGAAAAAGAATCTAAGTTTGATTCTTCAAAAACTTGTTTCTATGATCAAAGAGAAGGGAAATAAGCGCTCCAAGATCGCTATAGGTGGGTTGGCTTAATAGTTCAAGAAGATTGGAAGTGTGGAAGATGTTAGGGAATTGAGAGCAGACGTGAGTAAGAGTTGGGAGATCTAAAAAGAAGTGTTTTCATATTCCACCTACTTAGTATTGCAAATCTGACAGATTCTATCATTCTAGGGAGTCTTGGGAATAGACCACCATCTTTTCTCACTCTGAATCTCATGGGAACTCATTATTATCCTAGCGATGTTCATTTTTTCTTAGTGTTGGTCAACATAGAGAGATAATTTTGATTATCAAGGGTGGGGTGATCACCTCCTTATAGTATCTTAGCTTCCTTTTACCCTCCATCTCCTAATCCTCCCACAGCTTGTCCTTAAACTTGGAGGTAATAGTATTTTTGACACTATCTTTACTTCCCATATTGAGCTCCTCCTTAATCCCCCAATGGTTGAGCCAATACTAGGCATCCTTATGTCAGCCGCGCTTGAGGCGAATGTGGTAGTTTTGACAATAGTTAGAAGCAATTTTTGGGAGACTTTTGGCTTCCATGTTGTAAATATTCTTCTTATACATCAGATATCTAAACATAATCGTACTTTCAATGGGGGACAAACCAACTTCGATTAAGAGGATAGGATAGGGAGTATTTCCCTTGATCTTTAGATTGTAGGTTATGAATTTCTTGTGAATCATATCAATCTTCCTTCATGACTCTATGGATATACTGCAACCCCAGACTTCACATCCTTATAAGACAACAGGGGTGGCGAGAGTCTCAAAGAGGAACTTATTTTTACTCCAAATGTAAATATCGACCAACTTAAAATTGTTTTCAAACTCATAATAAGTTTTCCATCCTCCAATAATCCTTTTCTCGGTGCTATAATTCCAGTTGAGTTGATGAGGGAAGTCAATGCCCAAATATTTATAAGAATAAACTTGCTCTAAGCACCAGTTATTATACACGAAACTACCATGGGTGATATTTTTGGATTTAATGATCATGACTTTAGTCTTGTCGGTATTAACTGTGATAACCATCTTGGAGCTGTAGACATGAAGATTCTAAGGTTGCTTAACTCCAATATTGCATTTAATATCTTTAGACCATCCCTCATTGGTCTTAAGCTTGGCAGTGGCAATATTGTAGAGACGGATCGCAACAATCCTCAACTCAGGAGGGACCATGATCTCTTTAAGTCTCTCCCAAAGTTTATCTCGAGTAACAATGTTGAAAGCTTTTCTAAAGTCCACAAAATGACAGAAGAGATAAGCTTTACTATTGCGACATTTCTCCACAACGATTTTGAGAGTGAGAAGATGGTTGATAGTCGAGTGACGTTTCCTAAGAGCGGCTTGTCCATTAGCTCTTTTTCCCTGGCTTTCAAGCCAAAGGCTAAGCTTCTTTTCCAAAATGAGCCCATAAAGCTTGGATAGGATGTGGCTAATCATAATGGTCTCGTAGTTAGATGGAACGCTTTTGTCCCCATGTTTAAAGATAGGCACAATAAGAGTTTGTGTCCAAAGCTGAGGGAAGCCATGTGTTACAGCCAAATTGAGAAGCTTCTGGAGATGAGGAATGAGGATAGATTTACCCATTTTAAGGATCTCAGCTTGGTATCCTTCAATATCTTTAGCTTTCTCATTAGCGAGCTTATTAATACGAGACTCAACGTCATCAAGAGAGAATACATCCTCCTTAATTGGAGTAATTAAAGTGGTGCCTATAGTTTCCGAAGAGTCATACAACTTTTTAAGATAGTTGTCCCAATTTTCTATGAAAATAGAATAATTATCTTTAATTTTATGTTTATTCGTCAAAAATTTAATTACCATAAAAAAAAATTATATAGTAAAGAAAATAAATCACTAGGTAGTATAATAACTAAACCCCAGGGCTGGCAAAGTATTTACCATAGATGGAACCACCAAGCAAATTGAACTTTTCACTTTTTGATACCTTGTAGTGGTATAGTTATCTCCTGCATTGGATATTAAAAAATCCAAGATGAACTTAAGAGCAACGTTTAAATTTAACATCTGGATAGACTAAATCTGAGTTTACATAACAAACGCCTTTGAAAATTCAAATAGGAGGGCATGTGTTTCCATAAAGGAGCATGAATGAGAACACGCGTTTTCTAACCATTAATAGTTATAAGTGTTTATTAACAAATCCACCTACCTAATTTTATATATATAGTGGATAAATAAAAGAAATTAATTAATTTTCAATTAAGGCAAATGAGAACGGGCATTTTCTATTTCTCATAAATTGTTAATCATCATAATTGTTAACAAAAAATGCCTTCTGCCAAATACCATGGGCAGTTTAGGATGGCCAAACGTTACCTATGTATTTAAGAAATGCGAAACGCTGTGGACACTACATTACTGATTCTGCATTCTTGCTTAATGCGACCCTGTCTAGAGTTCGAGCTAAGTGGGAGTTCTCATAATGCAATTTCAGATTCATTTATTTACCATGTAGTGCACATATTTCTGATGTACCACACACTAGAATGTGGATTGTATAGTTAATAAATGGCTAATGTATTTTCATGGTTATATATATTGAACTCCCAATGCAATTTCAGATTCATTTATTTACCATGTAGTGCACATATTTCTGATGTACCACACACTAGAATGTGTATTGTATAGTTAATAAATGGCTAATGTATTTTCATGGTTATATATATATATATATATATATATATATATATATATATTATTTTTTTTATTTTATTTTTTTATTTTTTTTTATGTTGCACTAGTTTCAGGTATGCGGGTATTTCAGGTACGCCGATATTTTAGGTGTCGGGAACGAGTATCCGATACTGCTAGAAGCTTTTCCTAAATTTACAAGAAACATTAAGTTGGAAACAGCAATAATATAATATATTAAAAATAAAAATAAAATAATTAATTTATTTCCATCCAAAACTTGCCAATTAAATTCCATCTTGCAATGAAATATATAAAAGATTGAACTTTGAAAAACCAGAAAAAATCAAAATATCAATCCATCAACAACTTGCCAATGAAATTCCTTGCCAGCAAAGAAACATGCAGAGCTCCTAAACTAAAAAAAAGGCTATTATTACTTGATTATTATGTGATTTCATGCAACACTATATTATATTCAATTTTGAAATTTAAGTTTGGAAATTTATAAAATGAAACTTACTAACACACCACTCTTTCTCTTTCTGACCATCATTGTAATTTGTTGCATCTTATCATTAAAGCTTCAAGATATACTTCAAGAAAGTAGACTTATTTGCAATTTTTGAACTTCAAGATTTGCAACGCTGCCAAGGAATGACTGGCAACTATCTAAATTTTGTTGAAACCTTTTCTACATCCCCACAGATCTGTGGCTTTACAGAGCCCATGCACCCAAATGGTACCCTCTCTACTCAAAACAGGTACTAGAAAGGTGAAAATCTGCTCAAAAAAGGTAACCGAAACATCAAAATTTGTTGTAGTGAAGCTCCCGAAAAGCTCCAAAGTACCATTTGAAGCTCCCGACAATTTTGGAAAGTTTCCTACCAGCTCCCAAGAGCGGGGGAGCATGGGGTACATGCTCTCCAATGGCTGAGAGCGATACCCATGTTACTATGCATATTTCTTGGGCTATAAGATAATAAATGCCAGTTGGACAGTATATGCCAATAGTTAGATTTAAATTTGGTTAAATTTAACACTATGGATATACTGCCCAACCTCATATATTATCCTATAACCCAGCCAATAATGGTCATAATGATAACCATTTCCGATATAATGCACACTTTGGCAATTTATATATCTCTCATGTACCCAACACTTGCATCTAGATAGGATCGTCATTACTAATTTTGGCTGGATTATACTTATAACTAAATTTTGTTATATTTAATTTAATTATAATTACTAATTTTTATAATTAATGATAATATTTTTTATTTATTAAATAAATTTTGTTATATTTAATTTAATTATAATTACTAATTTTTATAATTAATAATAAAACTTTATTATTTATTAAATAAAATTTGTTATATTTAATTTAATTATAATTACTAATTTTTATAATTAATAATAATACTTTCTTATTTATTAAATAAAATTTATTATATTTAATTTAATTATAATTACTAATTTTTATAATTAATAATAATACTTTCTTATTTATTAAATAAAAAATATATATTATGTAAATATAATTTTATTTAAAATTATGATTTGAAATTATTTTATTTATAACAAAATAGTATATATTTTAAATTAATTTTATTATTTTTAATTTTAATTAAGACTTTAGTAAATAGTTTGATTATTAATATAAAATTTAAGAGAAAAATAGTATTGTAAAAATAATATTCACACATTTTGTATAAGTAAATATTATCCAAACTATTATTAATATCTAATTAGGGAAGATATGTCATTAGATATTGGTTATTATAATTAAAATAAAATGGAGCATATTATTTATAGACAATATATAGTATTTAGTTTTTTGAAATATATTTATGATGTTTGGATTTAAGTTTGTGATTTTTAAAAAATGTTGATTTTATAAACATTTAAGTTATGATATTTTGATATTTAATATAATAATTATTTTTAATGTTTTATAATTATTATTTTTAGTTTTAATTTTTATTATATTTTTTTTTTGTTAAGTTGTTTGTGATTTTTCAGGTTTGATTTGTGGCTTGAGGAGTTGTGACCTAAGCGCATATAATTTATCAAAGTCATCCACGGATCATACCAACCCGAGTCATGACCCAGGGGCATCTAATCCGTCAAAGTCACCGAGGGATCACACCAACCCGAGTCGTGACCTAGGGGCATTTAATCTTTTAAAGCCACCCGGGGATCGCACCAACCCTTTGATGACTGGATATTTTAACATGTCTCCTCCCCCTAGCACAAGGCGCAACCACCCTACCCCTAGTGAGGTTTGATCTTGGGTTGCGTCGCTGACAAGGCCCATCTTCAACCGGTTTTGCTAGTGGGACTTGACTTAAACTTTATTATATTAACAAAACTCAACAAATATTATCGTTGATTATTTTAATTTAATAAATATTTGAAATAATAGTCCACCAGTAAAATAGACAGTGGTAGGGTGTCTTGTGAAGACATTCCTTGGTGTAAAGGTCGCTTGTTTGAAATTCAATGGATAAAAATACAGTGATGCTAATGGCTTGTGTGGCCCAATATGGGTGCAATCTCCAAGTGATTTTTACAACTTAGATGACCCAGGGTCAGGCCTACTCAACCCAAGGCATGCTAGTCATGCCAAGAATGACATAACCTATATATATATATATATATATATATATATATATATATATATATATATATCATGCTTAGGAAATTTTTGTAAATATGCATATCATGTCGCTATAGACATGGACTGAGGAACATACTCAATTTTGTACATTTCTATCTCTTGCTCCCAACTTGAAAGATCTTGCTTGGAAGAATCTCTTGCTTTGGCTACTAATTCACATAGGCCATGACCCTTTATGGCATGAACTGGCATGAATTCCATATAATGTTCTTGTAGACAGGTCATCCAATTATCCCTCTTCTCACCCAACTCCTACTATATGAACAACGTTCTTACTGCTAGATGAAGTACAAAGATGATTGTTGGAAATTTTAATAAATAGGGCCTAAATTACTTAACTGCCTTGCATATAACATATGTGTGTTTGTCAATGGCATGATAATTTAATTATGTACCTTGTAGACTAGCAATCATAAAAGAGATAGTCTTTCATTTCATTCAATATCCTTCTAAGTCAACATGGTTACAATTGACGAATCTAAAGAAAAAGTATAGAGCAGTAAATCCATGCCATAGTCTATAATAAATTGTGTTGGTGCATCTGAAATAGCCTGCTTGATCTAAGTGAATGCGTCCTTCTCCCATTTATCCCATTTTTATAATGCATCTTTTTTAATCATCCCCTGTATAAGCTTGACTACCTGAGCATAATCAGAGATGAATTTTCTCAGGAAATTAATTTTCCCTAACAATTATTGCATGGCTTTCTTAGTCACTAATAATGGGATATTTGCGATAGGTATGACCCTCTCAGGGTCAATATTAATTTTTCTTTTTGGAATGATATGCCCTAGTAGAATCCCTTTGGACACATTGAATATTCTGTTCTTGGGATTAAGAGAAATCCCACACTTTCGACATCGCTTGAATATATGTTTTAGGCGATGTATGTGATTTGATTTGTAATGCCCTCCTCCCACATTTACCCATGTTCATCATTCTACTGAGGTAAACATGTGATGAATAATTACTATGATATGATATGACCTCCTAGAAACAATTAAGAAAGTGGGGTCGACAACTAGAAACTTACTGACCTTCCTCAGGAGCTACAAGACCCTGCGGAGCTAAACAACCACTCCAGGTACCCTAACCCTGAGCTAGACTTCTTTTTCACTAATTTTAACTCCTAGTCGCATTCACAAGCCTACATCCATGTGACTTTAGGCCTCGAGTCGCATGCATAAGCCTGCAAAGGAGAGACTATGGTCCCAATTTCCCATTTTTATGCCTGCAATTGTGAAATTTCTGCCACCTTTCAAGGCTAGACTCCAAATTACTGCCCAACACTTGATGAGACTTTCCAAAACAATAAATGACACAAAGACAAATCCTTTAACACAAAACTTGGTCAAGGACTTGACCTAACCAAGCCTAACCATGATAGTAATTCCGTCAAACACATGGCATACATGTAATCTATAGGTCATGAATGCATATTTGAACATAAGGGTCTGAAACTTATTTGAGATTCACCAAGAAGAACTAATACCCTCTCATAATAGCTACAATAACATTTTTTAGTCCATGCATTCATCAACCATTCATATATTCATCAAACATGGCAAGATCCATAGATAATATACATCGTATAACCAACATATAAACCAAGTAATAACCAACATATAAACCATGGCAACTCATCCATAATATCACCATCATAATCGCTACAGATTCCTGTAGTTCACAACATACCTCTTGTTAAAATATGAAAATGCCAACTAATTCAAGGACTTACACATACCAATCAACCATAGATTGGGCTAAACAAAATCTTTATTTCAACCAATCACCCTCATGCCATATTTCAAGCGTGAATGTGGGATCTCATAGAATAAACCAACCAAGACCAATCCAAAGCTTCTAGAGGCCAAACCACCTCAACCCTCAACTACTGATTCCACCTCATGGTCGGACATAATTAAACATCACCAAATTGGTCTCTACCTAAGTTGTCTAGGGTTGTAGAGGGTTTGTTCCAACCTGGCTCCAAGAGTAGTAACTCGACCCACAACTGTGGCAAGGATCCAAAGCGTTTTTCCAACCAAGGATCTGTGACTAGTAACTCAACCCACTAAGGGCTCTAGAGTGTTTTTCCAACCAAGGATTCCAGGACTAGTAACTCAACCCAAGTTTTTTCAGGGCTTCTAGAGCATTTTTCCATCCAAATCTCCAGGAACTAATAACTCAACCCAAAACCATAAGGAACATGAGCACCAATCATAAAAAAAATGGGAAAACCCACAACACCATGGTATCCAGGAAATGTAAAGGCTAGGAAAAACCACTATAAATTTAGGAAATCATCCATGTCAATGACATATCATAACCAAATAACCACAAGCATACACAATTCATGCCGAAAATAGCAAGGAAAAAATACATGCAACTCGATACCTACAAAGAAATACAATTTTATTTGTTGATCTCATTGTCCCCTTGTGCTTTCTTGGTTTTCCTTTGCCTTCTTTCTCCAAATCCAATGTTTTCCAAAGTGATCCAAGAATACTCTAAGTGTGTAAGAGTATGAGAGAGTGCCAAAGACTGAACTGACAAAATCCATGAACTCATCCTCATAAGCCTTTTTATCATTGAGGCCTTTATTATCTTCATTTTCCTCTATTTTCCTTCAATTTCCTCCTCATGTAAATTTGTGGCCTTTCACCTTCCTTTTCTCCTATTTTCTATTTTTTCATAAATAAAATTCCAATAAATGCCTCTTTCCTTTACCAATGCCTTTGCCAATTTCCTTAGCCATAATAACCGAAAGTGACACCCACTAGGATTTTTTGACCACCATTCGGCTTGGAATACGTGTCCCATGACCTTGGTCTTATATTTTTTTTACATGAATTTCTAAGCTGGGTTGTTACAGAACCCTATCCTCAGTGTTCTATGACACCTATGACTAGAAAACCATTGAAAACAAAATGTACAACCCATGGAGCTTTATAACCCAACTCATTGCATTATTGACAATGACCACTGTTGAAAACATGACAATCATACCGTTTACTGGAGCTTTATAACACAGCTCATTACGGTATTTACAATCAAACCAACATATATACTCGTGCACATTTTATTCAACCAACAAATAATTATTAATCATACTATCTATGGAGCTTTATAACACAGCTCGTTACAGTATTTACAACAATATACACATATATGTATCCACATTTTCTTTGAACAACAAATAAAAGGATATGATGTTTGCATCAGCAACAAGGGAACCCAGAGGCTCACACCCGTGACCCTCAAATTAGTACTAGGATTCAGCTCCTTCCCAGGAACTCTAGAATCGACTACCAAATTCAAACCGGAATTCAATGTCCAACGCTATGATCATGCACCAAGGAAAATTTTAGGGGCTAATATTCACAACTGGGCTAATTTTCCATGATTTTTCCATAAAAAAGTTCTCCAATTTCACTTTTTTCTAAAAATTATTTGACAAAATTTCATAATATAAAAATAGTTTACCTTAAAAATTGCCAACATTATATAGAGAATATATATAAAATCATTATAAATTTGAATAATTTTACAAATATATCAATAAAAATTATTAGGGACTAGTGAGATTCTTCAATGTTTTTAAAGTCCAAGATAATTTTCCATCCTTAAAATTTTCCCTGTGGACCTGTGCAACTTGTCCTCTCAGTGAACAATTACTGGTTCATTGTTCCTGGGCACACTCCCAATATTCTTTTGATTCCATCTGGTAATGCTAATGAAAAAAATAAATGTATTCCCCATCCTTCCCTTATCTTCTACACAGTCCCTCAGGAAATCCAATCACCCCCTTTCGTGCATTCACACACCTTCCAAGTTCCACGGGAATCCCCTTCTCTACTACATATTCCCTCGGGTGACTCCTCCCTTTGCAAGGTTTCCTCGCATAAGAAGGTCCAAAAACCAAGGCATATCCCTGCCTCAAAACCATCATACCAATCATATCATGTTCATGGAAATAAATGGACTCTATTAGGTAGCACTTTCCCACAATGGCCCTGCTCCTGAAGTGCTTTAACAGCATATTGTTGCATGCTCCAATTCCTTTCATTTAGCTGCTAATCCTTACAGTTAGTTTCAACCACCCAAACCAGGCATTTCCATCCTTTCCTGTACCAAGCACATAATTTTCATTAAATTCAAAATGAATTAAAATAAATTCAAATCATACCTCATTGGTAGCTCATAAATAAGGTACACCTACAAGTCTGCTTACTTCCTATCACAACAAGTCAAACTAGCTCTTTGATCAAATCATCATGTATAAATATATCACCTCTGGTTAGCTCAAAACTCGGTCGTCATAAATCAAAACCATAGATCACATGCATAATCAAAACTAAAACAAAATATTGATACTTATCCTTCAATTGGTTCTTTTCTTCTACCTTTTGTTCTTTGTCCTTTTCGTAGACACATTGAATTGTTTACAGAACCCGGCAAGCACCCAGTGCCTTCTCTTTTCCTCAACCATGTACACAAACCCATAGTGTACACCACACACATACACCACACACAGCATATGACACCACACAATAAATACACCCACACTCAGTATACATCATTACACATACACCAACACCCGATGTACAACACAACACAATACATACTCCTACATCTGGTGTACAATACAATACATATGGATACAAAAATTACAACACAATGAATACACATGTCATGATACAATGACTACACAATACCTGTAACACAATAACACATATGCACAAAATAACATGTACAAAATACCACATGTATAATAGCACCACCTATACACAACACCACATGTACATGGCACCACCTACACAACGTCTACACAACACCACATGTACACTGCACCACCTGCACAACATGTAGGAGCTAGAGAAACCAGAGGCGGTATCCTATCGCAGTTAGGAGCCTGCATACTGGTAAGATTTTGTGTAACTACAAGATGTTGTAACAGCCCTAGTGAAAATTCCATATAATAGAAGCTAGAGATAATAACGAGCGTTTATGGGACACTTATTCCAAGTTGAATGTTGGGGAAAAACATCCTAGCGAGTGTTCATTCGGTTTATTATGGCTGAAGGAAATTGGAAAACGCATTGAAAATGCATGAGGCATTAATTGGCATTTTTTTTTATGAAAATAATGGAAAATAGGAGAAAATGGAGGTGAAGGTTGCATGTGAGGAGAAAAATGAAGAAAAATAATGGAAAATGAAGAAAATATAGGTCTCATTAATCAAAATTCTTCTAAGGATTAGTTCGCAAGATTTTTCTCACATTTTTGGAGCTCTCTCATTATTCTCTCTCTCTCTCTCTTGCACTTTTGGACACTTAGAGTTTTCTTGGAGCACTTTGGTATTGGACTTAAAAAGGAAAGAAAGAAAGAAGAAGGAGGAAGAAAGCAAGGAGGAGAAGGAATCAAGCAGCTACAATAGGATACTTGAAAGGTATCAATTTGCATGTGTATTATCCTTGTTAGATATGGCATGCATAGTATTGCATGTGGTTGTTTTCTATCTTGGCATGGGTTTTTTTAGGTGTGACAGTGTTTTCAGCCTATCCTTGCCATTTTCGGATAGCCATGGTGTTGTGGAGTTCTCATGTCTTGGTTTAGCTGGATTACTGGATGGATTCAAATTTGAGTGAGGTGGATTTCTAAATATTATTATTATTTATGACACATAATCAGTTTATGTGTTTCCTCGGTTTAGGGCCTAGTAATCCGGGTTTGGATTGTGGTAAATCCTAAAAGGTGTTGCCTCGGTTTTGGGCCTATTGATTCGGGATTTTAATGTGGTAAATCCTTAGAGGTGGTTTCCCTTGATTAAGCCTAGGAATCCTTTCTAGTGAATGGTGAGATATAAGGTAAATCCTAGAGGGTGTTGACTTGGTTTAGGGCCTAGTGACCCTTGATTCAGACTATGGGTTGTGGTAAATCCTGAGAGACTACGAGAGAGGAAAATTCCTCATGGTGTAGGTGGAGATAATTCAATGATATTCATGTGTGTGTTGACCTAGTGATCGATTTTATATCATTGTAAAGTCAGTTATGACATGTTTATTGTTTTGGACAAGTGATTCGGGATATATCATGGTAAAGCCTGATTTCTATTGAGGGTGAGGTGGTTTAGCCTCGAGATGCCTGATTTGATCTTTCGGTTTGAGTCCCACATTCATGCTTGGAATATGGCATGGGGGTGATTGGATGAAGAGAGATATGGCTTAGCCAATCTATGGTTAGCTGGAACATGGATGTTCCATCTCTCGTTAGTTTTTACATCCAGTAATGAAGAGCTCATTCCTTTGATATTTGGTATACAAATGTACTGGTTTATGTATGGATTTTATTGTTGTTGTATCCATTTTATTTTTGTTGTTATTATGTTGGTTATAAGCATGTATTTTATCAGTGATAATGTATGGTTCTATCCATTTTTTTACTTGTAAATGAATGAAAAATGTATCTATGGTCAAATAGATTGTATTGTAGCTTATGATGTAAGGGAGAAATGCTTCTTAACAATTCTCAGATAAGTATGAAACCCCTATGTTTAAATATGTTGTTTACACCTGTAGATGCAAGTTTGTGACATGTTTGACGAAATTAATGTCATGGTTAGGAGGGGTCCATATGAGTTCCTAATGATGTGATTTCTTTCGTACCTTTGTTTTAATGTTATTTATCATCTCCTAAAGTTTCATGAAGCTCTAGGAAGTGCCATGGGCTTTGGGGCTGAAAATGTGGCACAAATCTCAAAGTTGCAAGCACATAACTGACAAATTGGGCCCCTTTCCACATGCTTGATGTGTTTTTCCTGTGGCTATAAGCTCACAGCCACTACCTTTCCTTGGCATTCCTGTGGCTATGGTCCAAAAGGGTCAAAAAGTCAGTCTTCCTTAGGATTTAGGGGTCTGGAAGGTTGGGTTACCTCCTAGGGATGTTTTTGATGTTGTGTAAGGTGTGTTTGTCTTATTTATGTTAGTTCCACTTCATTAAGGTCATCTATGAGGTTGAATCTCATATTAATAGCATCTTTTCACATGTTTACGTCGGTTGGCCGGTTGCTAGGGTAGATGTGGGAAGAGGGTGTTACAGAGTGGTATTAAAGCATGGTTCAACTCTTGGACCGATGGGTGGTGTGTGTATCGTGTGTTTATGTTGGTTGCATGCGTGTGTAATATGCTTGTGGTGTGTGTGCTTGTTGCAATCATGTTTTGTTGGCCATGGTGGCAGTGGTATTGCCATGGAAGTGTTGATGGTGTTGTTTTCAACATGTTTTCATGAGTGTATGGTTGGTTATGTGTTGTTCTTTCTTATATATTGTTTGTGCATCCTTGCTTACATCTTGCTACATGTTGTGCATGCACTACTTGTTTATGATACGTCACGTATTGGTCATATTTGTGTGTTTTTCGTGTATGATTTATTGTGTGATGTCATATAATGAACATGCATTGGTCATTTATGATTGGTTATAAATGTCAAGTGAGTGCATATGGTCAAGTTTGCATTGGTTTGATTGATGTAGTTGTGCATAAGGTCATTGTATGTGTTTAGGTCATCATGATTATTTTGGTATGTTATGATGCTAATGTGTTGGCTGAGATAGAGTTGGATATGCAGATCATTAAAGTAGAATTGTAACTTTGGGGTAAGAGCATACTATCATACTAGTTTGTATGCTTGGCATGGAGGTAAGTGACTCATAGTGTTTGTAAGCATTAGGGTTAATTATATTTTTATCAATCTATTATTATGGTTACATATATGATAAATGCTAGTTGATCAGCATTGTCATTTTCATTATGGTTATGAGTATTCCTTTAATTCTATCGAGGATATGGTTACATACATTATAGATGCTAGTTTATTAGTGCAGTTATATGTACATGTGTCAGATAGTCATAAATGATAGAAACTTGTGGTGGTATGCATAGCTATTGTTGTTTTATTCTAGATCACTTATATGTTGTTGCATGATAGTTAGCTTGCTGATTAGGTTATATGTTTTTTATGAGCATGATATATAACTTCTTGTTGTTACACTCTATTGACTTGATGGTTAGGGTTACAACAATCAGGCATGAGTCGACCAAATTATGATATTGCGTTGTACTAATCTAGACTAATTGTGCTTGTGTGATTTTTATGCATGAATGACAATTATTTATGAGCTTATGATGTGAACATGTTAGCTAGTTACTATTATGAATATCATGATCTTATTTGTGTTTGAGCCGATGTGTTGTGAATTCATATCGTGCTAATCTAGATTGATTTTGCAAACCAGATAACCTCCTCTAAGGTACATTATGGTATGAGTTTTATTATGTCATGTACTTGATGCTTAATTGTTTGATTATGTCATTTATCTGGTATTGAGTGTTTAGTGTCTATTGTGTCATCTAGTTCAATTATCTAACTGGATATTTTTATAGTTTATTTGAATGTTTGATTAATTGCATGATATGAGCATATGTGTTTGTAAGATTGTATGAATAAATGATTTTGTTTTAAGATGGTTGTACTAACACATATGTGTTGAGATAGCTAATATGTACTTGAGTGTAAGTAGGTGATAGTTGTAGCATTATGTAGTATGACTGATGAATGTGAGTTTATTTTTTATTGTGACATGGTTGTTGGTCTTGGTAAAATTTTATTTTGAATTGATAGATATGTTGTCTTGATGTTTGGTACATATGGTTGTCATGTGTGTTCAATTTCAAGGCAGTGTTCTTAGAACAACAAGGTAAGGTAACTGATATATTGTTATATTTATTTATGCACTGACAGTTGTGTGGTTATGGTAGTGTGATGCAGGGGATGGCATGGAAAAAGAGACTGCCATGAAATATTGAAGAAGGATCGGGTTGAGCTTTCCTTTGGAAGTATTGGGAACCATGGAGATTCAGTCATGGTGTTTGTTTCTAGTCTTTTGATTTTGGTCTTTTTGATTTGTTTGAGCTTGATTTACGGCCTTGATTGTGTCTATTGCATGGACATGCCACTTTGTTGGGGTGTCGTATTTCTTGTGGTTTTCATGTTCTTCTTCTTGTTTGTTATTGTTATTTACTTTTATGTTTCGAATGTCTTTGGAATTGGTTCGGGAAAGAAGAAAGTTAATGGATCTCAGGGAGAGATTTGTGGTACCCAATAGGTAATGTAAGGCCCGAATGGAGCTCGGTGCATAAGTGGAGTGGAAGGTAAAATTATCACAATAGGTTGGATTAGTTGAGTCCATTGGTGTAAATGAACGATGGTGGCATAGTCATGAGAAATACAATTGTAAAAGGTAAATAAAGTGGAAGGTTGAGGTGTTAGATTCCTTGGCTATGTTGGGAATTGTTGCTCTCAACGTTGTGCATGTTGTGCACAAATAAAGGGATTTATCTTAACCTAGACCTTATGATATATGGTAGTTATGTTGTGATAATTATTATGTTGATGTTTATATATGTATGCATGTATGTATGTATGTATGAAGTGTCTGACAGGGTCATCATGGATCATGATTGTTTAATGCTAATGTTTATATTTATATATGTGTGTATCTATGTCGTTGTCTAACAATATTATGATTGTTTTATGCTAATGATTATATGTGTATGTATCTATGTATCTATGTCACTGTATGACAGGGGTTTCAAGGATCATGCTTGTGGAGGGATGATTTCTTATGTAGGCAAATGGCATGAAGATGTTCTTGGTCTTATGAGGAATCAAGTGGGAAGAGCAACTCTGACAGATCTATGAGGTCAGTGTCACGTGGACATGAATTAATATTATATTCTTCTGTTATAGACAGGTAATGTTGAGGGGCACATCAGCAAAGTGAAATTAGTGTGATCTGCAGCATGCTATGATAAGAATGGGTGGAAGAGAGACACTAGAAGCAAGGTTGCTCATGGCGTCATTGTGTGGTCTATGGATGTGCAATACTATTGTTGTGTATATGTTGTTCATGTTGGATATGTGGTTCTTTGTACATATGGTGCTATGTGCATGTTTTATATGCAGTTCTATGTACATATGGTGATGTGTGCATGTCGTACATATGGTGTTGTGTACATGTTGTACATATGGTGTTGTGTGTAGGTGGTGTCGTGTACATGTCGTTCATGTAGCATTGTGTACATGTAGTGTCATGTAGATGTCGTGCATACAGTGTTGTGTACATGTGGTATTGTGTATGCATTGTATAGTTGGTGCAGTGTACATTTGACATTGTGTACACGTTGTGCATGTGGTGTTTTGTACATGTGATGTTGTCCACATGTTGTGCAGGTAGTGTTGTGTATAGGTGGTACTCTGTACATGTTGTGCATTTGATACTGGTATACATGTGGTATTATGTACATGTCATGCATGTTGTATTGCAAGCATACGGTATTATGTATATGCATAGTGTAGTCGTGGTATCGTGACATGTGTATTCCTTGTGTTGTACTATCTATGTGTATATGTGTTGTGTCGTATTGTACATCGGGTGTAGGTGTATGTGATTTATATTGGTGTAGGTGTATATATTGTGTTGTATTGTACACCGGGTGTAGGTGTGTGTGTTGTATGTCGGTGTAGGCGTATATATGGTTTTGTATTGTACACTAGGTGTAGATGTAGGTGTTGCATGCCAGGTGTAGATGCATGTATTGTATGGTTTTGTATGTCGTATTTGGGTGTACTTCTTGTGATGTGCATTGTGTGTTTGTGGGTTCTTGTTGGGTGTGGCAACCAATTCGGTGTCTGTACAGAAAGAAAAAATGGAAGAAGAAAGGATCGATTGAAGGATAAGTATCAATATTTTATTTCAGTTTATTATGCATGAGATCTGTGATTCTGACTTATGATGGTTACATGTGATTTATGATTATGGTTTATGGTGGTTTCATGCAATTCATGATTTTGACTTATGATGGTTGTTTTTTGAGCTAACCAGATGTGATATGTTTATACATGATGATTTGATCAAACAACTAGTTTGACTTGTTGTGACAAGAAATGAAAAGGATTGTAAGTGTACATTATTGACAAGCTACCAATGAGGTATGATGTGAATTTATTTCAATTTTTTTTAATCTAATGGCATTTATGTGCTTGGTACAGGTGCGGAAAATGTCTAGTTGGGTGGTTGAAACTGATTGCAATCATTAGAAGCAACAGGAAAAGGAATTGGGACAGGAAACAATATGTTGGTAAAGCACTTCAGGAGTAGAGCCATTATGGGACACTGGTACTCTATAGTGTCCATTGATTTCCATGAGCATTTTATGACTGTTATGATGGTTTTGATGCAATTATATGCCTTGGTTTTTGTATCTTCTGATGCGAGGAATCCTTTCCAAGGGATGGATCACCTGGGATAGGGGATGTTAGGGAACTTGGAAGGAGAGTGACTAAATATAAGAGGATGACCAGATTTCCCGAGGGAATGTGTAGCAAAGAAGGGAAGGTCGAGAATAGATTTTTTTTTGTCATTAGGATTTCCATATGGAATCATGTTCACATTGGGAGTGTGCCCTGGAACAATGAGTTGGTAATTGTTCATGAGGGTATAATAGCACAGGATTGTAGCATTGTACATTAGATGCAGACTGTGACTATGACAGTGGATTATGGACTTCCTGGGAAGGGAGTGAATCCTGGTACTACTTTGAGGGTGGAGGTGTGAGCCTCTGGATTCCCTTGTTACTGATATAGGAATCACATCCTTTTATTTTTTGGTTGAAAAAATGTGTATATGTGTATATTATTGTAAATACCATAATGAGTTATGTTATAAGCTCCAGTACATGGTATTATTGTCATGATGATTTTTTCCTTTGAGCAGCTTATTCATTGTAAATATTGAAACGATTTGTGGTATAAATCTCCATAGGAAGTATGTCTTGTTTTAGTAGTTTGCTAGTTTATAGGTGTCATTGAACATCGAGAAAATGTTTCCCCAAAGGGGGAGGGTTTTGTAACAACCCTAGTGAAAATTTCATGTAATAAAATCTGAAGATAATAACCACGATTGGTGGGACACTTATTTCAAGCTGAATGTTTGGAAAAAAACATCCTAGCGAGTGTTCATTCAGTTTATTATGGCTAGGGGAAATTGGCAAAGGCAAAGGCAAAATATTTGGAAAGGCATGAGGCATTAATTGGCATTTTATTTATGAAAATAATGGAAAATAGAAGAAAAGGGAGGTGAAAGTTCATGGGTTGCATGTGAGGAGGAAAATTAAGGAAATAATGGAAAATAAAGAAAATAGAGGCCCCATTAATAAAAATAATTATGAGGATCCGTTGGAAAGCTTTTCCTCACATTTTTGGAGCTCTCTCATTATTCTCTCTCTCTCTCTCTCTTTCACTCTTGGACACTTAGATTTTTCTTGGAGCGCTTTGGTATTGGCCCAAGAAAGGCAAGAAAGCAAGAATAAAGAGGAGCATGAATCAAGCAACTACAGTAGGATTCTTGGTAGGTATCGATTCGCATGTGTATTTTCCTTGTTATATTTGGCATGCATGGTATTGCATGTGATTGTTTTTTGTCTTGGCATGGGTTTTTCTAGGTGTGACAATTTTTTCAGCTTAGCTTTTCCATTTCTGGATAGCCATGGTGTTTGGGATTTCTCATGTCTTGGTTTAGCTGGATTACCGAATGGATTCGAAGCTAAGTGAGGTGGATCTCTGAATATTATTATTATTTATGACATAGAATTAGTTTATGTGTTGCCTCAATTTAGGACCTAGTAATCTAGGTTTGGATTGTGGTAAAGCCTGAGAGGTGTTGCCTCGGTTTAGGGCCTAATAATCTGGGATTAGATTGCGATAAATCCTGAGAGGTGGTTTCCTTTGATTAGGCCTAGGAATCCTTCTCAGTGAATGGCGAGATATATGGTAAATCCTAGAGGTTGGTGTCTCAATTTAGGGCCTAATGACCCCTGATTCGGACTGTGGGTTGCGGTAAATCCTGAGAGAGTAGGAGATAGAAAAATTCCTCACAGTGTAGGTAGAGAGAATTCAGTGATATCTATGCTTGTGTTGGCCTAGTGATTGGGTGTAGATCATGGTAAAGCCAGTTATGACATGTTTATTTTGTTTTTCTAGTGATTCGGAATGGATCACGGTAAAGCCTAATTTCTATTGAGGAGGGTGAGGTGGTTTAGCCTTAGTATGCCATGGTTGATTCTTTCGGTTTGAGTCTCGCATTCATGCTTGGAATATGGCATGGGGGTGATTGGCTAAATAATTATTTTTCTCAGCCAATCTATGGTCGGGTAGAACATGTAAGTCCCATCTCCAATTGGTTCTTACATCTAGTAATGAAAAGTCCATTCCTTTGGTATTTGGTATGCAAATGTATTGGTTTAGGTATGGATTTTATTGTTGTTGTATCCATTATATTTATGCTTTTATTATCCTAGTTATAAGTATGTATTTTATCAGTGAGGATGTATGGATCTATCCATGTTTTTACTTGTAAATGAATGCATAATGTATCTATGGTCAAATAGATTGTATTGCAGCTTATGTTGTAAGGGAGAAATGCTTCTTAGCGATTTTCAGATAAGTATGAAACCCCTATGTTTAAATCTTACGTTTACACTTGTAGATGAAATGCTTTTGAGATTTTTGACAAAATTCCTGTCATGGAAAGGAGGGGTCCAAATGATTTCATGGTGATGTGATTGATTTTGTACCTTTTTTTTAATGTTATCTATCATCTCCTAAAGTTTCATGAAGTTCTAGGCAGTGACCTAGGCTCTGGGGCTAAAAAGGTGGCCCAAATCCCAGAGTTGCAGGCACAGAACTGACCAATTAGGGCCTTGGCCACATGCTTTTTGTGTTGTTCCTGCAGCTATAGGCTCCCAGCTACTACCTTGCCTTGACATGCCTACGACTATGGTCTAAAAAGGTCAAAAAGTTTGTCTCCCTCAGGGGCCAAGGGTTTGGAAGGTTGGGTTACCTCCTGGGGATGTTGTTGATGTTGTTGAACATCTTAAAGATGTAATGTGCTTAGCATCGGTCTTAGCTACGCCAGACTTCACATAAACATTTATTGTGGAATGTGATGTCTCAGGAAATGGAATTGGTGTCGTTTTAATGCAAGAAGGAAAACTCATTACTTTTGAAAATTGCCCAATCAAAGGAAACCATTTACAGAAAGCTATTTATGAGAAGGAAATGTTGGTATGAGAAGGAAATGTTGGCAATACTACATGAGCTAAAGAAATGGCGACCTTACCTAATGGGAAGACACTTCAAGTTAAAAATTGATCAAGATAGTCTTAAACACTTTTTGGAACAAAGACAATCTTCGGAAGAGCAGCAAAAATGGGTCACAAAGATGTTGGGTTATGACTTTGAAATCATCTAAAAAAAGGGAAGCTAAATGTTGTTGCAGATGCACTCTCAAGAAAGGATGAAGAGGTGGAAGAATTATTTTGTGCCATTTCTACTATCAAACCAGATTGGATAACCAAAGCAAGGGATGAATGGAAAAAGGAAAAAGAAGTGTGGACACTCATTCAAAAGTTTCAGCAAGATCCTAGTACATCTGATACATTTAGTTGAAAAAATAATTCCTTATGGTACAAAGATCACTTATATCTTTGTAAGAATTCCCAACTAAAACAAAATATTCTTTTGGAATTGCACACTTCCCCTTTAGGAGAACACTCGAGATTATTAAAAACTTACCACATGGTGAAGAAAGATTTTTTTGGGGATGGCCTTAAATCTGCTATTCAAAAGTTTGTGGCAGAATGTTTGGTTTTCCAGCAAAATAAAGTTGAGACAATTAAGAACCTGGGTCTTCTACAACCTTTATCCATTCCAAGTCAACATTGGGAGTTTTCAATGGATTTTATCACAATTTTACCTAAGTCCAAAGGAAAGAGTGTCATCATGGTGGTAGTTGATAGACTTACCAAGTATGCACACTGTTGTGCATTATCTCATCCATTTAAAAAAAGTACAGTTGCTACTGAATTTATGGAAACAATTCAAAAGCTACATGGAAACCCAAAGATTATTGTAAGCGACAGAGATCCCATTTTTACTGGAAATTTTTGGACAAAATTATTTTCTTGTTTGGGTACTCAACTAGCTCATAGCTCATCTTATCATTCTCAATCTAATGGTCAAAATGAGATAGTGAAAAAAAAATTGGAAGGATATCTTCGTTGTTTTGTATATGATAAACAAACACAATGGGTCAAGTGGTTACCTCTCGCTAAATGGTGGTATAGCACTTCCTTCCATACTGCAGCAAAAATGACCCCATTTATGGCAGTTTATGAATATCATCCACCATCCATTGCATCATATTTAAGAGAAAATTCTAAGGTTCAAGCAGTGGAAGATCACATCGAGCATCAACAAGTTCTCCAAATCTTAAAGGATAACCTAAATCTGGCACAAAATTGAATGAAACAACAAGCAGATCAACAACACAGCGAGAGAAGTTTCAATGTAGGAGACTGCATATTTTTACGACTATAACCATACAAACAAATGTCCCTCAAGCAAGATAATAAGGATAATAAATTATTGCCAAAGTACTATGGTCCTTACAAGGTGTTGCAAAAGATTGGTACTATGGAATACAAATTGGAGCTTCCTGCTTCTTCGTGAGTGCATCTAGTTTTCCATGTTTCATGCTTAAAGAAGGTTATAAGTGACAAACTTGTAGTTCAAACAATATTGCCAGAACTTGATGAGGAAGGAAAAATCATATTGGAACCTGAAGCAGTCACGGAAACAAGGACTCGACAGCTAGGAAATCGATAAATTTCAAAGTATCTCATCAAGTGGAAGAACTTACCCACTGAAGATTCTACATGGGAGGATGAGAATTTTATACAGAAGCATCCAAAGCTACTCAAGCGTTGAGGACAACACTTTTTTGAAGGAGAGGGGCATGTTAGGTCCCTATATTACTAGTGTAGTCCCTTTGATGTTGTTAGTGTAACCCCCTTATTGTTATTGTTGTACCTCTGTAACCCCCTTATTGTTATTATTGTGCCCTTACATTATTATTTTTAGGTTGGCTAGGATTATATTGTGACCCCATGGACTCCTATATATAGAATAAGGTTTTTTCATTTGTATCATCCAATAATTGTTCATTGATATAATGTAAAGGAGGTTTCCCCCTCGAAGTCGCTTATTTCTAAGGCATTGATCTCTCTTTTCTTCTATTTTTGGAGTTGGTTTCATAACACCTTCATTATCCTCCTCACTTGCAACCTGTGACCTTTCACCTTCCTTTTATCCTATTTTCCTTTATTTTCATAAATAAAATGCCAAAAATACCGTTTTTCCTTTTCAAATCATTTTCCATTTCCTTTGTCAATTTCCCCTTAACCATAAATACAAGTGATCCACACTAGGGTATTTTTCCGAACATTCATCTTGGAATTAGTGTTCCATGACCTTGGTCTTAATTTTCCTTTATTAACTTTATTACATGAACTTTTAACCCAGGGTTGTTATAGAAGCAATTGCAGTTGAAAAGGACTTGTGTGTGATTGGAGTCATCGTTGAAGATAAACCATCAAAGGACTCCAAAGACATAAGAAAAAGATATCAGACCTCCTAAAGTAAGGCCGAGTAAAATGAAATTATCAATATTGAGAGCTTGACCTACAACATCAAGTCTTTGTAAATTGAGTTCAGAGAGTTAAAACAGAGGTCAAACAAGACCATCGTAAGTAGCAAGCCCCCTACATTCAAAATTATGAGAAGGGTCTCCAATTAGATTTCCAAAAGAACATGGAAGCATCTCAAAACTGAAGCATTTTTCAAATCTATTTCTTGGAGATTTTTTAAATTTCCAAGTGAAATAGGGAGCACGATCATTTCTGAATATTTTCTTAACCCTAAGTCAATTAAGTATTTCAAGGAGTGTGCATCACATAGTTATCCAAGAAAAGTTTTGAATAGTGCATTGTTTATGTTAATCTATACTAAGTGCTCAATCTGCATTTATGGACATGTTGAAGCCTGAAATGGGGGTGTAGATACTTAGCTCTCACAATTGGTGAGGAAACTGCATTTTTTGCATTTCAACTATGAGGAAAACATCTACGATGATTTTCGATGAGAAAATGAAGTGTAACAACATAGGAAATAAAAATAAATATACTTAAATTCACGTTCTCACAATACTCTAAGTTCCTTTCCTTCCACTTCCAAAAATTGTAAATTCTCCATGGGAATCCAAGAAGGAGGGGAAGAATATGTACACTTGTACCAATAGATCGACTAAAGTTGTGGTGCTTGTGCCCTTCTCGATATCCATTCTAAATAATCACCTTCAACAACGACAAGTTGCAAATTCAAAATTCCACAAAAATGGAAATTATCTAATAGACCCCTCATATAGTTCCGAAATAGAAACAAAATAATAATTAGATGACCGAAGCAAGCAGATATATCAAATTGAAGAAGCGTTATATATATTAGATCATGGAGCTCAAAAAGTTGAGATTTCCAAGAACTATTAGAAATTGTAATTAGATGATTGAACCAAAGACACGTTGATTAAAATTCCTAAACCTTTTGTAATTTTTTTGGAAGTTATGCTTCACTTAAAAATGAAGGATTTATTAAACCTCTGTTCATAATCATGATAAAAGGGTAATTTTTTAATAAATTATTATTTGTGAAGGATTAATTTATTATCGAAACTTTATTTTCGAAGGGTAAAATTTTAAACAAAATGTTCATTGAGTAGAAGTGTAAAATCCAAAATGTTAAAAAATATATATATGAAGGTTAAAGAGGAATCCAAATTCCAATCCTAGTGCCCACCTTTGGAAAAACTAGTCATTCCCTCTAGGTCTCTTAAAATAAAGTGGGCAGTGGGTGTTACGTCGTCCAAGTCTGGAAGATGCTTTAACACATCTTCAAGCATTGATCCCAGTAGTTAATATAATTCATTTATTGAACACGTTTGCACATGGTCATTTATTGAAGCCATCATTTGATATACTCTCCATCTCAACTATCCTTGTTTTCACAATCATCATAGTTTACGAGGGTGATTTCACTAATTTCTCTTAGTTATCGGTTCTCTCAATTGGAGTGATTGTATTCATTAGCCTCATGAACCTAGACACATGGAAAGAATTAAATAGGGGATCACACTAGATTTTTGGAGATTCTCTCATCCTCACTGCTCACACCATCTAGGTGATGAACTCACTCAACCACCGAGTTGAATTGTTTAGGCAGACGACTAAAAAAGATTGGTTTGATAATTAATCAGATGATGTAGTGTGATATATTTGTGCAAATTGGGGAAATTTTTTATGATATATATTAGTAGAGTGATGTTGTGTTTGTTGGTAACCTATTTACTACCAGCTGTGACCCATCTAGGCTCTAAAGAATCATGGGGAAAATAGGTAGATCCAATGCTAAAACAACATCCAGATGTACTCTTCCTATCAATACATATCCTGCCTAGTCAGCATCAGTGTATCCATGAATTCGAACATGTCCAGTAGAATATCTCAAACCAAGTGTGATAAATCCTTGCAAATATCTCAGAATGTGTTTGGCAGTGGCCCAATGTGCATGGAAAGGCTCGATCATGAATTGACTCAACGTATCAGCTACTGCATAGCATAAGTCTCGACAAGTATTCACTAGGAACATTAGAACCCTAATAAATTGTCTATATTCAAATGGATTTGCCAACTTCTCCACATAACTTCATGAAGTTCATTTCCATTAGTGCAAGTGATTGATTAGCTCGTTGATGTATTTGGTTAATACCAAGTTAGACATTTGATTTGTTGTGAACACTTTGAGCTAGTTCTAGGTTGAACGAAGGCATGAGCATTAGATTGCAGGAAATCACATTTTGAGATATGTACGTGGTACTATGAACTATGGCTTGAGATATGTACGTGGTATTATGAACTATGGCTTGAGATATGTACGTGGTACTATGAACTATGGCTCGAAATATGTCGCAAACAAGGATGTATAGCTTCAGGGATATATAGATGTTGACTGGGCAGGAAGTGATGATGATAGGAAGCACACTTCGGGGGTATGCTTCAACTTGGGCTCTGCTATGATATCTTGGACGAGAAAGAAGCAATTATTTGTCGCACTCAGTACTACAAAAGAAGAATATATTGTAGCCAATGAAGCATGTACAGAAGCAATGTGGCTTTGAAATTTGTTTGCAGGATTGTTTCACAAAGAGTTGGAATCGACCATGATACACTATGATAATCAAAGTTGTGTGAAGCTTTCAGAGAATCTTGTATTCCGTGACAAGTCAAAGCATATTGAGATCAAGTACCACTACATCCGTGACATGGTACAGAGGAAAGCAATAAGGCTTGAGTACATCTCCATTGATGAGTAGACGACTAATATTTTCATGAAGTCATTCATTAGGGGAATTTTGAGGTCTAAAATGGGCCTCCTAAGGAAATTATAAAATAATAGTAGTAAAAATCAAATAAGATTTGATGACATCATCAAATTTTAGAGGGAAAAATGAAAAAACTACTTTTTCAACTTATCTCCCAAATTGTTTACTCAAATTTCGAGTGGGAGTACTCATTGTATGCAAAATTTAATTCCTCATCCAAGGAGTACCCATGTTGCATACTTTCGATGGACCTTGCTACACGATTGTAATCACGTTTTTCATGTATTTCTCATTTTTCGTGTAGCAGGGTCCATCAAAAGTATGCAACATGGGTACTCCTTGGATGAGGAATTAAATTTTTCATACAACGAGTACACCCACTCGAAATTTGAGTAAAAACTTTGGGAGATAAGTTGAAAATATGAGGTGAAAAAGTAGTTTTATTATTGCTTGATTGGAGGTTTCTGTGATGTAGTTTTTCAGATGTCAAACTCGAATTATCCACAGTCGTCATTTTTTGGTCAGTTTTATTATTTTATTATTTTTTGGTCAGTTTTATTATTTTATTATTTTTTAATATTTTTACCCTTTTACTTAAAAAATGGTGAATCATCCCCCATGGTTGACATCATCATCTTGAATCCTATTGGTTCTTATAAAGTTTATTTTTGTTGTACATTTTTCTTAGGAGGCCCATTTTAGACTCAAAATTCCCCTAATGGCCCAGAGGGAATCATGTACTTCAAAGACAACCTAGGGCTCGTGGAGATTAAGATTGTGTACTTCATAAATAAGTTGGTACTCGTGGAGATTATCCATCTCAACAATCTGATAGCAGCATGGATGGATATTATCCCAATAGGGAGAATGGTCGAAGAGGCCCAAAGTGCTCCCCAATTAGGGAAATGTGAGTGCCTCTCGATGAGGAGACCCGATTACTCACCATGAAGGGTTGAGTAAGGTTTAGACCTGATCACACACCAAGGAAGGGTGGAGTGAGGTCTTTCAGAATCTGGACTCGATCACATACCAAGGGTGGAGCAAGGTCTTTCAACATCTACACTCTATCACACTCCACGGAAGGGTGGAGTGAGGTCCTTCAGCATCTAGACCCATTCGCTCACTAGAGAGGGTTGAGTGAGATCTAGGCCCAGAGTGCCCACAAGGAAGGGTGAGTGAGTGCCTGCTAGTTGAGTTAGTATCTGAGCTTTTTGACCTAGTAAATGGCCTTGAGATTTGAGGACCAATCACTCGGGGAGAGAGAGTCTTGATATGTTAATGATAAGCCATAGGTTAGGTACCAACGAGGATATGGCTGATATTGCTACTAGTGGATGTTGATGGTAGATGATGATGCTAATGATGATGATTTGATATAACCTTTTCTTACATAAATTTGTCAACTTGAGAACATCTATGATATTCATTATGAATACCTCACTAGTTAAGAGGGAGTGTTGAATTTTCTAACTATGGTCAATCTTCATAATGTATATCTAGACCTTTAGGTATTTACATTGGTTATTGCAAAGCATATGAGTCAAAAGAAAATTATATTTTGGTTCAAGTCCCATTTGGACTTTTGAAAGAAGAATATTGAATTTTTGAATTTGAAATTTTTGGCTCCAAGTTTGTTAAGTTAGCATCCCTCCAAGTCAAGTCGACATAGGAAATCACACCCATTCGAACCAGGCATAACGCTATATAAAGGCAGCTCAAACTCCTCCTCAAGGCACCAATTCGCACTCTCTAAAGAAGACAATTTTTGGGCATCCTAGCGAAATCAAGAAGGATAAGGACAGAAAGAAGGACGAATTGCATCTCTCTTTCTCTCTCAAGCTTGCACGTGTGGATGGTATCTCTCTCTGCAGTTCACATATTTCTAGGCAGTTTCCCTTGCAGGGGCCGAAATTTTTGGGCAATTACTAGGGGCTGAAATTTATGGATTTTGGATGTTGCAGGAGGGCCAAAATTTGAGGTAGAATCAGTAGAGCAAAGTGTTGGATCATATTAGGAGGCTTGACTTGAGTGTTTGACCAGATGTGACCTAGTTAATGACTAAAAGGTCTAGGTGTGTCTCTTGTTGAGCAGAAGAATTTCTCTATTGAAAAGGTTGTTGGGTTTTTGTTCTTTGTGGGCTTTCCATGGTAAATCTTGTCTTCTCTTTATGCATTGTGATCTCTATTGTTCTATTGTTCTTCTATGGTTGAATTTTTGAAGTATAATTGTTGAATGATATATTGGAATAATTAAAATAATATCAACATCAAAATTAATTATTAGTTTTTCATAAATATTGTGTTAGTTGCTATTGCACTTAGAAAATCAAAAGTCCACTTAATTAAATGCTAGTTTCATACCCTCATATATGACAAACTCCAATGGAAATGTTGCAATTCCCCCAACCCTGAAATCCTAAAAAATTGACAAGTCTGCTATATTTTGAGTGGGATCTTAAATTATACTTTCTCCATATGAAATCTGATGAGGTCAAAACCACTCTCAAACATCTTGAGTCAATCAAGTCACTTTTACTTTAAGAATTTAACATTACCATTAATTGCATAGCATTAGTAGGGTCTGGACAAATCCACTTGCCAACACAGAATCCATTCTAACATTGGTTAATCACCCTTAGGTACACTCCAAAATTTTGAGAGCTCTAAACCTATGGTTGAATTGCATGAGAATGAGGCAATAAATCGATTTTAAGATGTTGTTTTCATTGGAGATGTCCAAATTTCGGGACACCAATAGGGCTCGAGTCCAAACTCGTGTCTTTTTTTTTCAATAGAAAAAATAAGCATCCTTCATTACATAAGGAGGATTTTACATAAACATGTCTCAGCGTGCAATAGACCTGGATGCATACATCTCAAATACAAGGAAAAATAAGTCCAAAACCAAAAAGAAAAGAACGTGAGGACGTCCTTCCGCTCTGTAATATAGACTAGAATAAATCAGAATAAACCAAAGGGAGCCAACAATGACCACAGGAGTCATTCCTCACAACTTCAGAACAACTATCTAACAAAAAGATCCCAAGCTAGCATTGGCAAGTTGGCCGAAAAAGAAAACACCAACAGAAAACAAAAAGATCCATAATCGAAGCAAGACAAAAAGGAAAAACATAGCAAAAAGAAAGTTGATCAAGGCTAGGACTCAAATGATCATGAATCACAAACATCACCATTGAACAGGAATTCAAAGTGCATAAACCCTCACTGAAGAGAAACTCCACACTTGGAGAGGCCATCTGCCTTTGATTTCTGCTCCCAATAAACATGTTGGGAAGGAGATGTCAGGGAAGGATGGTAGCAGTGACTTCATGTTTTCCATTCAATGATAAAAGTCAGGGGCCTCAAGAGAGATTTTTCCCTGAACCCACTCGATGACCAATTTTGAGTCACCAACAACCATAAACTTCTCAATGGCAAGCCAAGCAGTGCATTGGAGCACCCCCCACAGCACTTTTTCCCCACGATTTAAACTAGGTCCTCCACACCAGAAGAAGCGAAATGCATGAGGACTAAGTTTTATGTATACACTGCATCCACACTAGCCACCAAACGAAGCCACATTAAAAAACCCGGTGGGAAACGATTCCCCTATGTCCTTGTAGGTAATTGAGTGTTGGTGGGGCTTAGGTTTCCATGGGCCAATCTGGAGGAAGTAGGCGTTGGTGGGGCTATGAATAGGACACAAGTCAAACTCATGTTGAACATGTGCCACCCATGTGTCGTGTCTGACACATGAAATATGTGACATGATTCGGGGGAGTACATGTCCTGTTAGGTGGTAAGTAACAGAGAGTTGAAGCAAACAAAAAAAATCTATATTGAAAAAAAAATTAAGGATCTTTTGTCATTATTGGAATGTCTGTTACAAATGAAACTACACTTGTGATAGATGCAACAACGCTAAATCACAATTGGAACTCTTTTTATATGAAGCTTCAAGTAAAACTAAAATTTTGTACTAAAAAATCAACTCCATACACTTAGACTTCCAAAGGGTATCTTAATGACTAAGCATCTTATAAATTCAAAAACTATTACCAAGCACTTTCTTACAATACGGGAAGCGATTAAGTAAGGATCTAGCCTGTCAAATATCGCTAGCATGATTAGATTTCAAGGATTTCGTTCTATAAGGCATCCAAGGTTTGAAACTCGCGGTAGTCAGGAGGAGACTTATACCACAAGCCAGTCCTGCAAATCACAAACATGCTAGCAAACCAAAAAAAAAAGAATCTAGCCTCTATTACATTAAATAGTCTTCCAAGACCATACAAAATTTTAAATACTAGTCCAGACTGTATTATTATCTAATACATTTGACAAGCTGACTTTTGAGGAATTAAAAGGACTAATATTGTAGAAAGAACTACGTGAAGACTCTTTGATGAAGATACAGAACCCCAGGAGCAGGGATTTTCTTCCGAAATGAAAATGAAGGGAAAATCTACCAAACAAGTCTGCCCTCCTTCAAAACCCAGATAAAAGAAGTTGGTTTTTTAAAAGACATAAAAGGAAAGACACGAAAATAAGCAGCATGCTGGTAACACTTTTCTGAAGATACTGATGACAATGGTCATGAATATGGTTTTGAAATAGGTTGAAAGAACAATGGTATATTCATAATTTAATCTAGAGCTTTAAAGCACTTCTTAAAAGAAGGAAAGGATTTCTTTGAAAAAAAAACGGGTAGCATTAGGAAACAACAGTAATCATCCTGTTGGAGGAGTACATAAAGTTTCCATGAAAATCTTTGATGGGAAAATTTAGCAAGCCATCCTGTTGAAGAAGTACTCACATTTTCCACTAAAATGACTAATGGGAAAATTTAGCAAGCCATCCGGTTGAAGAAGTACTCACATTTTCCACTAAAATGACTAATGGGAAAAATTAACAAGCCACCAATTTACCAAGTCTTAGAATCTTATATTTGCAAGTAAAATGGCAAAACATAATTATAATGAAGATGATTAGCTTTACAACTTCTCACACAGAGTTGTCTTACGAGCTCTTAAAACCAATAAAAATTTCCAGAGCATAATGTTGCATGCAATATTCGAGCATGTCAGCTACCAAAACTTCATGCTTGTGCACAAACTGGACATGGTCAATGGACTGCTACTTGTTCATTGAGATTAAAAAACCTCATTTTTGGGTTCTAAGCATGTTAGGAACAAATTTGAAAAACAGAATGCATGGAGAACAAGAATTCCATTGGATCTGATGCACACTCATAGATGTTGACCCATGGAGACAACCTCAATTGGAGAAAGAAGACATTTTCTTATTTTCATCAACTGCCGCTCAAGCTAAATTTGGTTTATTTTTTGGCCAGTAAATGTGAAACATTTAACTTGCTTGTTTAAGCAGCGGTTGAAAAAGAGAGTGGAAAGCTTATAAATATCTTGTGATCTATCAAAAAGTAAGAATATACATACAGAAAACTTCAAAATTTATGTAAAAAATAAGGAAGGAAGTTCAACCATCCAAATATTTCACAGCAAAATTGAGAAGCAGAAAGTAAAGACAGAACCGCTGTAAGTATGGCAAAAAGTATGACGTAATGTAGGAATGTACTTGTTACGATACAGATTGAAGCAGTAAATGCTGTAGTTTGACATAATGTAGGAATGTACTTGTTACGTTACAGATTGAAGCAGTAAATGCTGTAATTTATTTAATTAATAGAATCCCAATGAAATTTTTATATGACTCTTGACTAACCTTGATCTGGTTGAAAGCCTAGAGTCAGTCGCTCTTGTCTTTGGATATAATGTCTTTGGATAAGACAAAAATTTGATGACTAAACGCTAGTAGGGTATAATGAAAAATTCAAAGCACATACACCTCTAGATACTGAAACGAAGTCAATTATTTTAAACAAGATTTTTTTTTATGAAGGGTACATAAAATACAGAAACAATCTCCTTTGGTCCATTAAAGAATCCAAAATTGAGGACTACAGTCAAGAAGCTAAAGGCAAGCCAATATGTAAAGAACATATACCTAAGTGCGATTCCAAAAATGCTGAAATGGTATTAATGAACATGGGCACCAATCCAGATAAGATGTTAATTGAAGAAGTAGAAGTCAGTCATCCATGAAGACCGATGGGGCTTCAATAAAATTCAAGTACAAAGGTAAATTATGTGAATGTTGCACTAATGACTATAAACATAAATTTGAGTGAACATTCCTCATTTGATGAAGCTTGTCATAAGCTTGAATGGCAAAAGCAATTAAGGAAGAAATCGATTCCAAACAGAGAAATCAAACTTAGGATCTAATTGGTTGTAGAAGGGTATATAGGCTTAACCTAAGTCACCTGACATGATACACGGGAACGGAGGACATAGATATACGAGTGTCCAACATGGAGCATGGTGACCCTAGAAACAAGACATAGAGGACACGTTATATATAACAAATTAGTGAATTATTACACATGCAAAAATGAAATATAGACAAAGATTCAAATCTCTTCAGAATTTAGAAACTAGAATAATTACAATTTTCCATAATGATGATACAAATTCAATCATACAACTAGTGCATATCACCAAAATAGCATCGATTGCAATCCATTTCTGAACCAAAAATACATCAACAAAGAGGTCCTAAATGGCCTTCATGCTACAATAAATAACTATATATCATCAAAATCATAACCTATATTGGGATCCTCATCATCAATATCACCCTCTAAGCATTAAAATAATATAGAAAAAATTAACACGTGAAATTGAGATTTTGTTTGAGTGGTGGGTACATTTTTACTAGGGTCATGACAAAGTCAACAATCACTACCACCAACATCAAGGTATATCAAGGGCTTGGTGCTCTTGATTAAATGCTAGTTCCATATCCTCATACATGATAGAATTGAATGGAAACATTGCAATACCCCAAATCCTGAAACACTGAAAGTTGTTGAGTGGGATCTAAAATAATGGAAACATTGCAATACCCCAAATCCTGAAACACTGAAAGTTGTTGAGTGGGATCTAAAATTCTACTTTATCCATACGAAATCCAATGAGGTTGGAAACACTCTCAAACATCTTGAAACAATTAATGATAATATTAAAAAATTAAGCATGAGAATGGAAGATAAATGAGAATATCAGTTTTACTTTAAGAATTTAGCATTACCACTAATTACATAGCATTAGTAGGGCATGGACAAATCCACTTCCCAAAATTTGGAACCCCTTCTGACACTACTTAAACGCCCTTAGCTGCACTCCAAAACCTCTGAGAGATCCAAACTTGTGACTAAAATGTGTGAGAACGAGGTTTTGAAGGCGCAGGCTGGTTTTTCACTGAACACGTGTTTGAATTTTGGGACACAATTAGGACATGTGCTTGACACATGCCATGCTTGTGTCATGTCTGACACATTAAATACGTGACATCGGGGAGAGGACATGTCTGGCAACTTAGGGCTTAAAAAAAAACTGATGGCACACTAGATAAACATGCAACCAGATTGGTGGCTAATGGACGTGCTAAGAAAGGGAGCATAAACCATGAAGAAACGTTTGGTCGAATTGCAAAAATGAACACTGTAAAATTAAATCTTGCACTTGCAGCATAATTAGGTACAAAATACATAAAATGGACGTAAAAGCACCTTTCCATATGGCAGATTGGAGGCGGAAGTGTATATGCAGAAAAGTCCTATTTTGAGGTTATGCCTTGAACATCTAATCTGCATGTTAAAAAAGGTTTTATATGGCTTAAATCAAGCATCAAGGGCATCGAATAGCTTAATAAATGATTATTTTATGAAGCTAGGATTCAAAAGAAGTCCTTGTGACACTAACTCATATGTGAAGACAATGAAAAATGGCATTGTAATCGTTGTATATGCTGATGAGTTAATCATTATTGCATGTGATCAACAGATTATAGAAGCACTTATTCAAAACCTTCACATCACTTATGAGATGAATAAATTTTATCTTGGAATATAAATTTAGCAAAAGAAAAGTCATATCCTTGTTTCATAAGCCAAGTACACACATGAGATCCTAAATAAAATCATCACTGAAGATTGCAAATCAATGAATACCTCTATGGAAGGGTTTTACAAGGAGGTAACGATGGTCTAGTGGAGATCGTATGATGCCAATCTGAAATAGTGGCAGATCAGCCATAATAGGATGTGCAAGACTCAACAACAGGGAAGGCAGCAGAGCAGGTGGCAATGAATAAGTCTCTCTAAGTGGCAGTGACAAGTAAGCTCGCCTCAACCCCAATGGAACATGAAATGGAGGGTGCAAGGAAGGGTGTGGCAGAACCAAACAACTCTAGCATGCAAGGATAGGTGGGATAGCAACCCAAAGGGAGACTGAAAAAAGCCTGCCTAGCAAAGACATCAATAAACCCAAGGTATGATGTCACCTTTCAGAAAGTAAGCCAATACATTCAATACATGAAGGATCATGCATTAATAGGGAAGTTCATGGGAATATAGCCATCAAAGGAAGCTCTAATCGCTTGGATCAATTCTCAATGGAAGACAAAGGGGAAAATAGATTTGAAGTTGGGTTCCAATGGTTTCAACTTTCTTCATTGTCATATTTACATTCATAGAGGACAGGGAGAGGGTTTTTGAAGAGGGCAACTACTCTTTTAATTCAATAGGGTTACACCTCCAGTACTAAACAAAGTGTCTCCCTAAAGAAGGAAATATTTACATCAGCCCCTGTCTAGATCTAACTATACTCACAATACCGAGAATTTTGGGAGCATGGAACTTTGGAAGGGCTCAATAATGCCCTAGGCACATTCATCAAGGTCTCAGACTCACCAAGGCAGCGAGATACACATCTTATGCAATAATATACATGTATATGGATGTCACATGGGCCTTACCAGATTCAATCATAATCTCTCATCAAGATGAGGAATGGGGGCAGACTGTAGACTATGAGCACATACCCTTTCAATGTTGGAAGTGCCATGAGAACGACTAAATATTCATGGATTTTCTTCTAAACATGTCTAACATCCTAGAAAAAATAAAGGAAGGCCAAGACAAGGACTGATTCACCAAGGTCCCCAAAAAGTGAAAGTTAGGCCACAAGCCCAACAAACCAACCACAAAAGGAGGGACCATCACAAACAATAGCGTCGAGATACTCCCCATTGAAGGGGAGGGAAAGGCAATGGGAGAGGTAGCTCTAGAGAAGTTGAACAAAATGGAAAAATAAGAAGGATCAAAAGAAGAGAACTAGAAAAGAAGGAAAATAGGGACACTAGAAGGCATCCAAGTGATAACCAAAGAAGGAGAAGTTCATATGGGGGAGAGCAGCCCAAAGGGAGCGACAGACTAGAATCCAGGAAGGAGATGCCATTACTAGACTACTAAGAGGTGGACATACAAGCCCTGGTTGACGCTCATGGCGAAGAACATATCCACCAAATCTTAGAGAACCAACCTCGAAAACTCCATAAAGAGACAATCAAAGGAAAAGGCAATGGACCAAGGGAAACAAAACTCAAACCTCCATGGGAAGTCTGGGGGTTAGAACCAACCCTCTAAAAGCCCCCAAAAAATTTAGAGAGGTCAAGAAGAGAGGTCGTAAACCAACAAAATAAAAATTGGAAGAGGTTGGTACCCTAAAGATTGATTCAGGCCAAATCATAGATCTACCACAGGAATACTTCTCCATGCAATCTAAGGTTTTTTTACCACAAAATCTAGCAGACCCTAAATAGGGAAAGCCTATAGGACAAATAGTTAGTCTAAGTGCTAACAATGAGACAATGGCCCACTGTCACCACAACCAATGTCCCCTTCTTTTTATGGGCATTCACAGATGGGAGAAGTCCCAGTATGATTTTGATCACCTAGAATAGATATGTTAGTTATAGGGCACGAAGTGATCAAGCTTGAGCTCATTCAAAAGGGAGACTCAATAAAGGTGCAAGGCTTCAAAGAAGCAAATCACTCTCTAAGAAAAGCCCTAGAAAAGAAGGCACAACACCCTTGGCTTTGAGGTTTTTCAATGGTAATAGGTATTCACAAGATCAAGGCCCAAGAGAAAAGGCTTCTTGTGTTTTACTTCAACAAGTACTAAGCATATCATGGCGACAACCAAGAAACAAAAGAAAAAGAAAATCAAAAAATGCAAAATATGGTCAAAACATTAATAGTAGCACATGGGAAAAGCCAAGCATGAGCTCTACCCCTTATCATTATGGCCATCACCCTAGTTCCTAAGGCCACTATGACCCCATCACATCATAAAAGGAACCCATGCATGACTCCCAACCCCTGGTGGGTGATGAACTACCCCACCTTTAAAAAGGTAAATGTTATACATCATTCATAGCATGCTCTCATTTCCTGGAGCTTCGAGCAGTAATACAAAGAAAATTAAAGAAAAAGCAAAAGGAAAATAAAGAGGGGTGGAAAAACAAATGTTGGGGTAACTCGTGCATCCATGATTGCTCCCTCATACATCATACACCCAATATGTGGACTTCCTCATTATTGCAACCCATTTTCCCATGAAATTTGGTTCTCAGACCACTTTATCCCCATATGTTCCATTATTATTCATATGCCACCTATTGATTGAAGGATATACCGAGGACTCATCTTTCTCCATAGGGGTTGGGAACACCTAATAGGGTTGTCCATTAGCCACTCCTACCTAGGGAGGTAACACTCTTACATGATCAAAACCCCAAATTTGGAAGAGAAGCCCCATATGAAGTTTCAATATGCCCTTGATTAACAGGCTTGGTTCACTTAGATGTGTGAAAATTTGGTGACCCGAATCCTAATGCAACAACTAGAAATAATTCTCTTAATTGTTAAATTAAATTTTAACAATTTAAAAACAGTTTGCTACAGTGAATACTGAATCAATCACACTGCAACCTACACAAATAAACTGCAGAAGAATAGACGTTGGAAGAAATGCTAGCACACACAAATTTACACAGTTATTTTTGGACCAATGTCCCCGGAAAAAACCAACTGGGAAAACCTATGCAGCAGCTGAGGGTTTTATTATTATGCAGCAGTGAAATAATTTGAGTACAATTGGATGTCGAAACTGACAATCATACAGAGAAATAATGGCAAGAAAAATCTAGTGAGGAAATTTCCTCACTCCATAGGAAAATTTGGGCTCTGACCTCGACTCAAAATTGAGTCGTCCAAACTGGCTCTGCGTAGTCACTGCATCACCCTACCGCAGTCAGTTCTATACTCAGCTTGGAACAACTTCTCCTCAAGCCTTCTGGTCAACTGTTGTATGGTAAAATGTCTCCCCTGGCCTCTAGAACCTTTGCCCAACTTCTGACACTGAAGCTCTGCTTCTCCCCAGCAAATTCAAAATTTCCTCTAGAGGCTACTGCGCTGCTCTATGTCAGCCTAACTGTGGCTCCTCTGCCTCTCTGCAAATGCACTCACCGAAACTAGAATCCTTCCTCCCACTTCATTGTCCCTGCCCCTCTCTCACTGCTTCGATCTCATTGACTCTCTCTCCGGCAATTGACATTTGCTACTTTGAAATTTGATCTGCCTATTGTTGAGCCTCAAGATTGTGCTTCCTTTCATATTATTTCACCTCATTTTCCTTCCATTTTTATCCTAGACCCAATTGATCAATGAATTTAGTTAAAATTACTTTTAGAATGATTAACATGACTCACTTGCTAAGTTTTGTGATTTTTGCCATTGTAATGCATTTTGACCAGAACTAGCTGCAGAATGCAGACATTCCGTAGCTAACCGGCAATTCTGCAGCTGTCTTTACGTTTGGGTATATTCCAGGTGGCCTCTCAAGAAAAACCGCATATGGGCATATTCCACGTCATGTCTACATTGTTCGTTGCTCACCATGAAGGAAGAAACGAATTCTAGATATGGTTTTTGTACGTGGGAACACATTTAAGAAGGCAGACTTCTAATAGGACTGTCTTAGTCCAAATGTCCTTTTCTTTTTTACGGAGCCACTTCAGGAGTCCTAATGTGACTTTGATAAGGAAAGACAACGATCCTGGAATTGTTTCAAGTCTTGTTATATACATTTGTTATATAAACACTTGGGAAACCGAGAGCTAGGCTAGATTTTGTTCTAGATTTTGCTTAGATTATGTGCTACATTTCTGAAGACGCAGATTGCTCTGTTCAAGTTATTTCTCTTTTAATGAAGCAGACAGTGTTGTTTTGAAAGCGTTGATTTTATTTAGAGTTAGATTTCGTCTGGTGGTAGAGGGCCCCTGCCTCCTGCACGGATTTATTTGCGTAATTTAGATAAGTATTCTAGCTGCCTTTACGTTTTTGAAGTTGAATTTGTAGTTGTTTTCATTAGCTTCTATAGTTATACTCGTTCTAAAAACTCTTCCAAAAGAAGAAGCTCTTCCAAAAGATTATGAAAATGAATGGGAAATGGCTATAGTATTGTAGGATTTAATTGTAATCTCTTTTGTTCACCATCACAGTTATACTTATGCTAAGCACTTCCAAAAGAAGAAACTCTTCCAAAAAATCCTTATAATGTCTTAAGCATGATTGTGATCTTGAAATTTTCAGTTGTGTTTTTTCACTAAGTATCATAGTTGTTCTTGCTCTTAAAATGCTTTTCCAAAATATCATAATGATGGGTAGGAGATAGCTATGATATCTTAGTTTTTCATTGCTTTCAATCTTTATGTTTGCATTTGCACTGAATTGTACAGTTAGGATTGTTCTAAGAAACTCTTCCAAAATACCAATCATGATGGACAAACAGACTGTATAATTCCATAGAATAATGCATGGTAGCCTAGTTAGGATACTCCGGAGTTTAATTGCACTTAACTCATGCTCAGTTATTTTGTTTTAAGTTTGATAATGACTTGTTAGTTCAACACTCTTTTAGATTAGTGGCATCTTAAGTTCAGTTTTAGCTTAACTCATTGCATTTTCACTCCACATTCAGTTGTCATTCACTGCATATTAGATTACTTCAGTTGTTAAACTTAACAAAACAACCTTCATTATTTACAAACCTCTTCTTGTTCTAAAATCTACAATTGATTCATAACCACATGAACAGAAGACAATATCATTTTAAGGCCTGAAGTACTTCTGCAACTTCCTTATCATCTCACAAACAAACATTTCCTCAAAAGACTATTTCAAAAATCCATAACCTTTGAGTGAAGTGTAGTGTCATCAAACTTAGTTGCATAATAGAGTTAGGAACTAGTCTTAGAGTAGAAGACCTTATGATGGTATCAATGTTTTACTCCAAATATGCTTCAATAAATCTCTAATCAAGGATAAAATGTTGCATCATTATAATTTAGTTGTTTAACTGTTTAGTTAGGAGGATTTGCACACTTAGTTGACCATGTCTCAAGCTCTCTCTCAAAATGCCTTTGATGAAATAATTTGACAAGTTGAGTTTTTGTTTTGAATCATTTGCTTAAAAGTCATTATCAAGCTTCGTTTTTTCTTAGTCATAGTTTAGATTTGATTCTGTTTTTAGTATTGCATTTTCATTTACCATTTGACATCAACCAATTAGGCTTCACTCTGTTTTTCTTAATCATCAGCTTCCTTCCATTAGCTTTCTAGTCATTTTCCTTATGAACATAAAGCCACCAAAAGATCAAAAACATCATAAATCATCACAAAAGACCAAAAACATCACAAAACACTACACACAACGCATTAAGAAACAAACACCTAGGTACATACAGTACACTTCACTTCAGGAGTTTACCAACCCTGGTTGACAATTAAATGAGCTCAATTTAGGAGACTAGATTGAGACCAAACATTTTGGTGTCGTTGCCGAGGAAGTGAAAACTAGGTAACCTTTGTTTCTTGGCATCCAAAAAAAATTTTATGCGTAGGGAGAGAGATTCAAGGGGAAGATTCATAAGCAGCAGAGGCAGAAGTTTGATTTCTAGAACACCACTTGTTTCATCTAGATCCAGAGCTAGTACACCTTCAACTCATACCCATATTCCATCCTCTCCTGATCCTGGACTTCTAGAATATCTAAGGTCAACTATTCCATTAGAGAAACCTTCCACTTCATCCACTGAACCTGCCATAGAAGAAGATCTAAAAACTCCTATTAGGGACACAAACCTTTCCACTTCCACAGGAGAGTCAACCATGGCAGAAGAAGGAGGAGGAGGAGTTTTTAATGGAGAACACACACTATTTGGAGGTAGAGGTAGAGGTAGAGGAGAAGGAGGTAGAGGTGCAGATGGAGGAAGAGGTATAATAGGAAGCTCTTTTGGGTTCCCTATAATTGATGAAGAAACCAATACAACCATGAAAAATATTTCACCCTCTGTCCTTCCAAACTTCTATGGACTTAAAACTGAAGATCCTGAAACCTTCTTATTTGAATTTGAAGTGCTGTGTAGAACTTATGACTACTTACAAGATGCTCAAAAACTGAAATTATTCCCTTCAACCTTGAAAGGAGCAACATTGAAGTGGTTTATGAGTCTGATCAGCAGTTCTATTAGAACATGGGAAGACATGAAACAAGCATTTCTAGAGAGGTATTTGGATTATTGTATGTCGGTTAATCATAAGGAAGAAGTGTTCAAGATGTTACAAAAAGAAGATGAAAATTTGAAAGATTTGTTGGAAAGATTTAATTACAACATAAAAAGGGCAAAAATGGAAAACCTAGATCAAGACACCTTAAAAGCTCTTTTGTTGAAAACAATTAGGGATGAATGGTTGGATATCCTTAACATGATGGGAAAAGGGGATATATCACAACTCACATTACCTGAAATATTTGAGTTATGTATCAACCTTTCAAGAGGGAAATATAAAAGCATCCAAGGTCGAATCAGCTCTTGCGGCCCATCTAAATGCCTTACAGGACGATGTAATCGATATTTTGAAAGTAGGACACATGCTTGATGATTTTAATCACATCTTAGAGAGTGTGGTGAACAAATAGGCACCAACAGATACAAAACAAACAAGAGTAGATAAATACCTTAGCAGTCTTTGTCCAAATGTAGAAGAAGCATGCCTGGGAGAGAGTGTCTAACTGGATGTAATATGTGGCTTGTGTATGTTGTTTATGAAAAACATAGAAGCAAAGAATTTTCTATTCTATTCAGTCTGGTGTCCCGGAAAGGAAACTCCCTACGGTCCATAGAGTCTCTTATTTTGGCTTGTCTAGAGACAGGCAGGACCTCCCCGGACAGGGATTCATGATCAAAATGTATAACATCAACCTCTTGGAATTCTTGGCAGCAACCTTGGCCCCAATTTCAAAATCAATCTCAATCTTGGGCACAAGGAACACAAAGTCCCTATGGAAGATACTCCCCATACTATCAATATCCACTATCCTATCCACCATATCCACATTTTTATCCTCAAAATCCTCAACAAAATTTTCAACAAAATCCTCAACAACATCATCAGAACCATACACATCAAAATCAACCACATTCATTACCATTCCCTCAAAAATCAAATCAATTGCCTGCTCAACCCATACCAAGCCCCAACAATTAGAACCCTCAGAATACATACATGATAGAAGGCCAACAGTTTCCAACTTATTTAATTACTCCTCTAGACCTTAGTGATGTTCAACTAAGGTCTGGAAAGATACTTGAAAAGAGGAAACCTTCTATGATCATACAAGAACAAGATAATTCTGAGGAAGACTCTCTACGAGTGAATAAAAGTCTTGAGGAAAACACATATTTTCAAGACCCAAACACTGAAAAAATAAAACAAAAAGATCCAATAAATCCAACTCCTGTATTAGAGCAACCATCCACATCTACTTCTATACCTCCCTTTCCAGAAAGATTACAAATTGATAGAGGTGTAGAAAAACAAATCATGGTGCCTAATTATGATTTCCTAGATGAGATGAGAAATGTTTGCATTAAAATTCCATTATTGCAAGCCATCAAGGAAATCCCAATTTTAGCCATAACAATAAAGGAGTTGAGTATGAAGACAACAAGAAAAAGAATAAGAGAAACAAAGAAAATTCAACTGGTAGTACAAATAGTAAACATTATGATGGGCAAGATTTCTATTCCAAAGTATCTTGACCCAGGAAATCTAGTTGTCAAAATTCACATCAATGGAATTTAAATTCAGAACACACTCATTGATTTAGGAACAACAATCAATATCATGAGTAGACAAATCATGGACAAACTGAAACTTCCTAATCTTCTCTTTACACCCACATTATTACAATTAGCAGATAGATCTGTAATCAAACCAGATGGGGTAATAGAAGACATTCCAGTGTCCCTAGATTCTTGGGAGTACCGTGTGGATTTCATGATCCTAACTCCTAAGAATAATCTAGGAGGCCATCCTGTTATACTAGGAAGACCTTGGTTGGCTACAGCTGATGCTTTTATTAGTCGTAGATCCGGTGATATGTACATCTCTGATGGTAGTTCAACTAAAAAGTTCACTTTATATCCTCCAGCTAGGACAATTACAGATCTAGATGACACTCAATGGATAGAGGATGAGGAAGATTTACAACCTCTCTTCACAATTTCTGAAATTAGTGAAGATAATCAAATTCTGAATACTCTAGAAAACTTTGAATCCTCTCCAGAACATAAACATGAATCATTTCAAGAGGGATCCAACATTGAGTTTTTTTCATCAAGGCAGATGTCTCTTCATTCTATGGACAAATTTGGCAGCTCTACAAATGAGATTTTTCCAGGCAAAACTTTGAACATAAACAAGAACCTAGAAAAATCTCAACAAGAAGAGTTAGTCAAAGTATTACAGAGACATTCTTCTGCATATGCATGGGAATACACCGACATGAAAGGGATAAGTCCCAAGACTTGCACTCATCACATCTATATAGAGGAAAATTTCAAACCAATCGTACCCCCCCCAAAGACGGATGAATCCAAATCTTAGGGAAATTGTCAAGGAAGAATTGCAAAAATTGTTAAATGTTAATTTCATCTATCCTATTTCAGATAGTCAGTGGGTTTCTCCTTTGGTAATTGTGCCAAAGAAAATGGAAAATGGAGGGTGTGTGTTGACTACCGAGAACTGAATAAAGCTACTCTTAAAGACCATTTTCCCTTACCTTTCATAGATCAAGTATTAGATACATTAGCTGGCAAAAAATACTTTTCATTCCTAGATGGGTTTAGTGGTTACAATCAAATCCAAGTAGCACTTGAAGATCAAGACAAAACCACATTTACCTGTCCTTGGGGTACCTATGCTTACCGAGTATTTCCATTTGGATTATGCAATGCACCTGCAACATTCCAAAGGGCAGTATTAGGAATTTTTTCAGATCTAATACATGATTTTGTAGAGGTGTACATGGATGATTTCACAGTTTATGGAAACTCATTTGAAGAAGCTTTAGAAAACTTGGAAAAAGTTTTAAAGAGATGTCAGGAAGCAAATCTTTCACTTAGTCATGAAATTTTTTTTATGATGTTTACTGAAGGTATTGTTTTAGGGCATCACATTTCAGGAGATGGGATTAGAGTTGATGAGTCAAAAGTTGAAGTCATATCTAATTTATCTATTCCAAGTTGCCAAAAATATGTTAGGAGTTTTCTAGGATTTACAGGATATTATCGAAGGTTTATAGAAAACTTCACCAAGATAGCATCTCCAATTTTCAAATTACTCACCAAAGTATCAGAATCTGAAATGGACTTCATTTCCAAGCATTTTGAAACCCGAAAACCAAAATTTCACACCTAAGGGTTAAGGGGACCTAACCGAGTTAATTATATTCTGCCGTATGCCTCCCATATACTTAGGAGCGTATTGTGTACAGAAATACTTGATTCTCATCTATTATACCAAGAAAAATTATTCCCTTTGCAGTTAAACTATACTGTAACTGAAAAAGAGTTTTTAGCTGTTGTTCATGCCATAAACAAATTTAGACACTATATAACAAGCTATGAAACTTTTGTTCACACTGATCATTCTGCAATTAGATACTTAATGAATAAATCCATTACTAATGGCAGAGTTATAAGATGGTTATTGTTCTTACAAGAATTCAACATTACTATTCTAGATAGGCCTGGAAAACAAAACACAGTAGCTGATTTCCTATCTAGACTCCAAAATATCAAAGATGACACTCCAGTTGAAGATCAATTTCCTGATGAATATCTTTTTGCAATTTCTACTCAAACTCCATGGTTTGCTGATATTGCTAATTATTTAGTTTCAGAAAAATTTCCTTCAATTATGAATGCAAGGGATAAAAGAAAAATCATTTGTGATAGTGCAAAATATTCATGGGTTGCTAATGAGTTGTACAAGACAGGTCCATATTTGATCATTAGAAGGTGTGTTCGTGAAGATGAGATGCCTGAGATTCTTAAGGCATGTCATGATGAACCTTGTGGTGGACACTTTGCAGATAAGAGGAAAGCCTATAAGATCCTTAATTTAGGATATTATTGGCCATCCTTGTTTAAAGATGCTAAAGAGTATGTCAAAAGGTGTGACAGTTGCCAAAGGGTAGGGAAACCTTCTCCTTCAGGTGAGATGCCATTACAACCTCAGGTACACATTGAACCTTTTGAAAAATGGGTTTTGGATTTTGTAGGACCTATTAGTCCTCCATCAAGACAAAAGAAATATATATTAGTTTGCACTGATTATGTTACTAAGTGGGTAGAAGCTAAACCATTACTTGTTGCTAATGAATCATCTGTAGTTATTTTTCTTTTTGAGGATATTTTTACTCGTTTTGGTGTCCCAAGGGAAATTGTTACAGATCAAGGAGCTCAATTTACATCAAGGCTAGTGGAGCAAATGATGGAGAAGTACAAAATCAGACATAGAAAATCTACTCCTTATCATCCACAAGTAAATGGTCAAGTGGAATCTACTAATAAGGTCATTGAAGGAATCCTAACAAATATTGTCCATTTACATAGAAGAGATTGGGTAGATAGGCTTCCTGAAGCCTTGTGGGCCTATAGAACTACATGGAGAAACACAACAGGCCATACTCCTTATGAGCTTGTTTATGGAAAGAAAGTTTTGTTTCCCATAGAGTTCCAAATTCAAACCTTCAAAATGGCAGTTCAGTTAGGACTTGATTTGACGGAGGCACAAAAGCATAGACTGGAGCAGATTAATGAATTGGATGAGATCAGACAAGATGCAGTTCAGAAAACAAGTCTAGTCCAACAACAAAGGGCTAGATGGCATGACAAGTACATTAAAGAGAAGAAATTCAAAGAAGGTGACTGGGCTCTCTTGTTTGATTCAAAATTCAAGGATTTTCAAGGTAAATTTCAGACACATTGGCTTGGGCCATATGAAATTGTTGAAATTTTTGATAATGGGGCAGTAAAAATCAGAACTATAGATAAAGAAGAGGTCACTTTTCTTGTGAATGGTCATAGATTGGAGCTATATCACAAACCACTCTCAAGAGAAGAATTTGTCAAGAAGTTCCAAGAAAGCAGTGATGTGAAGTTAATGAAGAAGAATATCTCTTCTTCATCAACTTGATTAAATTTTCTGAAGCATTTCTCTTTAAAAATAAAAATAAATAAATAAAAAATAAAGGTATAAACATGAAAACCAATCATTGATTGGCATGTTTATACAAAAAAGATAGGGTGAAAATCAGAGTCTCTCTGACACTCTAACTTTTCCATTTTGTTTTTACAAGCAGCTGTTACAAAATCATAAGTTCAGATCCATAGTGCTTATGATCCATCTCATTTCATTTCATTCCATTCACTTATCCATCCATACTCCATTTCATTCATTCATTCATACTCTACTTCATTCCATATTTCTTTCATCTCATTCCATACTCCATCCACCTCATTCTCATGTCAAAATTTAAAGTCTGATGTCTTACTGCAAATGAATAACAAATGTCATGGATTGCAGGGCAGTTCTTATGTTCTTCCACTCCTTTCATAAACTGAATCCATTCCATTTCATAATCCGCTTCATACATATCATGTATCATCATCCATCTTCATTCATACCATATAACATTTCACCTATATTCCAAAAACACTCCATTCCATGATTAAAATACTCTACAGGTACATTCTGCAGCGTAACAGACATTCTGCAGCTGATCAACCTTTCTGCAGCCAGACAGTCATTCCGTAGCTACAAATCTTGAAGACATTAGTCAGCAGACATTAGAATTGCAACAAAATGATCCAGTGTATCCATGAATAAGAAGAATCAAGAAGAATTATGAAGATTCTTCCAAAGGTGAACAAAGAAGGCAAAGACTACAAAAATCAAATGAAAAAGCAGAGGTAACAAGCTTAGATTATAATGGCATTTCATAAAAGTTTAGCATAGTTTTAGTTATGAATTGTTCGAAAAGGTTGTTTTAATTATTTTTATTGATCATGACCAATAAACCCTCCACAAACTTTGGATTAAAATCTCTCATTTCAAATTCCATACCCGACATCATTTAAGCGGTTAAAATGGCTGAAGTGTTTGAATTCTTCACATCACCCAACCAAATCATTCAATGATGATTTTCTTTTCCGTTGTAAAAATATCCGCCGTCTTTTCAATCATTAATTCGTTTCCTCCACCTCACTCCATTTCCTTATTCCGTAACTACTTCCATCACTCCATTCTGTAGCCGGCACTTCATTCCGCAAACAGAGATATCCTTATCACCGAGAGCAGAGCAAAAAGGGTATATCAGTTTGGATATCAAAGCACTATCACCGTGGGCAGAGATTGAGCATTATCACTGTAAACGCAGAGGTATAGCAGTGAAGAATTTGAAGTCATTTGTCACCGGGAGACAGAAGTATAGCAGTGAAGAATTTGAAGCCATTTGTTACCAAGAGACAGAGGTATAGCAGTGTGGGAATTTGAAGCCATTTATCACCGAGAGACAGAGGTATAGCAGTGTGGGAATTTGAAGCCATTTGTCACTGTCAACCAGAGGCATATCAGTCCAAAGTTTCATTGTCAACCAGAGGCATATCATTCCGAAGTTTGAAGCTGTTGTCACTATCAACCAGAGGTATATCAGTCCAAAGTTTGAAGCCATTGTCATTAAGAACCTGAAGCCATTTCAATTAGAAGGTGAAATTTATTGTTTCAGTGGGTAGAAAGAGTATTAATCTAAACATTGAAGAAGCAATTATGGGTTTCATTGTAAGAACTGAACCAGTGGGTACAAAATACCTAGAAGGCTACCCTCAATGCAAAGAAATGTTGCAACAGATAGGATGGTTACAATTTTTGGAGAAATTTAATAGCTTCCACAAAGAAGTCACTAAAACATTTGCAAGATCATTTCAAGGAGCTGAAGTTGAAGTGGGAGATGTCAAATTCACTTTCACTGAAGTTTTCATTGCAGAAGCTACAGGGTTGCTTAGAAATGGAGAGAGATGGTTCAAAAACAGAGAATTCCATCATGAATCCTGGAAGCAAATTCTAAAATCACCAGGTATGGATGTCACTGTGTTTAAGAAAGGAATTCCAAGTTCTGCATTGAAAAATAAATGGAGAAACATACTACTTATTCTGCAAAAATTTATTACATGTGAGGGTAGATATGGGACATTTTATGTTTACCACATTAGACTGATAATGCATTTTCTAGGGGAAGACTTAAACCTACCCTACTTCTTGCTTCAAAGTTTGAAAAAGATGGCTTCCTGTGTTCAAAGAAGGGTTCAATTTTTAGAGACAACTCTATATCATCATGGCTTGGTTAAAATTTTGATTGAACACCATTTAGCCAAAACAAATGATACTTGGGACAATTTCTTGATAAGAAATCATTTTGAAGAGCCAAAAGAACCCTCACCTGAACAATAGCCTACAAGGAGAAGTAGAAAATGAAGAACTTCAAAAGTTGAAATTGAAAAAACAGTCCAAGAAAGTAGTGAGGAAATCATCTCAGAGAAGTTGACTCAAATCAAGAGACAACTTAAGAAAGAGAAGGTAATCAGTAAATCTGCCACAGAGAAAGGAGAGGGATCTTCTCAGCCAAGAAGAAGCCATAGACTAAAGGGGAAACTAAGGAAAACTCAAATCAAACAAACAAGGGTGATTAATATAGAAGATGAGGAAACATCTATTGAAGAAGATGTTGAAGAGGATTTTAATGAAGGAACCCCTGAAATTAACCCTGCTCAGCAAGAAGTATATGATTATGTTGAAACTTTGGAAAGGAAAGCTTTAGAGAGTAGAGAGAGAACCCCTAGTCCTCCACTGTCTGAAATAGATGTGTTAAGAAGGGATAGGTATGAGCTGGAAATACTTAATAGACACATCAAAAATGAGAATGAAATTCTGAAGGAACAAGTCAAGCTCAAAACTGATATGAACTCAACCTTATCTCTACATATAGACAAAGTGGAAAAGGCTAATGAAAAGTTGAAGAAGAGGAACAAAAAGCTAATCAGGGCACTTATCAACTTAAGGTTCAAACTTGTCATCAGAAAACCCAGAAGATCTCTAGCTTCCAGGCAAAGGAGAAGGAGAGGATTAGATGTCCTTGCAGAAGCCTCTGAGTTTATAGGATAAGTTGCATGAGGACATGCAAGAAGTCAGCAGTGGGGGTATGTTGAGCCTCAAGATTGTGCTTCCTTTCATCTTATTTCACCTCATTTTCCTTTTTCGATTGTTATCCTAGACCCAATTTATCAATGAATTTAGTTAAAATTACTTTTAGAATGATTAACATGACTGACTTGCTAAGTTTTGTGATTTTTGCCATTGTAATGCATTTAGTCAAAATCTCCTCTAGAGGCTATTGCGCTGCTCTATGTCACCCTAACTGTGCCTCCTCTGCCTCTCTGCAAATGCACTCACCGAAACTAAAATCCTTCCTCCCACTTCACTGTCCCTGCCCCTCTCTCACTGCTTCGATCTCATTGACTCTCTCTCCGGCAATTGACATTTGCTACTTTGGAAATCGATCTGCCTATTGTTGAGCCTCAAGATTGTGCTTCCTTTCATATTATTTCACCTCATTTTCCTTTGTCCATTGTTATCCTAGACCCAATTGATCAATGAATTTAGTTAAAATTACTTTTAGAATGATTAACATGACTGACTTGCAATTTTTTGTGATTTTTGCCATTGTAATGCATTTTGACCGGAACTAGCTGCAGAATGCACACATTCCGTAGCTAACCGGCAATTCTGCAGCTGTCTTCACGTTTGGGTATGTTCCAGGTGGCCTCTCAAGAAAAACCGCATATGGGCATATTCCACGTCATGTCTACATTGTTCGTTGCTCACCATGAAGGAAGAAACAAATTCTGGATATGGTTTTTGTACGTGGGAACACATTTAAGAAGGCAGACTTCTAATAGGACTGTCTTAGTCTAGATGTCCTTTTCCTTTTTACGCAGCCACTTCAGGAGTCCTAATGTGACTTCGATAAGGAAAGACAATGATCCTGGAATTGTTGCAAGTCTTGTTATGTACATTTGTTATATAAACACTTGGGAAATCGAGAGCTAGGCTAGATTTTGTTCTAGATTTTGCTTAGATTCTGTGCTACATTTCTGAAGACGCAGATTGCTCTGTTCAAGTTATTTCTCTTTTAATGAAGCAGACAGTGTTGTTTCGAAAGCATTGATTTGATTTGGAGTTAGATTTCATCTGGTGGTAGAGGGCCCCTACCTCCTGCACGGATTTATTTGCGTAATTTAGATAAGTATTCTAGTTGCCTTTACGTTTTTGAAGTTGAATTCGTAGTTGTTTTCATTAGCTACTATAGTTATACTCATTCTAAAAAATCTTCCAAAAGAAGAAGTTCTTCCAAAAGATTATGAAAATGAATGGGAAACGGCTATAGTATTGTAGGATTTAATTGTAATCTCTTTTGTTCACCATCACAGTTATACTTATGCTAAGCACTCTTCCAAAAGAAGAAACTCTTCCAAAAAATCCTTATAATGTCTTAAGCATGATTTTGATCTTGAACTTTTCAGTTGTGTGTTTTCACTAAGTATCATAGCTGTTCTTGCTCTTAAAATGTTTTTCCAAAATATCATAATGATGGGTAGGAGATAGCTATGATATCTTAGTTTTTCATTGCTTTCAGTCTTTATGTTTGCATTTGCACTGAATTGTACAGATAGGATTGTTCTAAGAAACTCTTCCAAAATATCAATCATGATGGACAAACAGACTGTATAATTCCGTAGAATAATGCATGATAGCCTAGTTAGGATACTCCGGAGTTTAATTGCACTTAATTCATGCTCAGTTATTTAGTTTTGAGTTTGATAATTACTTGTTAGTTCAACACTGTTTTAGATTAGTGACATCTTAAGTTCAGTTTAGTTTAACCCATTTCATTTGCACTCCACATTCATTTGTCATTCACTGCATATTAGATTACTTCAGTTGTTAAACTTAACAAAACAACCTTCATTATTTACAAACCTCTTCTTGTTCTAAAATCCATAATTGATTTCTAACCATATGAATAGAAGACAATATCATTTTAAGGCCTAAAGTACTTCTGCAACTTCCTTATCATTTCACAAACAAACATTTCCTCAAAAGACTATTTTAAAAATCTATAACCTTTGAGTGAAGTGTAGTGTCATCAAACTAAGTTGCAGAATAGAGTTAGGAACTAGTCTTAGAGTAGAAGACCTTATGATGGTATCAATGTTTTACTCCAAATATGCTTCAATAAATCTCTAATCAAGGATAAAATGTTGCATCATTATAAGTTAGTTGTTTAACTATTTATTTAGGAGGATTTGCACACTTAGTTGACCATGTCTCAAGCTCTCTCTCAAAATGCCTTTGATGAAAGAATTTGACAAGTTGAGTTTGTGTTTTGAATCATTTGCTTAAAAGTCATTATCAAGCTTTGTTTTTGCTTAGTCATAGTTTAGATTTGATTATGTTTTTAGTATTGCATTTGCATTTACCATTTGACATAAACCAATTAGGCTTCACTCTGTTTTTATTAATCATTAGCTTCCTTCCATTATCTTTCTAGTCATTTTCCTTGTGAACATAAAGCCACCAAAAGATCAAAAACATCATAAATCATCACAAAAGACCAAAAACATCACAAAACAATACACACAACGCATTAAGAAACAAACACTTAGGTACATACAGTACACTTCACTTCAGCAATTTACCAACCCTGGTTGAAAATTAAATGAGCTCAATTTAGGAGACTAGATTGAGACCAAACACCTATGAAATCGAACTGTTGAAGTGTGTTCTCCAAGTGCCCATCGACTTCTTCTTATAATCCTCTGTTGGGACTCCAACGACAAAAATTAGATCTTAATCGATGGCTAGGATTAACTTGAAGTCGATCTGTGTGAGTTTCTAGATCATTCACACCTTGACTTAATTGATTCTAATAAATTAACCATATTCCCTAAGTTTAGACTTAGGAAATATTTAAAAACTGGCTAATAATCCAATTAAGTCATTTCTGGGCAGAATTTCTAGAAACAATTTATGGGTTTTGGAGATCTCCTGTATTCTAGCCTCTCCAAAAAATTTCAAGGCTAGAACATATCCGATGCTACAAAAGCTAACACTCCCTCTTAGCAAGGAATGTGTTATAGTGTTGCATCTGCTGCTACAATACCCGGTCTTTGCACCATCTCCTGTCATGCTGCTGATCTCTAGCAATAACGCCCACCAACCACTACGTGACTCTAATATACGCTGCATTTGTGTTTCTGTTGACCCTATTGAACTACTCCCAACACTCCAACTCCCTCTCATCTGTTGCTACTGCAACTGCAACATCTGCAACTGAGAAGCATCTCAAATACTGAACCAACTATGTTCAGTATGATGCATTTGTCACCTGAGTCTTGACTGCTACTAGAACCTGCACTATCACTGAAGGCTCTACGTTGTTTTTTACTCTGCATTCTGCCAAATGCACTGTTGCCAACTCTACACTGCGCTCCACAACATCTGACTGCTACTAGACTCTGCATCTGTTACTCAAGCGTCTAACTGCATCTATTGCCACTGGTCCATCCTGCTACTGAAATATTGTGGGCTCCCATAGAAAGGTATTGATTCAAGAGGTGGACCCCCTCAAGAATCCTGCCCATCTGTAGCACTCTGGGGCTACAACACCAAGTCACCCCACCTCACTCCTGGAGGTATATCATCGAACATCGTGAAGAATTCCTCCAGCCTGAAGGAAAGCCTATCGATCTATACCGAAGTTGCATGTTGGTCCTGCTTCTCCTCCTTGTCCTTGTTCCTGAGAGGAAAATGGGTACTGTAGTGGCCAAACTCGCCACACCTGAAGCACTTGACCTTTGACAGGTCCTTCTTCTTCTTCCTCTACTCCCCCTGTCCCTGACTGGGACCCTTCAATGCGAGGGCCACATTCTCCTCCTCCTTCACTTGCTTCGATCCACTGTTGCTGCTACTGATGGAGCTCTTTACCAAGTCTCGTCTCAACTCCTCCTCCTGAAAATCGGCCCACATCCAGTCCCACCTTGGCAAGGTGTCTCTACCCAAGATACTTTGGACAAATACTTGCCACTCCTCTTAGACACTGTTGAGTGCCAATCGCACTAGCTCTGTGGGTTGAGGTGTTGCCCCAACAACTGCAAGCTAGTCCCGGATCTCTTGAATCCTAGTGAGGAAGGGGTTTATGCATTCCCCTTTCTGCATCCTGGTGCATGTCATATTCTCCCCAAGTACATATTTAGCTACTCGAAAGTGCCCTGGTACAGCGTGGAAAGTGTATCCCACATCTCTTTGGACGTTCCATTAGCTGCTATGTGTGATACAATGTGATCCCAAACACCATCAAGGATCAACTTCTTTGCCCGCACCATCTCCTTTCTGTACTCCTTTAGCTGATCCGCATCCGTGGGAACCGCCACCACATTATCGATATATGCCTTGAGATCAAACTCACCTAGAAGGAAGGAAATCCTTGCCATCTAGATGACATAGTTGGAAGCAACATCCAATCTGTCCTGATCTCGAAGCCTAGCAATGGCCATCTCAACAAATGTCGATAATATCCTCTTCCCTTCTGCTCAGTTGCTGCTCAGCTATTTGCACTCCCTTCTAGAGTGAGAAATTCTGCTCACAACGACTATTGATCTGCAAGGAAATCAAACTTCTTGAGACTAGAAGTTCCCTGAGGAAAATTTTCCCTTAGTGTGTGCTCTTCTTCCACCGGACACTAGTTCTGCTCTAGCAAACTGCTGCAAAAAAACTGCGTCCAGCTATAGATCTGCTCTGTGAAAAAATACTACTTTCTCCCTCTACCTCTAGAATCCCTCGATTTGGAGAGATTGAATTTTTATGTCCCTCTCAGAAAAATCGATTCTCCTCAATAAATTCGACCTCTTGGCCAAGGTGACTGCGCTACCCTCTAGGGTTTCGATCTGCTACCCACAATGAACAATGAAACTCCTTTCTTCGCTATTGAGCTCTCTGGTTGATCATCTGCGCTTTGATACCATGTGAAAATTCGGTGACCCGAATCCTATTGTAGCAGCTAGAAATAATTCTCCTAATTGTTAGATTTATTTTTTAACTATTTATTTACGGTTTGCTATAGCAAATACTGAATCAATCACACTGCAACCTACATAAATAAACTACGGAAGAAATAAACGCTGGAAGAAATGCAAGCGCACACATAAATTTACACAGTTATTTTTGGACCAATGTCCTTAGAAAAACCCAACTTGGGAAAACTAGTGCAACAGCTGAGGGTTTTATTATTATGCAACATTGTTATAATCTGAGTACAAGTGGATGCCGAAACTGGAAATACTACAAAGAAATACTGGAAAGAAAAATCTAGTGAGGAAATTTCCTCACTCCATGGGAAAATTCGGGCTCTAACCTCAGCTCAAAATTGAGTCATCCAAACTGGTTCTCGCAATCACTGCATCACCCGAGCGCAATCACTTCTGCACTCAGCTCAGAACAGCTTCTCCTCAAGCCGTATGGTCAATTGTTGCCTTGGAAAATGTCTCTCCTGGCCTCTAGAACCTCTGCCCAGCTTCTGGCACTGAAACTCTGCTTCTCCCCAGCAAGTTTGAAATTTCCTCTAGAGGCTACTACGTTGCTTTGCGCCAACCTCACTATGGCTCCTCTACCTCTTTGCAAATGCACTTACCAGAACTGGAATCCTTCCTCCGGCTTCACTGTCCCTGCACCTCTCTCACTGCTTCGATCTCACTGACTCTCTCTCCGGTAACTGACAACTACTACTCTGGAAATCGATCTGCCTATGAAATCGAACTGCTAAGATGTGTTCTCCAAGTGCCCATCGACTTCTTATAATCCTTTGTTGGGACTCCAATGGCCAAGATTAAATATTAATAAATGGCTAGGATTAACTTGAAGTCGATCCGTGTGAGTTTCTAGATCATTCACAGCTTGACTTAATTAATTCTGATTAATTAACCATATTCCCTAAGTTTAGACTTAGGAAATATTTAAAAATTGGCAAAAAATAATCTAATTAAGTCATTTCTAGGTGGAATTTCCAGAAACAATTTCTGGGTTTTGGAGATCTCCTGTATTCTAGCCTCTCCACAAAATTTCAAGGCTAGAACACATCTGATGCTAAAAAAACTAACAAGATGCACTAATGATTAATTGTACCTAATGGTGAGGAGGGAGCACCAAACATTGTGTGTGATTGGAAAGTGGTTTTCATCATGGGCTGGGAAACTTAATTGGGGCCTAGGTCCACTAGAGGAGCATTATGACACCCTACAAGTGAAGCATTGAGAGCCATGGGACTCTTATCACTTGCAAAACATCACTCCATTCCATGGGCACCTTCACCACCATAGCAATCTGCACTTTGCCCCACATTATTCATTAGATGATACACTTGGACCAGTGTGCCCTATCCAGCTTAGCAATGATCACATGGTTTGGCAATTGATATGAGGCCCAATTGAGATTTGTCTCACCCCTCCTTTGAGCTCTCAATGTTGGAGCAGAACCAGGGTATTTTATCACTAAGAGACCTATGAGACCTATTTTGTGCCCCAAACACAAAACCAGGGACCACACGATGATTTGCATGGAGATCTAGGGCCCAACCCCTAGAGTATAATTATTGGAGCCCTCTTCACTCATCCTGGCAATAGAGGAACCCAATGCATTCCCTCAAGAGGCCTACGCATGCATGAAGTCATCATTTCGTCCCTCTTGTGGGTGGCTTATTATGATTTTACATTGGCTATGAGGTTGGCCTGTAACCTCACTTAGTTTTGCCCATCATTTTACAACTTGGAGGGGCTTTTAGGAGTAGATTTCATTAGACATGTATAAATAAGAGAGAGGTCATTTCACTCTCTCATCATCATCACTTGGACAATTCGACCTCTTTAGAGAATTTCACACTTGTTCCTTCTTGGCTATTGGAGATCGTTGGATGCATTTCGATGTATGGAAGCTATTTTGGATTGTCTTTGGAGCTATTTCTTTGGATTATAGATGGATATACTACATCTTATCTTGTAAGTGCTTATTTTTGATGAATTGTATCTTGAAATTGTCTAATATATGAAATTGGTGCTTCTAGATTATACTAATTTGTGCCCTAATTGATGAAAATTAATTTGAAAGGCTATCTAGTTGAGGATTGCATATGTTATTCATTGTAAAACATGTAATGAATGTTTCTAGGGGAGGAAATATTTAAGCCCTCCATCAAACTCCATTTTCCTTAGAAGTGGGTAAATGCTAGAAGTTGATACCTAGGGCATCAATTTCTAGCCTCCTTAGAAACAATTTAGCTTATCTAGAGCATCCTAGTCTCTATATGCCTAAAGGACAAGGCACTAATCCAAGTCCTCGGTGGTCAAACCTTACTTTTATACATAAATATTCTCTTTAAAATTTTGGTCCTCTTAAGGTAGGGCGTCTATCTAGGGCTTAAAGTGAATTGCCTTGGGAGAGGTTTTGGGAGAACGTGAGAGCCTAAACATGATGCTAAGGGTCTAGGCTACCTAACCTCCAAGTTTGGTGGGTATCCACTTAAGTTTTCTCCTTAAAATATCTTGCCCTAGGTGATGCCCTAAGAGGGAAACCATAACTATCATTTCTCAACTTTGGGACTTCTATGAAGGTTGTATGAGCTTAGTACTTTTTGAAGTATATCATCAGAAGCATTTTCTCCTTATTTCCTTGACCTTGGAAGTACCTAGAACCATGCAAATTAAACCCTAAATCTTGTGCATCTTATTCCTAGGTCTCTTCTTGAAAGCGAATTGCGTATTCAAGCCTTGTACCCTAGGATTGATCCTTTCTTGGGAGATTCTAGCATATCACCTTACACCTTAACCTTAGAATACCTTTCATAGGTGATTATATCCTAACAGGACTCCTCCCATCGGTGAAAGTCCGTAAAGAACAGGGGACCTTGGCTGTGATGACTATTACCCACCACCTGTGGGTAGTGTATAGGATAAATTCTCTCCTAGATGGTCCTTAGCTAGTAGCCAACAACCCCTTGCAGCCACTATATAGCTCAATGTGCCATTGTCTCCTACACCTAAGCCAACCATGTCCCTCGACCACTTCTCATGAATTTAGGTTTGAAGGTGGGCCTCCCAACCTTGAAGGTATGGCTTTTCATTGGTATAGTTGTGTAATTTTCCTTACTTGTCATGGGAACTTTTGGGCATGGATTGGTGGGGGAATCGGTGGAAAGAGTGGGTTAGCTCTATATTCTTGTCTCCACTGCCCAATTTCGTGGTTACCCTTGTATCCTAGTCACGTGGGATCTCCTTTACTGGCCATTCGCTTTGGAGTTGGCACCACATGGGAAATCTCGATTTTGGTTGTGTGGTCCCACTTCTCGATACCACATGCATCACTCCCTTTCCACTCATTTTAGCCCCATTCATCTCTTTTCCCATCCGATTCCACATACGTCCATTGGGTCCACATAAGGTTTGCCTCCCCCTCCCCTTGTCCAAACCTTAGGTCGATCTTGGAACGATGCCCCAGAGGTTGATGCAACTAAAAATAAAAGAAAAAACATAATTTGGCCACTCTCAATTGGTAATGTACCACAAAATGCAAAAGATGGTCGGGACATACAAATTTAGCACATGGGAAAAATCCTAACATGAGCTCTACCCCTTATCCATGGCCATCACCCTAGTTCCTATGGGCCCTAGATGATACCCCTCCATCATTAAGGAACCCATAATCTTCCCAACCCCTGGTGGGCGATGAACTACCCCACCTTAAGGGGGTATTCACTGTTATATATTACACATTGCGCTCTCATCGCCTAGAGCCCCGAGCAGTGATGAAGAAAAATAGATAAAATTTAAAAGGCATATGAAGAAGGGTGGAAAAACAAAGGTCGGAGTAACTCATGTACCATGATTTTCTCCCTCATACACTCACATACCCAGGTGTGGGCTTCCCTCATTATAGCTACCCTTGTACCATAACATGTGGTCTAGATGATTCCCCTAATCCCCACTCCGCTCCATTATTATATCAGTTGTCACCTACCATTTGAGAGATGTACCATAGACATGTCATCTCCTCTGGAGGTTGAAACCAGCTAATAGGGTCCTTGGTTAACCCCCTATTGAGCTTGGAGACACTTTTACATGCCAAAGCCCACTATGGAAGGGCATGCCACCATGAAGTGCCCCATTGGTTCCATGACTCGTAAGTTATTTTACTTGATTGTTTTGATGACTTGTAGTATTGGAGGGAAAGGGAACACATTGGATCTTATGCAGGACTGCAAGTGGGTCTCCATTTCGTGCCTGGTCTCCCTATATGGGGTCTTAGCCTTCCAGAGGGCCACATTGGCACTTGTAGGGTGAGCGTTTAAAGCCATGGGCCTTCACCATAGCTGAGATTACTTCATGGATCCCCAACAGTGCTCATCGATTACTCTTGTTCCAACTTTTGGATAAGGATGATGCACTTGGTTCACCATGCCCAGTTGGCTCCACAGTTGCACCAAACACGTGGCAGATGTTTCAAGATCCGGAGGATTGTCCCCCACTGCAGAGGGAGAGCTTATGTCATCATTCTAGCCCCCCTTATAAATGGCCTACAGGCACTTCCGATCCACTTGGAGACCCATGAAGTTGCCCTTGTGCCCCCACACCCACTTGGGAGCACCACATGTTTTTGCTTGGAAAACAAGGGGCCAAACCCTTGTCAACTATGTTCGGAGTCCATTTCTACATCATGGCACCCCGTGGACTTCATTAGGCCTCCTCAAAGGCCCAACTACTCACTTTATTGATCATTCGACCCTCTTGAGAGGCTTATTCTTGTATTATTGAGCTATTTGGTGGGATTGTCACCAAAAGTACTTTTATTATGCACATTATTTTATTTTAGGGGCTCAATTAGGCCAATTTAGCTAAATCAAATTCATTAGAGTGTATAAATAGAAGTGAGATCATTCATTTTGATCATCATGACTGGGATTGGGTTAATATCTCTTTTGAGATTTTCTCTATCCCTTTTGGAGGACAAGTTTGGATGATATGGATGAATTTTGATGTTTGGATATCTCTCTCTTGTCTTGGAACTTCATTTTTGGCATAATTTGATGATTGGTTATACTCTTTTATACATGTAAATTCTCTCTTAATGCTTATTCTTGTCATTTAATTTTGTCACATGAATGTTTTTGGGATTTTCACTATACGAGTCTGAAATTTATTGCTACTCTATACGAAATTGTGGGAATTTTGTTCTTTTATAGCATTTCATCGTGTCATGGGCCATGTATGAATGGGTGAATGTTCCCAGAGATGATTTATGTTAAATTAATCTTGATAAGCCATCAGTTATTGCAATTTGAAGTATAAATTCCTTGCAGCAGCTGCTCTCATACTCTAATGCCATGCAAAGTTGTTGAAGGCCTCCTTGAGTGGGTGAATTCTTTCAAACCATAAAATTTTCCTTCACTCCATCTCTCCCAAGGGACAAGGCACTAATCCTCCATAGGTGATCATCATGACTGGGATTGGGTTAATATCTCTTGTGAGATTTTCGCTATCCCTTTTGGAGGACGAGTTTGGATGATATGGATGAATTTTGATGTTTGGATATCTCTCTCTTGTCTTGGAACTTCATTTTTGGCATAATTTGATGATTGATTATACTCTTTTATACATGTAAATTCTCTCTTAATGCTTATTCTTGTCATTTAATTTTTTCACATGAATTTTGTTGGGATTTTCGCTATACGAGTCTGAAATTTACTGCTACTCTATATGAAATTGTGGGAATTTTGTTATTTTATAGCGTTGCATCGTGTCATGGGCCATGTATGAATGGGTGAATGTTCCCAGAGATGATTTATGTTAAATTCATCTTGATAAGCCATCAATTATTGCAATTCGAATTATAAATTCCTAGTAGCAGCTGCTCTCATGCTCTAATGCCATGCAAAGTTGTTGAAGGCCTCCTTGATTGGGTGAATTCTTTCAAACCATAAAATTTTCCTTCACTCCATCTCTCCCAAGGGACAAGGCACTAATCCTCCATAGGTGATCAATTTCAAAGCTTATTTCTTCCACCTTCCTTTTTATTTCTAAGCCTAACCTTCATAGGTCATCTAACTCATCACTTATCTCACATTTTGTCCGTCCAAACACTTCAATTTTTGGTCCACAACTGTGCTGAAGTTTTCTCTGGAGGCCCTAAAAATTTGAAGCAAATTCGATGGTGGTATCTAAAGATATAGCAAGCCCTAGCTCAAGGACCATTTCTTGCCCTAGGTTCCTTTGGCTAGTGTCCTCATTAGGATCATTGAATTCAAACCTCAAAGAAAATTTTTCCTTTGAACCTCTTCTCCTCCCTAATTAGGTCAGGCCCCTCATTGGGTGATCAACTCCATACCCTTTCCCTAATTTTGGGTTCGCTTGGTCCCATGCCGTCACAAAGATCACACAAAGACCAATTCTCCATAAGGATTTCCTGGCCTGGGAATGATCTTTGCAAGATATATTCCCAAACCCTAACCTCGAGAATCCTCTTAGCCCTTCCTAGAGAGCATGTCACCTTGCTTCCCATGCAAGAAAGCCATATAATTGAGTCTCTCTTGTGAATAGGCCTTAGGAATCACTCCTTGTCCTTTTATTGTTCCATTCATCTAGAGATTCCCCTTTATGTTGGGTCTCCTCTCATCGGTGAAATTCCGTAAAGGGTAGGGAGCTTTAGGTGAAGTGACAGTGGGCTATCGCTCCATTGTTTCCCTTGACTTAGTAGTTGCTCTATAGGATCCCCTCTTAGGATCCCTACTAGTTTGAGCTGTAAAATTTTGCCGTTGTTTCCAAGGACACGACACAAGTGTTTTGTTCCCCATACGACATATTGACATATAATTATTGGCAATTCCATTGGAAGAACGAAGCCCTAGTTCTTCATTGAACTTCAAAGTTAATGTTTGTAGGGTGAAGTAAGCATCTATCAAGGCACTTCAATTCAGCCCGACGACTCCATTTTAATCCTAATATGAAAAATCATTAAAAATAGACACATGTAAAAGAGATATAAATATTGGTCCTACATTTGCAAAACTCAATGACCAAGACCTTCAAGAACTAAAAAAGGATGTGGATAAATATGCTGAATTTTATCAAGATTTATTGGAATATATGGATAAGGAATTCATGCTCAAGTTTCATAGGTCAACACAAAAGAAACTCTACATAATAAGGTGTGCCTATGAGAAGGATCCTAGTCATCTCCTTGACTTTGCTGGCCTAACCTATGTTTTTCGTATTCCAACTTCCCTAATCAATGACAAATATTATAATCAGAGTTGCAAAGCCCCACAAAAGGTAATCAATTGGATGATCAAGGTGACATTGAAGAAAGTTCAAGTGTGAAGGGTCATCATCAAAATGAGGAATATATGGAAGAGTGGAATCAATCTGAAGATGTTGGAGAGGACCTTGAGAACCTAAATAATGAGCAAAAAAATGAGTCCTCCATGGTTCCACATGATGGAAAGGATGATTTTGTGGGCACACGTGTTAGGGAAGATGAGGCTATGAAAGTTGAAGTTGAGGCAGACCTTACCTTTCTCAAGGATATTACTCATGATGACTCTCCCTTTGCGAACCTTGGGGAAGGTGAACCCATTAGCCCCTTGGAAGATTACATTGAAGATTACTTCCGCATTGAAAAGGAGAAATGGGAAATTGTTGGTCCTCAATTTAATTTTTCTCCCATTTATGATACCAACAAGGAGGACGAGGTTGATATTGGTCTTCCATCTCTCTCAAGTACTTATGATGACATATCCATTGATACCCTTGGTAAGGAGAATTATTATTTTCCCTTGCATGAAGAGGGGCAACTAGAAGTAATCAATTCTCCTTTTAGGAAAGACCCAATATTTGATACTGATAATGATGAAATCGATGAATCTCCCACCTATCCTCCTTGTGATTCTATATTCAAATCACTTGAGCCTTTAAAAATGATTTTCAGGAGGAAAAACCTGTTAAATGTGAGATTTCACCCTCCCCTTTTCCTTTTTCTCCTGCTCATCATCTTGAGTCTTACAAGAGTGATTCCCTCACCCCATTTTGTATGATCTCCAATGACCATATGCCCTTTCACCTATTGAGATTTTGTGTATTTGGGGTGGCATCAGTTGTGCTCTAGGTCCCAAATTTTTTGGAGGGACTAGAGTACACTTGATCTACAAGACCCGGAAATGGATTTGAGAAATTTCAAGTTGTGTTCAAGTTATTAAAATAATTAATTATTTTTAATACATTTCCTAAGTCTAACTTAGGAAAATAAAATAACTAAAGTGAATTAATTAACACATGTGCTGAAATTGTCTTAAGTCACATGGATCAAACAGTCTTTTAATCTCAGCCATTGATGGATGATTTAATCTCGGTCATTGAAGGATTCAACGAAAAAGGTATAAGAGAAAGGCTTGAGGGTCAGTTGAAGACACACAATTTTTGTAGAACTGAGGAATAGATCTGGAATTCTAGGGCGGGTTTGCTAAGAATTTCCAGTGGAATTTCCTACAGCGAGGGGTATTATTAACCAAGGGAATGTTCTGATTCCGGGGCCAAGAGATAGCAAGAGGCAAGAGGAGCAGCCACAAGGACAGTGCAAAGAGGCCTCAGAGCCACACAGAGCAGCAGGGACAGCGCAGAGGCAGCTAGGGCCACGTTGGGCTGACACTGGCCAAGTAGAGGCAACGCAAGGGTAGCATAGACCCTCCTAGGGTGATGCAGACCCTCTTAGAGCCATGCAGAGGCTGACGCAGTCCCTCCAGGGCAATGCTAGGGCTTCAGAAGCAGCGCTGAGGGTTTTTAGGGTCAGATCTGGGCTGAGTCCTGTAAATCCTGTTTGAGGGTGTGGATCAGTCAGATGTTTGGCACTAGATCTTCAGGTTAGCTGCAGATTTTATATCTTTTATTCTCAGTCGGGTTTTCCAAGGTTGGAACCCAGATTTTTTGTACTCAGAACTACTTAGTAATAAAACCCTCATATCTGTTGAACCGGTTTTCCCGCTTTGGGTTTTTCCGGGGACATATTTCCAAAAATCCATGTGTCACTTTGTTGCATGAGTGAATTATTCAGTAATTGATCTGCATGTGTAGGCTGTAGTTGTGTTTATTTTTGGTATTTTCTGAATCTAGTTTCTGAAAATAACTTGTATAAATTAAATCAAGTAGGAGGAAATAAACCAATATACTGCAGTAGAATTTTCACATCACCTCCCTAGATATGATGTTGAGGAAGAAACATCCACTAGACACATCCCTCCTTTCCCCTCATACCCTCGAAGTTGTGAATACAATCACTCCGTTGAGCAACCAATATGTTTTCCCCTTTCGTATCCCAAGTTTCCTTTCTCTTCCCATCATGACCTTCTAACATCTACAAAGCATGATATTATGAGCGATGATTGTGATAGAGACTTCTTAAGGGTAATTATTCATTCCACCATTGCTTACCTAGAGGGAAATCCCCTCACTTCTAGATTAACTTATTTTCCTTCTCCTATGGCTTCCTCTTACTTGGATTGAAATCATAATTTTGCCACCTCCCACCTTCATCCTCCATGTGATTGTGTTTCCATTCACGTTGGGATTTGCTACACAAGTAATCATATACGCAGACATGGGTATATTGATTTGATGATATGTTGGTTGCACTGAATTTATGATTACACTTAGCATGGGTATTACACTATATGCATGTTAGTGTAGGATGCATTGCATGCTCATTTTCTCATTAGAACTAACATCATATGATATTTTTCATGGTAGAATGGTTGCATTTAGAATAAACTTTACATATTTCTTTTTTATTTTTATGGCCTAATACTAAGCATGGGTGATCATAAGACACCACAAAAACACTCTTCCCTGTATGCTTGGTCTTTGATATGTGAAGGTAACAGGTTTGCAGTACCAAGAGATTGTTAGTGTTCTCATGGCCTCCCGTTCAAGTAGGCTTCATGCAATTTCCTAAGAGCTCATGTCCCAGTTGAAGCCAGATGTTACCCACCACCTGTGGGTAGTGTATAGGAGAAAAATTTTCTCCTAAATGGTCCTCAGCCAGAAGAGAATCCTTGGCAGCCACTAGATAGCTCAATGTGCCATTGTCCCAGTCACCTGAGCCAAACATGTGGTCCCTCGGCCACTTGTCATGAATTTAGGTTTGAAGGTGGGCCTCCCGACCCCAAAGGTATGGCTTTTCATTGGTATAGTTGAGTAATTTTCCTCACTTTTCATGGGAACTTTTGGGCATGGATTGGTGGGGGGATTCAATGGAAAAAGTGGGTTATGTCTATATTATTGTCTCCACTGCCTGATTTTGTGGTTACACTTGTATCCTAGTCCTGTGGGATCTCCTTTACTGGTCATTCGCTTTAGGGTTGGCACTACATGGGAAATCTCGATTTTGGTTATGTGGTCCCACTTCCCAATACCACATGCATCACTCCCCTTCCACTCATTTTAGCTCCATTCATCTCTTTTCCCATCCGGTTCCACATGTGCCCACTAGGTCCACATAGTGTTAGCCTCCCTCTCCACTTGTCCACACCTTGGGTGGAGCATGGAATGATGCCCCAAAGGTTGATGCGACAAAAAAGAAAAGAAAAAGCGTAATTTGGCCACTCTAAACAGGAAATGTACTACAAAATCCAAAATATGGTCGGGACATAAAAATTTAGCACGTGGAAAAAAGCCTAACATGAGCTCTACCCATTATCCATGGCCATCACTCTGGTTCCTATGGGCCCTAGATGAACCCCCTCCAGCATTAAGGAACCCATGATTGTCCCAAACCCTGGTGGGTGATGAACTACCCCACCTTAAGGAGAGGGTATCCACTATTATATATTACACATCATGCTCTCATCCCCTGGAGCCCCAAGCAGTTATGAAGAAAAAGAAATAAAAGGAAAAATGCATATGAAGAAGGGTGGAAAAACAAAGGCCAGAGTAACTCATATACCACAATTTTTTCCCTCCTACACTCACATACCCAGGTGTGGGCTTCCCTCTTTATAGCTACCCTTGTACCATAACATGTGGTCTAAATAATTCCGCTGATCCCCACTTCGCTCCATTATTATATCAATTGCCACCTACCATTTGAGAGATGTACCATAGACATGTTACCCCCTCTAGAGGTTGAAACCACCTAATAGTGAACTTTGTTAACCCCCTATTGAGTTTGGAGACACTTGTACATGCCAAAGGCCACTATGGAAGGGCATGCCACCACGAAGTGTAGAAATTTGATAACCCAAACTCAGTTTTCAGTTTCTCCTTATTTCTCCCATAAAGTTAAATGCCCATTCCCATAGCCATACATTCAACAAGTTGGAAAAATAAATATTTTCTGAAAACACTAATTCTGGAAATTTCACAATGCTGAAATGCAGAAATAAAAACTCAGAAAAATAAATCAGCCACACATAGAATTTTGACATGCTAATTTTTTGTCAACATGACCCTGGAAAAACAACCTACAACTCTTGGGGAAAACCAGTTCGAAAGCTCTTCTTATTTCTGATAAACTTTTACAGTGAGACAGAAATTATAGAAAAAATTCCAGCAACTTAACAAATGTACTTATCTCGATTTCTGTGCTTATACACTGCCTTGGAAAACATGTCGAACAGTAAACTAACAAAAAAGAAATTTCACAGCATTTAAAACAGCATTAAATGCTGACTACCTTTCTTGATTTTTGTGCCCAGATGTACGGTCGTACTGCTGTATGGACTGTATGGAATACACAGCAACACCTTCTCGATTTTTGTGCCTCCTTCTGCCTCGAAGACAGTGTTGAAGCTGTTGTACGGTTGTTGTATAGATTTCCTCGAAATCTGTGCCACCAAACATCAATCTCTCTCCTCAATTATCATGCCCAGAATCTGCCCACAAAACTATGTTGAAGCTGTTGTACGGATTTCTGCCTTGGGAACTGTGCCTCTTTGCTGCTGTACAGATTTGTTGAAGTCTCTAGCTGCTGCCCTCCTTCACCTCACTGCTCAGAAATTTCTCCTTTGTTTTCTCTCCTCCTCTCTTAATTTGCTCATGAAAAAATGAATGCCCTTTTCCCTCCTTTTCCTCCTTTAACCTAACGCTAAGTGACTTTTGGGGAATCCCTAAATCCAATGGCTAAGATAGCTTTAGATCTAGGGCCGAGATTAAATACTCATTTAAATCTCACTTTCTATTTTTTAATTCACTCCACTTTAATAAAAACCCACTTAGTCATTTATTTCCAAAGTCACTTTTCACTTTCTAATTTCACATTGACTTTATTAAAGTCACTTTAAAATTAGACTTTAGTAACTTTATCACTTAAAGTCACTTTTAAATTAGATTTGACTTTATAACTTTATAAAATCACTTTAGGAGAAAAATTAAATTCTTTTGGACACTTTTCCCTAGGCCAAAGATCAAAGCCTTAGGGAACCACCTGTCCTCCGGTAACCAAATTTCAACACTCCCTCTTACCGAGGAAGGTGTTCCTCACCACACCCATCTTGTCTCTGAAGTAGACATGCTTGCCCCGTGGTAAGGCTTTAGTAAGAATATCTGCAACCTGCTCATCAGTGGGAATATACTCAAGCTTCACAGCTCCCTTCTGAACATAGTCTCTGATGAAATGATATTTGATCCCGATATGCTTTGACCTGTCATGAAATACTGGATTCTCCATGAGTTTAATGCAACTTTGATTATCACAGTATATCACTGAAGGTCTCAACAGCTGACCAAATAAGCCAAACAACATCTTGCGAAGCCATATGGCCTCACAACTAGCTAGACTGGTTGCCATGTACTCTGCTTTTGCTGAACTCAATGCTACTGACTGTTGCTTTCGGCTGAACCACGACACCACTGCCGAACCCAACCCAAAACAGCACCCTGAAGTGCTCTTCCTATTAGAAGCACAACCTTCCCAATCAGAATCAGTGTAACCTGCCAATCTCACTCCATCCCCCTTTCTATAATCCAGACCATAATCCACTGTCCCCTGCAAGTACCACAAAATGTGTTTTGCAGCAACCCAGTGCACCCCCCTGGGCTCACACATGAACTGGCTCATTGTGTTGACTGCAAAACAAATATCTGGTCTAGTGTTGACCAAATACATCAAGGAAACAATCAGTTTTCTATACAATGTGGGATCCACCAACTCGGAATCTAAAACGTGAAGCTTCTTCCAGTTAGTGATCATCAGTGTCGACATGGGTCTACAATCCTCCATGTGGAATCTGCCAAGGATGTCCACAATATACTTCTCCTGCCCCAGAAAGAAATGCCACTCCTTCTGCCACACCTCCAAACCCAAAAAGTAATGCATCAAGCCAATGTCCTTCATCTCAAACTCTGACGCAAGATCTCTCTTGCAGTGCTCTATGAGTCTCTATGCACCCGTAATGACCAAGTCATCCACATATAGCACCAAAATGAGAGGCTCCTCACCTATCACAATAAAGTACAGGTTCGGATCTGCCTCACTCTTTGTGAAACCCATCTCCTGCAAGTATGTATCTATCCTGGAGTACCAAGCTCTAGGAGCTTACTTCAGGCCATAAAGGGCCTTCTTCAGTCTGCACACATGGGACTCCCTCCCATGCAACTCAAAGCCCTATGGCTGCTCAATGTACACCTCCTCCTGTATGAAGCCATTGAGAAATGTGGTCTTCACATCCATCTGGTGGATCTTCCAATCCATCTCGGCCGTTATCGATATGATGGAGCAAATCGAAGTATATCGAGCCACGAGAGCGAAGGTCTCCTCATAATCTACTCCCTCTACCTAGGAGAACCCTCTAGCTACAAACCTTGCCTTGAATTTCTCAATGCTGCAATCTGCAGCATGCTTTACCTTGTAAAGCCATCTGGAAGTAACCACGGATTTGCCCTCAAGCCTCGACACCACCTCCCAAACATCATTCTTCATGATAGAAGAATACTCCTCCTGCATGGCCTCTCTCCAGACCTGCTCGCTAGCTGCCTCCTCATAGCTAGAAGGCTCAGAGTCAATGATGTTGGCAAGCATTTCCATATAGCTGCAGAACCTCTCAAGTGGTCTGCTCTCTCTGACCAGCCTCTTTGGCCCAGCAACAGATGTGGCCTCTCTCAAGGTATCCTGAAGCCACTTGGGCTTCCTCTTCCCTGAGCACACTTCTCCCACTGGAGAATGAAACTCCTCCTCATCAGGAGTCTGAACTCCTGACTGTCTGTCTGCTGTCTTTCTGCCTGAACCTGAACCTGTAGACGTTGAAGTACCATGTGAACTGTCCATCAGTGGACTCCCTAGTGAACTGCTCTGTGGACTGCTCTGCATGCTACCCGAAGCACCACCCCTCTAACTCTGCGAGCCACTGCTCACTGATGGACCTGACACCGTAATCGATGTATCTCCGGATCCTCCTGATCCCTGCCCACTAGATCCCTATGCCTGACTCAGCTGCTCCTGAGGGTCTGGCCGATCCAGATACTCTAACTCCCATGACCTCTTGAAAGCCCTGTCCTCCTCGAATTTCACATCCCACCTAACAACAACTCTCCTTTGTGCGGGAATATAAATCCGAAAGGCTTTTGAGGTCTCACTATAGCCCACAAAGATACCCTTCTCTGCGGTGGGCTCTAGCTTGGTCCTCTTCTCCTTGGGTATGTAGGAGTATGCAATACACCCAAAGATACGAAGATGACCAATATCAGGCTTCTTCCCAGAAAAAGCCTCCTCCGAAGTCACATGCCCCAAGGCACGATGCGGACTCCTGTTCTGCAAATATACAGCAGTGTTGCAGGCCTAGGCCCACAAAAACAATAGTAACCCCTAATCATGTAGCATGGCTTTCGCAGCCCCTCCGATGGATCTGTTCTTCCTCTCCACAACCCTGTTCTACTGGGGGTTGTAAGGAACTGTGAACTCCCTCCTAATGCCTACCTCCACACAATAATCAACAAACTCACCAAGGGTGTACTCCCCTCCATTGTCCGACCTCAGGGACTTAATCTTCCGACCTGTCTGAGTCTCCACAAGAGCCCTGAACTCCTGAAACCGCTTGAAGACCTCACTCTTGGTCTTCAAGAAATAAATCCTAGTCCTCCTGGAATGATCATCAATGAATAAAACATAATACTCATATCCACTCAAAGAAACATGAGACATCCGACTGCTCACATCGGAATGAATCAAATCAAGTATCCCAGTCGCTCTGCTGTCATTGCTGGGAAAAGGGGATTTGGCAAACTTGCCCATCGCACATCCTCTGCATGTATCAATGTGATCAGTACTGAAATCTAGCACACATGTAGTGATCTCCTGCAATGTCCTCAAGGCCCCATGATACATGTGCCCCATCCTGCGGTGCCAAATCTCACACAGCTCTGAACTGCTAGCTCTGCTGCCGGTACTACTGCTCAATGCCAAAAGGGGCTGAAATGCAAACTTGTACACCTTTGCATGGCGTACACCTATCACTCTAGCTGAATCAGCTGGAGCACCCCTATGATATATAAGCACATGTCCTCTCCTGAACAATATCTCATACCCTCTGTCCTCCAATGCTGAGACGGATATGAGGTTCTTCCTCATCCCTGGCACATATAAAACATCTGACACGTTCAAGGGATGTTTGGGTTCCCTATCAAATGTCAGTGTCCCCACACCGACTGCTCTAACAACACTGTCATCACGGAGTACTACCTCTATATCGGTGCCACTCTCTGAAAGCTCTGAGCAGTACTCACGGTGTCCTTGACGTAGGCACGTGACATACCGAATGCACAGTGCTCAAAAGCTGTGGAAATGCACACTCCCTCTCAACCTCCGTGGCAGGTGATCTTGCACTAGTGGACTCACAAGCAATGAATCCAAACGCCCGGTCAAAGCTATCCATAAAGTCCTCTATCTCTGCTGATGCTGCCATGCTCTGGTTCTTCCCCTTCTTCTTCTTCTCTGGACACACAACTGCATAGTGTCCCATCTTCTGACAATTCCAACACTTCACCTTGGAATAGTCCTTCTGCGTGTTCCCTTGTTTACCTTTACCTTTGCCTTTGCCCCCACCAACACTTGTGGAAGCTTGCTTCTTTCCCTTGCCTTTCTTGCCTCCTGCCAACAGTGCTACATCCTCATCCTGCTCAACTGGTTTGGCTGCCCCAAGCTGGCTCTTTCTGATTTCTGTATGTATGCAATCATCCAGAACCTCTCCCAAGTGGGAAGGGTCTCACGTGCACAAACCCCATCAGCAAAGTTCAACCATGAACTGGGAAGGCCATTCACTGCAATCTGCACCAACTCAGTGGGTGGAATGACCTCTCCAACTGCTACCAATGCATCTCTCACATTAGTAATCTTTGTGAGATATCCAGCTGCACTATCAGTCTTACCCATCTTAATGGTCTTCAGCTTCTCCCTTAGGACCATTTTCCTGTTCTCATTGGTACTCTGGTAGAGATTGGTCAATGTTGTCCACATCTCATGAGCATATCTCTTTCCTCTCACATGAGGAATGCAATGGTCTTTGATTCCATCTAGAATCGGTCTCTTACCCTTGTTATTAAATGCATGGCCCAAACAGCCTTCAATGGGCATAATACGAGGTTCTATGCGGGTATGCACCATGATATCCCAGACTTCTCCCTCCTCAAAGATGCTCTGCATTCTCTCCTTCAAAACAATGTAGTTGCTATGCCCATCCAACCTATCCTCCACCCTCAAGCCCAAAGACATGCTTGTTGTCCTAATAAACTGAAAATAAACTGCTGTAGTAAAGGTACTATTTTCTATGTGAAAAATTCTTTCTGCAATTCACGGGTGAACTATTTCACTTGTAATTTTTTCTTCTTCTTTGTCCCAAACACATTTTCAGCAAAATGGCTCGTGCACCATGTAGAAATTTGTAAACAACCCCGGTTTTCAGTTTCTCACTGACCATTCTCCATAATTTTAAATGCCCATTCCCATAGCCAAAAAGCCCCCACATTCAACAAAGTGGAAAAATAAATATTTTTTAAAACACTAATTACGAAAATTTCCACCAATCTTTGAAATGCGAGAAATAAAAAACTCGAGAAAACTAAATCAGCTACAAATTTTTGTGACACGCGATTTTTGGTCAACACTATTTTCTGAAAAACCACACAACTCTTGGAAAAAATAGTTGAAAACTCTTTACTTATTTCGATTTCCGTGCTTATACACCGCCTTGGAAAACATGCCGAACAGTAAACTAACAAAACAAAAATTTTGAATTTGAAACAGCATTAAATGTTGACTGCCTTTCTCGATTTTTGTACCCAAGTGTATAGCCGTATTGTTTTACGGACCATACGGAATACACAACACCTCCTCGATTTTTGTGCCTCCTTCTGCCTCGAAAACAGTGTCGAAGTTGTTGTACGGATTTCCTCGAAATCTATGCCACCAAACAACAATCTCTCTCCTCGATTTTCATGCCCAAAATCTGCCCAGAAAACTATGTTGAAGCTGCTATACAGATTTCTTGAAAATTGTGCCTTATTCCTCAAAAAATGTGCACACTCTTATTGTACGGATTTCTGCCTTTGGAACCATGCCTCTTTGCTGCTGTACGGATTTGCTGAAGTCTCTAGTTGTTGCCCTCCTCCTCACTGCTCAGAAATTTCTCCTTTGCTTTCTCTCCTCCTCTCTCAATCTGCTCATGAAAGAATGAATGACCTTTTCCCTCCTTTTTCTCCTTTAACCTAACCCGAAATGACTTTTGGGGAATCCCTAAATCCAATGGTTAAGATAGCTTTAGATCTAGGGCTAAGATTAAATGCTTATTTAAATCTCACTTTCTATTTTTTAATTCACTCCACTTTAATAAAGACCCACTTAGTCATTTATTTCCAAAGTCACTTTTCACTTTCTAATTTCACATTGACTTTATTAAAGTCACTTTAAAATTAGACTTAGTAACTTTATCACTTAAAGTCATTTTTAAATTAGATTTGACTTTATAACTTTATAAAGTCACTTTAGGAGAAAAATTAAATTCTTTTGGACACTTTTCCCTAGGCCAAAGATCAAAGCCTTAGGGAACCCCCTGTCCTCTGGTAACCAAATTTCAACATGAAGTGCCCCATTGGTTACATGACTTGTAAGTTATTTTACTTGATTGTTCCGATGACTTGTTCTATTAGAGGGCAACGGGACCCATTGGATCTTATGCATGATTGCAGGTGGGTCTCTATTTAGGGCTTAGTCTCGCTATATGGGGTCCTAGCCCTCCAAAGGGCCACATTAGCACTTGTAGGGTGAGCGTTGAAAGCCATGGGCCTTCACCATAGACGAGATTACTTCATGGATACCCAGCAGAGCTTATCGATTGCTTGTGTTCCACATTTTGGAAGAGGATGATGCACCTGGTTCACCATGCTCATCCGGCTCCATAGTCGCACCATAAACTTGGAAAATGTTACAGGATCCGGAGGATTGTCCCCAGCTCCAGAGGGAGGACTTATATCATCATTCTAGCCCTTACAAATGGTCTACAGGCACTTCTGATCAACTTGGAGACCCATGACGTTGCCCTTGTGCCCCCACACCCACTTGGGAGCACCACAAGTTCTTGCTTGGAAAACAAGGGGCCAACCCCTTGTCCACTATGTTGAGAGTCCATTTCTACATCATGGCACCCCGTGGACTTCATTATCCCTCCTCAAAGGCCCAACGACTCACTTTATTGATCATTCGACCCTCTTGAGAGGCTTAGTCTTGTATTATTGAGTTATTTGATGGACTTGTCACCAAAAGAATTGTTATTATGCACATTATTTTATTTTAGGGGATCAATTAGGCCAATTAAGCCAAATCGAATTCATTAGAGACTGTCTAAATAGAAGTGAGGTGATTCATTTTGATCATAATGACTGGGATTGGGTTATTAACTCTTGTGAGTTTTTCACTATCCCTTTTGGAGAAAGAGTTTGGATGATATGGATGAATTTTGATGTTTGGATATCTCTCTCATCTTGGAGCTTCATTTTTGGCATAATTTGATAATTGGATATACTCTTTTATACATGTAAGTGCTCTCTTAATCCTAATTCTTGTCATTTACTTTTATCACATGAATATTGTTGGGATTTTCGCTATACAAGTCTGAAATTTACTGCTACTCTATACGAAACTGTGGGAATTTTGTTCTTTTATAGTGTTGCATCATGTCATGGGCGATGTATGAATGGGTGAATGTTCCTAGAGATGATTTATGTTAAATGCATCTTGATAAGTCATCAACTATTGCAAGTCGAAGTATAAAGTCCTTGCAGCAGCTGCTCTCATGCTCTAATGCCATGCTCTAATGCCATGCGAAGTTGTTGAAGGCCTCCTTCATTGGGTGAATTCTTTCAAACCATAAAATTCTCCTTGACTAAATCTCTCCCAAGGGACAAGGCACTAATCCTACACATGTGATCAATTTCAAAGCTTATTTCTTTCAAATTTCATTCTCTTTTTAGGCCTAACCTTCATAGGTCATCTAGGACATCACTATCTCACATTCTAGCCATCCAAAAACTTTGATTTTTGGTCCATGGCTGCATTGAGGTTTGCTCTATAGGCCCTCCAAATTTGAAGCAAATCTGACGATGGGATCTCAAGATATAGCAAGCCCAAGCTGAAGGACCATTTCCTGCCCTAGGTTTCCTTTGGCTAGTGTCCTCATTAGGATCATTGAATTCAAACCTCAAAGAAAATTTTGACTTTGATCCTCTTCTCCTCCATAATTAGGTCAAGCCCCTCATTGGGTGATCAACTCCATACCCTTGACCTAATTTTGGGTCTACTTGGTCTCGTGTGGTGCCACAACCTATTGACGCCAATTCCACAAAGATCACACAAAGACCAATTCTCCATAAGGATTTCTAGGGCTTGGGGTCATATTTACAAGGTATATTCCCAAACCCTAGCCTCGAGAATCCTCTTAGCCCTTCCTAGAGAGCATATCACCTTACTTCTCAAGCAAGAAAGCCATATAATTCTCTCTTGTGAATAGGCCTTAGGAATCACTCCTTGTCCTCTCATTGTTCCATTCGTCTAGTGATTCCCCTTTATGTTGGTCTCCTCCAATCGATGAAAGCTTGTAAAGGGTAGGGAGCTTTAGCTAAGGTGATAGTGGGTTGTCGCTCCATTGTTTCCCTTGACCTAGTAGTTTCTCTATAGGATCCCCTCCTAAAACCCCTGCTAGTTTGAGCGGTAACAGTGACAGTGGGCCATTGTCCCATTGTTAACACTTAATCTAGTTGTTTGTCTTATAGGGTTTCCCTCTCCAAGGCCTATTAAATTTTGTGGTGACATTTTGGCATCATTGTTGGGGAGGAAGTGAGCCTAGCTTCCCTTGATTGAATCATTTGAAGAGGTGATTATTTTAACGATAAAATACACTCTTCTTGCGACTCTTATAAGATTTGACTATGTATGGTAATACCCAAACTTTGTTAACATATCATAGGGGAGACAAAGAGACCCCTGATACTCCTTTCTTTGACAAAAATTGCTCCAAGACGAAAAACATCATCATGGGTGCAATGTGCTCTTGGCCTTTTAATTTTTGGAAACATCCTTAGAGCTCCCAACTCTTCCCCAATATGATGGACTGCCAAATTTCAGGGGAAAAGTGAATGAATACCCCATAAAGCACTTGGAGGCCTTCCATGCTTTCTTGGCTAGGGACACTTTTGAGGAAGATGTGGTCATGACCTTGTTTGCTTATTCATTTAAGGACTACGCCTATGAGTGGTTTATATGTATCCCAAGAAAGTCATTGCAATCATGGCATAGTTTCTTAAACATATTCGTTTTGTGGTGGGTCAAGGAGAAGGATGTGGTTGAATCGTATAGAAAACTTTTCAGTATTTAAAAAGGAAGAAGGTGAAGCTATTAAAGAATTCAACCAAAGATTCAATACCTATGTTGAACTGATCCCTGGAAAACTAAAACCTCGTGATCAAGTGATCCTTAAGGTTTATTTTCAAGCTTTTGATGGAGAGGTGGCATACACTGTTAGGGCTAGTAAACCTTCTAATCTCTTGAATGCCAAAAATAAGGCTTTCAATCTTGGTAAATCCATAAAATAAATGGAATCCATAAACATGATTACTGAGAATTGTGATGACTCTTGTTTCGAGCTCATAAAAGAAATAGAAGAAGAAGTTCCTATTTTGTTTTACAATGATAGTTTCATATGTTCCCAAATTGGCAAATTAAAGGATGAATAAGATATAGAGGTTACCTAGTGAAAAGTATTGATCCTCAAATTTTTGTGTATCATGTCCAAATGAGACCCTATCCATTCTATATAGCCCTTGGATTCAATGAAAAAGTCTTAAAAGACTGTGTTCTAAACTCCGAGTCAATGGCCCATGTCATTAGAAAAATTTTGAGGTCTAAAATGGGCCTCCTCGAGAATATTATATAATAATAGTGGAAATAATAAAATAAGATTAAATTACATCATCAAATTTTAGAGGGAAAAAAGAAAAAACTATTTTTCAAGATGTATTTTCAACTCATCTCCCTACGATTTTACTCAAATTTCGAGCGGGGTCACTCGTTGGATGCAAAATTTAATTCCTCCTCCAAGGAGTATCGCAATCACGTTTTTCAAGTATTTATCATTTTCCGTGGAGCAGGGTCGATCAAAAGTATGCAACATGGGTACTCCTTGGATGAGGAATTAAACTTTGCATCCAATGAATGCTCCCACTCGAAATTTGAGTAAAACTGTAGGAGATAAGTTGAAAATACGAGCTCCAATTGTAGATTTTTTATTTTTTTATCTTTTTACTTTTTCACTCCAAAAATAGTGAATCATACCCCATGGTTGACATCATCATCTTGAATCCTATTGGTTCTTATAAAGTTGATTTTAGTTGTACATTTTTGTTTTGAGGTATGTTACCACTCAAACTAGCAGGGGTCCTAGAAGGGGATCTTGAAGGAGAAACTACTAGGTCAAGAGCAACAATGGAGCTATAGCCCACTGTTACCTCAGTCAAAGCTCCCTACTCTTTACGGAATTTCACCGATGGGAGGAGACCCAGTATGGAGAGAATCACCTAGATGAATGGGTCAATGAAGGGGGAGAGGTTGATTCCTAAAGGCCTATTCACAAGAGCGACTCAAATTGTGGTTTGCTTGCTTGAAAAGCAAGGTTTAGGGTTCTCTTAGAAGGGCCAAAGGGATTTTTCAAGGCCTAGGGTTTGCAAATGAGACTTATAATGGATGGTCCTAGTCCAAGAAATCCTTGTGGAAACTTGGATTCCGAGTGCCCTTTGTGAAATTATCTTCAAGAGGTTGTGGGACCACATGGGACCAAGTGGACCCAAGGTTAGGTCAAGGTAATGGGATTGAGCGAACCAATGATGTACTTGACCTAATTAGGGAGGATAAGGGGATCAAGGAAGGAATTTTCAATGAAACGCAATGTAATGATCCCAGTGAGGTTTCTAGCCTAAGGGAACCAAGTGAAAGATTCAATCTCGAGGATAAGGCTTGAGACATCTCAAAATCCCATGGTCAAAATTTCTTCAAAATTGGAGGGCACCTAGGAGACACACCATCCCAGTAGGGGCCAGGAGATTGAATTTTTTTGATGGGTGGTTTGCAAGAAAATTGATGCCCTAGGGGACCCAATGGGGCTAGACCTAGAAAAAAAGGAAGGTGAAAGAGAAAGATGAACTTTAAAGTGATCATCAGAGGAGGACCACTGCTTTGTCCTTTGGGAAAGATGGATTCATGGAAGATTTAGGGTTCAGATTGATTTCCACTTGTCAAGGAGGCTTAAAAGACAACTTCGCTAGGCATTAGGGCTTAATGGAAGCAACTTCAAGGTCATTTATACTTTCATTCAGCAATATTTGGTGACTTATCAAGACAAATTCAACAGGATTGTCTCTAGGAACATCCATTCATTCAAACTTGGCCCATACACGATTCAACAGTATTTAGAGATTCAATTTCCACAATTTCATTCCAAGAAAAGCAACAAGTTAACCCAAGAATAGCGAAAATCCCAGAATCATGAATGCAGCAAAATAAATAACAAGAATAACATTGAAATAATACTTACATGCAAGAAGGATATATAAAATCACCAAGATATGCCAATCATAGAAGCTCAAAGGCATCATCTATCTCTCCCCATTCCATACTTACCACTTTCCATCTCACATTATAAGCCCCTATTGCACCTCCCTTCTTTGGGTTCAACTACCACTTTCCATCTTACATTATAAGCCCCTATTCCACCTCCCTTCTTCGGGTTCAACTAACCATTGGTTCTTTGTAATTTGGCACCCGCACATCCTCATTCTTGGGTAGGGCTTGGAAACGTGCCCTGGGAGGTTGATGCAACTAAAAGAAATAGAAAGAGAATATGATGGCCACAAGAAAAACAAAAGAAAGGTTTGGACTTACAAATTATCATGTGGGCAAAAGGCAAGCATGAGCTCTACCTAACTCATATTTCCATCACCTGATTCCAAGGCCAATGTTTCCCTATCTCATAGAAGACAAGGAACCCTTGCATGTCCCAACCCCTAATGGGTGATGAACTGCCCCATCCTAAAGGGGGTAGTTACTAATGATTGATATACATCATACAAAGCAAGCTCTTATTCCTTAAGCTACGAGCAGTAATACAAAGAAGAATCAAGAAAAAGTAAAAGGCATACACAGGGGTGGAAAAACAAAGGTCGAGGTAACTCGCATCCACGATGCTCCCTCCTCATATCTATACACCCAAGATGAGGTACTCCATGATAATGAGTACCTTTGACCATGGTACTTTGCCATGAAGTCTCTTACCCTTTGTTCTATCATTATTCACATAGAACCTATCAATTGAAGGGTGGGCCAAGGACATGTCACTTCCCCTTGGGGGTTCAGAACACCTCATAGGATCATCTATTAACCACTCCTACCTAGGGAGGTAACACCATTACATGACCAAGGCCCCAATTTTGGAAGAGAAGCCTTATATTTAGTGTTAATTTGCCCATTTTTTTCAAGCTTGGTTCACTTAGATGCACCTAAACCAACATGCCCCCAATCGGCTTAGCAGTCATCACATGGTTTGGTAGTTGATATAGGGTCCAGATGAGGTTTGTATCATGCCTTGAGACATGGGAGGGGTAGCACCATCTTCAGTTCCTTCAACGTTGGAGCAAATTCAAGCTTATCATCACTTGGAGACCCATGAGACCCATTTTTGTGGCCCAAGCCCAAAACTGGGTTCCTCAAAGGATTTTATGAGAGATCTAGGGGTCAACCCCTAGAATATGATTTTAGAGGGCCTCTTCCGCTAAGCAATCCTACGCTAGCATGATGTCATCCTTACGACTTACATGTGGAGATAAATCATGTTTCACAAAGGCTACCAGGTCGACTTGTGACCCTAACATGTTTTGCACATTATTTTATGATTTTGTAGGGGTTTGTAGGCTAATAAGGCATTCAAATGCCCCATATAACTTGAAAAATTGTTATTTCAATCAAATCATCATCACACATTGGAATTTCGACCTCCTTGGAGGAACTTGTCATTTTGATGTTTGGAGCTGATTTGGATATTCTTTGTAGATATTCTTTGGTCTAAATGATGCAAATCTTGCATGTTATCTTTTAAGTCCAATTTATCAAGCCCTGGGTCTCTTGCCCTTATTTCTAGGTCTTATTATAGAAAACGAATTTCTTCCTTGTGAATCCTTCAACCTAAGTTGTATCTTTCTTGAAGAGCTCCTAGTGAGATCATTTCACACCTTAACCCTAAAAAACCTATTATAAGTGATCTCTCTCCCATCAAGACTCCTCCCATCGGTGAAAATTCGTAAAGAGCAAGGAGTTTTGGCTATCGTGACAGTGGGCCACTACCCCATTGTTGCTTCTTGGTCTAGTTTACACCTTGCAAGGTTTCCCCCTCCAAGGCCTACTAGATTTTGCAGCAACATTCTTATCAGCAATGTCAAGGACACGAAACATGTGTCGTATCCCCATACGATAATACAATCTCTCATTTGGAAACTCCATTGGAAGAACAAAGCTCTCGTTCTTCATTGAACTTCATATTCAATGCTTGTAGGGTGAAGCAAGCATCTCTCAAGGAATCTTAAAATTCACCCTATTGACTCCTCTTATGGTTGATATGCAAGACTCAAAGCAATGTGGGATTGGAAAGAATCATACACGAATTTGGATATTGCATGGATTCCTGGTTATCTGAATAAATTTGATTGCAATTATTTGAAATGTTTACCATACTTTGATGGTGATCCATTGACAACAACTGATCATGTAGCTAGGTTCATAAGTATACCTCAAGTGTCAATGTGGCTCATCAAGGCCTCCTCATTTGGTTATTTATTATCTCTATTGCACCTAGGCACAATTATTGGCTTGAGAATTCATGTAGGCCCAAAAGTATTCCCTCTTTCTCTAGATTGATTGGATGCTTCCTGGCATATAAAGGACCAAGTTTTCAAACTATTGAGCAAGCCTGTCAACAATTTAATATAGCCCTCCAAAAGGAAGGGATCATTGAATGTGCGAAAGAGGTTGAAGAAGAGCACCATGAGCAAGAGGAGTCCTTTCCAGACTACCAAGATGAAAGCAATGATGAAGATATTGAGGAGAAGCATGGTCAGGATCACGATGGCTCTTTGGAGAATGGATTTGAGAATAGCCCTTCCCTTTTAGGGAAGTTATCTATGATAGTGCGCTCCTTGAAGACCTTAAAAAGATTGACCCCATTGATTCCCTAGAAGTTTAAATTTCCAAATTATTGCATATAGAAGAAGGGAAATGAGATGTTAGTGGCCATTCCTTCAACGAATATCCAATTTATGACACTGATGATGATGTTGATAGGAATCTTGCCTTTCCTTATATTCCATGTCATCAAGAAGAGGTGACTGTTCATATTGTTTAACCATCCTTGGACCCTATTCTTGAAAGTGATGAGCATATGTTGGTTGCCCCTTTTCAATATAATCCTTGTAATGACCAAATTAGCTTTGTGATCCTCCATGACAACCATCTCCTCCACTATATCCCTCCTAGCATGTAGTTAAGGACATCAAGGAGAGTTGCATGCCCAAGGAAGAGTCTTCGAGAAGAAATGTTTGATTTTAACCATTCATTTCTCTATATTAAAACTTGAAGGAATCACCAAATGGGGTGGGCAAGATTCCCCCTTTTCCCTTCCATCCATGACTCCTTTTCATAAAGTGCAGTCGTCTTTTTTCACACCTCCCACTCTTGATCATATATACGAGTGTCATGATTATTATGTTTGTTCTTGGATTTATGTCATAATCAATCATAGGGAGCGAAGCACAATTTTGATATGATGATATAATGGTTACATTTGTTCTATAATTATACTTAGCTCATACATTGTATAAGGTCCACTTTGAGGGTTAAAAATTGACTTATAACACCTCAAAGCCCACTTTTCCTATGTTAGTGGCATAAAGTGGTGAAAATTTTGAAAAAGTTAATAAATAGTGAATATAATAAATGTGTCACCAAGTGGAAATGAGGTGGAAAATCAAAGTGAATTCTAACACTAATTTAATGGTGACTTGGAAGGCCACATAAGAAGGCCAAATGTCAGTGGCAAGTGGAAGGGTGAAATGGTGATTGCTACAGCTAGTTTGGGGGACCAGATCCCATGAAATGTGGTCTTAACTCATTCTTCTAGGAGGTCGAGTCCAGCACTTGAGAGGTGGCATCTTTTTTTGACCCAAAATATTAGTCAATAGGGAGTTAACTCCCCCATCCAGCGACGCGTTAACACACAACCAGTTCACAGCTCTATGCAGGATATTTGTGATAGGTGGTTTGCAGCCTATTTAAGAAGGATATTTAGCAAGAATTGTGTTGAGCTCCAAGAATGTTCTTTCTTCCACCACATTCCACTCCATTTCTTTTGTCCATTGTTAATCTCAGGCTCAAATGATCAATAGAATTAGTTAAAATTGCTTTGAGAATGAATATCATGACTAACTTGCTATGTTTTTATGATTTTGTCATTGTAGTACTTTTTGAACTAAATCTAGCTACAGAATGCAGACATTCTGTAGCTAGTTGCCAATTCTACAGCCAGCTTCATGTCTACACAGGTTCCTGTTGTCATCTCAGAGAAAAGCACATATGGTCGTATTCCACATCATCTCCTTATCATTTGTTGCTCTCCACGAAGTTTGAACGGAATCCTGTAGGCGGTTATGCACGTGGGAACTCAAATTAGGAGGTAGACTCCTAACATGATAAGGACAGTCCAGATGTCCTTAATCATATTACGAGACCACCTTCAGAGTTCTAGTTCGATTCTAATTAGAAAAGACAATTATTCCTATGTTATCTCAGATACGGTTATGTAATTTTGTTATAAATATGCTCGGGAAACCGAGGGACAAGGTTAGATTTTATGGTTGATTGCTAGATTTCAGAAGTCCGAAAACACTCTGTTTTGAAGTAACTTCTCTTTAATGAAAGAAGCATCATTTCCTTGAAAGTGTTGAATCAATTTTGAAGTAGATTTTGTGCTACTCTGGTGGTAGAGGGCCCCTGCTTCCTGAGCAGCCTTGTTTATACAGTTTAGATAAGTATTTTAGTCTCATTTTCATTTCTAGCTTAAGTAGATTTCTAAAGTTTATGTTTCATACTTGTTTCATTAATCATTACAGCTATACTTACTCTTATAAACTCTTCCAAAATAGCATTACGATGAATAAGGCATAGCTGTGGTGTTGTAGGTTTTAGTTGCATTTCCTTTCGTTAATTATCACAGTTAGACTTACTCTAATCATTTCTTCCAAAATATCATCATGATGAATAAGGCAAAGCTGTGGTATTGTAGGTTTTAGTTGCTTGTTTACACTAAGTGTCACAGCCGGTCTTACTCTTACAAACTCTTCCAAAACATCATTAACAACGAATAAGAAATAGCTGTGGTGTCTTAGATTCTAGTTGTATTTGCTTTCAATTTTATGTTTATGTTCAATTGCATTGAATAATACATCCATACTTGTTTTCACAAACTCTTCCAAAATATCATTCATATTGAACAAGATGGGCTGTAGAATTCCTTAGGTTAGTTGCATGTTAATTTAGTTACAACACTCCGGAGGTAGAATGCATTTAGTTCAGCTCTGTCACTACATTTCAGTTTGATAATGGCATTTTAGTTTAACATTGTTCACTGTACTCCAAGTAGACTAGTAGCACTCTAGTTTAGTCTTAGCTCACTGTATTAACATTCCAGTTTAGTTTCTATCCATTGCATTTTAAATTGTATTAGTTGTTAAATTTAAATACCACGGTCTTCATTATTTACAAAACTTCTTTTGTTCCAAACTCATATTAATATATAATCATCTAGACAGAAGCTAGTATCAGTCTAAGGCCTGGAGTATTTTGTAACCTTTTTACCATTTCACAAATAAGCCTTTTCTCAAAGACTATTATAAAAATAAATCTATAACTTTTGAGTGAGGCCTAGTGGTGCTAAATTGAGTTGCAGAACAGAATTAGAAGCTAGTTTAGAGTAGAAATATTATTATGTTACAAATGTTCTTTTCCAAATATGTTCCAATAAACCTTTAACCATGGATGAGATGTTGTAACATTGTAAGTTGATTGTTTGATTGTTTAGTTAGGAGAACTTCATTTACACTTAACTTGTCCATTTCTCAAGCTCTTCCAACACATCTTTAATGAATGAATTGGATAAGTTTAAGCTCATGTTGTGATTTATTTCCTTGAAGTCATTATCAAGATTTGCATTTGTTTTTTTCTAGCCATAGTTTAAGCTTTGCTCTGTTTTAGTATTTGCATTTGTTATTTACCATCCATAGTTTAGGCCAATAGCTTCTTTTCACCAACATTTAGTTCTTTCCCTTTTCAAACATAAAACAATAAAACCAAAAACATCAGAAAACACTAAACACAACGTAGTGAGAAACAAATACCTAGGCACATATAGTGCACCACACTTCAACAGTTTACCAACCCTGGTTGACAATTAATGAACTCAATTTAGGAACACTAGGTTGAGCACAAACATTTTGGCACCATTGCCGGGGAAGTGTAACTAGGTAGCCTTGTTTCTTAACTCCCAAAAACAATGATATGCGTAGAGAGAGAGACTCAAGGGGTAGATTCATAAGAAGCAGAAGCAGAAGTTTGATTCCTAGAACACCACTTGTTTCATCAAGACCTAGAACCAGCACACCTCCAACTCAGACCCACATTCAATCCTTTACTGATCCTAGACTTCCAGAAGACTTAAGATCAAATATTCCATTAGAAAAACCTTCCACTTCATCCACTGAACCTGTCTTAGAAGAAGATTCAAGGACCCCTACTAGAGACACAAAGTTTTCCACTTCCACAAAAGAATCAACTATGGCAGAAGAAGGGGGAGGAAGTGTCTTTAATGGAGAACACACATTATTTGGAGGGGGTAGAGGTAGAGGTAGAGGAGAAGGAGGTAGAGGTGCAGAAGGTGAAGGAGGTAGAGGAAGAGGTAGAAGAGAAATGGGAAGCTCTTTTGGGTTTCCTATAGTAGATGAAGAAACCAATACAACTATGAAAAATATTTCACCCTCTGTCCTTCCAAACTTCTATGGACTTAAAACTGAAGATCCTGAAACCTTCCTATTTGAATTTGAAGTCCCGTGTAGAACTTATGACTACTTACAAGATGCTCAAAAACTTAAACTATTTCCTTCAACATTGAAAGGAGCAGCATTGAAGTGGTTTATGAGTTTGATCAACAGTTCTATTAGGACATGGGAAGATATGAAACAAGCATTTATAGAAAGGTATTTGGATTATTGTATGCCAGTCAATCATAAGGAGGAAGTGTTCAAGATGATACAAAAAGAGGATGAAAACCTAGAAGATTTGTTGGAGAGATTTCATTACAACATCAAAAGAGAAAAAATGGAGAACTTAGATCAAGACACCTTAAAATCTCTCTTGTTGAAGACAATTAGGGATGAATGGTTGGATATCCTTAACATGATGGGAAAAGGGGATATATCTCAGCTCACATTACTTGAAATATCTGAGTTATGTATCAACCTTTCAAGAGGGAAATCCAAAACTGTAAAAGGCCCAAGAGACCCTGCTCTTGCAAGGGCAAGTAAGTCTGCTTCTGGGACAGTAAGTAGGGCAGAGATAGGGCATATGCTTGATGATTTCAAATCTGATATCTTAGGGAGTCTTAGTGAACAAATAGACACCCTTAAGTTACAAAACAAGCAAAAAGCTGAATCTGATGCCTTAGCAATCTTTTGTCCCAGATGTAGAAAGAAGCATGCCTTGAGAGAGTGTCCTTTGGATGCAAAAGTTGTAGAGACCTGTGTCATTTGTTCAGAAAAACATGAGACCAAGAGTTGTCCTTCACTTCTTGGTCTTAAAACTGTCTTTCAAGAGGAAACTCCTACAAATTCCACATAATCTCTTAATTTTGTCTCTAGAAGGCCTTGGCAAGGACCTCAAACACAAGGATTTCATGTTCAAATGTATAATCAACCTCCACCAAACTGGAATTCTTGGCAGCAACCTTGGCCCCAATTTCAAAATCAATCTCAAGCTTGGGCACAAGGAGCACAAAATCCCTATGGAAGATACTCCCAGTACTATCAGTATCCGCCATCCTATCCACCATATCCACATTTCCCTCCTCAACAAAATTTTCAACAAAATCCTCAACAGAATCCTCAAAATCCACCACATCAAAATCAACCACTCCCATTACCATTTCCTCAGAAATCAAATCAGTTGCCTGCTCAACCCATACCAAACCCCAACAATAAAAATCCTCAGAATACATACATGATAGAAGGCCAACAGTTTCCAACTTATTTAATTACTCCTCTAGACCTTAGTGATTTTCAACTTAGGTCCGGAAGAATACTTGAAAAGAGGAAACCTTCTATGATCATACAAGAACAAGATAACTCTGAGGAAGATTCTCTACGGGAAAATAAAAGTCTTGAAGAAGACACATCTTTTCAGGACCCAAACATTGAAAAATAAAAACAAAAAGAACCAATAATTTCAACTCCTGTATTAGAGCAGCCATCAACATCCACTCCTACACCTCCTTTTCCAGAAAGATTACAAATTGATAGAGGTGTAGAAAAAAAAATTATGGTGCCTAATTATGATTTCCTAAATGAGCTAAGAAATGTTTGCATTAAGATTCCATTATTACAAGCCATCAAGGAAATCCCAATTTTAGCAAAGACAATAAAGGAGTTGAGCATGAAGAAAACAAGAAAAATAATAAGAGAGACAAAGAAAATTCAACTGGCAGGAAAAATAGCAGACATTATGATGGGTAAGATTGCTATTCCAAAGTATCTAGACCCAGGAAATCCAGTTGTTAAAATTCACATCAATGGAATTGAAATCCAAAACACACTCATTGATTTAGGAGCAGCAATCAATATCATGAGTATAAAAATCATGGATAAACCGAAACTTCCTAATCTTCTCTTTACACCCACATTATTACAATTAGCAGACAGATCTGTGATCAAACCTGATGGGGTAATAGAAGACATTCCAGTGTCCCTAGATTCTTGGGAGTACCCTGTGGATTTCATGATCCTAACTCCTAAGAATAATCTAGGAGGGCATCCAATTATATTAGGAAGACCTTGGTTAGCTACAGCTGATGCTTTCATTAGTTGTAGATCCGGTGACATGTACATCTCTGATGGTAGTTCAACTAAGAAATTCACTTTGTATCCTCCAGCAAGGACAATTACAGATTTAGATGATACTCAATGGATAGAGGATGAAGAAGATTTACAACCTCTCTTCACAATTTCAGAAATTAGTGAAGATAGTCAAATTCTGAATATTTTAGAAAACTTTGAATCCTCTTCGGAACATAAACATGAACAATTTCAAGAAGAATCCAACATTGAGTTTTTGTCATCAAGGCAGATGTCTCTCTATTCCATGGATAAATTTGGCAGCTCTACAATTGAGATATTCCCAGGCAAAACTTTAAACATAAACAAGAACCTAGAAAAATCTCAACAAGAAGAGCTAGTCAAGATCTTACAGAGACATTCTTCTGCATATGCATGGGAGTACACTGATATGAAAGGGATAAGCCCCAATACTTGCACTCATCACATCTACATATAGGAAAATTGTAAACCAATCAGACAACCTCAAAGACGGATGAATCCAAATCTTAGGGAGATTGTTAAAGAAGAATTGCAGAAATTGTTGAATGCCAACTTTATCTATCCTATTTCAGATAGTCAGTGGGTTTCTCCTTTGGTAATTGTGCCAAAGAAAAATGGTAAATGGAGGGTATGTATTGACTACCGAGAATTAAACAAAGCTACTCTTAAAGATCATTTTCCCCTACCTTTCATAGATCAGGTGTTAGATACCTTAGCTGGAAAAAAGTACTTCTCATTTTTAGATGGGTTTAGTGGTTATAACCAAATTCAAGTAGCACTTGAAGATCAAGACAAAACCACATTTACCTGTCCTTGGGGTACCTATGCTTACCGAGTGTTGCCATTTGGATTATGCAATGCACCTGCAACATTTCAAAGGGCAGTACTAGGAATTTTTTCAGATCTAATACATGATTGTGTAGAGGTATATATGGATGATTTCACAGTTTATGGAAACACATTTGAAGAAGCCTTAGAAAACTTGGAAAAAGTTTTAGAGAGATGTAAAGAAGCAAATCTTTCACTTAGTCATGAAAAGTGTTTTATGATGTTTACTGAAGGAATTGTTTTAGGACATCACATTTCAAGGGATGGGATTAGAGTTGATGAGTCAAAAGTTGAAGTCATCTCTAACTTATCTATTCCAAGTTGTCAAAAAGATGTTAGGAGCTTTCTTGGATTTACAAGGTATTATCGAAGATTTATAGAAAACTTCACCAAGATAGCATCTCCACTCTTCAAATTACTTACCAAAGACTATGATTTCAATTGGAATTTTGATTGCCAGTTAGCCTTTGAGACCCTGAAAACAAAAATTTCTAAAGCACTTATTTTAAGGGGACCTAACTGGAAGTTACCTTTTCATATTTCAACAGATGCCTCAGATACAGCTCTAGGAGCAGTATTGGGACAAAAAGACCTGATTCCTTATGCCATCTACTATACCAGTAAAAATTTGACTCCTGCAGAGTTAAACTATATTGTAACTGAAAAAGAGTTTTTAGCTGTTGTTCATGCCATAAACAAATTCAGACACTATATAACAGGCTATGAAACTTTTGTTCACACAGATCATTCTGCAATTAGATACTTAATGAACAAATCAATTACTAATGGCAAAGTTATAAGATGGTTATTGCTTTTACAAGAATTCAACATTACCATTCTAGATAGGCCTGGAAAACAAAACACAGTAGCTGATTTCCTATCTAGACTCCAAAACATCCAAGACAATACCCCAGTTGAAGATAAATTTCCTGATGAATATCTTTTTGCAATTTCTACTCAAACTCCTTGGTTTGCTGACATTGCTAATTATTTAGTTTCAGGGAAATTTCCTTCAATAATAAATGCAAGAGACAAAAGAAAGATCATTTATGACAGTGCAAAATATTCATGGGTTGCTAATGAGTTATACAAAACAGGTCCAGATTTTATCATTAGGAGATGTGTTCAGGAAGATGAGATGCCTGAGATCCTCAAGGCATGTCATGATGAACCTTGTGGCGGACACTTTGCTGATAAAAGAACAGCTTATAAGATCCTTCATTTAGGATATTATTGGCCATCCCTTTTCAAAGATGCTAAAGAGTATGTCAAAAGGTGTGACAGTTGCCAAAGGGTAGGGAAACCTTCTCCTTCAGGTGAGATGCCATTGCAGCCTCAGGTACATATTGAACCTTTTGAAAAATGAGCTTTGATTTTGTAGGACCTATTAGTCCTCCATCAAGACAAAAGAGATATATATTAGTTTGCACTGATTATGTTACCAAATGGGTAGAGGCTAAGCCATTACTTTTTGCTAATGAAGCATCTGTAGTTACTTTTCTTTTTCAGGATATTTTTACTCGTTTTGGTGTCCCAAGGGAAATTGTTACAGATCAAGGAGCTCAATTCACATCAAGGCTAGTGGAACAAATGATGGAGAGGTACAAAATCAGACACAAAAAATCTACTCCCTATCATCCACAAGCAAATGGTCAAGTGGAATCTACTAATAAGGTTATTGAAGGAATCCTAACAAAGACTGTCCATTTACATAGAAAAGATTGGGTAGATAGGCTTCCTAAAGCCTTGTGGGCCTATAGAACTACATGGAGAAGCACAACAGGCCATACTCCTTATGAACTTGTTTATGGAAAGCAAGTTTTTTTTCCCATAGAGTTCCAGATTCAAACTTTCAAAATGGCAGTTCAGCTAGGACTTGATCTATCAGAGGCACAAAAGCACAGATTGGAGCAGATTAATGAATTGGATGAGATCAGACAAGATGCAGTTCAGAAAACAAGTCTAGTCCAACAACAAAGGACTAGATGGCATGACAAGTACATCAAGGAGAAGAAGTTCAAAGAAGGTGACTGGGCTCTCTTGTTTGATTCAAAGTTCAAGGATTTTCAAGGTAAATTTCAAACACATTGGCTTGGGCCATATGAAATTATAAGATTTTTTGACAATGGAGAAATAAAAATCAGGACAATAGATGAAGAAGAGGTCACTTTTCTTGTGAATGGTCATAGATTGAAGCTGTATCATAAGCCACTCTCAAGAGAAGAATTTGTCAAGAAATTCCAGGAAAGCAGTGATATGAAGTTAATGAAGAAGAATTTTTCTTCTTCATCAACTTAAGTGAATTTTCTGAAGTCAGATATTGAAAAAAAATAATAAAATAATAAAGTATAAACATGAAAACCAATCACTGATTGGCATGTTTATACAGAAAAGGTGGAGTGAAAATCAAAAATTTTCTGACACTCTAGCTTTTCAAATCTGTTCTTTCTACAAGTAGTTATTACAAAATCATAAGTGCAGATTCATTTCACTTATGGTCCATCTCATTTTCCATTTAATTCATCCATCCATACTTCATCTCATTCATTCATCCACACTTCATTCATTTCGCTTAATGGTCCACCTCATTTTCATTCCAGGTTTTTAAAGTTTGATGTTTTTCTGCAATTGAATAGTACATATCATGAATTGCAGGCCACTTCTCATACTTCACTCCATTTCATAAGATGTGATCCATTCCACTCTATTACTCACTTCATTCATATCCCATTACACCATATTTTATTATCCATCCTCACTCATTCCATACAACATTCCAATCATGCTCCAAACCATTCCATTTCATGTTTCAAGTTCTCTACAGGTACATTCTGCAATCAATCAGAGATTCTGCAGCCAGACAGACATTCTGCAGCCAGACAGCCTGAAAGCACTGTCTAGTAATCATTTGATCTGCAACAAAATGATCTTGCATATCCAAGAACAAGCAAAATCAAGAAGGTTATGAAGACTCCAAAATTAATGATTTCAGGAGAGAACAAAGCATATGAAGATCACAAGAAAATCAAAGCAAAGGCAAAGGTATGAAATGATTATAATGACATATCATGAAAAATTTTAGCATAGTTTAGTGATATATTATTCAAAAAAGTTGTTTTAATTAATTTTGTTGATCATGCCTAACCAGCCTCCTGCAAAAACTTTGGATAAAACTCCTTATATTCCGCCATTTCAAAACCCATATCCGATCATCATTTCAAAATCTAAACGGTTAAAGTGCTGAAGTGATTGGATTAGTCACGTCACTAAGCATTTAATGATGATTTCGAATTCGTTACAAAATATCTCCGCGGTGTTTTCTGCCGTGATATCTTTCAACTCATATACATCATCCTCACCTCATTATATTCATTCCGCAATCACTCCATACCATTCTTTCCCGTAGCCAACTTTTAATCATTTCGGTCTGTGAGACAGAGGCATCTCTGTAACAACCATTGTCACCGTGAACAGAGAAAACATTTGTGGGGCAAAAACAACTTGTTAACGGCCATTCTCACCGTGAACAGAAGACTAGTGAATTGAAGATTGAAGAAGAAGCTATGGGCCTCATCGTGAGAACTGAACCAGTTGGCACTAAGTACTTGGAAGGCTATCCCCAAATCAGAGAAATCTTACAACAAGCAGGATGGTTGCAATTCCTTGAAAAATTTAGTGGCTTCCACAAAGAGGTTACTAAAACTTTTGCAAGATCCTTTAATGGAGCCGAGGTTGAAGTTGGAGATATTAAATTCACTGTCACAGAGGCTTTTATTGCAGAAGCAACAGGATTTCCTAGACAAGGAGAAAGGTGGTTTAAGAACAGAGAATTTCATAATGAAGCATGGAAGCAGATACTCAAGTCACCAGGTATGGATGTCACCGTTTTTAAAAAGGGTATCCCTAGCTCTGCATTAAAGAACAAATGGAGGAACATGTTGCTTATCCTGCAAAAATTCATCACTTGTGAAGGTAGATATGGTACTTTCTATGTTTACCATATTAGATTGATAATGCATTTTCTAGAAGAAGAACTTAATTTGCCCTTTTTCTTGCTTCAAAGTTTAAAGAAAATGGCTTCAAGTGTTCAAAAGAGAATTCAATTTCTGGAGACAACCTTATACCACCATGGTTTAGTCAAGATTTTAATTGAACATCATTTAGCAAAAATAGGAGATACTTGGGATGACTTCTTGGTGAGAAATCACTTTGAGGAACCAAAGGAACCTCCACCTGAAGATAAACCTACAAAAAGAAGCAGAAAATGGAAATCCTCCAAAACTAAAACTGGTAAAACAATACAAGAAAGCAGTGAAGAAATGATTTCTGAAAAATTAGTTCAGATTAAGAAGCAGCTTAAGAAAGAGGGGATCATAAGAAAATTTTCCAGAGAGAAAGGAGAAGGGCCATCTCAACCGAGGAGGAGCCACAGACTGAGGGGGATACTAAAGAAAACAAAAGTTAAACAAACTGGAGTCATAAACATAGAAGACGAAGAAACACCTACTGAACAGGATTTTGATGAAGAAGCTCCTGAAATAGACCCTGCACAACAAGAAATTTACAACTATGTTGAGTCATTGGAGAGGAAAGCTTCAGAAAGTAGAGACAGAACCCCTAGTCCACCAGAGTCTGAAATAGATATGCTAAGAAGAGATAAGTACGAGCTAGAAGTACTTAATAGGCATATCAGGACTGAAAATGATATTTTGAGGGAGCAAGTTAAACTAAAAACCAATATGAATTCAACCCTGTCTCTACAAATGGACAAAGTGGAAAAGGCCAATGAAAATTTGAAAAAGAGAAACAAAAAGTTAATCAGGGCACTTACCAATTTAAGGTTCAAGTTAGTCATCAGGAAGCCCAGAAGGCCTTTAACTACTAGGCAAAGCAGAAGAAGAGGGTTGGATGTTCTTGCAGAGGTCTCTGAGTTCATGGAATAGTTGCATGAGGACATGCAAGAATCTAGCAGTGGGGGTATGTTGAGCTCCAAGAATGTTCTTTCTTCCACCACATTCCACTCCATTTATTTTGTCCATTGTTAATCTCAGGCTCAAATGATCAATAGAATTAGTTAAAATTGCTTTGAGAATGAATATCATGACTAACTTGCTATGTTTTTATGATTTTGTCATTGTAGTACTTTTTGAACTAAATCTAGCTACAAAATGCAGACATTCTGTAGCTAGTTGCCAATTCTGCAGCCGTCTTCATGTCTACACAGGTTCCAGGTGTCATCTCAGAGAAAAGCACATATGGTCGTATTCCACATCATCTCCTTATCATTTGTTGCTCTCCACGAAGTTTGAACGGAATCCTGTAGGTGGTTATGCACGTGGGAACTCAAATTAGGAGGTAGACTCCTAACAGGATAAGGACAGTCCAGATGTCCTTAATCATATTACGAGACCACCTTCAGAGTTCTAGTTCGATTCTAATTAGGAAAGACAATTATTCCTATGTTATCTCAGATACGGTTATGTAATTTTGTTATAAATATGCTTGGGAAACTGAGGGACAAGGTTAGATTTTATGGTTGATTGCTAGATTTCAGAAGTTCGAAAACACTCTGTTTTGAAGTAATTTCTCTTTAATGAAAGAAGCATCATTTCCTTGAAAGCGTTGAATCAATCTTGAAGTAGATTTCGTGCTACTCTGGTGGTAGAGGGCCCCTGCTACCTGAGCAGCCTTGTTTATACGGTTTAGATAAGTATTTTAGTCTCGTTTTCATTTCTAGCTTAAGTAGATTTCTGAAGTTTATGTTTCATACTTGTTTCATTAATCATTACAGCTATACTTACTCTTATAGAACTCTTCCAAAATATCATTACGATGAATAAGGCATAGCTGTGGTATTGTAGATTTTAGTTGCATTTCCTTTCGTTAATTATCACAGTTAGACTTACTCTAATAAACTCTTCCAAAATATCATCATGATGAATAAGGCATAACTGTGGTATTGTAGGTTTTAGTTGCTTGTTCACACTAAGTGTCACAGCCGGTCTTACTCTTACAAACTCTTCCAAAACATCATTAACAACGAATAAGAAACCGCTGTGGTGTCTTAGATTCTAGTTGTATTTGCTTTCAGTTTTATGTTATACAACCATACTTGTTTTTACAAACTCTTCCAAAATATCATTCACATTGAACAAGATGGGCTGTAGAATTCCATAGACTAGTTGCATGTTAATTTAGTTACAGCACTCCGGAGGTAGAATGCATTTAGTTCAACTCTGTCATTTCATTTCAAGTTTGATAATGGCTTTTTAGTTTAACACTGTTCACTGTACTTCAAGTAGACTAGTAACACTCTAGTTTAGTCTTAGCTCACTATATTAACATTCCAAGTTTAGTTGCTATCCATTGCATTTTAAATTGTATTAGTTGTTAAATTTAAATACCACGGTCTTCATTATTTACAAAACTTCTTTTGTTCCAACCTCATATTAATACATAATCATTTGGACAGAAGCTAGTATCAGTCTAAGACCTGGAGTATTTTGCAACATTTTTACCATTTCACAAATAAGCCTTTTCTCAAAGACTATTTTAAAAAGAAATCTATAACTTTTGAGTGAGGCCTAGTGGTGCTAGATTGAGTTGCAGAACAGAATTAGAAGCTAGTTTAGAGTAGAAATCTTATTATGCTACAAATGTTCTTTTCCAAATATGTTCCAATAAACCTTTAAACCATGGATGAGATGTTGTAACATTGTAAGTTGATTGTTTGATTTTTTTAGTTAGGAGAACTTCATTCACACTTAACTTGTCCATTTCTCAAGCTCTTCCAACACATCTTTAATGAATGAATTGGATAAGTTTAAGCTCATGATGTGATTTATTTCCTTGAAGTCATTATCAACCTTTGCATTTGTTGTTTGCCAGTCATAGTTTAGGCTTTGTTCTGTTTTAGTATTTGCATTTGTTATTTACCATCCATAGTTTAGGCCAATAGCTTCTTTTCACCAGCGTTTATTTCTTTCCCTTTTCAAACATAAAACCATAAAACCAAAAACATCAGAAAACACTAAACACAACGTAGTGAGAAACAAATACCTAGGCACATATAGTGCACCACACTTCAGCAGTTTACCAACCCTGGTTGATAATTAATGAACTAAATTTAGGAACACTAGGTTGAGCACAAACAAATTGAGTGGGAGTCTTCTCCCCTAAACTCACCCACATGGAAGACTTACCCACCAGCACTTGAACACTTGGAAGAACACTTAGCCAACAAGGTAATACACTACAAATCAAGGAGACACTTACAGCCAGCACAGAGGCACTTGTGGCAGCTCGACTTGCTTGGATTTCACATTTGGCCCGGCTTGATTACGCTTGAGGAATTCAACCTCATTGGGATCATCACTCTTTTTGGCACTTGGCATCTCTCTTTTCATTGGGATATTCTCCCAAACATGTATAAATTAACCTACACAGCTCTCTTGCACTCCTGGTTGGAAGCTTGAGGCTTGGGTACACTTTGTCAATTTGTATTTTCTCAATGTTATAATAGAAATTCTTTGGAGGTTCCTTATGCTATTCTTAGATACTTTCTCCACAATAATCCCAAGAGTGGATTTAGGTGCAACAGGAGTAATAAATATAACACATCATACAAAGCAAGCTCCTATTCCTTGAGCTATGAGAAGTAATACAAAGAAGAATCAAGAAAGAGTAAAAGGCATCTAGAAGGGTGGAAAAACAAAGGCCAAGGTAACTCATCCATCCACGATTACTCCCTCCTCATATTTATACACCCAGGATGAGGTACTCCATCATAGCTAGTCCCCTTGACTATCGTACTTGGCCATGAAGTCTCTTCCCCTTCGTTCCATCATTATTCACATGGCATCTATCAATTGAAGGGTGGACCGAGGACATGTCACTTCCCCTTGGGGGTTGAGAACACCTAATAGGATCATCTATTAACGACTCCTAAATATGGACGTAACAAAATTACATGACCAAGGCCCCAAAGAGAAGCCTTGTATGAAGTGTTAACTTGCCTATTTCTTTCAAGCTTGGTTCACTTAGATGCAATAATGATTGATGTACCTAATGTTGAAAGTCACAGGATTGGATATTGCATGTAATTGGCAAGTGATTCTATCTATAGGTGGTTACATGGAATATGGGTCTCTTACTTTCCCACCTCCCGCCCTCGTAATCCCTCATACTATTCTTCCCATTTGTGTTTTTGAATCTGTTGCATAAGTAATAAAAGAAGGACATGTTTTTATACTAATCAATTGACATGATGATTGCATTGGATCTATGATTATACTTAGCACGAGCATAATGAAATATGCATGTTAGGGTAGGATGCATTGCATGCTGATTTTCTCATTAGAACTAACATAATACGATATTTTCATGATAGATTAGATGCATTTAGATTAAAATTGAATAATTTTATTTCCTTGTTAATTTTATGGCCTAATACTAAGCATGGGCAATCATAAGACACTACAAAAACATGTTGCCCCATGTGCTTGGTCTTTGATATGTGCAGGTAACAGGTTTGCAGTCCCAAGAGATTCTTGGTGTTCTCATGACATCCTCGTTCGAGTACATTTTTGCATTCTTTCAAGATCTCATGTCCCAATTGGAGCCAGATGTTACCCACCATCTGTGGGTGGTAGCATAGGAGAATTTTTTTTCTCCTAGATGGACCTTAGCCAGCATCTAGCAGCCACCAGATAGCTCAAATACCACAATCTATGCCACCTGAGCTAACCATGTGGCCCCTCACCCATCTGTTATGATCGTATGTTTGAAGGTGGGCCTCCCAACCCAGAAGGTATGGCTTTTCATTGGTATAGTTGAGTGATTTTGTTTACTTATCATGGACACTTTTGGGCATGGATGGGTGGGGGGATTCAGCAAAAAGAGTGGGTTAGGTCTGTACTCTTGTCTCCTCTGCCCAATTTGGTGGTTAGCCTTGTACCCTTGTCCCGTGGGATCTCCTTTACTAGCCATTAGCTTTAGGGCTGACACTACATGGAAAATCTCGATTTTGGTTGCATGGTCCCACTTCCCGACACCATATACATCACTCCCCTCTGCTCATTACAATCCCATTCACCATATTTCCGTCCAGGTCCACATGTGTCCACTGGGTCCACAAGGAGTTAGCCTCCCCCTCCCCTTGTCCACAACTTGGGTCGGGCCTAGAACAATGCCCCAGAGGTTGATGCAGCTAAAAACAAAAGAAAAAGCATATTTTGCCACTCTCAACAGGAAATGTACCAAAAAATGCAAAAGATGTCCAAGACATAGGAATTTAGTACGTGGGCAAAAGCCACACATGAGCTCTACCCCTTATCTATGGCCATCACCCTAGTCCCTATGGGCCCTAGATGAGCCCCCTCCACATTAAGGAACCCATGATTGTCCCAACCCCCGGCGAGCGATGAACTGCCCCACCTTAAAGGGGGTATATACTGCTACATCCTATGCATCATGCTCTCATTCCTGGAGCCCCGAGCAGTTATGAAGAGAAAAATTAATAAAAGGCAAAAGGCATATGAAGAAGGGTGGAAAAACAAAGGTTGGGGTAACTCATGTACCATGATTTATCCCTCCTAAACTCATATACCCAAGTGTGGGCTTCCCCTATTATAGCTACCTACCATGGCATGTGGCTTGGATTTTTCCCTTTGATCCCCACTCCATTCCATCATTATATCACATACCAGCTACCATCAAATGGATGTACCATGGACATGTCACCCCCTACAGTTGAAACCACCTAATAGTGTCCTTGGTTAACCCCCTTATTTAACTTGGAGACACCAATACATGCCAAATCCCACTATGGAAGGGCATGCTATTATGAAGTTCCCATTTGATTCCAAGATTTGTAAACTATTTTACTTGGTTATTCTAATTATTTGTTGTACTGGAGAGCAAGGGGACACATTAGATCTTATGCAGGATTGCAGGTGGGTCTCCATTTGGGGTTTGGTCTCCCTATACAGGGTCCAAGCCCTCCAAAGGGCCACATTGGCACTTGTAGGGTGAGTGTTGAGAACCATGGGCCTCCACCATAGCAAATAGTACTTCATGGATCCCCAACACCTTTTGGATGAGGATGATGCACCTGGATCACCATGCCCAACCAGCTTCACACTTGTACCAAACACTTAGAAAAGGTTCCAAGGTCCAGACAAGGATGTGTCTCACTGCAGGAGACAAACGGAGGGCTTATGTCATCATCTTAGCCCTTATAGATGGTTTACAGGCATCATCGATCCACTTGGAGACCTATGAGGATGTCATATTGCCCCCACACCCACTTGGAGACACCACATATGACTAGATTGGATATCAAGGGAGAAACCCCTTGTCCCCTATGTTTGGGGTCCATTCTCTAACCATGGCACACTTGGGACTCCACTAGGCCTTCTCACTAGCCGAACGACTCATTACTTTGATTATTTTGCCCTCTTGAGAGGCTTCTTTTTATGTTAGTGAGCTATCTTGGTGGGCTTGTCACCAAGGGATGTCATTATTGCACATTATTTTATTATTTGGGGCTTAATTAGGCCTAAGTAGGCAAATCAAACTCTTTATAGAGGATATAAATTGATGAGAGGCTCAATCATTCCTCTCATAATCACTTGGATTGGATTAGAATCTCTTGAGAGATTTTCACAGTTGTTGTTTGGATGAAATTTTTGGAGTTTTATTGATGCACTATGATGTTCAGATTTTCGGTATTGTCTTTGGAACTTATTTCTAATGCGAAATTGATGAATGGATATATTCTCTCTTTCATGTAAGTGAACTTTTAATGCTACTCTTGTTATCTTGTTAAATACATGTATATTGTTATCCTTATTCTTGTATGGGATAATGTAATGTGAAATTCTTCTAGGAACCTGGAATAAGTGATGTAATGCATACGTTGCTATTTGAAGAGGTGGGTGAATGTTCCTAGAGGAACCTCATTGGTTGAAAGACATTTAAACTTCATATCCTTTGCAAATTTGAAGTATAAATCCCTATTAACCTAGTTGTTTCCCTAGGAGGAGTTAGCGAAGGTCAATTAGGGCTCCTTAGGTCACGAAAAATTCTCGATCTAGGTGCATCTTGACTCCATTAAGCCCCATAAGCAAGGCATTGATCTTTGCATCTGCTTGGTGATCAAATTTATCTTTATTTTCTTCACTTTTCCAAATTATAGACCTAACCCTAGAGGGTCACCTAGGGCATCAAGCAAAATCTTTTGTAGCCATTCAAAACCTTTGAAATTTGGTCCACAACTGTGTTGGGGTTTTCTCAAGGGGTCTTGCAAATTTGAGCTCAATCCGACAATGGAATCCCAAGATATGTCAAGCCCTAGCTCAGGGATCAGTCCTCTCCCTAAGTTGTCTTGGGTTAGTGTCTTCACTTGGGTCATTGCTTTCAAATTCCAAAGCAAAATTATTCCTTTGGTCCTATTCTCCTCCCAAACCTATTCAAGCCCTAGTTTGGGCCCGCTTGGGTTCTTTGTGGTCCCACAAATTCACAACTCACATTCTACAAGGATCACATAAAAGCCATTTCTCCTTTAGGATTATTAGGTCTAGGATACCTCTTGTTAAAGAACATTCTCCAACCCTAGGTCTAGGTATCCCCATAGCCCTTCCTAGAGAGTCAATCACCTTGCTTTCAAAGCAAGCAAGCTTAGTATTTGAGCCTCTTGTGAATAGGCTTTAGGAATCACCACATATCTTATCATTGATCCATCCATTCTTGTGATTCCTCTCATACTAGGACTCCTCCCATCAATGAAAGTTCATAAAGAGCAAGTAGCTATAGCTGAGGTGACAGTGGGCTATTGCTCCATTATTGCCACTTGACCTAGTAGTTGCTCTACAGAATCCCCTCCTAGGACCGCTGCTAGTTTGAGCGGTAACTGAGCTGATTTTGGATATTCCTTGGAGCTATTCTTTGGTCTAATAGATGGAAATATTGCATTCTATTTTGTAAGTGCTCCTAATTGTTGACTTATTTCTTGAAAGTCTAATGTATTGAATTGTTGAATCTAGTTTATGCTAAATTGTGCCCTAATTTGTTGATTATTAATTTAATTGCTATCTAGATGAATATTACATGCATTACTCATATATAACATGTGATGAATTGTCCTAGAGGTGAACTACTAGTAGCTCTCCCATAAAATTCCATTTTTCCATTGAGTGGGTAAATGATTGATATTTGATTGCTAGGGCACCATATTTCAGCTTCCTTAGGAACAATTTTGGCTAATCTTTGTCATCCTAGACTCCATTTCCCAAGGGACAAGATGCTAGTCCAAGTACTTTGTTGTGAAACCAGCTCCAAAAATAGAAGAAAAGAGATAAACGCCTTAGAAATAAGCCACTTCGAGGGGGAAACCTCCAATACATTACATGAATGAACAATTCTTAATGATACAACTGACAAAACCTCCTTTCTATATATAGGAGTCCATGGGGCCAAAATGTAATCCTAGTGGGGCCACAATGTAACCCTAGCCGACCTAACAATAATACTGTAAGGGCATAATAATAACAATATGGGGGTTACAGGGATACAACAATAACAATAAGGGAGGCTACACTAACATAATAAGGGACTACACTATTAATATAGGGACTTAACATACTTGGTGATCTTCTCAAATTTTATCCATATTTTCTCTCTCAATTTGGCCCCTTTGAAGGCTAAGTTAGGAAACTAAGGCTTGGTGTGAAAGCAAGGGAAAGGAGAGCTTGGAAAGAGCAAGGAGCTTGGACCTTGGAGAGGATATTAGAGCTTGGGATCGAAGGACAAAGAGGTAGGAGAGTCTAATCTAATTTTTTTTTCTATGTTGCATTTTTAATTTGTTCAAAAATGAAAAATTGAATTTTCTTTTTCTATGTTGCATTTTTAATTTGTTCAAAAATGAAAAATTGAATTTTCTTTTTCTATGTTGCATTTTAATTTGTTAAAGAATGAAAAATTGAATTTTTTTTTTCTATGTTGCATTTTAATTTGTGGAAAAATGAAAAGTTGATTTTTTTTTTCTATGTTGCATTTTTTCCTATTCCCATTTGGCATTCCTACATTTTTTTGCAGGCTAAAAACTTGAAACATCATGGCTATATGGCTTGGCCTTTCCTTCTTGTTGGTTCCGTTTTTTGTTATTATGGTGTTGGAGAGTAGAAGAAAGAGCGTTATTCCAAAAGAGGAGGATGAAGAAGTGGGTTACAGTGGATTTGATGAAAACCCTGAAGAGGAGTACCATGCTAAGGAGGAAGGGGAGAGTGGAGATTATCAGACCACAGTGACACCAACTAAAATTGACCAAACACCATTGTGGAAATATATTAATAGGCCTAAAACAGGGAAAGGGGGTGAAACCACTAAATTTTTTTGCCCCCATTGCAATAAAGAATACACAAGTTCATACACCCGTGCCAGAAGGCACCTTTGTGGGAAAAGGCCATGGGATGGAGATAAAAATGTAGGAATCAAAGCTTGTGTAAGTGTGTCAGCAACAGATAGAGCCAAATACATAAGGGAAGAGGAGAAAGCCCAATACAAATCTAAAATATCTAAGGGTTTCATTGAACCTTATGCACCATCACATCGTGCACAAAGAAGTCCATCAACTTCCACCCATGGCAGAGGATATGGAGGCACACCTAGCACAGGAGCAAACATCTCTTTAAGGCATAGAACCATATCAGATTTCCTTGACGAAGGGTCTAGGAATGATGTGGATTCAAAAAAATTCCAATTTCTCTATGCATGTGGGGTACCATTCAATGTTCTTCGCTCACCTTATTGGCATGAAATGGTTTCTACCATTAATGATGCCCCCAAAGGATACAAGAGCCCTCGGTATGACAAGGCTAGAACCATGGGACTTGATCATGAAAAAGAAAAAATAACTCATTCTTGAGTATAATGACAAGTTATTGGAATGAGCATGGGGTGTCCATTGTATTTGATGGATGGACAAATGTAAAAGGAAAGCCATTGATAAGTGTTCTTGTTGTGTCTGTTAGTGGTGCAATATTCCTTTCATCATATGATTATTCAGAAAAGTTGAAGACCAACATCAACATTGCAGAACCATTACTTGACACAATTGAACGTATTGGGCCATACAATGTCGTCCAAGTCATCACTGATAATGTTGCTAATTGTAAGGCAGCGGGAGCAATTATTGAGGATAAATACTTCTGGTTGTTTCGTTCACACAATGAACCTTTTGATGCATGATATAATTAAAAACAAACAACCTCAATACAGATGGATTGGTGATTTGTACAAGAGAGGCAAAAAAATGATAAGATTTATTACAAATCATAGCAATACCCATGGGTTTTTTCGTAGTCACTCAAGATTGGAGTTGTTGAAGATTGCAAAGACTAGATTTTCTAGCTATTACCTCACCTTCCGGCACCTTTTGAAGGTAAGAGAGTCATTGGCAGCCATGGTATCAATTCCACACTGGCAGGTATTAAAGGACAAGGCAACAACATCAGTTGACAGGCAAGGTTTTGAACAGGTGGAGGAGACCGCTCTTGATCCTTTGTTTTGGGCATGTGTGAGGGAAATTTTGAATTTCACCAAGCCCACTTATAGCATGATTTGCTTTACATATACAAATAAACTAGTGATTGGGGAGGTGTATGAGCAAATGGATAGCATGTTGGGGCAAATAAAATTTGTTACATAAAATGATCCCAACTTGTATTCAATGATTCACAACTATGTGTGTGCACGGTGGAATAAACTTGATGTTCCACTACATGCTTTGGCATATATCCTTATGCCAAAATACTACTCTCCATCTTGGTTGGGCCAACCTGCACCTGGGGGTGGGGTTAGGATCAAGCCTCATACAGATCTAGAGGTACAAGAGGGATATATGAAAGCATTAGACAAGTTGGTCCCTAACAGGGAGGACTATGCTAATCTGCGCCTTGAATTAGGCAGATACTTCAGTTTCACTAGTCTGTTTGGTTCTTTGTATGCAATGGAAGATATAGACAGATTTGATGCTCTCACATGGTGGGAAGCATATGGCGACATGGGACTTTTGCAAAATTGGCAAAAAAAATTCTCACAGGTTGTAAATACTTCTTCTGTAGAGAGGTGTTTGAGCACCTACAGCTTCATCCATAACATGAGAAGAAACAAACTCAATGAAAACCAAGCAGAAAGCTTGGTTTATGTGCACTACAAGTTGAGGTTGTTGAGTCATTATTGTGATCGGGCTTATGAGGATCTATCATTTAAAGTTTGGGACAACAACCCAGAGGACGATAATTTGGAGGACAACGCTATACATCTGGAAGAATTGGAAGCAAAACTTTTGAGAGATGAGGATGAAGCAACAACAGCCATGCCACCACCACACCCACCATCCAATAGCAGTGCCAGTGCCAGTGTTCGAGTTCCAACTATTGTTCCTTTGCTGACGCAACCTCCACCTACATCCTCGTGTGGAGGGCATGTGCCTTCTAGTTATGGTCGTGGTACTATGCGGGAGGAGACTGCTAGAAGACCACCATTACCACGAACTGCTAAAAAATTGGACATTTCTTGTGGGCGTGGCAAGGGGGCAGCCACCAGATAATAGATAAAATAGATTTACAGTTTACTAGTATTTTCTATTTTCTAGTAGTTTTAAACTTTTTATAACTGTTGAAACTTGACTCTTTCATATTTATTATGATAATTTTTGTAAACAATATATAACAATTTAAGTTTGAAGTTTGAAACTTTGAAGTTGGAAGTTATAAGTTTATAAGTCATTATGAATTATGAATATGATGTTTCATGAAAGTTGAAAGTTGTTTCATTTCGTTTCATTTTATAACATTTCATTTCATGTTAAATATTCTTTGTTGTAATGGTTACACTTAGCTTACAAGTACAACTATGGTGATCAATGAATCAATGATGATAAATGTTATATATTGAATTTTGAAAGCTTGAAACTTTAAGATTGATGAATCATCAGACTCAATAGTCAATATGTTGTATGTTTCTAACTTGTGGACGTGGTTGATGAAGATTATAACTTCTAGATGATTGATGTTATATGGTTCAATCTATTTTATGTTTTTTATGTCTGATTCGTCATTCTACATGCTTTTGTTGACATATATGCATCAAAATATAAAAAATATATATATTATAAAAAAACGCTCCCCAAAACGCTCTCGAACCGGGAGCTTCTGAAAATGGCGCTCCCACTCTCGCTCCCCGTTTTCGCTCCCACTCCCAAGTAACCTTGGCCTAAACATCAGGAGGATAGTATTTTCCATAAATATATACTTCTGGTGGGCATCCACTTCAATTTCATCCATAAATTTCCTTGCCCTAATTGCTTGCCCAAGAGGGAAGCCCTAGTTCTCCTTCCTTCAACTTAAGGGTTTTCCATGAAGGTTTCATGAGACTTGGCATAGCTAGTATACATTGTAAGAAAGCTTTTCTCCTAGCCTTGAATTTTGGTTTCTCCAACACTCATCAAATTTATCAAACCCAAAGTCTCATGCCCTTATTTCTAGGTCTCCTCGTAGAAATAGAATTGATTCCTTGCGAAGCCTTTAACCTAAACTATGTCTTTCTTGAAGAGTTCGTCCTGAGATCATTTCACACCTTAACCCTAGAATACCTATTATAAGTGATCTCTCTGCCATTAGGACTCCTCCCATCAGTGAAAATCCATAAAGAGTAGGGGGTTTTGGTTGTGGTGACAATGGGCCATGTTACCCATAGGAGAATTTTTCTCCTTGACATCTCTTCAGCCGATAGCAAGCAACACCTAACAGCCACCAATGTAGCGGATGTATTGTGCCATTTGATCTTCGCTCCCTAAATCAGTCATATGTCCCATCGCCCATCTGTTGAGAGCAACTATTTGAAGGTGGGCACTCCAATCCTAAAGGTATGTTTTTCATTGTGCAATCCAGTTCTTATGCTTGTTTTTTCCTTGGGCATATTGGGCATGGATTATTAGGTGACTTGGAAGAATGAAGGGTTGTGACTCTGGACTTGTTGCCTCACCTTAAATGGGGGATTAATCCTCAACCCTAGTCCAGTGGGATCTCCCCTATTGGCCTATGGCTTCAGGAAGAGTACTTGGGAAACCCTGATTTTGGTAGCGCAAACCTGTTTCCCATTTCACATTTTTCACTCCCCTCCGCACATTACAAGACCTATTTCATCGCCTTCCCTCTATGGGTCCACATGTCCACTGCGTCCACATGGCACTAGTATGTCCCCTCCCCTTTTCCACATGTTTGGGTCGGGCCTATAATTATTACCCTGGAGGTTGATGTGGCTAAAAGAACGTTAAAAGCATATCATGGCCACAAGCAAGAAACAAAAGAAAAGAATATTATAAAATGCAAAATATGTTCGAGACATGAAAATAGCAAATGGGAAAAAGCCAAACATGAGTTCTACCGCCTATCATTATGGCCATCACCCTAGTTCCTAGGGCCCCATGAGTGCCCACACATCATTAAGGAACCCATGCACGTTCTAACCCTTCGTGGGCGATGAATTGCCCTACCTTAAGGGGGTAATAGTTGTTGCATATCTCTCACAACATGCTCTCATCTTCTGGAGTCTCGGGCAGTAATACAAAGAAAAATCAAGAAAAGGCAAAAGGAAAATGAAGAAGGGTTGAAAAACAAAAGTCGGGGTAATTCATGTATCCACGATTTCTCCCTACTGCATCTATACACTTGAATATGTGGACATCCCTCATCATTACCATCATTGAATTCATGGCATTTCAATTTGAAAACCCTGTGTCCCAATCCATATTATTATTATTAACATGACCCCTATCAATTGAAGGATGTAACCTTGGACCTCTCTTTCCCCTTAGGGGTTGGGAGCACCTAATAGGGTTGTTTATTAACAACTCCTACCTAGGAAGGTAACTCTATTACAAGCTTAAAACCCCAAATTTGGAAGGGAAACCCATTATGAAGTCTCATTGTGCCCTTGATTAACAAGCTTGGTTCACTTAAATGCACTAACTCATTATTGTACATGATGGTGAGGAAGCACATTGATCTTATATGTAATTGGCATGTGGATTCATCATGGCTTGGGAAACTTAAATGGGGCCCAAGCCCACCAAAAGATCATATTGACACTTCTAGGGGAAGCGTTGAGAGCCATGGGACTCCATCATGTGTCAAAGCATCATTTCATGCCATGGGCACCTTCAACAGTTTGTTCATTGCCCCACATTTTTCGCAAGATGATGCACTTGGACCAGCATACCCCAGTCGACTTAACATGATTATGGCAACTAATCCAAGGCCCAGAGGAGGTTTGTCTCACCTTTGAGACTTGGGAGGGCAAGCACCATCATTAGAGCCCTAATTTGGAGTAGTGTACAAGGTTTTCTTTCATTTGGAGACCAATGAGACTAGTATTTGTGCCCCAAACCCACTTTAGGGCCCCACATGGTGTATTGCATGGAGACTAAAAGGTTATCCCCTTATTCGACATTTATAGAACCCTATAACAACTTGGCACAAAGAGGACTCGACGTGGCCCTCCAATAGCCCTACATCAGCATGATGTCAGCATTTCCGCAAGCTATTGGATGGCTAATTCATCACTTATCATAGCTACTTGGTCGGCTTGTGACCAAGGCCTTTATTTTGCACATTTTTATAATGTTAGGGGCTTTAGAATATATATTCGACCTCTAAGGTCTCACATAAATAGAACTTGCTCTGATTTCTGAGAGAGCATCATCATCACTTGGGATTTTCGGCCCTCTTAGGCAATTTAGCACTTTTTCTCTTGGATCTTTTGGAGGATCTTGGATGCACTTGATATTTGGAATTGAATTTAGATCTTGTCTTGGAGCTACTTCTTGGATATGGATGGATATATTGCATGATTATCTTGTAAGTTCTTTTGTGGATGGAATCTTTCTCTGTCTAATGTAAGTAATTATTGCAACTACTGTAAATGCTATTGTGCCTTAATTTTGTTGAAGAAATTTTTGAAAGCTATTTGGTTGGCTCGTGCATATGTTATACATGATACAATATGCAATGAATGTTCCTAGTGATGAAATATCCTTTTTCTTCATGAAACCCCATATTCTAATAGTAGGTAATTATTGAAGGTTGGTAGCTAGGGCATCAACTTTTGACCTCCTTAAAACAAATTTGGCTAATCTAACACATATAGGACTCCATAAACCCAAGAGAGAAGGCACTAGCCTAAGTCGTTTGATGATCAACCCTTCTCTTCTCCATCCTTTCTCCTCCTTAAATTTTCGCTCCCTTTTCCTAGGGAAGCTAGCTAGGGCATCAAGAAAAATCTATTAGAGAGTAAATTTTCAGATTTTGTTTGGTCAGTACTCTTCCTTGAGGTCTTGCCTTGAGGATCTATAATTTTGGTGGATTTCTCACGGTTATCCATCCATAATTTTTGGTGCCCTAGAAGGGAAACCTAGCTTGTATTTACTTTCTTGAGGGTTGTATGAGCATTATATCCGGTGGAATAAATCATAAGAAACCCTTTCTCTTCCCTTGCCTTGACCTAGGGAGTACCTTGGAAGTATTTCTTCCCACAATCATTCATAAAACCCTGGATCTAGCATAAGTCTTTCTTAGGTATCTCAAAGGGAGCGAAGAGCCTTTGGCACCATTGCCCAAGAGGAAGCAGGTCTACCTCAGTCAAACATTTGAAGAGGTGATTCCTTTAATAACAATATAGATCCTTTTATGGCGACTCCATTGGAAGAACTAAGCCCTTGTTCTTCATTGAACCTCAAAGTCAATGCTTGTTGGGTGAAGACAACATCTCTCAAGGCATCTTTGGATTGACCCTAGCGAATCCTACATGATTGATATGTGAAACCTAATAGGATGTCTTACCTTTGATAAAATCCCCACCTTGGACATCACTAGCATACTTGGGTACCCAAACCATTTCACTTTATGCACAATACTTTGGGTGCCCAAATCTGATGGTGATCCATCTTTTGCTATTGAACATGAGACAATATTTGATACATATACCACAAAAGCTGATGTGGTTCATCATGTTGTGCTCATAATGTTGTTCATAAGGTGTTGAGAAATCAGGAGGCTTGTAGTTTAAATTAGATTTCTCTTTCTTTGATAGTTGCTTGTGAAATTTGTTGGCTTCTTATTAATTTAGTTATGTTCTTCTTCATCAAACAATTATCAAAAGTAAAAACATGAAGATCACAATACACAAGAAACACAAGATATAGGCTCCCAGCCAAGGAAAAACCCCTCCAAGGGGAAATCCCAGAAAAAATCTCTTCTTATAAAATCATATCAAAGTGAGATATCCAAGACCTATGACCAACCTTCTAGATGCCAAGTCAAACCCTCCTTCTGCACAAAAAATCCATCAACAGCAAGAGACCAATAACAAATCTTCAACAAGAGATAAGATAGGGCAGAACTTCCACAAACCTTTCATCCATTTCAAACTTCGTCCCTCCTTCTGCGAAATTTCAAAACCAATCCAGAAAATTGTGTTTCCAAATGAACTCAAATCATCTTCTATTTATACTATCCATAGGGGTGTGAATAGACATGTCCTTTGGGACAGGGCCAACTTGACATCTAGAGGGGTTTTTTACCCAAAATACATAATTTAAATTTCCTTTTCCTTTTTCTTTACAATAGGTCCAAGTAGGACTTTGACTCTTTGACTCATCAAATCCTAGAAGCATGAAGAACATGCTTAACTAATAAAGTACTAATTCCTTGAACATGAAACCCATGCTTGAAAAATATTTTTTTCTTTTACATTTTTTTTCTTTTTACATAAAATATATAATGACATAAGTACAAAGATAATTATGAAGACCAAACCTAGTTACATTTCTAACACTCCCTCTTAACTAAGGAGGTATTCATAATTCCATAACCGGTACAAGGATACTTCTCAAATTGAAATATTCTCATAAGAAGAGTCGGATTGATAAGCCATCTTTAAGCATCAACAACATAACCAGCATTGTCAAATAGCAACATAATAAGGCCTTAACTAATCAATCTCTAACTCTCCAAAAGATTAGGGCACAACGTTGGGAGGCATACATAGGACACCACCATAGCCTCTAAAGGCACATACCCCATCCGAATGTTCACAAGGTATGTCCTTCCAATAATATTCTTATCTTAAATTCCCAATCCTCAAAGAATATCAGTCCTCTTCGACCACTCTTATCTTGGATACCCTGTCAGATCCTCAAAGAGTGTTGGTCCACTGGACTACTTCTTATCTTGGATTCTCAATCCTCAAGGAGTACCAGTCCCAGATGCTTATCCGATCTTCCATTCTCCCTCCCAGTGTGATACACTAGATGCATGGCGGTTATTTCTGGCCTAAGGCATGACACATATGGAGAATATGGTGTCCACCATCACTGCCTCTCAACCAGGGAAGACATCCTTACTCCTCAAAAAATGGAGGAGATTTCTTACTCCCTCTCAATCAAGGAGACGTCACCACAATCATAGTTGGTCTCATACTTCATCAATGCATCAACTACTTTTTAATCCACGGAGATCTTAGTCGTAGCTGCAAAGACTCTTATCTCGTAATACATCATATTTGAGCTTCGACGTTCTCTTCACATTTCATCTTCATGACAGGGTTTCTCAACTCCTAGCAGCATCGTGTCATATCAAACTTTGAGCTTCTTGGATCTTGTCAATCATTAAACAACATTTTCATCAACTAGTTCATTTGTCTTCTACAAGGAGTCGAGCTTCCTCACATCTACTAGAACATGTCCTCTTCCCTCATAACAGATTTCCATCTTTTGCATGTACTTCTACAATGTCTTTCCAGGGAGCCAAATCATATCTCAAACAAATCATCAATATTGGACTTGCCAAATCATAATGGCCTTAAATCAAGGTGTCAAATTATGCTACTTGTTTCCTCTGAATTCAACCATTCCTTTGCATTTTTTATCTTCATATTGCAACAAGGCTTTGCTTCATGCTTTCAATCATCAATGTGTTTCTAAAATGAACTCATCAGCTAGAAGCTACAATATCATATCTATCAGGGTCCTTACAACTCCCTCTTTCCATCATGCTCATCATTATCAAGGAGTCATAACCAAGCACAAATCTTGCTTTACTTTGTTCTTCCATCCTTCTCATCTTTCTTCCACTATTTTTGATAGCCTTCATTATGTGCCTGCAATCATCAGCAAGTAAAACCAAGAAAAATATACAAATACAAGAGCATGATGTCAATTTTGTCAATCTAGGGTTTCTATGATTTCTCAAAAGGTATTTCTAGGGTTATAGTTACAAACCCTAGATACTTCTTGACCTGACCCTTATTAGGGTTTTTTTTTTTAGCGAAGAAACCTAGTCCTAGGGTTTTTGTCGTCAAGCCCTAGGTTCTATCTTAATCCAACTTTACTAGGATCTAACACAAACCCTAGGGTTTTATCTTTTCAAAACTAGGTTTTAATATCTAAGAACATTTAGCCCTGCAAACCATAAATACCATTTCCCAAGAGCTAGGGTTTCTTTAGAGGGAACAATTAGATAGGATTAGGGTTTTCTAGGTTAATCCTTTGCTTCTAAGGTTAATTCAATCTAGGGTTCATAAACAAGTGTCTTCAAGACTTTATAAATTTTCAAGTCCTACAACCCCTAGATTCTTAAGATCTTTAAAAACATGTAAATGATCAACTGCAATACCCTAGAAAATTTTCAAACGCGATTCAACTAATCATTATCATAGGAATTGTACATATCTCTTAAGAGTTTACCTGTCCTCTTTTGCAGAGACCACCAACTTTATTTAAAAGGACATCTTCTTAGCGCAGGGATAAACTAATCCATTTGTAGAGCTTTTAAAGCTTCAGTCTTCTATCCATCGATTATTTTCAAGCAATACATCATCTTCTTTCAAAGCTCAAGTCAACTTCATGGTGACTTTTATCTTCTTTGTATGTATAGAAAAGAAGTCTCTTGGCAGACTTTTCATATAACTTTGTTCATAATTTAGTTATATTAATCACTATCTAACTACGAATGTGTGTTCTACAAAAAAGATAGATGGGAGCTTCAAATTGTTGAACCTTAGTGTTATATTGTAATTTGATATCTCTACCACAAAGATGATGCCCTTGATGTCATGTTATACGGTTATAGAGTCAACACTATTGTTGATGCTCTAGAAGCGATCCTACATTGTGTAATGAAGTCACTATACAGGTCATTGTATGATACAATGCCAAATCACTTCTACAAGCTATATTTATTGTTGATGCCACTGACCATTGGAATATAGAGCGAGATCCCTATGTATGCTATGTCACTGCCACTGTAAATCAAATCTTTAATACAAGAATCAATTGTTACAAAGATCGAACCATAGAACAAAACGATGCCACAGTGTTATGGAGTTATTGAGCATATATGAGTCGTAGTTATGTCTTTGTATTAAGAAATGCCATATAATGCAAGCCTCTATGTTGGTATATTGAGATCGAACCATAGAGCATATTCAACAAGCTTTTCATAATGACCACACGGAGTTAAGAAAGTGAGCTACAAACTTGTGAGCCACCATACAATATAGAATCCGAGCCAGCGAATCTCTAAAACCTTAAGCGATGACATAAAATTGTGTTGCGATGTTACTAGAGAATATATCATGCGATACAACGTGATATCTCCGGGAGCCACCTACATTGTACAGAGAATACGACCATTGAAATTTGCAAACCATATAACACCGTAATCTATTGGAACCATCAACACAAGCCCTTCACGAGCCACGTGTTAGATGCGATACCTAGATTGAGCGAGCCACCATGTAGGATTATTTCATATCCAACTCTGATACAGATACAGTGTAAATTTAATTGAGCTACTAAAATGAGATCTAATGTGATGGCCATTGTAAAAGTAATCCAAGCTTCTATCATATTAGTGTCTTTGTCCATACATCAATTGCAAGGAATAAGAATGTATACAAGCCACGGTGTATTGCTTACCACCACGGAAAAGATTGTGAGCCTTATGAAATGTGACCCACTCAAAGAATTGCCAACTTCACGCAGATAATGTTTGTTGTGTGATGACAACACTGTGTGATATCAATATTGTGCAAGTCCTAGTGTAGATGCGAGCCACAATTAAGCAAACCACTATTTTGTTAATCCCCAAACCACTTCAGGACATGATAACAGTTAGTCCAGTCATAATATATGTGAGATTTTGCTACTAAGAAGAGGGGTTTGAACCATCATTATAAGCCATTATATATTGCGAGTCAAGGTTGCTAGCCACACAAGAATAGAGTAAGAATAAACTCAAGTTATACACAAGCCAAACCATTATAGAATAACAATCAAACCACAGAAATAGACCTTCACATCAAAACTGAGATCAGGGTTTCTATCACAAAGGTAGTTCAATTTATATGCCCATAATCTTCGTCCAATCCACATTAATTCATCAATATTAGCCACAGAAAATTGTCCTGTTAAAAGAGAGACTCTTCAAGGACTTTGATCCAAAAGCCAATGGAATGTGATCTTCAAACCTCCAACTTCAAACCTCCTTAGATTTGATACCATGTTGAAAAATCAGGAGGCTTGTAGTTTAAATTAGATTTATCTTTCTTTACTGCTTGTGAAATTTGTCCGATTCTGATTAATTTAATTATTTTCTTCTTCATCAAACAATTATCAAACGTAAAAACATGAAGATCACAATACACAAGAAACACAAGATATAGGCTCCAAGCTAGGGGAAAACCCCTCCAAGGGGAAAACCCAGAAAATTTGTCTTCTTATAGAATCATATCAAAGTGATATATCCAAGACCTATGACAAACCTTCTAGATGCCAATTCAAACCCTCCTTCTGCACAACAAATCCACCAATAGCAAAAGACCAAAAATAAATCTTCAACAAGAGATAAGATATGGAAGAACTTCCACAAACCCTTCATCCATTTCAAACTTTGTCCCTCCTTCTGTGAAATTTCAGAACCAATCCAGCAAATTTTGAGTTTCCAAATGAACTCAAATCATCTTCTATTTATATTGTCCAGAGGGGTGTGAATAGACATGTCCTTTGGGGCAGGGAAGACTTGACAAGCAACGCCAACTTGGAGGGGTGTTTTACCCAAAATATATATTTAAAAATTCCTTTTCCTTTTCATTTACAGTAGGTCCAGGTAGGACTTTGACTCTTTGACTCATCAAATCCTAGAAGCAAGAAGAACATGCTTAATTAATAAAGTAATAATTTCTTGAGCATGAAACCCATTCTTGAAATATATATATATATATACAATGACATAAGTACAAATATAATTATGAAGACAGAACCTAGTTATGTTTTCTAACACTCCCTCTTAACTAGGGAGGTATTCATAATTCCATAATCGATACAAGGATACTTCTCAAATTGAAATATTCTCATAAGAAGATATAGCAAAACTTCCACAAACCCTTCATCCATTTCAAACTTTGTCCCTCCTGCAAAATTTTAGAACCAATCCAACGAATTGTGTGTTTCCAAATGAACTCAAATCATCTTCTATTTATACTGTCCAGAGGGGTGCAAATATACATGTCTTTTGGGGAACGACTTGGAATCTAGAGGGGTTTTTGACCCAATATACATATTTAAAAATCCCTTTTTCTTTACAATAGGATCCAAGTAGGACTTTGACTCTTTGACTCATCAAATCCTAGAAGCATTAAGAACATGCTTGACTAATAAAGTAATAATTTCTTGAGCATGAAACCCATGGTTGAAAAATATTTTTTTCTTTTTCTTCTTTTTTTCTTTCTACATAAAATATACAATGACAGAAGTACAAAGATAATTACCTAGTTACATTTTCTAACATAAGGTTCCTTCAAGGTCATGACTCATGATTGTATACTTGCAAGCCTAGGAGCATTTCAGCAATTGAAGCATTCTTTGATAACTTTCTAGAGCATTATCGAACTAAGTACCAAGCTTTCCCAACATTAGATATTGATCTTCAAAAGGAAGCCTTCATTGAACATAAGGAGGATCATGAGGAAGAAGAGGATCCCTTTCTAAATCATCAAGATGAGAACATTGATGAAGACATTAAGGGAGAACTTGAAATTTTGAATGGAAGCAAGATAAGGAGTTTGATGAAGAAGGTTCTTTAGAAAGTAAAATTGAAGATAGCCCCATCTTTTTCAAGGATGTTATCTCTGATATTGTACATATCAAAGACCTTGAGAAAGACAACCCCATTAACCCCTTGGACATCAGTGATTTATTTCATATTGAAGAAGGGAAGTGGGAGATCACGAGCCATCATTTTGAAAAAGATCCTATCTATGACGTCGATGAAGAAGGGGAGTTTGTAGAAAGTTAAGTTGAGGCTAGCCCTATTCTGACAAGGATATTATTCTTAATGATACGCCTTTTGAGCCACTTGAATAGCAAGGTGATCCCATGGCTCCTTTGAGAATTGACATTGAAGACTACTTGCATGTTGTAGAAGGGAAATGGGAGATTATTAGCTGCCACTTTGACAAAGTCCCCATTTATGACGTTGATGATGAACTTGATACGGATCTTGATTTGCCTTGTATTCCATGTCATCAAGAAACATTGATCACTTTGCATCAATCCTTGGGCCTTAGTATTAAAAATGATGAACACATGGTGTTCTCCCCTTTTCAACATGGTCCTTACAATAGGCAACCTGGTTGGAATAATTCCCTTGTCTGCCTTATTTTCCCTCCTATCCTTCTCAACCAGAGCATCAGGATAAAAAAGGGAACTTCATGAATAAGAGAACCTTTGAGAAAATGTTATGGGGTTTGATCATTGATTTCTCTATATTCTTGATTAAAGGAAAGACACGATGATGCAAGCCCAACTCATGTTCCCCTCCTTTGTCCAATGTTCCTTTACATGATTCATGGTTGTTTTATTTTCCCACTTACCGCCCTTGTGACCTTACATATGAGTGTCGTGATTGTCATGTTTGCTTTCAAATGTATATCATAAGCAATCATACAGATTGGAAATATGATCTTGATACAATGATGTGTTGGTTACATTGGCTATATGATTAGACTTAGAATTTGCATATTTTAGCATGCATGTTAGAATAGGATGCATTGCATATTAATTTTGCATAGCTAATATCGTCATATCATGTTCTCATGCTAGAATAGATGCATTTAGATTAAATGTGCATTTTAGAATAGATTTTCTTTTATGTATGGTTTTGTTATTTAATGAAAACATGGGTGATGAAAGTACACCCAAGACACATGCTTTCAACATTGTTTGTGAGGTGAAAGATACAGATCTACAGTCCCATGTTTATTTTTGGTAGCATCGGAGGTACTAAGTCTTAAAATTTGTGGAGAGGCTTAGGCACTCGTATTCCAAAGAACCCATAAACCGTTAGTGAAAATTCCACTCGGAATATGTTTTATTGTAAAAATTAATTATTTTAATGGGGACCCTAAGTCTAAGCTAAGGGAAATTAAATAATTAAAGGGTATTAATAAAATAGAGTGAGAATGATCTAGAAAAAGCGAAGATCAAGTCAAGTTATAATCTTAGCAGTTGATTAGAGATCTAATATCGATCGTTGATGTCTCAATGAGAAGAATATAAAAGAAGGCTTGAGGGTCTTTTGGAAAGACACACTGAGTGAATCAAGTGATCGAATTCTTCTGACGGAGCAGTGCTCGAATGAAGATCAGATCTAAATGATTCCAGCACAGTGAGGAGCAGTAGAGATAGTTATTGGTCGGAGGATCTTCTCCAGGACCAAAAATACTAAGCAAAGAGGCAGCAAAACTAGCAGAGGAAGCAGTGCAGCCTCTAGAGGGTGTGATGCAACCCCCAAAAGGGGTGACGCAAGCCCACGCAAGGCCCACGTAGAGGCAGTGCAGTGTTTTCGAGAGATAGTCCGAGATTTACTAGGAGATTGGGGTTCTGAAACGAGAGGGTTGGAACTTGACTTTCAAAGGAGCAGATCAATCCGAGAGAGGAGGTGACGCAATCCACAGAGGTCCCCACGCAAGCCTACACAGCTACTGTGCAGAGGGTGTTGGGGTTTTTCCAGTTCGGCTACCGGATCAGCCGAGACTTGCAGTGTGACGTAAAACTCACAATATTTTGTCAATCGTGATTTCTTTGTATTGGATAGTTAGCAAGGCATCCAGAGATTGTATTCAAAAATCACAGCTTAATAATACAAACCCTTAGATATATTGCATCGGTTTTCCCGCAATGGGTTTTTCTGGGGACTTAGTCCAAAATAAAGGTGTCCTATGTGTGATTTTTTCTTTGCTCAGTTTCCTTCTTTCAAAATCATAAAGTATTAAGTGTAGGCTGCTTTAGTAATTTAATGCAATAATTCATGAAGAAATCTGAATTAATTCTGTAATGTAATTTACAAAATAGGAGTAGTAAATTTAGCTGGTTGCAGTAGGATTCCTGAGATTGTTAGATCTAGGAATTTTCACATGGTATCAAAGCATTTGATGGGAAACAGGAAGAGCAGATCTGAGCACTGAAGTGAAGGCCGAATTGCTGCAGCAACAACAAATCGAATCCCCAGATGAATTGCGCAGTCCTAGCCAGGAGCGCTAAATCTTCGAGATTGTCTCTCTCTGAGTGAGTCGACAAAGAGGTAAGACTTCCAGATCGAGATCTTGCCGAGGTAGAGGGAGCAGCGCAGAGCCTTCACGCAGAGCCAGAGGGATGCAGTTAAGTGTCAAAAGAAGAAGAAGAGCACATAGCAGGGAATTCTTCCCTAGTGAGTTCCTTTGCCAAGAAATTCAACATTTCTCAGTTATTAGGCAGCTGAGGAGCAGCAAACTTACCAGCTCCATCAAGGTGTGCGTAAGCTAGCCTAGAAGTTATGCAATAGGGAGAAAGAGGAAGCAGTTCGACAGTTTTCGGCTGAGATGGCATCTCATGGTCTTAGAGATCAGGATCAGTTGGAGGGATCCTCCAACTACGTAATCTGGAAGGAAAGGATCAAATTCCTTTTGGATTAATATGATCTCAAGACATTCGTGGACAGCGTGGTTGTTGTGCCTACAAATATGGATCAGAACAAAAAGTACAAGTCCGATATGGCAAAGGCCAAGAGACTTATCCTTGATGGTGTCAAGGATCATATTGTCTCACATATAGCTGGCAAGAACACAGCCAAGGAGATATGGGAGGCCTTGGCCCTACTATACGAAGGAACTTTCGAGCAACCGAAGAAGTACTTGGAGCAAAAGCTCTGAATGATCCGGATGCAGAAGGGGGAGCGCATTAATGCATTCTTAACGAGACTTCAGGAGATTCGAGACCAGCTGGTAGTTGTGGGATCCACCCCAACTGCTACAACTATGGTGAAGTTGGCCCTTAACGCAGTCACCAAGGAGTGGCAAGTTTTGTCCAAAGTATCTTGGGCAAGGCAATGCTTCCTAGTTGGGAGCAGATGTGGGCAGCACTTTAGGAGGAGGAGCTGAGAAGAGATCTGGTCAAGTGCAAGCTTGACGGAAGCAGTGGGAGAAAATCGAAGAATCTAGAGGAGGAGGAGAATGCAACCCTCGCATCGAAGAGGCAACAAGGGAAACAAAAACAAAAGAGAGATGTTTTGAAGGTGAAATGCTTCAGATGTGGTGAGATGGGTCACTTTGCATCACACTGTCCTTTGAAGAAAAAGGACAAGGATGAGAATCATGATCCAAAGGTTACAGCCGCAAAGATCGAGCAGGATGAGTTTGCCATGAGTGCCCACACTTCTCAAGGAGAGAAATGCGGCGACATAGAACTGTAGTTCATCTTGAACTTTAGTTGGGCGAGATCCTTGAGGAGCCCACCTCTTGGATCACAACCTTGCTACAGGTGCCCATGATCAACAGTAGCGAGATGGAGGAGTTTTTAGTGGGAGCCGAGGAGTGATGGAACAACAGTTGCAATAGGTAGCAGAGCAGCAGCAGCATAGTGCAGAGCAGTAGCAGCGCAGTGCAAAGCAACAGCGGCGTAGTGCTTCAAAGGGACAACGCAGTAGCTATCAGCAGTCAGAGCCTTCAACACCAAGGTGCATCCATTGAACGCTTGTTCAGTTTTTGGGTGGTTTTGAGTTAATTCTCTCAGCAACTGAATTGCAAGGGACAATGCAGTAGCTATCAATAGTCAGAGCCTTCAGCACCAAGGTGCTTCCACTGAACGCTTGTTCAGTTTTTTAGTGGTTTTCAGTTACTTCTCTCAGCAGCTGAATTGTAGTGCAAATGCAATGTTAGCATTGGCAGTGCTAGCAGCATAGCAGATGCAGCACTTGAGAGGGAGCTATAGTATGGATGGAGCAGTGGCAATGGCAGTGTCATGGGCAGGAGTACAATTGCAGCAGCAGCGCAGTGATTGGTGGACAACTTGTCAAACATCAGCAATGCAGAGGATGCTTCAAGGTCAGAGCAGTATGCAGCAGGCATGTTGTTAAAGCACTTTCCTCGCTAAGAGGGAGGGTTGATTTTTCGTAGCATTGTAAGTGCTCTAAGTCTCAAAATTTGTGGAGAAGCTTAGGCACTGGTATTCCAAAAAACCCAGAAACCGTTTGAGAAAATTCCACTCGGAATATGTTTTATTGTAAAAACTAATTATTTTAATGGGGACCCTAAGTCTAAACTTAAGGAAATTAAATAGTTGAAGGTATTGTTGTCGCACAGAATGTCTAGGCACCGCGACAACGGCTCAGATCGGGGGCTGTCACCTTTATCCCCAATCTCTCTATCTAAGCTATCTCCTTACAAGCTAAGGGAGGTAGACCCTAACAGAAATGAAGGACAAGAATTGGTTGCAAATCAACCAATTTAGGAGACACAGCTAAAACACCAAATACTTGATAAGATTAACGAGATTTCCAAGATCAATTATATTAAAACCAGTGCCTTATGGAGTCAAACAAGATCTCGTTATGCAATTAAAAACAAGCAATTGACGATTAACTGTTGCTATGAAAACACGATTGATCACAATGATATTCAGTAAAAAAGCACCACAACCATTCATTAAGATATTTAAGCCCATAATATTAAATCATGAGATGACCATTAAATATAATTGCCAGATGCTTGAAATATTTCCAAATTTATGATGTTTCAATTAAATCCAATCCAGAAATTAAAATGCTCTATAGTCAAACTTCAAATAGAAAATTTAAGCTCATTTGACTATAAGATTTAGAAAATTTTTAAATTTTTTAAATTTTTTAAATTTTTTATTATTTTATTTATTTTTTAAACAAAATCTACAAAAAATCTAAAAAAAAACTAAACTAAAAAAAATTAATTGAAAACTAAGTTAGACTAAACTAAAACAAATAAAAAAAAGTCGAATTTAAAATCTAATGCTAAATTTACATTATCATTAAAATCTAAAAAATAAAATTTAAAACTAAGAATTAATAAAACAAAAATCAAATCTACAAACTATCACTAAAATCAAATGCTAATTTAAAACCTTTACAAGAACTAACACTAAACGTCAAAAATAAAACTAAAATATCAAATTAAAATATATACATTTAAAACTTAACAAAGTCAAATGTTAATTTTACGCTATCTAACATTATTAAAGTCTAACCCAAAAAAAAAAATGAAAGGAAAACTAAATTAAAGCTTAATGCTATCCGAACAACAAAATCGAATATTTAAAACCTAAAGTTAATGTTAACCAAGTTAAATCAAAATGAATGCATATACATGTTAACTATGCGTTTTAATTTTTGTTCGCTGGTGAGAAGGGGAACGACGGCGGAAGAGGGAGGTCAAACGTGAGGAAGGAATGAAGACGGAGGGCCAGGGTTCGGGTGATGGCAGAGCAAGAGAAATGCAGGTGGCAGGATTGAAGGGCAGAAAGAGAGGTAAAGAACGAGGCTGCGGATTTGTGAAGGCGGCTCGAAATCGAGGGCAAAGGAAAGGCAGAGCGGAGACAAAGGAAGGAGGCTCGGTGGCAAGAGATGGAGAGGCGATTTTTTGGAAGGTAATGCAGGACGGCGTGAAGGTCGAATCTTTGATAGGTAACGCAGTATGGATGGGAGGGATACAATGGCAAGGAAAGAACGCAGGTAGGAACAAAAGAATACGGCTGCAGATTGATGAAAGGCAAAACAGGGGCAGCGGAAAAAAAACCCAATACAGTCAAAACGCCCAGCAACTTAGAATTTCTTTAGTTTAAGCTCAAATTTTTATGCTCCTTTAAATCAAATAATGTCCAGATTTGCCCACAATAGGGATTCTAAGGCCAGATCTGGCCCTTTGGGGGCTGGATCTGGCTCAGATCTTTTAAAAAAAAATTCTCAGTAAACCTGTAACCTGCAAAACCAGTCACATCCCTAAATATATATACACCAAAAATTTATAAACCCTTACAGCTTACAACAAATATACAAATTTACAAACTAATTTACAGATTTGAGGCCCTCATAGCCAGATTTGAACCCTTTTCAGTACAATTTTTAGGAATTTGAAATTTTAAAGAGAGGCACAAGCCTTAAAAGACCCTGTAAAAAAACACAAATTCGTAAGATAGATTCAGGAAATTAGAAACAATGGGCTTTTTCAGATTTATGAATCTGAGAGTCGGTTGGTCCAACTAAAGACTTCCAAGACGCTCAAATCTAAAAAAAAAATTCCCTGCACACTTAGATCTGAACTTTAGATCGATAGAGATTTAAGAAAATAACATGAGATCCTTCAGAAAAAAATCAAAATGTCATTTTATGAACCCAGAAAACTGCACAAGATACCTATATGCAGATTAATCCATGAAGGCCATCAACCATAAAGTGCAAAAACAAGGTAGCAAAGTTTAGAAATGAATCACCACATAGATCTGGAAAAGGAACACCAAAATTTCTAACCCCAAAGTCTTTATGCTTTATTCCTCAAAAGAAATTACAAGAGCTTCCAAGACAAGTGCACAATCCAAAGATCGGATGACTCAAGACTGACAAAGACCTTTTAATTTATAGGACAAATCTCCAATGGCTAGTTCGGTTGATCCATGTCAAAATAATCTCGACCGTCGACAAGATTTGATCATCTTTTAATCTGACCCGTTGAAATTATAAATTTGGGGAAAAAACGAATTTATCATTTTAATTCATTTTAATTAACTCAAAAATGCTATTTTTGAGTTAATTACCCCAAAATTTTGACTTTGACTTAACCACCTGGGCCCAAGGGTCCAAAATTTCTTAAAATTCTCAATTTTCCCTTGGTCTGGGGCCTTTAAAAATTCATTTTTTAAGGACCAACGAATTTTGCCTTTGAAAAATTTAATTCTTTTTTTTTTGTAAATCAGCAGTTATATTAAAAGCACCTAATGTACATAGAATTACAGAGGGTTATGTTGGTAACAGAACAACGGAAAACCGTGTTCCCCAGACATAACACGAGGAACCAACTTAGACAGAATTAACGAAACAAAGCCGAGCCATACAGGGCAAAAAGAGCCACTGATGACAGAAGGCAGCCAACCAGCAGAGACAACGGTTACATGCAAGCGGACCGTGGGCTCGCAGCATTAGCAAAACAAGCTACACAAGGCAGAAAAAGAGGAGCAAGAGCGACCAGGAAGAAAATACGCAAGGCCCTAACCAGAGGGGGTTGAGTGCGCAATGCGAAATTTTTTCCCTTTCTTGTTGACTACTTTGACCCAGCCATCGGGGCCTAGGGAGACGGAGACCACTTGCAGATCACTACGGCTTCCAGGAGGAGCGTCTTTGTCCGAGTCGGAGGAGTTGGACACATGTGGGCATTTCTGAACAACCGAGGAGACGGGGGCCTCTCGGGGATATCGGAGGGAGATGGTTGTTGTTGAGTAGCAAACTCTTCGTCTGAATCACTCCCTTCATCTTCTGAGCTGCTGGAATCAAGGTCCTCTAAGGGGGGCGGGGGGGTGTTCAAAAGGTTTCCAGCTTTTATTTTTTGGTCTGCGTTTGCAATATTTCTGACTGGCTAGAAACTGAGCACATGAGTTTTGAAGATGACCGGTCTGATGACAGTGCCAGCAAAGGAAAGTTGTGTTCTCATAGTCAAGAGGTTGAGGCCAAGAGAAATCCCCAACTTTGAGAATGATTTGGTCCGGAAGTCCTTTGCTGATATCAATTTCGGCACATATTCTGCCGTAGGTGTAGAGACCCTTCAGGCCCCTTGAAGGAGTTGAGGCCAAGAGAAATCCCCAACTTTGAGAATGATTTGGTCCAGAAGTCCTTTGCTGATATCAATTTCGGCACATATTCTGCCGTAGGTGTAGAGACCCTTCAAGCCCTTGAAGGATCTGTGGCAAGGAAACTACCCAGAGTATTACCAATAGCTTCGAAGACCGCACAATGACAAAGGTGAGCAGGCAGATTGGGAAGCCGAACCCAGATCGGGAGTTTGGTTATCACTACCGTGGAGGGATCGAAGTCTAGGAACCAGGGAGTTAGGAAAAGCCCTGCCTTACCCCAGAACCAAGGACCTCCTGTGAGGGCAGTCTGATAATCCTTACTGTCAGCTAGAATGACAATGAAGAATCCCTTGGAGCATAAAATGATCTTGCAGTGTTTGGTCCAAGTGGCGTGAACCCAGCTGTAAAGATCTTCTGACTGCGGCCAGAGACCATTGAATTTGCAGATGAGGGCATTTTCTTCATAGAGTTGGAGCACCCCAGCCAAGTCTGGGTGGGCTATTTCTGCAGAAGGAACTTCCTCCATTTTGTCCACCAAGAAAGGCTTGGGAGCCTCTGGGGCAGGGGCAGGGGCAGAAGGAGAAGAAGTAGGAGCCTTGACAGCCTCCTTGTAGGAAAAGCCCTTGGGCGCAGAAGACTGCCCTGTTGCGCCTCCCCTCAGTCAATATAGTAGAGTCACTGTAGCATTCCTTTCTATATTGTAAAAAGTAAGAGGTAGATTATCAACAAGTTGCTTACCAGCAAAAATGAGTCTAAAACAAGAGGAAGGGATCCTCAGTTTCTGTTCGAGGGCCATAGAGAGGTGCAGCCCCGTAAAAGAGGACTGAACCCATAGGAGCAGGGTTTTGCCCGTTGGAAGAGAGACATGTATTTGAAAGATGTTTGACTGGATTCGTTGAGGATCCAGGTTGTTGTAGTTGCAAGCTGGAGCTATTTCAGAGGAAACGCAGGGCTACAGAACCATTCCCTGACTTGAGCCATAGATGCTTTGCCTACGGATGCAACGGAATGGGGCAGCATCAAGAAGGAACCTGCAAGAAAAGCTGCAGAGGGCGCAAAGTCGGCAGCCAAATGTAGAGGCAGCCTGGTAGCTAAGCCAACCCACCATGCAGCAGAACAACAGCAGAGAGAAAGTATCCCGAGCAGTACCAACCTGCAAAACTCTGTGCATAGCAGTTAAGTTAGCAACCAGGAGGGCCGAGGACTGGGCGGTGCCGTGGGATTCAGACAAACCGCCGAGAAGCCAACTTCGAGTTTCCAAGGAAAGCTCCCGCTGGAACAAAGGAGCCGAGGTATTGATCACAGCAGAATCGAACGAGAACAAAAGAGAAAAGGCGGCGTCAATGGAACTCGCAGCAAAAACCCTAGGAGCCATCGCCGATCCTTCTATCTTTGAAAGATTTAATCCTAACTTAGGACCCTAAATTAATTAAATTTCTGGCTTTTGAATTTTTTAATTAATTGACCTTTAAACTTAATTAATTAACTGAGAAGGGATTTTAATTATTTTTCCAACCCTCTTTAAATAAGATAATACACTTAAACACATGAAGGGGGAATACCCATTCGTATAGACCCTCAAATAAATACCCAATTCTGCGACTCAAAACATGATCTAGTAGACCAAGTAGCTTAAACTACTTTTACAAGGACTCGATAGAAAACACTAGACTCATTTAGCATGCTGATAACAAAATCCACCCTAGCTTTGGGGTGAGGCTGGAGGGAAAAACTCTGCCGATCACTTACGTGAATTAGTGAGACAAAAAACCTCCTAGGATAGAAATCATCAACAACATACTAGGCTTACCTAGGTTGTTACATACATTGATGGTCTTACTTAGATCATTTACATCATAACATGCAAAATGGGTTTACATCATTTATAAAAACTGTCGTCTGTCGATGAAATCTGGATGACGTGAACCTCGAACATGATAAGCCCCATTTGAAAAAAAGGGGGTGTACTGCTATGGGGTCGTTGACAAAGTGTGGTCAACATCTAGCTCTACTTGGGGACACGTTGCTTCATTGAAAGAATGTGAGAATCCAGAATCTGCATCCAAGAAACACACTAGATTACATAAGTAGCGTCCATCTAAATATCATCATATAACATTAAGCTCATGAAAAATAGAAGCTCTTCTTTTATTTATTATTCTACTTAGCATGAAAATTAAATCTACTCTAACTGCAAAATGAAATGTTGAAATAACAAGGTGTAAGGTTAGAGATACAATACAAAGGATGCTCTGTGGCATCAGATGTACTCAATATAGTGCATGCTGAGAATTTTCCTGCTTTCAGGCAAGTCTGCACGCTGCTTTTTAGATGTGCCATGTCCAATCTTGCTAATTGTAGGACTCTGTCTTATCCGAATGTCAAGCTGCTCTCGGCCATCAGACGAATCAAACCGCTTACTTCTTCTTTTCTGCTTTTTTCTCTTCATCTGAGGGGGTTGTGATGTCAGCAATGAGACCACAGTAGATTTCTTGTCCTTATCTTGAAAATGCTTGTATAAAACATCTAATGAGCCTGGAATGTGACCAATCTTATTCTGAATATACTCTGTTAAAAGTGACACATAAGCCTGGTCTTTCTCAACATCCTTTGTAGTCGTAGTTAAATCTTCCTTTATGGGAAAAGTGACCTCCTTGTGATGAGATGGAAATTGCTTCAGCAAACTGGGAGGCCTATGATCCGTTGACAAATCTGACTTGGGTTGAAAATTCTATATGTGTGATCTTTCCATTTTTTCCAACTTATTTTGAATATCAGTCATTTGATTAGAATGCTTAATATTAACAATAGTCATTTCCTTCGCATGACTTTCTTCAATCATCAACAATCTATGTTCCATGTTTTTTGTTGATTCATCATTATCCGCTTTCATGGCCATGAAGATATTTTTCATACAATTCGTCTCTTTCTCATGTTTTGTTTCCATGATTGTCATTTCCTTAATGTGCTTTTCTTCATTGGCAATTATTTGATTGGAGTGATTGAATTCCATGATCGTCATCTTTTCCTCTAAGGCTAACAACTTGTTTTGTATAACATCAATTTCCCTGGTATGATCAGCTGTTAATCTTGCTTGGTTAAGTTCCATATTCTTAATGATTTGAGCCTGGTTGGCCTCCATATTCTTGATTACCTGAGCTTGATTTAGCTGTATATCCTTAACCATCTGAATCAATTCTTTAACAAGATTCTTATCGTTGTCAACACTGGTTTGACAATTTGTTTTTGCTTCACCACTATCATGGATTTGTGCTATCATGGTACAAGTGGATTCATCTTGAGAATTGTCTGGAGATCTCATGCTGATAGTTGAATTCTCTACACGATCAATTTCATTATTTTGCATAATACTAGGAGTACAAGGCGAATCATCTTCCTCTATATATTTTTCTATAAAGGCTTTGATGAAAGTTCTCCAAGAAGTAATATAACCCCCAGGCCAATTATCCAACCCTTTCAGAATATCACCATCTAAGGAAACAACAAAAGAGACATATCTTGATATCTTCTCAATTATATTGCGAATGAAGGCAATATTTATTTATTATACGAGCCATCGTTAAGAGATGATTTCGAGCAGCAGCTGAATTACCACCTGAGAACACAGGCATTTCTCGAATGGCTTCCACTGGCATGTCATAAAAAGGATCATCCATGATGACTTACTTAAATGAAAAAACCAAATAGATGTTAGAGAAAGAGATCCTTGTTCAAGAAAAATCAAGAGATCCACAAGAAGCGAGCTTCTTAATAGAAATCCTCGTTAGAAATGAAAGAATTGGAGTCGCCACTTGAACATGAAGCTAATTCTAAAACAGAAGCATAATCGAGAGTAGCAGATGGATATCAAGGGGGGATTCTTGTCTAGGAGTAAATAGATGAAAAAGTGGAGTTGCCACCCAAACAAGAAGCCAACCGAAATGTCCAGGTGCTAAAGATACGATGATGAAATGATTAGTGATATGACGAAATATAAGATGATGAAAAGATGAAGAGATGAAATGACGCCAGAAAATGTGATCCCTTGCGACAAGCTAATGAATGGCGAAAGAAGATTTGAAGATTATAAAATGTCGTTAAGACCAAGGACAGAAAAACTTTGTCCCCGACAACGGCGCCAAAAAATGTTGTCGCACAAAATGTTTAGGCATCACGACAACGGCTCAGATCGGGGCTATCACCTTTATCCCCAATCTCTCTATCAAAGCTGTCTCCTTGCAAGCTAAGGGAGGTAGACCCTAATAGAAATGATGGACAAGAATTGGTTGCAAATCAACCAATCTAGGAGACACAGCCAAAACACCAAATACTTGATAAGATTAACGAGATTTCCAAGATCAATTATATTAAAACCAGTGCCTTATGGAGTCAAACAAGATCTCGTTATGCAATTAAAAACAAGCAATTGACGATTAACTGTTGCTATGAAAACACGATTGATCACAATGATATTCAGTAAAAAAGCACCACAACCATTCATTAAGATATTTAAGCCCATAACATTAAATCATGAGATGACCATTAAATATAATTGCCAGATGCTTGAAATATTTCCGAATTTATGATGTTTCAATTAAATCCAATCTAGAAATTAAAATGCTCTATAGTCAAACTTCAGATAGAAAATTTAAGCTCATTTGACTATAAGATTTAGAAATTTTTTAAATTTTTAAATTTTTTTTTTATTTTTTATTATTTTATTTATTTTTTAAACAAAATCTACAAAAAATCTAAAAAAACACTAAACTAAAAAAATTTAATTGAAAACTAAGTTAGACTAAACTAAAACAAATAAAAAAAAGTCGAATTTAAAATCTAATGCTAAATTTACGTTATCATTAAAATCTAAAAAATAAAATTTAAAACTAAGAATTAATAAAACAAAAATCAAATCTACAAACTATCACTAAAATCAAATGCTAATTTAAAACCTTTACAAGAACTAACACTAAACGTCAAAACTAAAACTAAAATATCAAATTAAAATATATACATTTAAAACTCAACAAAGTCTAATGTTAATTTTATGCTATCTAACATTATTAAAGTCTAACCCAAAAAAAAATGAAACGAAAACTAAATTAAAGCTTAACGCTATCCGAACAACAAAATCGAATATTTAAAACCTAAAGTTAATGTTAACCAAGTTAAATCAAAATGAATGCATATACATGTTAAGTGTGCATTTTAATTTTTGTTTGCAGGGGAGAAGGGGAACGACGGCGGAAGAGGGAGGTCGAACGTGAGGAAGGAATGAAGACGAAGGGTTAGGGTTCGGGTGATGGCAGAGCAAGAGAAATGCAGGTGGCAGGATTGATAGGCAGAAAGAGAGGTAAAGAATGAGGCTGCGGATTTGTGAAGGCGGCTCGAAATCGAGGGCAAAGGAAAGGCAGAGCGGAGACAAAGGAAGGAGGCTCGGTGGCAAGAGATGGAGAGGCGATTTTTTGGAAGGTAATGCAGGACGGCGTGAAGGTCGAATCTTTGATAGGTAACGCAGTATGGATGGGAGGGATACAATGGCAAGGAAAGAACGCAGGTAGGAACAAAAGAATACGGCTGCAGATTGATGAAAGGCAAAACAGGGGCAGCGGAAAAAAAACCCAATACAGTCAAAACGCCCAGCAACTTAGAATTTCTTTAGTTTAAGCTCAAATTTTTATGCTCCTTTAAATCAAATAATGTCCAGATTTGCCCACAATAGGGATTCTAAGGCCAGATCTGGCCCTTTGGGGGCTGGATCTGGCTCAGATCTTTTAAAAAAAAATTCTCAGTAAACCTGTAACCTGCAAAACCAGTCACATCCCTAAATATATATACACCAAAAATTTATAAACCCTTACAGCTTACAACAAATATACAAATTTACAAACTAATTTACAGATTTGAGGCCCTCATAGCCAGATTTGAACCCTTTTCAGTACAATTTTTAGGAATTTGAAATTTTAAAGAGAGGCACAAGCCTTAAAAGACCCTGTAAAAAAACACAAATTCGTAAGATAGATTCAGGAAATTAGAAACAAAGGGCTTTTTCAGATTTATGAATCTGAGAGTCGGCTGGTCCAACTGAAGACTTCCCCAGACGCTCAAATCTAAAAAAAAAATTCCCTGCACACTTACTTAGATCTGAACTTTAGATTGATAGAGATTTAAGAAAATAACATGAGATCCTTCAGAAAAAAATCAAAATGTCATTTTATGAACCCAGAAAACTGCACAAGATACTTGTATGCAAATTAATCCTGAAGGCCATCAACCATAAAATGCAAAAACAAGGTAGTAGAGTTTAGAAATGAATCAACACATAGATCTGGAAAAGGAAGACCAAAATTTGTAACCCCAAAGTCTTTATGCTTTATTCCTCAAAAGAAATCACAAGAGCTTCCAAGACAAGTGCACAATCCAAAGATCAGATGACTCAAGACTAACAAAGACCTCTTAATTTATAGGACAAATCTCCAACGGCTAGTTCCGTTGATCCATGTCAAAATAATCTCGACTGTCGACAAGATTTGATCATCTTTTAATCTGGACCGTCAAAATTATAAATTTGGGGAAAAAACGAATTTATCATTTAAATTCATTTTAATTAACTATAAATTTGGGGAAAAAACGAATTTATCATTTAAATTCATTTTAATTAACTCAAAAATTTTATTTTTGAGTTAATTACCCCAAAATTTTGACTTTGACTTAACCACCTAAGCCCAAGGGTCCAAAATTTCTTAAAATTCTCAATTTTCCCTTGGCCTCGAGCCTTTAAAAATTCATTTTTTAAGGACCAACGAATTTTACCTTTCAAAGATTTAATCCTAACTAAGGACCCTAAATTAATTAAATTTCTGGCTTTTGATTTTTTTAATTAATTGACCATAAAACTTAATTAATTGACTGAAAGGGGATTTTAATTATTTTTCTAACCCTCTTTACATAAGATAATACACTTATACACATGAAGGGGGAATACCTATTCGTATAGACCCTCAAATAAATACCCAATTCTACGACTCAAAACATGATCTAGTAGACCAAGTAGCTCAAACTAATTTTACAAGGACTCGATAGAAAACACTAGGACTCACTTAGCATGCTGAAAACAAAATCCACCCTAGCTTTGGGGTGAGGCTGGAGGGAAAAACTCTGCCAATCACTTACGTGAATCAGTGAGACAAAAAACCTCCTAGGATAGAAATCATCAACAACATATTAGGCTTACCTAGGTTGTTACATACATTGACGGTCTTACTTAGATCATTTACATCATAACATGCAGAATGGGTTTACATCATTTCTAAAAACTGTCGTCTGCGGATGAAATCTGGATGACGTAAACCTCGAACATGATAAGCCCCATTTGAAAAAATGGGGGTGTACTGCTATGAGGTTGTTGACAAAGTGTGTTCAACAGGTATTAATAAAACAAAGAGAGAATGATGTAGAAAAAGCAAAGATCAAGTCAAATATAATCTTAGTCGTTGATTAGAGATCTAATCTCAGTCGTTGATGTCTCAACGAGAAGACTATAAAGGAAGGCTTGAGGGTCATTTGAAAATACACATTGAGTGAATCAAGTGATCGAATTCTTGTAACGGAGCAGTGCTCAAACAAAGATCAGATCTAAGTGATTCCTACGCAGTCAGGGGCAGAGACAGTTATTGGTCGGAGGATTTTCTCCAGGACAAAGAATACTAAGCAGAGAGGCAGCAGAACCAGCAGAGGAAGCAGCGCAGCCTCCAGAGGGTGTGACGCAACCCCCAGAAGCGGTGATGCAGGCCCACGTAGAGGCAGCACAATGTTTTTGAGAGATAGTCCGAGATTTTCTGGGAGATCAGGATTCTGATCCGAGAGGGCTGGAACTCAACTTTTCGAGGAGCAAATCGATCTGGGAGATGAGGTGACGCAGTCCACAGAGGTCCCCACACAGGCCTACGCAGCTACTGCACAAAGGCAGCACAGAGGGTGTTGAGGTTTCTCCAGTTCAGCTACCGAATTAGCCGGAACTTGCAGTGTGAGGTAAAACTAACCATATTTTTTCTCCCATGATTTTTTTGTAGTGGATAGCCATCAAGGCATCCAACGATTGTATTCAAAAAATGTTGCTTAATAATACAAACTCTCAGATCTACTGCACCGGTTTTCCCGCATTGGGTTTTTTCGAGGACTTAGTCCAAAATAAAGGTGTCCTATGTGTGATTTGTTCTTTGCTCAGTTTTTCCTTATTTCGGAATCATAAAGTATTAAGTGTAGGTTGCTTCAGTAATTTACTGCAATAATTCATGAAGAAATCTAAATTAATTCTGTAATGTAATTTACAAAATAGGAGTAGTAAATTCAGCTGGTTGCAGTAGGATTCCTGAGATTGTTAGATCTAGGAATTTTCACATCCCAGAGGATTGTTGGTTTTCTCATGTCCTCCCTGTTTGAGTACAATGATCATGCACTCTACAGATATTTCATGTCACAGTTGGAGCCAAATGTTACCCACCAAAAGTAGGTGACCCCAATGGAGAATTTTTCTCCTTGACATCTCTTTAGCCGGCAGCCCCAGACAGCCACCAGTGTAGCCGATGTTTTGTGCCATTTGATCTCTTCTCCCTAAATTTGCCATATGTGCCCTCGCCCATCTGTTGAGAGGATATGTTTGAAGGTGGGAAATCCAAACATACAGGTATGTTCTTCATTGTGCAATCGAGTGCTTATGCTTGTTATTCCTTAGGCATATTGGGCACGGATTATTAGGTGACTTCAAAGAAGGAAGGGTTGTGACTGTAGTTTTGTTCTCTCACCTTAAATGGGGGGTTAATCCTCAATCCTATTCCCATGGGATCTCCCCTATTGTCCTATGGCTTCAAGAAGGGCACTACTTGGGAAACCCCAATTTTGGTAGTGCGGTCATGTTTTCCCATTTCACATTTTTCACTCCCCTCCACACATTACAAGCCCTATTTCATCACCTTCTCTCTCTAGGTCCACATAACCATTGGTTCCACAAGGAACTAGTACGCCCCCTCCACTTGTCCACATGTCTGGGTCAGGCCTAGAACTGTTTCCCCGGAGGTTGATGCAGCTAAAAAAACGTTAAAATCATATCATGGCCACAAGCAAGAAACAAAAGAAAAGAATATTATAAAATGAAAAAGATGGTTAGGACATTAAAATAACATGTGAGCAAAATCCAAACATGAACTCTACCCCTTATCATTATAGCCATCACCTTGGTTCTTAGGGCCCCATGAGTGCCCACACTGGTGATTTCTATAGCATCAGAAAGTGTGCAAGTCTCATTTTTGGTAGTTATCCAGAGAACCCAGAAATCGTTTGTGGAAATTCCACTCGAATATGACTTTATTAAAATAATTAATTATTTTAATGCAGACCCTAAGTATAAACTTAGGGAAATTAAATAATTAAAAGGTATTAATAGAGCAGAGTGTGAATCTTCTAGAAGACGAAGATCAAGTCATCTTTTAATCTGAGCCATTGATTAATGATATAATCTTGGTCGTTGATTCATCAGTGAGAAGACTATAAGAAGAGACTTGAGGGCCATTTGGAAATCAAGCCGGGGACACTCTCAGTACCCAAAGGAAATCAATTTTGAAGCAAGAGAATTCGATTTCAGTGGGTGATTTTGTAGAGGCTGGGTTGCAGAAGCAGAAGGAGGAGGGAAGAGTCAGTTATCGGGAAGCAGAAGTCGGAAGGGTCAAGGGAAGGGTGAGTTGATCAGCAGCAAGAGCCCCTCCACGCAGAATCACGCAGTCTAGAGAGGGACTATGCAGAGCATTCACGCTAGATGACGCAGAGGGTGAAGGAGGTCACCCCAAGGGTCAGAAATTCGTCTAGAAGATTTAGAAAATTCAGCTAGGTGGTTGCAAATTTTTCTCTGCTCATCAGATTCCTGTAAATGTACTTTCCATTTCCGAAGATAAATATAAAACCCTCATCTGCTGCACCGGTTTTCCCACATTGGGTTTTTCCAAGGATAATTGTCCAAAAACATTTGTGTTCATGTGGTTATTTTTATTTTGTTACTGGTGTAAATTATCTTTTTGTTCTTATGCTCTTAACAACAGTGAAGATCTACAAATGTGTTTATTTCATAACTTACTGAAGCATCTGCAAATAACTTATCTCATAAGTAGGAGAAATAGACCAAGTATTGCAGAAATATCTTCCTCTTGAAAATTTCACATGGTACAAGAGCAAAGGGCTAAAAAGAGGAAGGGAGGATCTGCCATGGACCAGAGGAACGGTTTACGCAGTCAAAGGGACTCACATAGTCCTCCAGAGCACGCATAAATGCAGAGAGAACACGACATGAAGGTGCTGGCATCCAGACTAGAGAAGGATCTTGCCTGTGTGTCAAGCACAGCTCCTCCAAGTGTTTGGCACATTGATAGTGGAGCATCTACTCATATGACAGGGTTCGAGAATGTTTTTCGAGCTATCAAGAAGAATAGATGAATTTCCAAATAAATATGGGAAATAAGGCAAAATGTACCCCCATCGGGAGAGGTACCATAACATTTCAGACTGAGGATGGCAACAATTTCGAGCCACGAAAGTTTTGCATGTACCAGGGTTGGGGATGAATTTACTCTCGCTGTCTCAACTTTAGAACAAAGGCTATGACATATACTTTATTCAAGATAAGGTGTATGTCAAACACCCTAACTGGAGCAAAAAGGCACAAATCGGAGTAAGGAGTCACAAGCTGTATAAGCTCCAACTTGAATCTCCAGTGGCCCTGATCGGCAATATAGACGACAGAGATCTGAATGAATTATGGCATAGACGGATGAGGCATCTACATCATGGATCCTTGGGGATTCTCAAAAACACTGTCATAGGGGCTCCTGAACTCAACACAAAGAAAGATGAAGTTTGCAGGGGATGCATACTAGGGAAGTACACTAAGGAAACATTTCCTAAAAGCAGCAGCAGAGCCAAAGGTACATTAGAGTTAATAAAGCTTGACATTTCCGGTCCGATGTCCACAACAGCTCTCAATGGGGCAAAATATTTTGCCACCTTCATTGATGATTATTCCAGAAAAACTTGGATCTATTTTCTGAAGACCAAAGATGAAGTCTTTAATCGGTTTAAAGATTTCAAAGCATTGGTGGAGAACTCTACAGAAAAGAAGATCAAGAAGTTGCAGTCAGATAACGGTGGAGAATATATCGATAAAGACTTCACAAATTTCTGTGCACAGGAAGGCATCAAGAGAGAATGGACAGCTCCATACAATCCAGAGCAAAATGGAGTTGTAGAACGGAAGAATTGGACCATAATAGAAGCTGCAAGGGCAATGTTGTACGAATAGGAGATGCCCAAATTCTTATGGGAAGAGCCCTGCAACACAACAATTTATATTCAGAACAGAGTTCCCAATACAACTTTGGGGAAGGTTACTCCCAAGAGTGTGTTCATAAGCAGCAAGCCAGAAGTGAGCCACATCAGGATATTCGGCAGTATACCATACTACCACGTTCCACGTGAAAAATCCTAGATCTGGATTCCTACTGCAACAAATCTGAATTACTTATCCTATTATTTGGTAATTATTTCATTACATTGAAATACTGAATTAATTACTGCAGCAGTCTACACAAATAATACTACGGAATAAATCTAAGTGTTGAAACAATCTAAACAAAACAACCACATTGACATAGTTATTTTTGGACTAAGTCCCCGGAAAAACCCAACTTGGGAAAACCGGTGTAGCAAATCTGAGGGTTTGTATTATTAAGCAGCGGAATCTTGAATACAACTAGGGTGCCAACATCCGGCAAACCCTTTAGAGAAATCTAGACAACAAAAATGACTATGAGATATGCCTCACTCAGCAAGTCTTCAGCTGATCAAAATAGCGTTGATGAAGCCCTCATTGCCTCTGGTGATTACTTATGCTAGATCTGCATAAGCCTACATAGGCAAGCTAGAGGGACTGCATCACCCCTTCCTGTAGCTGATATGGCTGATCTGAAGTTGGATCTTGACCCTCCTGGCTCAGAACCCAAGCCTCTATCTTTCTCCGGACTGACTCCAAGAGACACTGCGATGGCTCTGCGTGATTCTCTGCAGTAACTGCGTCACCCTTGCCAGAAACTGCATTGTCTCTCTCCTGCATTGATGTTGCCTCTATGATTCTTGGCCCTCCTAACCAATCTCTGCTTTTGCCCCTCTCCGGATCTGATCACTGAATCAAATCACTTGGCAAACCCAACCCTAGTGATTTGTTCTTGATCAAAAGCTATGTCTCCTCACACAAATTCGAAAATGCTCAATGGCTCAAGTGTCAAGTGTATTTTCCATAGGCCCCTCACCCTCCTTATAATCTTCCATTGACTCTTCAATGGTCCATATTAAAACATAATCAAGGGCTAAGATTAACTTGGAGGTGATCCATGACTTTATTTAGAAGATTCACACTTGATTTAATTAATAAACTTTAATTAACCAAATTCCCTAAGTTTAGACTTAGGAAAACATTAAAAAATGATTAATTAATTTAATTAAATCATCTCTAAGTGGCATTTTCTAGAACCATTTATGGGTTTTATGGAATACATGTGTCTTAGCCTATATAAAAATTTACAAGGCTAGAGCACATCCGATGCTACCATAAATCAACACTCCCTCTTAGTGAGGAAAGTGCTCTAGCAAAACACTTCAATGTGTTGCTGATCTGACTTCTGGAATATCTCTGCTGTGTTGTTGATGCTACTCACCAACACTGCACAAAAAATGATGCAACTGTACTGACTCTGCATGTTGCTGTCAACTGCCATTGTACTGCAACTCCCTCTAAATTTTGCAACCATGCTGCTGCACTGCGTGAGCACCACTCTGCACTACGCTGCCTCTCTGTGCTCTGTGTTGTTGTTGCTCATCTGCCGCTGTTGCTGCTCATCTCTGCTACTGCTGCACTGTTGTTGCTGTTGCTAATTGCAACAGAAAAACATCCGAAATTGGACAAGTAAATCTGCAACTGAAATATAAGACTGACTGCTGCTAGTTTCTGCACTAGTTCTCTGAAAATACTGCGTTGTTGCTGCTTCTGTACTGCGTGAGCACTGCTCTGCACTGCGCTGCTGCTGCTGTTGCCTCTTCTCTGCGCTGATCAGGCTCTAGTACTGCTAGCCACTACATCATCTCATCTTCTTCTGCGTCCATCCTACTACTGTCTTTAGGTTGTCATAGCTCACATGTGATCCAAGAGTTTCGGAAATACTCAAAGATCCTGCCTCCTTGTAGATTCTGGATCTACAAATCCAAATCAGCCCACTTTTCTCCTTTTGGAATATGAGCTAACATAGCACAATCTTTCTTTGCCTCAATCTTGGCAGCTCCTACATGTGGATCTTCCTTCTCCTCTTTATCATTTTTCTGAAGAGGACATTGTGTGGCATAATGCCCCATTTCTCCACACCGGAAGCACTTGATCTTGGATAGATCTTTCTTCTTCTGCTTCTGTTTCTCTTTTGATGCAAGGGCAGTGTTATATTCTTCCTCCTTCTTGACCTTTGAACTGCTACTGCCATCCTCCAAGTGGATTTTTAGGAGATCTCTCCTCAACTCCTCTTGTTGTAATGCTACCCACATTGCTTCCCATCCTGGAAGCCTTTCTCTGCCCAATATACTTTGGACGAAGACTTGATAATCTTTGGAAACAGACTTCAGCGTGAGCCTTACTAGCTCTGAGTCTTTAGGAGCAGATCCTACTACAGACAGTTGATCTCAGTTCTCCTGAATCCGAGACAAGGAGTTAAAACGCTCTCCCTTCTTCATCCTGATATTTTGCATCTTCTCTTCAAGGTACATCTTCCGCTGCTCGGAAGATCCTTGGTACAACTTTTCTAGCCCTACCCACATTTCTCTAGCAGTGTTTTTGGCTGCTATGTGAGGTACAATGTGCTCCTTCACTCCATATAGGATCTATCTCTTGTCTCTAGCCATATTCTTCTTGAACTGCCTCAAGTGTGTTGCATCAAGAGGTTCTACAACTGCGCTGTCTATGAGGGTTTTCAGATCGTGTTCATCAAGGAGAAATTCTATCCTTGATTTCCAAATAACATAGTTGGAGGCACCCTCCAATCTATCTTGGTCATGCAGTCCGTTGCTGGTCAGCTCCTCAACTGTAGATACCATGCTCAGCTTTGACTTACGCACTCCTTGTGGAGTAAGTCACTTCTTGTGCTGCTACACAGGAAAAAAAACTAAGTTTCTGTGAGTAAGAAACCCTCTGAGATCAAGAAATCCCCAACTGTGTTTTTCAGAATTTTTTGATGTTTATGCACTAGCTCTTACTGCTGTGCAGTAACTACATCCTTCAACTACGCTGATCTGCTACGCTGCCTCTTCTGCAACTAAAAAACTTACCCCTCTGTCAACTCTCTCAAAGGGAGCCTTTTTTGCACTGGAATGCCCTCCTGGCCTGGACAGTGTAATTTTCAGGGAGGGTCTACTGCTGCTTACGCAGATCCCAAACTCTACAATGTTGATCTGTTGGTTCTCTTTGTTTCTCCTGCACTTCAGCTTAAATATGCTCTGATACAATGTGAAAAATCCTAGATCTGGATTCCTACTGCAACAAATCTGAATTACTTCTCCTATTATTTGATAATTATTTCATTACATTGAAATACCTAAGTAATTACTGAAGCAGTCTACACAAATAATACTGCGGAATAAATCTAAGTGCTGAAACAATCTGAACAAAACTCAATGAAAAATAACCACATTGACATAGTTATTTTTAGACTAAGTCCCCAGAAAAACCCAACTTGGGAAAACCGGTGCAGCAGATCTAAGGGTTTGTATTATTAAGCAGCAGAATCTTGAATACAACTAGGGTGCCAACATCCGGCAAACCCTTTAGAGAAATCTAGACAGCAAAAATGACTATGAGATATACCTCACTCAGCAAGTCTCTGGCTGATCAAAACAGCGTTGATGAAGCCCTCACTGCCTCTACGTGATTTCTTACGCTGGATCTACGTAAGCCTGCGTAGGCAAGCTAGAGGGACTGCGTCACCCCTTCCTGTAGTTGATCTGGCTGAACTAAAGCTAGACATTGACCCTCCTGGCTCAGAACCCCAACCTCTATCTTTCTCCGGACTGACTCCAAGAGACATTGCGCTAGCTCTGCGTGATTCTCTGTAGTAACTACGTCACCCTAGCCAGAAACTGCGTTGTCTCTCTCTTGCGTTGACGCTGCCTCTCTCTGAAATGTATTCTTGGCCCTCATGACCAACCTTTGTTTCTGCCCCTCTCCAAATCTGATCACTGAATCAAATCACTTGGCAAACCCAGCCCTAGTGATTTGTTCTTGATCAAAAGCTGTGCCTCCTCACACAAATTTGAAAATGCTCAATGGCTCAAGTGTCAAGTGTATTTTCCATAGGCCCCTCACCCTCCTTCTTATAATCTTCCATTGACTCTTCAACGGTCCAGATGAAAACATAATCAAGGGCTAAGATTAACTTGGAGGCGATCCATGACTTTATCTAGAATATTCACACTTGATTTAATTAATACACTTTAATTAATCAAATTCGCTAAGTTTAGACTTAGGAAAACATTAAAAAATGATTAATTAATTTAATTAAATCATCTCTAAGTGGAATTTTCCATAACCATTTCTGGGTTTTATGGAATACATGTGTCTTAGCCTATATACAAAATTACAAGGCTAGAGCACATCCGATGCTACTATAAATCAACATTCCAGAGGAAAAGAGGAAGAAGCTAGATCAAACTGCAGAAAAGGGTTTTCTGATGGGTTGTAGCGAAAATGCAAAGGCATACAGCATCTATATTTCAGAGAGCTAGAAAGTTGTGGTAAGAAGGGATGTAAAATTCCTGGAGGAGAGAGCCTTCGAGAAATCTTGAGAGATGACCACAGATACGCAGATTGAGGAAGATCCATTGGTACAGCCTCAACGACCTATGGAGGAGAGGTCCAGTGCCTCTCCAAGGCACAATATTTCTGAGGGAAGCTGCTCAGACAAAGAACAGAGGAAGAATAGGTAAGACCGCCCACCATTGATGGGAGGCTGAGCAAAGAACTCCAACAGATTCTTAGGGATGCAGAAGGATTTGTTGGAGCCCCTAGAGAAGGAAAGAGGATAAGGAAACAACCTGACAGATATCAGGCATTGGTAGCTTAGGTTGGAGAGCCCTCCAGCTTTCGAGAGGCAATTCAACATCAGGTGTAGGTGGATGCCATGGTGGAGGAAGATAGCTTCATCATGAAAAATGATGTCTAGGAAGTAGTCCCTAGACCACAGCACAGATCTGTTGTAGGATCCAGATGGATCTACAAGATCAAATATGCTGCAGATGGCAAACATAGAGAAATTCAAGGCAAGATTTGTAGTAAAGGGGTATGCCCAGAAGGAAGGCATTGACTATGAAGAAAATTTTGCTCAAGTAGCACGATACACTTCCATCAAATCCAACATCTCTCTAGCAGTGCAGATGGGATGGGAGATTCACCAGATGGATGTCAAGACTGCACTCTTGAACGGGGTGTACATAGAGCAGCAAGAGGGCTTCGAGACACATGAGTAGAAGACTCATGTTTGCAGACTTATGTAAGCCTTGTATGGCTTAAAAAAAGCCCCCAGGCCATGGTATGGTCGTATTGATGGCTACTTGCAGAAGATGGGGTTCGTCAAGAGTGACGTAAATCCCAATTTATACTACTTGAGAGTAGGAGATGAGCCGCTTATTCTGGTTCTTTATGTGGATGACCTGTTTTTTACTAGGTCATCCAAGCTCATCAAAGACTGCAAGGAGAGCTTGGCAACATAATTCGACATGAAGGGTCTAGGGCAGATGCACTATTTTCTTGGTTTAGAAGTTTGGCAGTAGGAAGGGGAAATCTTCCTAGGACAAGGAAGATACACGACAGAAATTCTGGAGAGATTTCAGATGGAAGACTGTAGACCCAAGGCCACACCAATGATCACTAACTAAAAGAAGATAGACACATCAGAGGATGATGAGGCTGATCCCACTCTGTACAGACAGCTCATCGGATCATTGATGTATCTGGTCAACACGAGACCAGACATTTGTTATGCAATGAATACCCTCAGTAAGTTCATGGTGGAACCAAGGAGGGCTCACTAGGCAGCAGCCAAACATGTTCTCAGATACTTGAGAGGGACATTCGAGTATGGGCTGAAGTACACCAGGGTTAATGAGATCCAGTTGAGTGGGTTCACAGATGCAGACTGGGCTGGAAGCACAGTAGATTGGAAAAGTACTAGCGGGTACTGTTTCAGTCTCAGATCAGGAATGACCTCCTGGGGCAGCAGGAAACAGAAGTTTGTAGCACTGAGCTCAGCGAAGGCAAAGTACATGGCAGCAAGCACAACTTTGTGCGAGGCCATATGGCTCCGCAAATTTCTTTGGAACCTACTCAAGAAGTGGATAGAACCGACCGAGATTATGTGTGATAATCAAAGTTGCATTAAGCTCTCTGAAAATCCTGCGTTTCATGATCAGTTGAAACACATTGAAATTCGGTGTCACTTTATCAGGGACTATGTCCAAAGGGGAGCATTACAGTTGAGATACACTCCTACAAGAGAATAGGTGGCAGACATCCTCACAAAGGCTCTAAGTAAGATCAAGTTCACTTACTTCAGAGAGAAGATGGGGATGGTCGAGAACCCCTTCAACTAGAGGAAAGGGTGGTCTTCAGAAGAAGAGGGAGCTGCAGTGCGGATGCTGCAGTGGCAGGGGAGCAATACAGGAAGCAACAACGCAGAGATGAGGGGCTACAGCCAGGACATCATCAGCGCAACAGATGATGTAGAATCAGAGCAGTACAACGGTATCTTGCTTAGACACTTTCCTCACTAAGAGGGAGTGTTGATTTATATAGCATCAGAAAGTGTCTAAGTCTCATTTTTGGTAGAGAGGCTTAGACATCAATTATCCAGAGAACCCAGAAATCGTTTGTGGAAATTCCACTCGGATATGACTTTATTAAAATAATTAATTATTTTAATGCATACCCTAAGTATAAACTTAGGGAAATTAAATAATTAAAAGGTATTAATAGAGCAGAGTGTGAAACTTCTAGAAGACGAAGACCAAGTCATATTTTAATCTGAGCCATTGATTAATGATATAATCTTGGTCGTTGACTCATCAGCGAGAAGACTATAAGAAGAGACTTGAGGGCCATTTGGAAATAAAGGCGGGGACACTCTCAGTACCTGAAGGAAATCAACTCTGAAGCAAGAGAATTCGATTTCAGTGGGTGAGTTTGTAGAGGCTAGGTTGCAGAAGCAGAAGGAGGAGGGAGGAGTCAGTTATCGAGAAGCAGAAGTTAGGAGGGTGAAGGGAAGGGTGAGTTGATCAGCAGTAAGAGCCCCTCCACGCAGAATCACGCAGTCCAGAGAGGGACTGCGCAGAGCATTCATGCTGGGTGACGCAGAGGGTGAAGGAGGTCACCCCGAGGGTCAAAAATTCATCTGGAAGATCTAGAAAATCCAGCCAGGTGGTTGCAAATTATTCTCTGCTCATCGAACTCCTGTAAATGTACTTTCCATTTCTGAAGATAAATATAAAACCCTCATCTGCTGCACCGGTTTTCCCACATTGGGTTTTTCCGGGGACAATTGTCCAAAAACATTTGTGTTCATGTGGTTATTTCTATTGTGCTACTAGTGTAAATTATCTTTCTATTCTTATGCTCTTAACGATAGTGAAGGTCTGCAAATGTGTTTATTTCAGAAATTACCGAAGCATTTGTAAATAACTTATCTCATAAGTAGGAGAAATAAACCAAGTATTGCAGAAATATTTTCCTCTTGAAAATTTCACACGCACATCATTAAAGAACCCATGCATGTCCCAACCCCTAGTGGATGATGAACTACCCTACCTTAAGGGGGTAATAGTTGTTGCATATCTCTCACAACATGTTCTTATCTCCTGGAGCCCCGAGCAGTAATACAAAGAAAAATCAAGAAAAGGAAAAAGATAAATGAAGAAGAGTGGAAAAACAAAGGCCGAGGTAATACATGGACATCCCTCATCATTACCATCCTTGAACCCATGGCATTTGGATTTAAGACACCTGTGTCCTTATCTGTCTCATCAGTATTCACGTGAACCCTATCAATTGAAGGATGTACCTTGGACCTGTCTTTCCCTTTAGGGGCTAAGAGAACCTAATAGGGTTGTTTATTAGCCGCTCTTACCTAGCGAGGTAACAATATTACAAGCTTAAAGCCCCAAATTTGGAAGGGAAGAGCATTATGAAGTCTTAATGTGCCCTTGATTAAGAAGCTTGGTTCACTTGGATGCACTAATGAATCATTGTACCTGATGGTGAGGAAGCGCACTGGATCTTATATATAATTGGCAAGGTGTCATCATTGGTTGGGCAACTTAAATGGGGCCCAAGCCCACCAGAGGATCATATTAACCCTTCTAAGGGAAGCGCTGAGAGCCATGGGACTCCATGTGTCAGAGCATCATTTCATGCCATTGGAGCTTCAACACCTTTAGCAGTTTGTTCATTGCCCCACATTTTTCGTGAGATGATGCACTTGGACCAGCATGCCCAGACTAGCTTAGCATGATTATGGCAGTTGATCCAAGGCCCAAAGGAGGTTTGTCTCACCTTTGAGACATGGGAAGGCAGGCACTATCATCAGAGCCCTCATTTGGAGTAGTGTAGAAGCTTTTCTTTCACCTGGAGACCCATGAGACCAGTGTTTGTGCCATGTTGACCACTCTGTGTCAAAGACCCTATAGTAGTAAAAACTTTTTTTCACGAAAGGGATTTCATCATGTTCCGATGTTCAGATCATCCAGGATTCATCATTAGTCTTCAGTTTGTTAAAGTTATAAACCCATTCTGCATCTTTATAATGCAAATGATCTTAGGAAGAACACAATGTATGTACCAACCTAGGTAAGTCTATTATTTTAATGACAATTTTCATCCTAGGAGGTTTTTTGTCTCATTGATTCATCTGCGTTTCTAAACAAAATGATTGGCACAGTTTTTCTCTCTAGCCTCACCTCAAAGCTAGGGTGGATTTTGTCGTCAATATCTTAGATGAATCCTAGTTTTTTGTATCAAGTCTGTAAAAGTGATTTGGGAATAATTTCAGCTAGTTTAAATTATTTTATCACAAATCACTTGGTAAACTAGATCATATTTGAGTCCCAAGAATTGGGTAAATAATTGAGGGTCTATAATGAACTGGTGTTCCCCCTTCATGGGTTATAATGTAATTATCTTATGTAAATAATATTTTAGCCACGCTGCTAAAATATTAAAGGGTTGAAAAAAATTATTAATCCCCTCGTGTGTCAATTAATTAAATTTTCTGACAAAATAAATTAAAAATCCTAAGCTAGAATTTTAATTAATTCGAGTCAAAGTTAAGTCTTAGGGAACATAAATTCTCCAAATTAAAAAATTTGTGGGTTTTAGAGAAATTAATTTTTGGAGGTCCCCCACCAATGGAATATTGAAAATTTTATGAAAATTTGGAACTTTGGGCCTTGGTGGTTAAGTCAAAGTCAATTTTTTGAGGAAATTAACTCAAAATAATTAATTTTGAGTTAATTAAAAAGGAATTAAAAGAGAAATTGGAAAATTCCTCAAAAAAAAATATTTCAACGGTGGTGATAAAAAGATAATTAAATCTTTATCAACAGTCGAGATTACTTTGATGGGGATCAAGCGAATTAGTCGTTTGAATAATTATCTATAAATTAGAGGTCATTTGTCACATCAAAGGATCTGATCTTAGAGTCATGTACTTGCTCTTAAAGCTCTCTTGTAATATTTTTTCTGAAATAATAATAATGCAAAGTCTTTGGGGTTTACATTGATAGTGGTGTTCCTCTTCTACATCTTATGGTAACATTGTTTTTAATGTTATGTTGATATTTAATTTAAGTTGTTGGTTAATTGCCTTTGTGGAGTAATCTATTGCACAGGTATCTTGCATAGGTTGTTGGATTTAAAATAGAATTTTAATTTGATAGAGTTAACAGGTATCTCTAATTCTTAAAAAAATTTATTTTTGTTTCATGTCTCCATTAATCTAATAGTTTAATCTGAAGTGGGCACAAATCATTTGGATTTATAAAATTGAGCGTTTGGAAAAGTCCTCGACTGGACCAGCTGACTCCCAAGGCATAAGATCTGAAGAGCCTTCCTGATTTAAATTCCTAGACCTATCTTACAATTTTCCTTTTGCAAGATCTTTGGAGCCAGTACCTCACATTTTAAAATTAAGTGCTCAAATAGATAGATATGGCTAAAAAGAGCTTATATCTACAGGTTTGGGAGCGGCGTTGGACTCATACTACTCAAATTTAATAGATTTGTATTTTAATTGTATGGATCTTAAGCAATTTTGTTTTAAATTTTATTTTTGGGGTTTTTAGCATATTTGTAAATATTCTTTAGATTTATTTTGTAAATAATTTTTACATTTCAAAATTGTAAATATTTATTTGCTTTAAATTTTAATTTTGTAGTTTAAATTTTTTAATTAGATTTAACATTTAATTTTCACTTATAAATTTTTTATCCCACATTCAAAACTTGAAAATAGTTTCTCTAATTTTTGTCTATATATACTAACCTTTCACATTGTATTTTCTATTATGCAAATAATTTGACCAACCCATTGTATTTTTAAATTACTTGTATATATAATTTCTTGGATTATTATTTTATTTTTTGTTTTAAATTTGTGAATCATTTTATTTCTCTAATCATGGTTTTGCAGTTGAGGTTTTTTGGGTTTGAATTTTTTTTTTTTAGGGGTTTTGGGTATTCTTATTTTCATTTTTGCGGGTCAGATCAAGTGGAAAGAGATGAATCAGAGCTAGATCTAGGCCCTTGGGGGTAATATCTAGTCTCCAAATTTTTTGCAGGGCCAACCATTGAAGATTTTGCAACAAATCTGAAGATCTGAAGCAAAAAAAAAAAATATTCAAAACAAGGGTTTCAAGTTTTGGGGTTGCTAAGCCTAGATCTGCTTTCTCCCAACACAATGCTAGCCCTATTGGGCCTAGATTCCCCTTGCTCCATTTCTAATCTGAATATTTAATTTTCTGAAGCTGATCATTGGTGGTTTTTGCAAAAAAATTGGTAAAAAATTGTTTTTCAGGTATTGGAAAAATTTTGGCAACTTGGGCAAGTGATCTTCAAGGCCTAGGACCTAAGGGTTCGATCTCTAAACCCTCTTCTTCCTCACTATTTGCTACAACATTCATATACCTTTCTAAATAGTGGTGAAAAAGACATCTAAGTGCTTTGAAATTAACTGAAAAATTCGCTAAATACATTAATAAGTCACTTATGTTTGATGGGTATCAAAAATTTGGCCTAGATCTACATTTTTGGGTGACTGTTATCTCTGAATAATTCTGTTTCTGAAGTCAGAAATATAACAGAGGCAAAATTTCATGTCGGTTAGCCTAAAATCAGTTCCTAAGTCGTCTAATACATTGAGGAATTAATTTCTTGAGTTGGGCATCGATCATTAATCATATTTCATGTTTTATTTGTTGACTATAATAAGTATATCAGATCTGATATAATTTTGGAAATCACATCATTACAAGCTGAAAAACAATGAAAATTCATGTGGGTGAGTTTGGAAAATTTTCGGTAATTTTTTGGCATAAAGATAGCATTGATAGCTCATTGTTTTCATTGTCATATTGTTGTTGTCATAACATTTGTTTGATGTTGTCCTAAAGTTTTTCTTACTGCTGCCCTGAATATTAATTTCTGAAACTTAGGTGTTGTAACATCATTTTGATTCCCTGTTGTTTTGGTTTCGCTGCCTCTTCTACATGGTCATCCTTCAAGTATTTGGGGCTCCCCATTTTCCAAAAATGTGCCCTCAGCAGACACTGGCTACCTCTGCTGGAAAAATTTAAATCCAAGATCCAATCCTGGGGATACAATTGGCTCAATTTGGTAGGAAAGACAGTGCTCATAAAAGCTGTATTAAACAGTCTTCCTATCTATCAGTTTGCTGTTATGTTGGCTCCAATTGGCATTTTGAGGAATATGGAGAATCACATAAGAAAATTCTTCTGGAAAGGTGGAAAATCGAATGAGAAGAAAATCCCTTTAATTAGCTGGGATAAAATTTCCTTGCCCAGAATGGAAGGCGGCTTGAATTTCAAGAGTATAAGTACACAAAATGTGGCGTTGGGTGCAAAGCTGTTATGGAGGATAATTGCCCCAAATCCGGGATGGGCACAACTAGCGCTGTGGAAAAAATACTTCTGAGGGCAGAGAAAGCGTTGTTTAGACAATCCCATATCAAACTCTGGCTCGATGATCCACAAACTCTGCGCAAAAGCAGCTTCTTTAATTAACCTCCATGCGCACTGGATTCCTGGTAATGGTAAACGCATCAGAATTTGGGAGGATCGTATCATGGACAGCGATCCCCTGGCAGATGATCGATCTCTATTTGTGCTGCGTGATTGGATGACCAGAGCTGGCTATGCAACTCTGTGGGACATTTCTCAATGGGAGGACGGCGTATGGCAGAGTTGGGTAAAGTTTGAGGTGCCACAGAACCTGTCTAATGAGTGCGCAATTTTCTTAGCCCACTTAAAAGGCAAGGCCCCTATAAACAACAGGAAACCAGACACTCGTGGCTAGGGATCGACTCCAGGGCATTATACTGTCTCACAGGGCTACAGGCAGTTGTTATTACACCCTCACGTCCCTCCTGATCTGGAGCCCTGGAAGGGGATATGGTCACAGACTTCCATCCCAAAAATAGACACTTTCTGCTGGCTCCTTTATCATAAGAGAATTTTGACCGATGACAGGCTCCAGAAAAGAGGTTATCTTGGGACTTCTAGATGCTCGCTGTGTGAAGAAATGAAGAAAGTGCCACCCATCTGATGCTGAATTGTAATTTTGCTGCAGAGATATGGCAAGCGCTCTTAGGCCCATGGACTATCGATTTCGCCTTCCCCATTCACATCTCAGACCTGTTCTCAAAATGGATGCTCAAGTATCCTGGAGACACTCCTAAAAACAATCATATCAAGGCTGCCTGGCTCGCTCTCCCTAAAATAATCTGCTGGCAAATATGGCTTGAAAGAAACCAGAGGATTTTCAGAGACAAAAGGAATGATTTCAAGATAGTCTTGGTTAAAATTAAAAGTCAGTTAAAAGATAGCTTGGGAGACCAGCTGGATGGGGCAGATCTAAGTGAGCAAGATTCTGAATGGAGCGTTATCCTCGACCTTCATTTTAGAGACATAGTAAGGCCTCTCACTCCTCTTAAAGACTGGCAAATTCGACTCAATACAACAGAATACTCTGAGTTTTTCACAAAGCAGGCAATAACCGCCCTCTTCTTTGACAGGGCAGCAAAAGGAAACCCAGGAATTTCAAGAGCAGGTGGAGTTGTCAAAAATGCTGAAGGTAGAACTGAGCTCAGATATGCCTGGGGTGTGGGTCACAACACCAGCATTCAAGCCGAAGCGCTGGCTCTTCTCCAAGGTCTCAAGAAACTCAATTTTCTTGGTATCAGAGAAGCAAATGTCTTTGGTGACTCCCAGTCCATAATTAAATCCATTGTGGATAGTTCCTCTCCCTCAGATTTAAGATTATCAAGATTGATGACCAGAATTAGATTACTGTCGAATTCCTTTCAGAGCTTGAATTTCTTCCACGTAAAGAGAGAAAACAACAAAGATGCTGATGCAGAAGCCAACAAAGCTGTCCTCCTCTCCCTCGGAGTCCTCCTAAGAGATAGAGACGAACGCTGGGATCCCATCCCTTAATTTTCTGGTTAATATGTTTTACTGTCTATTATTGAAGCAGTTTGTTTGTATCTATAAATTTGGGAAGACTGCGGAGATCGACCGTATTATTGCTTGTAAAAATCACTGGCTTATAAGTGTAAGGGCCATTTTGTTCCTGGCCAGAGAGAAAATCTGGGCATTGCCCTTGCATATTGTAATTTGAATTGAGGCATTCATGCCAGGAAATCAATACATCATACTAACTGTTTCTGTCCAAAAAAAAACATCATTTTGATTCCTCGGATGCGGGTGTTCGTTAGCACACAAAGGAACCACGGGGCAGCCATGTGGGAAGACACACAGCGACTCCACATGCTCAGTTCTGGGAAGCAGCATCGCGTTAAAGATTGGCGTGAGGGCGCCATTACTTCACCCTCCGCCACCCTCCCTACAACGTACCAGGCTTGCTCTGCATTAATGTCGCCAGCCATGGCCTTTAAGCCTGCCACCCTGGCTCTCTCCTCCTCATTTCGCCCAGCATGTCGGCTCTCTGTGCATCTCTCTGTTTTCGCTCCCCCGCCTCTGGTGCATAGCCTTTGCTCTCCCAAGCTCTATGCTCGTTTTGGCATCATCCCGCCTCTGAAGCTCGCCTCGGCCCCCGTTTGATCAAGCGACTCCCCCCCTGTGGACAATTATGCCTCGTCGACATAGGCAGAGATGTAGAAGATCTGGGAGGCATTGCCAGCCCTCTCGTCCTCCTCGCCCTCCCCTGTCGCTTTCCCATGGCCGCGACCTGAACCTCTCCATCAATTGGAATGAGCTCGATAGCTCCCCCCCTATCAATTTGAATGCCCAGCTTTCCTTGCAAATCCCTACCCCGGGTCCGCTCTCCTCCACCTCCCGCAACAAGAAGCAAGCTCGCAAATCCACCATCTCCCCTGAGCCTACTTTCATCCCCCGCAAGATGAAAGCCCTCCCGGTGCAAAGTGCCTCCAATAGTAGCAATGACTCCAGTGACTCCAATGGCAATAGCGATGGCAACCCAGACTTGAACATGAGGGCAGTTCGAACCAAGATGATGGCGGCTTCTCGAACCACTCTAAGCAGCATGATGTTTCTAGGCTTGACGACACTACGGCGAATTCTGGCCTCCCTGCTCCACCACCTCCTCAACCAGCTGAACACGCGTTGAGCAAAGGGACGGCAGAAGAAGGCTACGTGTGCAGGATCCTGGAAGAGGTTCCAACCTCCAGCAACAAGCATGCAGGTCATCCTTAAGACATGCTTTTCATCTCTCCTTGCCATGTTCATGTTTAGAAATAGTTTTCTATGGAAATCTGAAAACTGCACCTGCTGGTTTCCCATCATGGGCAGCAGTCTCTATTTGGCTTCTAAGGATTGGTTTCCCATCAGGGGCGGTCCAATACTTGGTAGAAAACTCTTGAATCTTCCCTCTGGAATGAACTTGTTCACTCCTCAGGATGCGACCTGTAACTTCTTGTTTTATATGATATAATAGAAGTAGCATAACTTAGAAAAAAAAAACATCATTTTGATTGTGATAGTCATAATAATTTAGAGGGCTAATTTATTTGTTGTCATAAGTTTTTTGCTGCCTTTATTATCTCCGAAAATTCAATTGTTGTCATAAACATAATAACTGAAATTTAAGTGCTTTAGCTTCATAGTTAAGGTGACCATTTGCATACTTCAACAATTTTTTTTGATCATTGACATTTGGTTTTAAATTCTAATGCTTGATATCTATTGAGATCACTCACATAAATTCACTGTCTAAAGAAGTTGCTCTAGGTTGCATTAAATTTGAATCTATACTTGAGTTATTTGGATATCTCTTAATTAGTTTTGTGAAGCCTTTTTCAAGTAATTGTGATCAACATTTTACATTGAGTACTCTATTGTGGACTTGTGGTAAATTGTATATCTTTCGGTTCTTGAAATTGAGTATTTTGAGTATCTTCATAGTTGGGATTTTTTCATTTGAATCTTCGCTTAAGTACTTAGCATATAACTCAAAATAAAATCATAATCTAAGTGCTTTGAATCTTTAACTTTTCGTTTCATCTTCTAATATTTCCTTGCATTTCATTTTAAGCTTAGACGTGCATATTAAAAATTCACCTCCAAGCATAAGCTTGGTTGATAGATATTTAGGACAAACTTTCTCATTTAGCTTGAGGGGCCATGGCAACTCTTTGGTAGTTAACACAGTGACCTTGCAATAGTCAAAGTCAGTCCCTGCAGCGCCGAAGGCACGTGGTGATAGGAGCACAACAAGAGATTGTTAATCAGGTCCTAGCCTGCTTCCTGTTGGCCTCCTTCCCACAACTTACCCTGGAGCCCAGCTTCAAAACAGTTAAGGGAACGTCAAATTTAGAATAGGCATTTTAATAAAATTAACCAAGATTTTTGCATTTCACCTACTTGTAAGAATTGCATTTCATATAGGCTAGTTAATCATTCATTAAAGCAACATTTGTCATCTTGTGAGTTGGTAAACCATTTATCTTGCAAGTTCATTTCTTCTGAGCATTGTAATTGAAAGCACTAGTCTCATAGTTTTAAATCTGATTTATCTAATCTAATCGAATATCCTATAACATTGCTCAATTAATCTCACTTGCATTTAATTTAAAGTCAAGTTAATAAGATAACTCTCAGAGCATCTCCTAGAATTTGTTGGTTCCCAACAAGTTCCCTTTCATCATCTATCTTTCACCCCTTAGGACTACCCCCCTTATCTTGCTTAAGTGATACCTAGAATGGAGTGGGAAAAGTTTAGAGTGACAACCTTTGTCCTAAGTGTTGTGGCCCTTGGTGTACGCTTTGGGCGACAACATGCCCCAAAACCACTTTGGGCCACCCACTTGTTCAAGATTTATAGAACCCTCTTTCACACCTTGGCACAAATAGGACTCAACATGGCCCTCCAACGGCCCTACATTAGCAATGACGTCACCATTTTGGCCAGCTCTTGGATGGCAAATTCACAACCTATCATAGCTACTTGGTCAGCTTGTGACCCAGACCTTTATTTTGCACATTTTTATAACATTAGGGGATTTAGAACAGAAATTCAACCTCTAAGGTCTCATATAAATAAAACTCTCTCATTTCTGAGAGAGCATCATCATCACTTGGGATTTTCGGCCCTCTTAGGCAATTTCGCACTTTTTCTCTTGGATCTTTTGGAGGATCTTGGATGCACTATGATATTTGGAGCTGAATTTTGATCTTGTCTTGGAGCTACTTCTTGGATATGGATGGATATATAGCATGATTATCTTGTAAGTTATTTTGTGGATGAAATCTTTCTCTTGAAAATGTTTAATGTATGTAATTGTTGAAACTAATGTAAATGCTATCGTGTCCTAATTTTGTTGAAGAAATTTTTGAAAGCTATTTGGTTGGCTCTTGCATATGTTACACCATGATATAACATGCAATGAATGTTCCTAGTGATGAAATGTCAATTTTCTTCATGAAACTCCATATTCTAATGGTAAGTAATTGTTGAAGGTTGGTAGCTAGGGCACCAACTTTTGACCTCCTTGAAGACAAATTTGGCTAACAGAACGCATTTAGGACTCCATAAACCCAAGGGAGAAGCACTGGCCGAAGTCATTTGATGATCAACCCTTCTCTTCTCCATCTTTTCTCCTCAAATTTTTGGCCCCTTTTCCTAGGACGGCTAGTTAGGGCATCAAGAAAAATCTATTAGAGAGTGAATTTTCGAATTATGTTTGGAAAAGACTCTTCCTTGAGGTCTTGCCTTGAGGATATCCAATTTTGGTGGATTTCTCACAGTTATCCATCCATAAATTCTTGTGCCCTAGGTGTGCCCTAGAAGGGAAACCTAGCTTGTATTTCCTTGGATAGGTGGCTTTCTTTAGGGTTGTATGAGCATTATATTCAGTGGAATAAATCATAATAAACCCTTTCTCCTCCCTTGCCTTGACCTAGGTAGTACCTTGGAAGCATTTCTTCCCACGATCATTCATAAAACCCTAGGTCTAGCGCAAGTCCTTCTTATGTATTTCAAAGGGAGCGAAGAGCTTTTGGGAAGTGTTAAATCATAACATAGAGCTTCTTTAAGAGGTCCTAGCTGATCTCCTTAAGTCTTGACCTTAGGAACACCTATTATCATCATCATATCTAAAACCCTAATTCTTGATCTCTTCATCATAATTCTTTTCTTGGAGAGTGTGTTAGCTTCCTTGAAGCATTGAACCATTGTTGTGTCTCTCCATGAATGGGCTTGGTGATATCACTTCATATCTAAATCACTGATCTGTCCATTCTAGGTGATTATCTTCCCATCGGGACTCCTCCCATTAGTGAATGTACATTAAGAGCAGGGGACCTTGACTAAAGTGACAGTGGGTCATTGTCCCACTGTTGTCACTTATTCTAGTAGTTGTCCCTTAGGTTCTCCCTTTCTTAGAGCCCTGCTATATTGTGTGGTAACAGGCTACTACCCAATCGTTGCTTCTTGGTCTAGTTTACACCATGTAGTGTTTCCATTTCCAAGGCCTGCTAGGTTTCACGACAACAGATCCAATTTGAAGACCTCGCGTAAAGGGATTAACTCTTCCTTTGTACCCAACAGAACCCTTGGTGCTTAACCCACCCTTGATGCTAAATGGAAGAAAACACAAAAAGAGGCTACTTGGGAATGCATTGCTAGATGGTAGTATGACGTAGACATACCTTTCAATGCCACTATTTTTGCATATTATCAATCTATGATTGATACTATAGCTTCATGTGGCATGGGCCTCAAAGGCCCTACTTTTCAAGATATCAGGGGGGCACTTTTATAAAATGAGATCCAAAGAATATATGAATACCTCATAGATTTCAAGAAACCATGGACTAAAAGAGGATGCACAATCATGTCCAATTGATGGACTGATTGAAGATCTCGCGCCATTATGAAGTTCCTGATTGCTTTCCCAAAAGGAACCATGTTTCTCCAATCTGTGGTTGCATATGCTCAGGTGAAGGATACAAAAATATTATTTCACATTTGGACAAAGTGTTTAAATGGTGATAGAGAATGTTGTACAAGCCATCACAAACAATTCCCCCACCCATGTTCTAGCTCGAAGGATGTTGAAGGAAAAACACCCCACCATATGGTGGACTCCATGTGCAACCCATTGTTTGGACCTCATGCTTAAGGATATTGGAAAAGTTGAGAGGGTGAAGAAGTGTGTGGAAGAATAAAAATCTATAATCAGGTACATCTACAACCACTAATGAGTTTTGAACCTTCTGAGGAAAAACAATGGGGTTAAAGAGCTTGCTCAACCAACCATTACATGATTTACAACAAATTTTCTTTTGTTGCAAGCCCTTGTTCAACAAGAAGGCAACTTGTAGAAGATGTTTTCTTGTGATGAATGAAAAGCATCTCAATGGAGCAAAAAGGCTAAAGGAAAACAAGTGGTTGACAAAGTCTTTGAAAAAAAAATTGGAGAAAGGAAAAAGAGCGTTTTTTAGTTAGCCTCTTGTGAGAGTCTTGTGGATGGTGGATGGTGATAAACCTGGCATAGGTTTTGTTCATGAGGCCATGGATCACACCAAAGAGGCAATAAAGTCAACATACATGGATAAAAGACAAAAGTATCTTCCTTTATAGAGAATCAATGATGAAAGATGGAACAAAAAACTCCATAGACCTTGACATGCAATTGGCTAATACTTAAACGCAAGATATGTCATGTCAAAGTTTCTAAGTTATGTTATTCATTACAAAAGCTTAGCCAAACATTAAAAATATATCGATGAATATTGTCTTTTGAACCTTGAAGGTACCATTACACAAACTATTTTGAAGCAGATGGGGAGGTAAAATAGGGATCATACAGTTGATGTTTGTATCTATGGCAGGTACTTCTACACAAGCCTAAGTATCTAGGCGTGCAAAAGTCACCAACGGATTTCCATAGGATATTTACTCAAGTGTGAGCAAGTTGCTAATGTAACTTAGCCTAAGTTCAAACTTAGGAAAAAGACATAAATATTATGTTGGCTAATTGAACTAAAAAAACTTAGGAAAAGTAAAATAAATTACTTTAGTGATTAAGTTTTAATCTCGACCACTGATCTCAAGTGAAGCAAGATCTAATCTCGGCCATCAATCATTTTGGAGATTAAGGTTAGGGATTTAGCTCAATGTAAAGTTATAAAAGCAAGGCTAAAGAGAGGAGGAAGACAAACCATATAGTGGAACTAGCCTTTGAGAGAGATTTACTCAAGTGAGAAGTGTGATACTCTATTGTCTCAGATCCAAGGAAGTCCAGAAGGGAAACATTGGAGATCTAGACCAACCAAGGAGATGGAGGACCAATCTAGGGCTTGATCTATTGTATCTGTAATTTTCTCAGTTGGACTATTATCCTAGGACAGGAGCCCAAGTTCATAATTTTAATGAGGAATTGTTGATCGAGAAAAATGTGTTTGTGTCATTGTGATTGAGATTAGTTAGATGAAATTTTGTTTCCACTAATTGAGTTAAGAACTTAGTTATACTTTCATTCAGTAGATCTATAATCTGCTAGACTAATGAATTGTTGGGTGTTAGGTTCAAGGAAAATTTAGCATGGTATTAGAGAGAGAAACTTCAAAAACCAATCTATGAATCACATAGGAAGCCCAGTTCGTGCAAGTATCACCGAAGTCAGGTTCAACCGTAATCATACAAGGCACAATTTTATTTTTACAGGGCGAAGGAAGTTGATCGTACAATGGCCAAGAATCCATACCGTGATCAAGAATCTATGCCACAACTGAGTGAAAAGGAAAACGTTTCCTGTGTTAAATTATTAACAAAGAGAAAGAAACTAGGCTACAGTACCCACAGTGGGGTACCAACCGATAGCCCACTATAAAGAAGTCGAGACATTAGAACCACATAGCTACCAAGGCCGACAACCCACCAAATCGTAGGAACTTGGGGTGGCGATGAAAGTTCGGCCACGCAGTGCGATGAAAAAGGAGACGTCTGAGGAACCATCCATCTAGGCATGCATGTGCAAGCTATCAACAACGTAAAAGGAATCGCAAAGGTTGCCCACAAAAGTGTGTCAACTGCAAAATCAGCCAATAGCAGAGGTCCTCAAGGGTCAAGTAATGAAGTGCAAGTTGTTGGATACCTGAGAATCGCAGCAATGTAGGTAGACATGTTGGGGGGTGGCAGAGTAGGCAAAAGGTGTGGACATGACTGAGAGAAGGCTATGAGGACAAACTAGACAGGTTGCATGAAACTATAACATGTCAAGACATGGAACCAACAAGAACGCCAGCCACGGGACAGGACTGCAAGGCAACACCACCCAACCAACATAACTCCATAAACAAGTAGGATGTTGAACAACCCATGCGTAGGAAGACCAAGGGTGCATAGGATATGGAAGGTCGATAGATCACGATCAACAACGTCAGGAGAGTCATTGCACAAATTGGGTCAAGAGGCGTGAAGCAACCATCACGAAAAGCAACTAGAAGTAGGTGCATAATCCATAGTGTAGATCTGCATCAACCCGTAGGCCAAGCACAGAGAGATCACAAGAGATGCGCACCAGGAACCCATCCAAAATAGCAACTAGGCAGTTGAGCAACAAATATGACCAATAGGCCAGAGGTGTGGTTGAGCCCAAGAAAGTTTGGCAAAAAGATAACAATACTAGCGTGATCAATGGAGGTCATCCCGCAGAAGGAGAGAGGGAGACCGTATCAATTAGGGTATGATAGCATAACCTTTAATTTTCTGATCTAGAAATGGTAGTGACTAGTCTGAGGTTTGAGGACAGGTTAGAGGGCGCCTATAATTTCATTCCATGGAAGGAGGGAATAATGTTGGTTCTCATGGAGAACAACCTATGGAAGTTTGCGAAAACCCAGGTTACACCACCTACAAATGCTACTACTCTAGCCACCCATAATTTGAAAGATGATAAAGCCAGATATATCATCATGGATGCGATGAAGGATCATGTGATCCCTCATATATCAAAAAAGAAGAGTTCCCATGGGATGTGGACTACTCTGATGAGTCCATATCAACATGATAACCAAAACCGAAGAATGGTGTTGAGGGAAAACCTAAGGAACACCAAGATCACTAAATTGGATAGAGTGGCATCATATCTCACTAGGATTCAACAAGTTTGAGATGACATTCAAGGTTGTTGGGGCGCCAATGTTAGATGAGGAGCTTGAAAGGATAGCCTTGAGCGAGTTCACAAAACCATGGGACACCTTTGTGACAAGTGTCTTAGCATGAGAGAAACTACCTAATTGGAGCAGACTATGGAATGACTTCACTTAGAAGGAAATCTAAGAGAAATCATTGTCTAGTGGATAGCATACGAGTGGGAATGATGAGAATTTTGTTCTTGGCAATTGGACAATGAGAAGTAAAGGTTCGAGTAACAAGAGTGAGGATTCAACCTCACAACCAAAGAAGTAGAAGTACGCAACTGAGGTCAAGCTTTTTTCCTCTCATATTACAAGACACTATGCTTCATAGTATCCAAAGAGGAAGAAGAGTGGAAAAGGTACATAGTCAAATGTACTTGCATCAGCCAAAACTCATTGAGAGCTTGCCATGAAGTTTGAAACCGAGTTGACACTTGTTTCCTACCTTTCCTCAAGAACCTTACCAATTGGTGCATGGCTACTAAACAATCCACACAACATATGACAGGGGCACGTGAGTTGTTTGATAGCCTCAGCAAGTGGGACTGAAAATTGCATGTATTGTTTTGCATTGATTCCAAACATGCAATGGAAGGGGTTAGGGTATTCCAACTTGACTCAGGAGGCAGGTTGGAGGTGAAGGACCTGTTATGTGTGCCATAACTCAAGAGGACTTTGCTCTCAATATCTAATATAGGGAAAAGGAGGTTCTGTGTAGCGCTCTAGGATGAACAAGAACTGATCAAACCCATGGAATCTAGCTCTGACAAGGGCCACGTCATTGGAGTTAGAGAGAGAAACCTATATAGTCTAAAGGGCCAACCTATTTGAGCAATGGCAAGAGGCAGAGCAGTGATAGAGAACAAGGAGTAGGTAGTTCCGAAGATTGAGCAACTCAGAGGCAGTTATCCATCAAATTAAAGTGGGGAGGAGCGGTCAATATATTTCTCCAAGTCTGCAAAAAAGGTCTCTTGGTATGAGATGACCATGCATGATATTTAGGAGGAGGAGACTTCTAGGAACCAATCCAAGGGGAGTAGGATTTTGAGGATGTTTGCAAATCAAAGGAATTCGAGGATGTTTCCAGATCAAGTAGCTGGGAAGGATTCTAGTTCAAAAAGAGTAGCAGATGCAATTCCAGGATTGAAGCTAACTCCATTGGGTAGGATAGGTACTTATGCACAAACCTAAGTGTCTAGGCATGCAAAAGTCATCCATAGTTCTCCTTAGGACATTTGCTCAAGTGTGAGCAAGTTTCTACTGTAACTTATGTGAAAAATCCTTGAAATTGTAACAACTAGAAATGTATTCTTCTAACTGATTAATTATGAAGTTTATTTGCTACAACAAACAACGAATAAATCACACTACAATTATTCACAAATAAAACGTTGTGGAAAAGTAAAATACTAGAACTAAGAAATAGAGCACACACAAAAATTTGACAGTTATTTTTGGACAAATGTCCCCAGAAAAACCCAATGTGGGAAAACCAGTGCAGTAGATGAAGGTTTCATTATTATTATGCAGCAGCGAAAATCTGAGTACAATTTGGATGCCCAAAACTAGCAATCCTCGGCAAGATAATCTAACAAAAAATTATTGAGGGAATTTTTCCCTTCTCCATGAGCAATCATGGCATAACTTGCCTCAGAAAAACGGGTCATCCAAACCCTTGTGCAGTCCCTTTGTGCAATGCTACCTCTGATCAAGTTGTCCTACCTACTCTTGCTACTTGAAGTGACTCTCTGAACCTCTAGAAAACTATCCTGACCTTTGTAACTTGAATCTACCTCCTCTTTAGCTAAATTGAACTTCTCACTAAAGTTTCCTGCGCAGTCCTTATGCATCCTCTTTGTGGAATAAATCTACCTCTTGTTGTTGCCTCTCCAAAACTGGAAACTTCCTCCGGAATCACTTCAGCTGCTACCTCTCACCTCTGCTTCCTTCTAGATCAAACTTTTCTCCCTGCTCGACTTCTGCAACTGGGTAGCTCGATCTAAATAGGAAACTCACTACCCTAGTGTGTCTATCTCCAACCCCATCAGCCTCCTTTTATAATCTCTCGTTGGCTCACCATTGGCCATGATTAGATTCCCATCAACAGCTAAGATCATCTCTAAGTCGATCCATGTGAGTTTCTAGAGAAATATCACCTTTCCCAATTAATTATTGCTAATTGATCACTTTTCCTAATTTAGACTTAGGGAATATTTAATTATTGATCAATTAATTTAATTGAACCATCTCTAAGTGTTTTCTCTTGAAACAAAAACTAACACTCCCTCTTAGTGAGGAAGATGTTCTCTTACTCTATCTTCATAACATCCTCCATGCACACAGTTGAAATGTGACAACTATGACAATTTGTCACTACCCACCAAGCCATTGTGCAACTTTGATTGATCTGCCACTTTGAGTTGAACCACCGCTACATCTGTGTTGGCTACTGACACTGCACTATATGCTTGTACTGCTGCCAACTTTGCTCTACACTGCAACTGATCTCATGTTGTTGCTGCGGCAACTATTACAACCGAGAACCAATCTCCGGATCAACTGTGTCTTTGGTCTGGCTCTGCATCTGTCTCTTGAGTCTTTGTCTGCTACTAGCCTCTACATTGTTTACTGAGTAATTGCCTACCCTTCAACTGCTTTGCGCCCCTTAGCATCTGACTACAATTAGTACTACAATTGTCACTCAAGATCTCACTGTGCCATCCTGAACATTAATCCATCTGCTACTGAATATGGTGGGCCCTTGTAGCAAGGGTAATGATCTAAGAAGAAACACCTCTCTGATGCAGTCTTCATTGGACCCTGCCCAAATCTCTGCAAACTCTAGGAACTAAAGCTCAATGTCTCCCCGCCTCTCTCCTGGAGGTGTAGCTACATACAATGAGAATTCATCCTCCAACCTAGAAAACAAATTGTCCATCTCTGTTGAAGCTGTTGCCTGCTCCTACTTCTCCTTCTTGTCCTTCTTCCTCTTCGGACATTGGGCACTGTAGTGACCAAATTCACCACACTTGAAGCACTTATCTTCGACAGATCCTTCTTCTTCTTTTATCCTCCCTGTGAGCCTTGTCCTTGACTGGGACCTTTCTTTGCCTTCCCATTAGATGCAAGGGCTATGTTCTCTTCTTCCTTCACACCCTTCGGTCCTTTAATACTATTGCCACTGATATTGCTCTTAACTAAAGCAAGCCTCATCTCCTCCTACGTAAAATCTGCCCACAATCAACCACAACCTGGTGGGTTGTCTCGTCCAGTGATGCCCTGGATGAAAGTGGCCCACTCCAAGGTGAAAGCATTAAGAGTTGTATGCACCAGCTCACTCTCTTGAGGTGATTCTCCAACTGCAACAAGCTCATCTCGGACATCCTGAATCCTGGTGAGATAAGGAGTGACTCCTCCACCCTTATTCATCCTAGTGAGCCTAAACTTCTCCTTCAAGAACATCTTCTTGTTCTCGAAAGGATTCTAGAAAAGCATAGCAATAGCATCCCACATTTCTTTGGTCGTGTTCTTGGCCACTAAGTGTGAGACAATATGATCCCAAACGCCATCAAGGATCAACTACCTTGCCTTGGCCATCTCATTATTGCAATTCTCTAGGTACAACTACAACTCTCTGCGCACGTCTTCAAACCATGCCCATCTAGCAAAGAATACATAATGGCTTTCCAGATACAATAATTCAAGGCCCCATCTAGCCTATCTTGATCTCGGTCTTGTTGAGGCCATTTTCTACAAAAATCACAACTGAGAAAATAAACAGGAATCTCCTCCCTTTCTTGCTTGGTTGCTCACTCCACTACTCATACTCGCTGAAATGCACAGTTCTGCGAGCTGTTAGTGCCACTTGCAATTGGAAATCACAGATTTCCTCCAAAAAACTGAAACTGGAAACTCTCTGATAAAAATCCCTCTGTGTGCACTATTTCTCTTCCACTCGGCATTGATTCTGCCATTGCAAAACTACTTCCAAAACAACAGCGCTCACATCTACTCAACAGACTGTCTAATCTGCTCACCGGAACTGCTTCCCAGCAATACCACTGCCTGCTAGAACTGCTACTGGGCTATTCAAAATATTTTTCCACCTGCACTAAAAATCGAACTCTTCCCAGCAATGCGCACTGCCTGGTTGGCCCTCTGTGTAGAGCCAGAAATTTTGCTCAGAGACTCCCTCTGGAGCTAAAAAATTTCTCCTTCGCTTCTGAGTTTCTGATCTATCTTCAAAACCGCTCAAATACCATGTGAAAATTCCTTGAAATTGCAGCAACTAGAAATTTATTCTTCTAAATGATTAACTATGTAGTTTATTTGCTATGGAAAACAACGAATAAATCATACTTCAATTCTTCATAAATAAAACGCTGCGGAAAAATAAAATACTGGCAATGAGGAATATAGAGCACACATACAAAAATTTGACACGGTTATTTTTGGACAAATGTCCCCGGAAAAACACAATGTGGGAAAAATGGTGCAGCAAATGAGCGTTTTATTATTATTATGCAGCAATGAAAATTTGAGTACAATCTAGATGCCCAAAATTGGAAATCCTCAACAAGATAATCTGACAAAAATTATTGAGGGAATGTTTCCCTTCTCCATGAGAAATCTCAGCACAACTTGCCTTAGAAAAATTGGTCGTCCAAACCCTTATGCAGGACCTCTATGCAATGCTTGCACAGATCCTCACATATGTGGCCCAAAATTGCCTCTGATCAAGTTGTCCTGCCTACTGTTGCTGCTGGAAGTGACTCTCTGACCCTCTAGAAAATTATCCCGACCTCTGGAACCTTAATCGACCTCCTCTTCAGCTAAATTTAACTGCTCAGTGAAGCTACATACGTAGCCTCTTTGTGGAATAACTTTTCCTCTTGCTACTGCCTCTCCAGAACTAGAAACTTCCTCCATAATCACTTTTGTTGCTTCCTCTCAACTTTGCTTCCTTCTAGCTCAAACCCTTCTCCCTGCTCGACTTCTGCATCTGGGTAGCTCAATCTGCCAAGGAAACTCACTACTCTTGTGTGTCTATCCCCAACCCCATCAACCTCTTATAATCTCTCGTTGGTTCACCAATGGCCATGATTAAATACCCATCAATGGTTAAGATCATCGTTAAGTCGATCCATGTGAGTTTCTAGAGAAATCTCACCTTTCTCAATTAATTATTGTTAATTAATCACTTTTCCTAAGTTAGAGTTAGGAAATATTTAATTATTGATCAATTAACTTAATTGAGCCATCTCTAGGTGTTTTCTCCTTAAACCTTTTCTGGGTTTTAGAGATCTTGTGTTTTTTAGCCTCTCTAACCAAAGTCGAGACTAGAACACTTGTTCGATGCTACAAAAACTAACAAATTAACCTAAGTTTAAACTTAGGAAAAACACATAAATATTATGTTGCCTAATTGAGCTAAAGAAACTTAGGAAAAGAAAAGTAAATTACTTTAGTGATTATGTTTTAATCTCAACTATTATTCTCAAGTGAGGCGAGATCTTATCTCGATCATCAATCACTTTCAAGATTAGGGTTAGGGGTTAAGCTCAATGTAAAGTTATAAAAGCAAGTCTATGGAGAGGAGGAAGACACACCATACAGCAGTACTAGCCTTTGAGAGGGAGATTTTCTCAAGTGAGCAATGTGATACACTAGTGTGTCAAGCCTGAGGAAGTGTAAATCGGTAGCATTGGAGATCTAGATCAGCCAAGGAGATTGAGGACCAATCTAAGTCCTGATCTATTGGATCAAATCCAAAGCATTTTGCATTTGTAATTTTCTCAGTTGGGCCATTATTATAAGACAGGAGCCCAACTAAGATTAGAATTTTAATGAAGAACTGTTGATTGGGCAAATTTTTTTTTTTTTTTTTATTGTGATTGAGATTGGTTATGTGAATTTTTTATTCTACTAATTACGTTAAGAACTTCACTGTGTTTTCATTCAATAGATTTTCAATCTACTAGGTTAATGAGTTTTCAAGTGCTCAGTTCAAGGAAAATTTAACATATACAGATGCCTTGAGCACATGGTCTCTGATCCCAAGACTCGAGATGAGATACATAGCAAGCTTTTGAATTTCAATGAGAGCACTAGTACCTTTGGCATGTCCATGGCTATAATAAACAAAAAAAAAGATTCACTCGATAAGAAATTTCAAAGTTTCAAATTATATTATTCATTGAGGCACAACCAATTGTTGAACAAGACCCCTGAATCAAGCAACATAGTTTTGGATGATTTTGATCCATCATCAAAGTGAGTTGTGGAGAGTTGAGTACCATCATTTGACAAAGAATACCTTTCTTGGATGGACTTGGAATCAATTCCACGGGAAGAGGTATCACTACCTTCAAGCCTATTGATTTTCCACGACCTTAGGTCTAGGTTAGAGTCTTAAAATCATTAACGCTACCAAACCAAGAATCTCAACTAGAACTACTTTGTAGAGTGGAATATAAATAGGAATAAATCACACATGCACAGAATATAGACAACTTTTTAAAATTTTCAACCCAACTTCGTTATATTAATCAAACTAATATAATACAATAGTCTAGGACTCTTGTACCAAGGATAATGGCCTTCATACATCCACTAGTACAAGATACTCTGACCATCTGGCTGTAGCATGCTCTCTCAGCTCCTCTTGGTCGTACCTTGTACCTGCCCGGTTCTTTGGCTCCTGATCTGCAGCTCTTGCCTCTATCAATGCTCCAAGTCCATCTGACCACTGAACCTTGGCTATCTGATCTACTCACTAGTTGATCGCTCATCCACCAACGCATCAACACATCGAGACCCTGTCGAGTTTTTCACAACTCCACTTGTGAACAACTCCCAATCTGCCCACTACTGCTCCTCAGCTACTCAGGGACTTTAGCCCAATATGGTCTTCTTGCGCTGCTCCGATGAAGACCAACATAGGGCACAGAGGGCTGCCACCTATCACTGCAAGATGTCCATCTCCCACAATCAACATGGGCTAGGAGGACTGCCTATCATCTGCTATAGAAAGCCTTCTCCACACACAAGTCTTGGGCTCCACAAAGTACTATTGGTTGATCAAATCCTTGAGCTCATCAACTGCCGCTATAGCAACCACCTTTGTCCACCAAGGTGTTGCACACCAGGCTCCAACTTGGACACTATCACGTTGTCTTCCAGCACACCATAAGTGCCCAATCTATCTCCACACTTGGTCCACTCTAACGTTGCCCTCCAACAGTCCATGAGTGATCAATACTAGCTGTAGCATCTACGTCTGGCTAAGACATCCTCACACCTAGAAAACCCTCCTCTTAGCTGCTAACAAACTGCATCAACTCTATCCACACTAGGACCATCCAACTAGCAACAAATTCAACATAAAATCAACATCACCATACCTCAAATATGTTGCCAAACTACAACCCCTGCCTACAGAAATTTGACCTATACCAACCTGCGGAAACGCACTTCCTACGGAAACCCAGTCTGCAGAAACGCACTTCCCGCGGAAACCCAGTCTGCGGAAATGCACTGCCTCCAAAAACCCAGTCTGCGGAAACGCACTGCCTGCGAAAACCCAGTCTAGGGAAACACACTGCCTGCAAAAACCCAGTCTGCGGAAACGCATTGCCTGCAAAAACCCAGTCTGAGGAAACGCACTACCTGCGAAAACCCAGTCTGCGGAAACCCATTCTGTGGAAACTCACTTCCTGCAAAAAAATTTAAAGTTGATCTTCTATGTTTGTTGTACATTTGAATGCTAAATGAATGCTCCCTCACCTTGTATTTATACCAAATCCAAGGGCTCCACGAATTTGTTGAAGAGACATGTCTCTTGGACCAAGCCTACATGACTTGACTGTCCATAATTAATTGTCAACTTCAAAAATTCATATCTCAATTCTAGAGCAATGATTTGGGTGATTTTCGAAGCGTTGGAATCGCCACGCCAAGCTCTATCACCTCAAGTTTTCTCATGCTCAAATTCATCATGGTTTTGGCCCAAATCCCAATGGGTGCAAAACCGCATGCTTGGGTTCCAAGCCCACAAGCCTACTTGTGGCGCTTTGCCCTCCAAACCACGAACCCTAGGGCTTGGGGTACCTCCCAAGCTACACAAAAATCAACAAAGACTGGGGGAATCAAGCCAGAATCCAACTATAGAGTGTACTCATTTTGAACCTGAGGATGAGGATTTTGATGATTATGATGATAATCATTAGTAGTACTTTGCTTATTTTTGGACTCTAGAGACCATTTAGAGCCTATCTATTGATTTGGTTCATAGATTTATTGCACTAAGCGTTATTTTGGTTATATGTACTCTTACTTACTATATCATTTTTTTCCAGTTCTGGTCCAATTCACATTTTTGGGGTTGATTGGTTCAGTAACCAGTCCAATTCTGATAACATTAGTGGGGACAAATTTTCGAGTTCGAACTAGCCTTCTAGTACTTGATGAAAAGCCTATTTAGTTACAACTGGAAGCATTACTAGCCAACAAAGAATATCTACTACACCAACACATTGTTCGAGAAGTATTGATATAGTGGAAGGATATGCATCCTGAAGATGCCACTTGAGAACCAATAGGAATTTAACAGCAGTTTGCACCAGTGTTTTGAAAATCGCGATTAAATCGCGATTTTTTCGTTGAAACGATTAAATCGGCGATTTTTTCCCGATTTTTTCAAAAAATCGGTAATCGCTAAAAAATCGCGATTTTTATGAAAAAATCGCGAGTCGTACAGTAAAAATCGTCGGGCCCGAAAACAGCGATTTTAAAGTGCGATTTTGAAGTTTTTTTTTGTCATTTTTACATTGACAGGGTTGCTTGGAGAGCTAAGGGGTGAAGGAGAAGAGCCAAGGAGGGAGATTAATCATCTACAAGCCCAACATTGGACAAAAGTGGAGAATTTCTTGCAAACCAAGCAAATAAAAATTGAATTTGAACCAAGTGACTCCGGCAAAACGTTTTTCCAGGTATGGGCATCAAATTAAACCCATTTTTTTTTGTTTTTTTCTTGTTCTTCCATGGGTTTCTATCACCCATGTATTTTTTATCATTTGTGATTGCATTTGCTTGTGTTTTTTTTTTTTTTTTGTTTTATTGAGAGGAGAGGGTTTATTTTGGTCAAAAATGAAAAAAATTCTTTGTTAAATTTTGTGTTTTATATTTTTTCTTGTGCTCTTAATTTCTTCCCATTATTTTTGCTTGTGTTTCAACATGTATTTTTTCCTATTATTTTTGCATTGAGTTGAGAGTTTTTTTTTGTGAAAAAAATCAAAATATTATATGTAAAATTGTAATTTTTTTATTTTATTTTTTAACTGGCAATTTTTCTTGTGCCCTAGGTTCAAATTTCAACTTTCAAACTTCAAAGTTCAAAGTTTCCAACATGCCAAGGAAATTAGATCCTTTATGGGAATTTGGTGACCCTGATCAGGGGTTTGACCGAGCAAACTTGACTTGCAAATTATGTGGTCAACACATGACAGGGGGCGTATACAGGTTGAAATACCACCTGGCACAAATTCCTGGGCATGAAGTAGGCCCTTGCACAAATACCACTCCAGAAATAATCAAAAGAGCCATGAACTCATTGGAAGGAATTGAAACCACTAAACTCAGCAAGGCAGCCCTGAAGAGTCAAATATCAGGGTTTAGAGCTGACCGTGACAGTGGTAGTGGCGGTTCAGCATCAGCATCTTCTACAGGCAGCCTCGTAGCTGCCTCCTCATTTTTTGCTCCTAGAACCACTCCCGGGGCACAGCCATCTATCTCCTCCCTTATTAAAAAAAAGGAGAAGGAAGAAGTTGATAGATTGTTGGGCAAATTGTTTCTTTGGAGTGATATTCCTTTCACTGTTGCCAGGCACAATCCATTTTATCAGGCTACGATTGATGCTATCGCTGTTGTTGGCCCAGGATACAAAGCCCCCTCATATGATGACTTTAGAGGGCGCATTCTGCAAAATGAGAAAGTTGACTGCACCAAGAGATTAGAGGAGTTAAGGGCATCATGGGAAATCACAGGATGCACTATGATGTCAGATGGTTGGACTGATCAAAGGGGTAGGACCCTTATTAACTTCTTGGTCAGTTGTCCCAAGGGGACAATGTTTATGAAATCTGTTGATGCATCTGCACATGTCAAAGATGCAAGATTATTATGTGATTTATTAGATGTGTTCATTTTGGAGGTTGGGCCCCAAAATGTTGTCCAAATCATAACGGACAACGCTGCAAACTATGTTTCTGCTGGCAAGATGCTTATGGAGAGGTATCCGAGCATATTTGGACACCTTGCGCTGCACATTGTCTTGATTTGATGTTGGAGGACATCGGAAAGATTGATTTTGTCAAAGATATTGTAGAATCATCAAAGAGCATCACAAAATTAATATATAATCATGCATATGTGCTTAGTTTGATGAGGACATTCACCAACAAGAAGGAGTTGGTGCGGCCTGCTATTACACGTTTCGCCACTAGTTTCATATCTCTTCAATCCCTCTTGAATTCTAAGTGGGATTTGAAGAGAATGTTTGTTTCAGATGAGTGGCGTGCTTTGACTATCAACCGCAAATCAGAGGGAGAGGCCATTTGCAGGTTGGTGTCATATCAGGAAAGTTTCTGGGATGGAGTGGAAGAGGTGTGCAGCATTACTGAACCTTTGGTAAAGGTTCTTAGATTGGTGGATGGAGACAAGCCCGCAATGGGCTACCTGTATGAGGCCATGGATAGGGCCAAAGAAGCCGTTCGCAGCTATTATGATGATAAGGGTGATGAGGGGTTTCAAAGACAACTTCTTTTATGGGAAGTGATTGATGATCGATGGAACAACACACTCCATCGTCCCATTCATGCTGCAGGGGTCTTCCTGAACCCCGCATTTTCTTATTCATGTGGCTTCCAATTTGATGCTGAGGTCATGGATGGCTTTTTCACTTGTGTTCAGAAAATGGTGCCAAATCCATCAGAACGTGCAGAGATATCCAAAGAGATGGAGGTATACAGAATGGCAGGTGGCACCTTGAGCTTCGACATGGCTGTCCAGGATAGGACTACTAAAATGCCAGGTAAGATTTTCATTATTTTAAAATTTTTCTTATGTTTGTAACTTTATAAATTTATCTTATTTGTTGTAACTTGTAACTTGTAGATGCATGGTGGAGGAGCTACGGTGGCAGATTACCAAAACTCCAAAAACTTGCCATTAGAATACTCAGCCAAACATGTAGCTCTTCAGGATGCGAGCGCAACCGGAGTGTATTTGAAAAAATACACACCAAAAGGCGCAATAGGTAAAAAACTTAAAATATTCCAACTGATTTTTTGAATTCATTAAATATTTTTTTTTAAATATTTAATTTATTAATTTATGACCCTTGTACAGGTTGGAGGCCCAGCGGCTCAATGACATGGTTTACGTCTACTACAATCTTAGATTGTGGGTGAGACAACTTGAGAAGACACCTGATATGGAGGCCATCTCTTTAGATGCGATTGACACCATTGCTGAATGGAGGGTTGAGGCTGAGAGGCCTGTCATGGAGTCAGCCCCTGATTGGATAGAGCAGGAAGTAGTGGAGGGGGAGGAGGACGAGGAGGAGGAGCAACAGCAGGACGAGGAGGAGGAGCAGGAGGAGGAGGTGACACCACCTACCACTACTACTGGTAGAGGACGTGGTCTGCCTCCTTTAGCTCCTAGTGCTTCAGGTTCCCATTCTGCTGCTACTTCTAGAGCACGACAGAGTCCATTGCCATTCCTGCCAGCTTCTTCATCTAGAGGGAAAGACAAAGCTGTTGTATTTTCTCGCAAGAGGGGCAGAGGAAATCAGTAGTATAGGACCATAGGTTATATGGTGCATTGACATTCCTTTGTATATGACATTATGAATCATGATATGAGATACATTATTATATTTTTTGTTGATATTTTGAGGCTGAGTTGACTCTTGAGACTTAGGACTTAGTATTCAGGACAAGATTCAGTTTTATGTGTGATGTAGCACTAGACATGATATAACACATCTTATATATTAGTTTTTTTTTCATATTTATGTTTCAATGCATTTATTTTATGCTGTAGATGCTTTAGATATTAAAAAAATTGAAAAAAAATCAATATTTTTGTATGTGCCGACACCTTCAGCCTTGAGGACACCACTCTTTTTTTGAAGGGGAGGACATCTTAGGGTCTTACCCTGTCCTCCCTAACTTGGAGTATTTAAGAATTAGTTAATTAATGCATGAGGGTATCTTCTTTGAATAGGCCCCATTGAATAGTTAGTGGGTAGTTCCCTAATGTAAAAGGGTCAGAATTATTTATCAAGGGCCACTAGGTGGTTGGTATTCAATAATGATGGGACCACAACTAGTCGGGGTTTTGCTAGTAAGAAACTATTTATAGAGCCAAAATGCTATGTAATGTTTTGTCTGGGATAATTATATTGTATTGGATCGCTGGTCAAGGGATGTTTCCCTGTCCAAGAGGCCTATCTACATTGCTCTTTGTTTTGGAATTTTCAATACAAGGGTTATATTCTGCAGGTTTAATCTCATTGTCCCTTGTATTTTCTTTTCTGCGATTATATTTTCTGAATAGTGTTCATGTACTGTTATTTCTGCTGGTTTGAGTACATTACATTAGGTATCTATGATATCCTGGGTCAGTAAGATGCAGGCAGCAGTCACATTCAGTTTAGCAAAGACAGAGCATATGGTAGCCGGCTCTACTAGTTGTGAAGCCATATGGCTTCGCAACTAGATAGCAGAGTTCATCAATTAGATGTTGAAGCCCACTATGGTATACTGTAACAATGAGAGTTGTACCAAACTCTCTGAAAATCCAGTATTTCACAATCACAGCAAGCACATAGATATCCAGCACCATTTGCTCAAAGAAAGCTTGTAAGGGAGCAGCGATTCCTGAGTGTGTTCCTACAGATTCACAGGTGGGTGGCAGTTTGACCAAGCCCCTGTCTAAAAGAATATTTGAGATGTTGAGGGAGAGATTTGGTTTGGTGGAAAACACCTTCACTATTGCTCAGTGATTCTTCCAAGGTTTTGGCACAGCAGTAGAGAGTATATCCAGCACAGCACTCAGCATTTCTGATCAGACACAATCCTTGTGGAGAGAAAAGGAGGGTACATTGGTCTAGGTGCATTAATTAGGCAGAAAAGCAACAGTTATGCAGACGGTAGAGGATGCATGCATGCAGCAGCAATAAAGAGTTTCCATTTTTGGCTTTTTCTTTATTTAGAAATCACTTTTCTTATTTTTAGTTAGCATTTTCCGGATTTAGGAAAATGTGCATGAATTAGGGAATTCTCATATTTAGATAGGGTACAGTTTCATAGGAGAGAGAGGTGCTTGCTGTGCACTCTATTCTAGGCTGGTTTCCATGCAGGATGGGTCCACTTCCCTAGATAGGATCAGAATTTAGAATTAGGGTTTGACAGTCAAGCTAGGCACACTATTAGGGTTGTCTTCAGGCATTGTAATCCTGGATCTCTCCTAGTCTATAAAGGATACATAGGGTGGACCATTGGGATGGTTAGACTTTTGGTGAGATACCTGCTATGTAAATTTTCTGCTTGAGTTAATAGACAAACGTGTTGGTTGTTGCAATATTAGCTTGCTGTAATAATTTTCTATTATTGATGTGTCGTAGTTCTAAAATTGTTTCCAGCTATTTTAATAGTTTAATTAATTTTCTATTGCCTACGGCTTATAGGAGTGCAGGCCTGCTTACCATGAAGTGGAAATTTAACATCACATTCCCAGAGTGGATTGACTAGGCATGCACTGCACAGTAATCACCACAAATATTCCCTTTTTTTGGTATTTGTGCTCAAGTGTGGAGAATTAAATGCTAATAATTATGGAGGTAACCGTACACACCCGATAAGGCAGAACCGTTGCATTTCAGTTGAAAACTTCATTTTGAAACTACTGCAAAAATATGGGCAGGAGATGTATCCCATCATGCAAGAAATCAAACTGGGTATCTGCTAGGGATGGAAACCATGGTGCATACCAACCAAAACTCATTGTAGTTTTTGCAAACATGGTCCAAGCTGCAATGCAGTCAACACCTAGAGTGGCTACTTATCTGGTGCAGTTTGATCCGGTAATATCGTAAAAGAAGGGAATGTAGAACAAAGTCATAGATTAGCTTTCAAGACTACCAATGTCTACATTAAGTACTCTGCTTGACATATACATTTTTGGTTTTGGATATTTCAAGCAATTATATGAATCTAACAAAGATTTTGCAATTCTAACTTCTAAATTCTAAGATTATGTAATGAGCATTGGGAAGCTCATAATGAATGTTTGCTGGACGGTTACACAAATTAAAAGTCTTGTGTGTGCCAGAAGGAGGGCGCCAACTAAAAGTTGTGTGTGCCAGAAGGAGGGCGCCAACTAAAAGTCTTGTATGTGCCAGGAGGGCACCAACCTTAACTGATGAGAAGCAAATCAGTTCAAAATAGTTAGGGTCTGGTGGACTAAAGGGACACATGGAGATTTCTTTTTGTGCATAATGATAAAGTCCAAAATAATACTATAGAATGTCTTCCTATTTATTATATTCAGACTGTGAAACTAGATGAAGTTAGCCTTACGTTGTCTGTTTTCAAGTTTCATGTCTGTACAAGGGCTAAGGAAACCTAATTTATCATCGTACTGGAATTGCTATACTCTCAGTTCCCATTAGATATTGGATAACTTGTAACTTGTAAGCATATTAGCTCTCCCAAGAAAGCAGAAATAAATCAAATGGACTGCCTAATAATGGACTAATTCCTATGATACCAGATCCGTGGATCCCTAGATTGGCTTGAGATAAAGTTCTGCCCGGAAACAGATCCCAATTTTGAAAATGTTTAGGATTCACCTGGGAAACAGATCCTGAAGCCTTGAAGCATCCAGCTGACGCAGATCTCAAAAATAAAATTAAAAAAAAATGCTACTGGTGCTTGCTTACTAAAACCCTAACCCTAATCCCCATTCCAGAGGCCATAACAAGAACACACAACCACCCACCCTCCCAAACCAAATTCCAAATCATAAAGATGACATCTACCTGCGATTGCTTGGATAGAAGCTTGAAGCAAGGAATTGAAGTATATCAAGGGTCAATCACTTCTTCGCTGCAACTGCTGTACTGATGTATTCTGTAGATATAAATTTGTTGTTCTGTTGATAAGCTTTTCTATATAGGTTCTGTTGATAAGCTTCATGTGCATACTTCTATTTTGTGCACTGCAACTACATACTAGATAAGCTTCATGTGCTTACTAAGCTTCATAATTATTTTGATGTTCTGTGGATACCATAAAATGTTGTTCCAGGCTGCAACATAGGTTTTCTAAGTTCTTATGTAAGCTCATTTTAGCTCCTCAAGGCTCAAATTCCATTCTTGTTTAGGGACTGCAGAGGATAGCAAGGGATTCTTAATATGAATCTTTGTTAACAATTATATAAAGATATTATACTTTTTTATACCTGCCATTTCCCCACCGTATCCAGATCCTAGCGTTTCAAAATCTGGCAGATCCAGACCCAGGTGACTTAGACTAATTCTCAACAGACTTTGGAAGGGGTGCCCTCAATGGGATGTATATCAGTTCCTCAGGTTCTTGAGATATTTAATATATTTTTTGAATCCATTCTTATCATACAGTTCTTCCCTATTTTAATTTGATTTTACATGGAAATCTGAATGCCTATTATTTTCACTCGTGTATGTGGCTCCACAATCCCATGTAGCATTATCTTATCAAAACAACATGGTTCAAACTAAACTAGTTGCTAGCAAAAGGGCATTCTACTTACCATGATCAATTACACAATATAGTGTACATATCTTAAATATACAGTCACTGAGTTAAGAACTGGTGAAGATGATTGAGGCATCAACGGAAAGAAAAAAAAAAGGAAGCTCAGCGAAAGGTATTAAATCCCGATCATTCTAAAAACTGACTACTAGAATAACGTAGCATTCAAGATACAATAACAGAAAATTCTTTCAACTTAACCAAATTGCTGCAACAAATTTCATTGTATTAAAGAATTATATTTTAACAAGAAAATGATGAGAAATCTCCCAAGCTTGAGTGATCATGTATTGTAATCGTGCAATTGAATTCAATTCGTCGATGAGCTTTGTCTCACAATTCTGAGTTGTGTTGTGTTTGTTTAATTTGCAAAGTGGTTCAACATGCATCAATTGTGATAATCAAAGTGCTATCAAATTAGCACATAATCCAATTTACCATGCTAGAACAAAACACGTTGAGTTGCAATACCACTTTGTACGTGAGAAAATTGAGTCAAATGAAATTGAATTAATATTTTGTAATACCAAGGATAATATGGCTGATATATTTACTAAGCCTCTTGGTAAAATCAAATTTGAAGTTTTTAGAAGTCAATTAGGTATTGTAGAAAATCCATTTCTCCATTAAGGGAGGATGTGAGAATAATCTAGATCATGCAGAAATAGATTTAGTTTAGAGTTGTTGAACGAGAGTGTTTATTTAGAAATTGGTTCCATGTATTTAGGTTTGTTTCCTCTTCTTCATGAAGATTAGGTGAGTGCAATATACTATATAAGTGTGATGTAATCGTGTAGTTGAATTCAATGATTTCAGTGAGCTTTGTCTCACAATTCTGAGTTGTGTTGTGTTTGTTTATTTTAAGTTGATCAAGAGGAAGACACTGATCCATGTCAATTCAAAAGAATTATGGTGCTTATATGAAATTGAAAAGCGATCTATTATTTATAATACAAAGAAAAATCAACTGAAGATTCGTTGATAATAGTAAAGGAACTATCAAAAATTCATCCAAAACAATAAAGAGGACCATTCTATTCATTCATAGTTACCAGATTTTGCCTGCATGATGGAAATCATACACCTTATGAGCAAAATGCCCTTTTTCTCCAGTTAGTTTCCTTCCAATACAAGTACCTTATTTCTCAAGGCCAATTTCCTTTCAAGGGCAGCATTTGTAACAGCTAGATTCAACGGCAGAAATTTGAAGGCATCAGAAGCAAGCTATAAACCAGCATTCCATTTGAACTAAAATCAATCACATCTCTAACCGAGGCTGAAAACAAAAACCATTGAAAATGTGGTAATGAGGATCTGAAAGCTCTGGACAACACAGCATCCAGTGCCAAATTTGGCGTGAGAGATCATATACCAACATATGTGAGCATTTCTTGCTAGTGAAATAGATAAGATTGCCATGGCCAACACAGGCGAAGCGCCTGGACAGAGACTTCAAAAATTCATCACAGAACTCTCTAGGTATTCCACCAATCTTTTCCCACTCTGTGCCTACTTCATTAAGCTCCCACATCCCAATTTCCATTGTTATTTCAGAATCGCCAATTCCTCCAATCATGATCAGCCTGCCCTTATGATCCATGAGTTTCAAGGAAGCTAAGGGTGCAGGCATGGGAGCCCTTATTCTGAACCAAGACAGGCAATGAATGTTAAAGCCTATGATTTTCCATGGAGCTTGCCCTATGACACAATATAAGACCCCATGACTTACTGCTTTCCACGGATGTACAGGTGCCTCTACAAGAAAACTCCTGCTTCTCATCCATGTATGAGTCTTTGAATCATAAACCTCAGCAGTAAGCACAAACTGATCAGTTTCACCAGACACAAGCTCTGATCCTGAGAATACCATCTTGAAGGATCTCGTATTCTTTTCAACCAGTAGACCTGCAACCAGATAGAAAAACTTGAAGAGGCCCGGAGGCCTGGGCAACTCTCTCCATAATTTGGAAATGGGATTACATATATATAATGTATTGTTGTAATTCGCCTTGGGAATCATGCATATAAGACCTTCTGCTGTTGCAACCGCCCTGCTCTCGGTTGGAAGAAAACTGAAGGACAGACTCAACCATTTGTTTTCTAGAGGGTCATAAGCCAATCCAACCTTCTCATTGTTCTTCGGAAAAACAAGGAACCATGGTTCCTGTTTTAGTGAATTACATGCCTCTGAATATAGGTTTGAGAAAATTTTAGAACTTATCAATGAATTCCATGATTTACATACCAATTGGGCTCTCAGAATGCTGGGCACTGGCAACCATGGCAAGATCCTCTCAATCAAATGGTCTGGAAGAAGCCTCCAAACATGTTCATCTATCTCAACCGCTCTTTTCCTGTGTCTCAGCATCATGTCTCCATCATATATCTCATCTTCGTTTTTTCCACAGGATCCAGACCCTGTAATACGAACAGATCGTCAGAAACCTAACTGAAAAATTGGCCACCTTGGTTGCAAGAGAAATTGAAGAGATACCAAATGGAGATTGGTTCTCTCGAATTTAAGTTTGAGAATAATTCGTTAATTGAATATGGGTAAAGAGATAGTATATACCTGACAACGCAACATCTCGCTCCAAATTTACAGTAGAAATGGTATCCATGCCTGTATATTCAATGTATGTAAACAAGTCGATTCAATTCATAGTTGCTTTGGATTTATTCCATCTGTAATTCGGCTAATTTTGCAACGCCAACGGCCAGATGCAGATCTGGCCTGCGGGACACAACGTGGAACGATATCTAGTATGGAAAAAGGTGTGAACGGACATCGGTTCATAAAAGTTCAACCGAAAGAAGACAGCTCAGCCATTGTATTAATTAATTATTATTATTATTTTATAAACATTTGTATTAGTCAGCAGAATTTAGTGTCATATTGGCTAACATGCATGAATTCGAGTGTAAAAGCTGTGGAATTAAGTTTGAAACTATAATTTTCTTTTTATAAACACTTGTATTACTCAGCGGAACTTAGTGTCATATTCGCTAACATTCATGAATTCGAGTGTAAAAGCTATGGAATTAAGTTTGAAATTATAAATTTTAGTTGTTAATCGTTGGAAAAAAATTTTAAAATGTTAAAATTTATTATGGAATTAAGTTTGAAATTATAAATTTTAGTGTTTAATCGTTGGAAAAAAAAATTTAAAATGTTAAAATTTATTATGGAATTAAGTTTGAAATTATAAATTTTAGTTTTTAATAGTTTGAAAAAAAAAAAAAATCAAAAATAGAGTAATTTCCTGGCCTTCCTTGCCAAATTATATTACTAAATTTTAATTAAAACATAAAATATATTAATAAAAATCCAAAAGCAAAATATTTAAATTTCATCATTGTGTTGGTAGATGTTAAACATAAATAAACTTCAACATGTCAGATTTAATATTTAATATTTTTTTAATGTAATGTGCATCTTATTTAAAAATCAATTTAATTATTATTATATATAAATATAATATAAATTTAAAATATAAATAGGTAAATATGGTAAATAAATAGAAATATAAATAAAGGAAAAATATGTTAAATAAATAAAACTTATTTTTATACTTACTCCAGAGGTATGGTAAATAAATAAAACTTATTTTTATATTTATTCTAGAGATATGGTAAATAAATGAAACCTCTTTTTATATTTAGTGCTTAAATTTCTTTATATTTAAAAAACTCTAAAAGGAAGTTTTATTTAGGTGAAGTCTTTGGGCCAAATACCATGGGACAAATTATTATTAATACCATGGGCCAAATACCATATTTATAAAAGAGGTATTGTAAATAAATAAAAATATATCAAATGGTCTTAGAAATTAAGATCTAATTATATAATAAGCCTATAGGCCAAATTCCATGGTAAATAAAAGAGATATGGTAAAAATAAATATAAATATAAATAAACCAAAGGTATGGTAAATAAATAAAACATATTTTTATATTTATTCCATATACCTCATTATATTTATGAACACTCAAAAAAAATGTTTTATTTAGGTGAAGCCTATGGGCCAAATTATTATTAATACAATGCAAAAAAAATTATTATTAACCTTAATATTAATATTAAAACATTAACACCCAGATGTGGGTGCCTTCCAGTGAAAGAAGGGGCCACATGGGTGCCATGTGGAGGGGCAGTTGTCCTCCCCACGCACCCGCACATGGTCACCAGCCCAGAGTTAAATGCTTCAACATGCCTACCTTAATTTCACTCTCTGCCAACTTCATTGAGTCGTCCTCCTGCTGCAGAGCATTAACGGCTCTCAATTCTGCTACCATGGCTATTAAATCTGTTCATCGCGCTCCTCGGGCTTCAATTTGGCTTTCTCTCCAGCTTTCTGAGCTCACCTCTGGTTCTCCCTTCCAGGCCTCAGATCTTGTTCCTGCCCAGACCTGCTGCTGCCATCCCTCGGTGCTTACAGGTGGTGACAGCCCCTATCCTGCTCCGTCGAGAGTCCACGCCCTATCCTGCACCTCTGCTCCCACTACTATCATGCCTAGGCGTCATCACATGCGTTGTCGGAGGGCTGGCAGACGCGACCTCCCCTCTAGGCCCCCTCTGTCGAATGCCATGGGCAGGGAATTAAACCTCTCTGTGGGTTGGGAGGAGCCGAATAGGCTTGACCCAGTCAACCTCTCTGCTCAATTATCCTTTCAGCTCCCTGTCTCCCCGCCTGCTTCCTCTGGCATTCGGCCCAAAAAGCGCCCGCACAATTCCACTCTTCAGTTTGAGCCAGCCTTCATCCCGCGCAAGATGAAAGCTCTGCCTGTGCAGAGCTCCTCTAGTAGTAGCCATTGCACCAGCAACAATTCGGGTTCTAGTGGCGGTCGAAGTTCTAGCAGCGATGCAGGAGGCAAGGATGAGGACACCAGTCAGCTCGCTGCCACCTCCAACCGGCCTGCTGCTCAAGTGTCGCCACAGCTTCAGGCTCCAATCCACGTGCTGAGCAAGGAGGACGATGACTCTTTGTATGTTTGCAGGATCGAGGAGGAAGACCCCAACCCTAGCAAGAAGAATGAAGGTCCACCCTAATTTCAAAAGTTGGGTGCTCTTCTCTCATTTCAGTTTTCTCATAGCGTTCTCTAGCTTGAATATGTTTTGGCATCTTTGCTGTTATGTTTCAGTCTTAATTATACTATTATGTATGTCGGTTTCCCATTCTGGGCAGCGTTTAACTTCTGCTACTAATAGACTGGTTTCCCCATCCGGGGCAGCCCGTTATTTGTTTCCAAACGCTTGATACTTCCCTCCGGAAATGGCTTGCCAAGTCCGGAGAAAGAGATATGTAATCTTTTGCCTTGTATAATATAATAGCAATAGTCTAAATTAGAAAATATATATATATATATATATATATATATATATATATATATATATTAAAAAATTAATATTAATATTAAATCTAATATTCATAATATAATATTATAATATTAATATTAATAAATTTAAAAACTTTGGATTAATACAATATTAAATTTGTTATCTTATAATAATCATGATATATATTAACTCTAGATATATATGGGAGGGAAGAACAAATACATACATTGATAGAGGTGGAGAGATAGGGGAGTGACAAGGGAGAGATGGAGATAAACTGAAGGAGAGGGGAGAGGAGGAATGAAGAGAAAAAGAGGGAGAGGAGTGAGAGAGGTAGAGAAGAGTAATAGAGGGAGAGGGAGACATAAAGATGGATGGGGGAGAGAGAGAAGGGGAGAGGGAGGGAGATATTGAGAGGATTGGAGGGCAAAGAGAGAGAGAGAGAGAGAGAGAGAGAGATGGGGGAAGAGAGAGGGAGGTAGGAGAGAAAGGGAGAGAGAGGATATAGTAACATAGTTAGAGTGAGAGAGAGTGAGAGTGATGGGGGAAGAGAGAGGATTGGAGGGAAAAAAGAAAGAGAGAGAGACAGAGAGAGGATTGGATGGCGAATAGAGAGGGATAGAGAGAGAGAGAGAGAGGTAGGAGAGAAATGGAGAGAGAGGAAGAGAGTGATGGTGGAAGAGAGAGGATTGGAGAGAGAGAGAGAGATGGGGGAAGAGAGAGGGAGGTAGGAGAGAACATGAGAGAGGGGAAGGACGAGAGACAAGACTTGAGAGAGAGGAGGAGAGAGGGAGGGAGACAGAAGGAGAGAGAGAGGGATAGAGAGATGGAGTTGGAGGGGGAGAGGAGGAGGGAAGAAGAAATCAATAGAGGGTGAGAAGTGTAGAGAGAGAGGGAGTGACAAGGGAGACATGGAGAGAGAGAGTGTATGTTTGGGGGTGAGATAAAGAGACAAACAAGGAGAGATGAAGAGAATTGGGGAGTGAAAGAGAGAGGGAGGGATATAGTAACAGAGTTGGAGGGTGGAGAGAGAGAGAGAGAGGGAGAGGTGGGAGAGAAAGGGAGAGAGATGATATGAGAGAGTGCAGAGAGGGAGGGAAAGAGAGATGGAGATTGATGGAGATAAGAATAAAGACATACAGATGGAAAGGTGAAGAGAGAGAGAGAGAGGGAGTGGTAAGGAATATGGAGAGAGAGGGAGAGAGGACAACATGAGGGAAGAGAGATAGAAGTGGGGGAGAGGGATCGAAGGGGTAGAGAGAGAGAGGAGAGGAGGAGGAGGGAGTGATAGATAGATAGATTGGAGAAAGAGAGTGTATGTTTTGGGGGTGATATAGAGAGACAGAGGGAGATGATTTATAATCGTATTTGAATGCTTGCACTAAATGAATTGATTTCAATGTAGATGGTGATTTCTAATCTTATTTGATTGCTTGCACTAGATGCATTAATTTCAATGTATATGTTGATTTCTAACTATATTTGATTGTTTGCACTAGATGCATTAATTTCAATGTAGATGTTGATTTCTAACTATATTTGATTGCTTTCACTAGATGCATTGATTTCAATGTAGATGATTTCTAATCCTATTTGATTGCTTGCACTAAATGTATTGATTTCAGTGTAGATGGTGATTTCTAATCCTATTTGATTGCTTGCAATAAATGCATTGATTTCAGTGTAGATGTTGGTTTCTAATCATATTTGCTTACTTGCACTAGATGCATTTATTTGAGTGTAGATGTTGATTTCTAATCCTATTTGATTACTTGCATTAGGTGCATTGATTTCAGTGTAGATGTTTTCTAATCTTATTTGATTACTTGAATTATATGCATTGATTTTAGTGTAGATTTTGAATTATGTTTTGATGTAATTGGATCTATGATGGAACATTAATTTTAAAGTGATTGGATTAACAATGTGCATTGATTTCAATGTAAGCACAAAAAATTATTGACAATGTACATTGATTTTTGTGTTATAGTAATTCAACCTATTAATATTGGAGAGCAAGAGAAGCAAGGTATAATGTTTACTACTACAACTCGAGCTAAAGATTTAAATGGTTTACGATTTCAATTGTACCTTTCATATAGTCGATATGAAAAGATGACAAAACTAACAAATGTGACTATAAGAATAGTAGAAGAAAATAGTTTGAGATTGATTGCAATCAAGACTATTTGCAATTGACTACATTCTTATTATTCACATTTTATATCATTCAACATTATTACATTGTCACATTGCTTTCAAAAATTTTATTTCATAAATTTTCATCATTAAAGTTATTAACAATATTTATCATCTCAAAATTAACTAAGCAAATTTAAAATTAAAATGACCAGATAAATCTCACATATATTTAGCATATTTAAAATGATTATATTAATATTAGATATATTTACATATTATTGATAAAATTAATCATATGTTTGATAGATTTTCGTTGGCCTCACACAAGAAACCAGCCTAAATCCATCTTAACTCCGGATCTACCAAACACGAGAAACCAACCTAGATCCATCTTAACTTTGGATCTACCAAGCGTCGAGAGTGATCAAATCTCTAGAGGTGCAAACCTTTCCTCAAGTTTTGCATTCAAAAAAGAGCTTTGCACCTCGAGAGATTTGATCCCGATAGATCCAGAGTTAAGATGGATCTAGGTTGGCTAAATAAAATTTATATATGAGATGTGATATGAGGCAAAGTTAAACTTCCAATATTATGTTACATTATATTATTCAAATTCTAATTATACTAGCATAGTCATATAAATTAAATGGCTTGTATATTATGTTACATCAACTTATTCAAATTTTAATTATACTAGCATAGTGATATAAATTAAATGGCTAGTAAACATCTATATGCATTAATCCATGATACATCAAAATAGTCACTTCATAATACATTTCACATTATTAAGCCTAGGGCAACCATATAAATTAAATAGTTGGTAAAGGTTGATTGGTGCAATATGGTAGAGATGCTGTAATATAATGTAATCTCCCGTAAACATTTTTAGTAGGTCAAAATAAAATTAAAATAACCTTATGTTAAACATTTTTACGCCGTTAAAATAAAATAAAATAACCCTACCTTAAAATAAATAAAAAATTAAACTAAAATAATAAGGTAAGTTTTCCTTGGTCATGGTTTTTGAACTCCGGGTTTATGAGAATCCATGGTACTTATCCATGGTATTCATGTGGAATATAATCTATTTAAAGGAGAAAAATAAATAGATCCATCTTAACTCCGATCTACCAAGTACCCAGAGGGATCAAATCTTTTTAGATGCACTCAAAAGAATCATGGATTAAGATGGATCTAGGCTGGCTCACTTGATAATATATCTCACATTGCTAAAAAAAAAAACTAAATTATTATTATTATTATTTATAAAAATAAAATAATATACAAGTTAAACATATATATTAAAAAACATGTAACAAGATTCTTAACCATAGAGATTCAACCCACTTTTTTTTAATAATAATGAGTATTTTTGTATTAGATGAAGATCCAACAAGGAGCCAAAGAAATGGAAGTTACAACTCATATAAGAGTAGTCTCTCTCTTACAAGAGAGATTCAAAATTGAGTCAAAGTCTCTCTCTTACAAGATAGATTCAAAATTGAGTCAAAGTTGCTATAGTGTGTGCTATCTAAAATTTTATGCAATCTCGAAGGGTGAAGATGGCACAAAATTGTCCACCCAAAAAGATTAAAAATAAATACATCATGTAAAAGCTTAGTATATCTTGAAAGTGATTTCCTTATAAATAGACGTAGTTGGATCTCTTCTATGTGGACTTTGCAAATAAAGCCTTAATCATGCCTTTATGTGCATGTTCCTCTCTACCTTCTTCTTTGGAGACCATCTTTTCACTAGATGGAAAATACTGACTTTTGTTGCTAAGTCTTTATGTGCATGTTCCTCTCTACCTTCTTCTTTGGAGACCATCTTTTCACTAGATGGAAAATACTGACTTTTGTTGCCAAGTCATGCACTATTTGACTATGGTGCTTTAAGTTTGCCATTTTGAAGATGAGACTAAAGGTTAAGAATAAGTAGAGATAACAATGCTCACTAGGTTGAGCTAGGAATGCTTTGAAGGGGGTCTAGGAAGATTTTTCGACATAAAAAGTTGGATTCTGGCCATGTGAAAATTTTCATTCTGCAAATTGAATTTGGTAATTGTTTGAGTTGAGGGGAGCAAGATTTGGAGTAGATTGATGGAGATGGATATATATCTCTCAAAGAGCTTTGGAGGAGAGGACGAGAGCCCCTAGTTAATGGGGTCAAACATGGCAACTTCAATGTAAGAGGGAAACATCATATCAGAAACTCGATCCTATTAAGTGTCTGTCCCATTTTTTATGTGTTCTGATGAAGAGGAGTTACTAAGCGAGACTTCACAACAATAGCCTTTTGCCTCTGAGGTAAGAAACCTGGTAATTCCACCAAATAACATACATGCCTCTACAAAATTTACAAACATGTTGCAATCACAATACCTATTGTCATTAATATTTAACATTTTACTCAGATGCTGGTAATTTTCAACCTTTCCATAATAATATTTGAATGCATATTCCATGCTCCTTGTTGGGAGAACAATTGTGCCCTCACAAATCAAGCCTATAATGCTCAAAATTTCACTTTTTCGGTTTGAAATTGAAAGGTATGAGTATGTATAAATATTGTTGCTCGCTAAGATGAACTGTGAATGCTTTAAATAGGATATGAGATGTTTTTGCCACAAAGAAGCTTGGATTTTGGTCATACATAACTTTGCATACTGAGAGTTGAGAGTATTTCTTATTTATACTATACTATGTGCACTTTGGAGAAGCCTTATGGAGATGAATCTGTGTACCAATATGGAGGATGTTCAATATTTATTTGGTCCTTAATTTGAATGGTTCCTTGAATTAACAGAGAACCTCCTTTAGAATTTTTGTTAGTTGTTTGATTTGTGTCCCTTAGGCCATGAAATCCATCTAATATCATAAACAATTTTTTTATAGCCCCTATTCTCTTCCATTTCAAACTAGAATCTTCATCCACAAAGTCATTTTAAAGTGTTGAAATGCCCATTTTGAATGTCCTGTGATAATTTATTCCTTAATTCCATTCTCAAGGATTAATTGCAATCCCTTCCATAGAGCTAAGGCCTTTGCACCATTGTTGGTGTTATGACCTAGACCCTAAGAAAAAGTCACAAAGGTGCTTATAGCATTAGAGGAAATTTCAGCCTAAAAGTGGCTCCTAAGGAAAAATAATAGTTAAAATAATAAAATAAGAGTTATGAATTTTGGACGGAAAACAAAAAAACTATTTTTTTTTAATTGTATTTTCCACTTATATCCTTATTGGTTTACTCAAATTTCAAGTTTAGACACTCATTATATGCAGAATTAAATTCCACACCCAACGAGTACCCATTATGCATACTTTTGAGAGGACCCACATTGATAAAAATTGCAGATACATTAAAAAATGTGTTAAAACACGTTTTTTAATATATCTGCAATTTTTATCAAGGTGGGTATTCTCAAAAGTATGCATAATGGGTACTAATTGGATGTATAATTTAATTATGCATCTAATGAGTGTCTAAACTTGAAATTTGAGTAAACCTATAAGGAGATACGCCAAAAATACAATTACAAACAAATAGTTTTCTTCCTTTCCCTCCAAAATATTTACATGTACCTCTTTTAAAATTTTAAGCATATTAATTGGTTTACATATTATGACATGGAAATTATATGAAAATTTCATGGGCACTTTTAAGCTGAAATCTCCTCTAATGCAAGGTTTTTAATCAGGCCTCCTACTCTGGATGGACCAGAGTTTCCTTTGGAAACCCCATCAAAAGAAAGGATAAAACTTCCCCTGTGTCTTTCCCAATTCTCCAAATCACCTTGACTTAATCTTAGTTATCAGGTATGATGGATCTTTAGTCTATATCTTCTTGTCCTGACATTTCTCCCAGTTTTGAGACCTCATAGCTAGAAGAGCTCCCTTGTGCTAAGGTTATCCTCCCAATTACCAAGTAATCCAACTAAATACAGGGCATTAAACAAGATAGTTTTTTCTCTTGTAGAAGAGATAGGAGATGGAAGCAAACCATTTCTAAAAATGGATGTATTTCTTGCTAACCAAATTATCCAATGTATGTATTTTGGAAGGGCATTGATAACTCTTTTAAGAGTCCTTTTCCTGGTTAGATTTAAATGATAATTTAGATATCATGTCTAGAACATGGAGACCTAATCTTTGGTAATGTCAATGAAGATTTGCAGCTCTTCAAGAGTTGACTCCCAAGTTTTTTTTGTTTAGTTACATTCCATGAATAAATGAGAAATATCCTCTTCTGAATTCTAGCATAATGCACATCTCGAGGGGCCCTTTATATTTTTCTTTCTAATATTTTCAAATGTAAGTATTGTCCCTTGCACCAATAACTAATTTTTATTTTTTTTACGTTGGGTATTCCATTTATGTGCCATGTTGTTTTCTAGATTGTCCTTGCATGAGCGTTTCCATATTTTATCTTTGTTAGCTTTCATAACAACTTTTGACAAAGAAACATTTGTGCTCTTCACACCATCTTCAAACTGCTTGCCTACAAGGGCATGTCCTTTCAACATGCCCAAGAAGGAAGAGTAAGTAGTCTTTAACTCTTTTGTAACAGTGATTACTCCATTTTTTCCATAGATTGTTGCTTTCCACCCACTCAGATATACCCCATAGATGAAAAAAATTGTGTCCTTTCACCCACATTTCCAAATATTTGAAATCCTATTTTGCTTCTAAGAGTATTTGGACATTGTTAATGTCCTCCCATAAGTTAATTTTCTTTCCATTGCCAAGTGTCTATGTTAGATGGTTCATTATTAAGTTTATGTCTTTTTGACATAATCTCCAAGTGCAAGTTCTAGTCTCCTTCAAGTTTAGAAGCTCTGGCCTTTCCAAATTTTCATTTTGCAAGTATTTCCTTCTCAAAGTTGAGCCCACCAGGAGTTGTCTTCTTTTATCAGCATCCACATTAATTTTGCTCCTAATGCATGGTTTAGAAGTATATATGCAATTTCCTGCATTTTACTATCTGGAGTGTTCCGCCCATAGATCTTGATTTAATCAATATTGATTTGTTCTCGTGACGTAAGAGTGAAATCTTGCAAAATTTGTTTGAATCTCCTAGCCACGATTAAAGATGTTCTGCCAAGAAAAAATGTGTCATCTGAAAATTGTGTGTCATTCAAAGTTTGTACTCCTCTAACAATTTGTAGACCTGCCAAATCTCCATTAAGACAAGCAATTTCCAATATTCTACTTAGTGAATCTGCCATTATGATGTAGAGAAGAGGAGACAAGGGAAAACCTTGCCTCAATCCTCTTGAAGCTTGAAAGAACTGAGTGGATATACCATTGACCAGAGGAGTTATCCATGGTGAGCTTATGCAAGTATTTATCCATAGAACAAATAGAGAGTTGAAACCAAATTTTTCCAAGACTCTGAGAAGAAATTCATGACCAATTTTGTCAAAATTTGAAGCCATGCCAAACTTTATTGCCATACCTTTGATATTATATGTGCTATTTGTGTGAATTGCTTCTTGAACTAAGATTATGTTATCTATAATCTGTCTTTTTGCTATCAAACCACTTTGATTCTTTGATATCATTTTATTTATGACTTCTTCTTTTTTTCAATTTGGTGGCTATAAATTTAGAGAGTATTTTATAAGTGGAATTGAATAAGCCTATTGGTCTAAACATTGAAAAGGAGACGTGATTTACATCTTTAGGGATCAAGTCCATAAAGGTAGATTTGGTTCCTCCCCCAACTTTCCATTTCTTTCTTGTCCATTCCAACATTTTACACAAGTCATGTTTTATTAAGATCCAATAGTGAAACCATCTGGCCTATGTGCCTTATTTGCTCCTAGCCTCCATATTGTTTCCGTTACCTCATTTTACTCTATGGGTATGCACAATAATTCATTGTCTTCTTTAGTTATGATGGATGGAATTTGCCTAAGCATCTTTTCTATACTTTAATTATTATCTGAATGCTCCTTTTGATACTTCTTTTGAAATATTGATGAGATGTATGCTTTATTTCCTCATATCCATTGATTATTTTCCCTTCAAAATCTTGTATTATTTTATCATGTTTTTCATTTATCTTGCTTTAGTCTGTTTATGGAAATATTTTGTATTCCTGTCTCTGAATTTTAACCAAAGACTTCTTGATTTTAACCTCCTTTTATCTTCTTCCCTCTTATTGATGTTATGAATGTTAATTGTAATCTCTTTTTCAAAAGCTATATGGTGTGCTTCAACAGGGTTTCTTTCCATTTTCTAATAGAGCACCTCTAGCTGGGATTTTAGATTTGATTTTCTTGGTCCACTTCAACATGATATTGATATTTTTCCCATTTTTTCAAAGTTTTTTTTCACCATTTTGAGTTTTGTTTCTAGCATCATAAGATGGTGACCCTTCAAAAGAACTACCCCATTTTCCTTGAATTATTTATATTTCTCTTTCATCTTCCAACCATAGTGGATTGAATCTAAAGGGGATTGGTCCCATATGATCTTTCTCTATGAGAGATAAAGAGATGGGATTATGGTTTGAAATCCCATTTTGTATTATCTCAAAGCTTATGTCTATATCTTCCAATAATAAGTTTCATGATAGTAGAAATCTATAACAACTGGGTGCAATGTTATGTTTCCTTGTTCTTCTATTGGACCAAATGAATAACCTTTATTTGGCACTATATCCATCAAGTCCCACTCAATCATTAAATCTTCTATGTTCTTCCTATAAGGGTGCCTAATTAAGTTGCCTCCTTTTTTCTCCTTGGTGGAGTTTTTTTTATTAAAATCTCCTCATATTATAAATTATTGATATTAAGTATTTGAACTTCTTTGGTTGTCTAATGTATTCCAAATTTCCACCTTCTCTACATACATGTTTGAAGAATACATATTGTAGATTGCATATACCTTACTGATGGACATGTCTTTCAAACAATTTTGAATCCAAAACTGGTTAGTTCTTGTTTCTAGCTCTTGAAATTTATATGGGTTCCACAAGGTGGCAAGCCCTCTCGAGGCCACTCTCCCACTAGCTATAGCACATTTGTTGTAGGCCCAAAACTGATTTTTGGATTTTTCAAAATCACTTGCATCCATTTTTATTTCTTCTAGGAATAAAATGTCTGCTTTCTCCCTCATAATTATCTCCTTAACTGCTAGGGTTTTAATGGGGTTCCCAAAACCTCTTATGTTCTAAGAAATTATTTTCATTGAGAACTATGTAAGGGCACCTCCTCCCCCTTGTTGTCTTTATATTTATTTGATTATTGCCTTGCACTTTTCTTATTCTTGTAGTATGGTTCTATTGTTTTCTTCTTTCCTAAGATTTCCTCCATGGTTGTAGGTTCATTTCGTTTCTCCTTATTGGGTCTTCTTCCAACCTTTTTATGGTCTTTTTTTAATTGTTCCAAGTCTTCTCCATCTGTCCAAGAAGCTGAATTTTTCTTCTTGTGGGAAATATTGTCATTCTTGTTGGTTGGAGAGTGGAGGAGCTTTCAATATGGAGAGACTTAGAGAAGGGAGTCTCCTTTGAGTCCTTGAGTGGAGGCTGAGAGGACTAGGGGATAACAATTCGAGTAAGAGAAAAAGAGACACAATTGATGACAATGGAGCTAGCAGAATCATAGAGAAAATAGGCTTCCTTACCCATAGGGGTTTTTATCTTCTTTAAAGGAGATGAAGGGATGTTAGGAGAGGGCTGAGAGAATACTAAATCAACTATTGGATCCTCAGGATTAGGATAGACATTATTAGCTAAAGGGTTAACTAACTTAGGGATGGAGGACAAAGGTTCGAAGGGATTGATTCAAATATCAACCACAACCTATTTCCTGGATGAAGAACCAACTTTATTAGACCTAACAACAAATTTCTTTGGATATTTTCATTCACTCTAGGGGTTATTCTCTCCCAAAGGAGAGGGTTTGATCTTGAAATCCTTAGCAAAGTAGCCATATTCATGAAAAAATTTACACTCATAGGGATATTCTCATAGTCCAAAATATACTCATGCATATAGTCTCCATTTTTCACGATTATTTTCTTTTGAAGTCTTTTTTTTTTTAAATCAACTTCCACACAAATTCATGCACACACAAATTTCATGCCAATATGCTCAGTGTTGTCTAGGAACTTTCCAAGGGAGTTTCCTAAGGAGATGAGGCTATTGACCTCCCAACAAGGAAGAGGAAGGTGAGGGAGACAAACCCAAAAAGGAGCAATTGATGGGATGCCTGCCTCTGGGTCAAATTCAAGGGTCCATTTGTTTAAATATAATCCTCTTAGGCCCATAAAGTATGACCTATTTCTGAATATCAAATCCTTATCTGTCTTGAAACTAAATAGAAAAATGAAATACCCTCTACCACTAGAAAAGATGTTAATAGGGCCAAAGACAAGCCTACCCAAGTATTTTCTATACAATCTTCAACAATTTTAGGAGAGGGCCACATACCTATGAACTATCCTACCAAGCCTCTTTCTAAAAGATCAAGAGTTTTAGTTCATAAATTTTTGGAAGGAAGCTCCACTGTAGGGGCATTTTTAGATTTACTCATAAATCTTAAGGTTATCTGAGGTGGGTTTGTATTTTCCCCCCATCCTTGAACAAGAGCATTGTTTGTTGAGTCCACAAGATCGTCTCCTGGTACCGATGAGATTCATCTCACATGATCAAGCTTGGAAGATGAAGTTCGGGGTCTCAACATAATCGATGGGAATTGAAAAATCGGAGCATGAGAAGCTGCAAATTGTTATTCATGTTTGGTTGTCTGGAATTATTTTCTGATTGACAGATTCACCGCACTTTACTATATATACAAATAGGTTGTGACAGTACCATGGCTTATCAATACACATGCCAAAAAAAATCATAATTCATTTCATATTATACTTGTTCATATGACATTTTCTTTATTTAATCAATTTAATTGAGAGAGAAAAAGGATATAATTATTTTGGAGATAAATCTCAATTTTTAATTTGTGCATTTTTCTAAGAATATTCTAAAATATTCCATGAAGGTTAAATCCCTACTATCCACTTAATAATTCTTGATAATTAAATTAAAATTTTAAAACCCATTTTTCAAAATAGAAACACCTATCAATATAATTACATTATTCAAATTCTAATTTCACTTTTTAATTAATTAAAATATCATAAATGTTGAAGAGCTATTTTACACAAAATAGTTTAATATTTATAATCCCAAAATTTCCACGGACATGTTGAAGGCATAGAATGTCATAAATTTTTGAATGGGGACACTTGAAAATTGGATTAAATTTCCCGCTTCACGAATATTTGTGGAGATATCTAATTATTGAATGAAGAAGTTAGAAATTATTTTACTTGATATATGATTAATGAATGAGGAAGTTAGAAATTTTTATTTATTTATTTATTTTTACTATATAATAAAATACAAATATTGTTTTTATTTATTTATGAAATGTCTATCTAAGGTACAAACTATTAATTGCATCAAGAGGTGCAAAGGAACGTCGATATAAGGAGTGGGAGGAATGTGAAAACAAATTATGACCTTGGATGACATGTCAGGCTGTAGGATCGATGTCACATTAGGGGGGACACAATCCCATGTTGAAGGGAACAAACTTTTTGACCTCCGCACTTTAGGAAAAGTTGTAGTCCCTGCAATCAAAGGGGTCATTTTTTCGAGTTCAATGGAAGCACATGATTGGAACTATCCCCGCCATTTTCATTCTCATAAACCTAGATATTGTTGAAACAAGCTAGCTCTAAAAATGGTTTTAGGAAATAGGTTTCGATGCATCCTCACTTCTATTTAATAAAAAATATACAAACGTATCTAGCATGCCTGTCAAAACAAAAACAATCTTTGAACTTGTTGCAATATCCTACTCTGAGAAACATCCATGGGTTGTCGTTTGTACTACTGCTACAATAATTAACATGGAAGATTTTTACTTCCTTATATTCCTATTCAATGCAAAAAGAGGTGGGTATGGGCCTAGACATACAGAAGTCCATGCCTATTCAATGCAGAAAGAGGCAACCTGAGCATACCACTACAAGTGATGAGTTGAAGGGAAAGACAAAGATGTGGGATTTATTTCCTAACAATATGGGTTTCTACAACAACATTGAGTTGGCATTAGCCAACTTGGATCTCAATGAACCAATACTACAACCAATCACTTTTAATGACAGTGATAATCTTGAGGGGTCATCCTCGACACCACTATATGCAAGTATTAGATAGGATGTAGAGGGGGATGAGGATGGAGTAGAGAGAAATATAAATGGTGGGGAGCTTGATGAATTTGACATTGAGAAGGATGACAAATGAATTTTCATATTTTTCCATCTATGGTTCTAGTTTCTACCCTATTTTGTATTTTCCATTGGCATTTCCATCTATAGTATCAGTAGAATGGATGCCATACATTTTGATTTCATGACATCAAATAACTCAATGAGAAAATTGCAATTTATGGTTTTAAGTTCTAACCTCTATTTTATGTGTAATGAATAGTTTAATTTCAACGAGCCTCGTTCAAGGTTTCTATTTCGACAAAAGAGGTTGGACAGAATGCCCCTATCATGCAAAGTCCGTAGGAAGCTTTTGTCACCTGGTTAAATTCTTAGTGTCATCATTGTCATGGATCCCTGATGAAATTTCCAGGTCATGGATTCTCAACCCTTTTGGCATGCATTTTGAGAGTCTTTGAACTGAATCAAAGTTTTAAATGTTGGTCACACTCCTAGAATTTGAATTTCTAAAGATTGTTTTTTTTTGTTTTTGTTTTTTAAACATATTTGATGGTAAATGATGTTTTTTTAAACATATTTGACGGTAAATAAAAATTTATGCAAACCTTATGAGTGGGCTCTATTTGTGGCTAGATAATATTTCCAAATCTTGTATTCCTTCAGTGCATCTTTGCACCTTTAGGAGAAATTGCTAATTTAAAATATAGTTACCAAGTTTGAATTTGAATTCGAACTTTCTCCACCATACTATTAAAATTGGTTATTATTTCTAGTATTGTCTTATAATTATAATTATTCATATTATTATTTTTAATAATTTTTCCTTGAAACATATATTATACTTGGTTTTTGAAGAAAAAAATATTATAATAAAAGCATTCCCAATAGAAAAATCAAATTTATTATTGTGAAAGAATCACATCTTTATATTCAAAATCAAATTTATGCAATTTTTTAATCAAATTCATTAAAGATTATAGAAAACAAAAAAATTATATCTTTTATAGGTAACTAAAATTTAAGTCTTTACAAAATGATACCTCACTTTTGTACATAAAGCGAGACAGACACATACTTAAACAAGGCTACAAGGTAGCGACCACCTGCAGCTTAGTTTAAATATAGTAATGTTGCAATGTGATGTTGGAAATGTCTATGGGTAGCTATTACGGCTATTACATGCCGCTTAATGTAACTATAGAGATGTTGCAATTTGAGTTTGAGCATGTTTATGAAGATTTGTTTTGTAATAAAGTATAGTTAAATTAAATTAGAAATAATTGTATTCGTAGCTACTACCTGTCGCTTAATTTAAATATAGCAATGTTGCAATGTGATCTTGAAAATGTCTATGGGTAGCTATTACACGCTGGCATACAACATGGTTAAGATTTGTCATATGTCCAATTGGGTTGCTATTCTTTCACATTCCCTAAATGGACTAATTGAAAAGGTGCAAAAAACAAAGCCAAATTAGTGGTGTTTCATATAATATATATGACTGTCTAATTATGTGTGAAATTTAACAAATGCTACATAGTAGTTATTACCTGCAATTTAGTTTAGTTCGTTATAGTTAAATGATGGATTAGAATGTCCGCATTAAAAAATTTATTGCCTATACTTTCAAAACAAATCAAATATCTTTTCATATTACATGGGTACAATCAAATCTTTATGAGATTCGATAGTACTAATAGATACGTAGGTTTTTTTTTTATGTCATAGCCAAACCCATGGCGGAATGGTCTTATCAACTAACTTAGGAATACCAAATTTCCATAAGTAGTTTATTTATTATAAAAAATTACATTCTTTTATGAAAAAAGTTTCATAAGTTTCATACTCAATGTAAATGTAACCGGGTTAATATATCATTTAAGAGCATTACTTGGATAAAAAGTATATTGATTACTCAATATCATACCCTCACAATAATTGATTTATATGATAAATATTTTTATTTGATATTTTATAAATAGTTTTTTTAAATAAAGGTAACTTTTGTTAAATATTTTTTTTTGAGATATTTACAAAATAATCCATTTATTTATAAAACTTATTTTAAAATTCAAAATAAAAATAAAATAAAATTTGATATTCATAGCAAAAAAACAAATGGATTAAACTACTACTTAAAATTATTTGTATATATACCTAATACATTCCACTAGTTGTGGAGTCATGGACAATAAAATGGAACCCGAATTAAAAAGATGATAATCAACTCTCACAATATATTTAAAATCACTTTATTAAAATCGTTTACAACATAAAAAAGGATTAAAATTGTGCTGGTTTCATACGCCTCGTTCACCAAATACAAATCATCTTTTGGAATTTAACAACAATGTTAACTCTCTCAAATGGAGTGAATGAAAGCTCTCAAATCCATGGGTGTAAACATAGAATCCTGAACCAGTACACTGAGGCAAAAAGTCACCGATGGGTTGCTGAATTAGTAATTCTGCAATTATGAACAACTAGTTTAAATAGTTCAGGAACACTCAAAGCTGCACTATCAACTTTTTCATATTATGTAGCGTTAATGCTATTAACTAGCAATTGCACCAAGAGGTGCAAAGGAACGCCAGGGCGGTAGATATATAAGGGGAGTAATTTAACCCCCATATGAACAGTGCCCTTTCCCGATTCCTCTCCTCGAATCCCTCTGGCAGCCCCACTTCAGTCCCCTTGGGCATAAGCTCCATATGTGGGCTTCTGATTGCCCAGATGAAAGCTTGGCCACTCGTGTCCAACCGCTTCTCGTCGAGAAAAAACATGCTCCCAAAACACACGAACACCGTGGAGTGCGGGCTCCGAGAATCCAGCCATCTCAAGCATTCCTCTTGAGTCCTCGGCAATGTCCGCCGCCTTACCCCTGCTATTGATGCTTTCGCGACCGATCCCAGTGTCATCGAAAACGACGGGAGGGAGAATGGGACCGACAGAAATAGCAAATGCACCCATCCCGTAAACATGTCGCTGATAATGCATACACGAGGAGAGAAAGCGGCAACCTCCTCAGTATTCTCCAGCAAAACACATCAACCTTTATTAACCATACTTCGTTGGCTTTGGGTGTTCAAATTTCTATCCTAGCTTGAATCTAGTGTATATACACTATAAAGAGTGGATAAGCTAATGAAAAAATTAAAGTCCTTATAGTATTATAATATGAATTATAGATAAAGATACAATATCAACAAATTTAATGCTTATTTCTAAATAAATTTCAAAATTTTACAATTATATTGACCTTATTCCTAATATTTTAGGTAAGAAGTTAAGCATTTTCAAGCTTATCTACAAGGTATGATCTAATAGACAATATGCAATCAAAGAAAAAAAAATTAATTGGAAGATTATTCAATCAAATAAGACTCCAAATTACAATGATGTGAGGGAAGAACATAATATAAAAACAATTTAAATAAATAAATGTTCACTTTAATATTTTCACATATACCAACATTATCAATAAATAAACCTTTCTTAATTAGCTATGGAGCAAAAATTTAATCAATATGAAAGATGAAATACACAATATAGAAAATATATTCCTAGCTTCTAAACTTTGTTATATTTGTTGGAAAAGACCATAAATTTATAAATGAGCAAAATAGACAAATTATTACTATAATTTATTTTTATCAAAATAATGTTGAGGATGTATTTTTAATACAAATATAAAATATTTTTATAATGTGAAAGATGAGTCAATAAAAAAACCTTAAAAAATAAAAATAAAAAAAAATTCATATATATATAAACATCAATGAATTTTTATTTCAAAGTTATATTATGGAAAATATAAATCAATTTAAAAACATTTGTTTGGAAAAGCAAATAATTTTGGAAATTTATAAAACGTGTCGCTTTAAAATAAATGTAGAAATAATTATCAAAAAATAATTATTCCTAAAATTTGTTAATTGATTATTCATTTTAAAAAAATATTAAAACATTTTTGGAGAATTAATTATTTAAAAATATTAATGAAGAAATAAAGTATTTAAAAAAATTAAAAAACAAAATATTTGATAAAATATTATTTACAATATAAATTAAAAAGGGCCCAAAAGCTTTGGTATAATGTTCGGATTCAAATCTTGGTATCATCTTGCCACTAATATTTAATTAATATATAAGTTCATAACACATCATACAGTCAATATATTCCTAAGTTTAAGCTTGGAAGAGACACATTCATAAATATGCAAAATCTATTATCATTAAAAAAAAATCATCCAAATGCTCTTCAGGATTTATTTCAAAGAAAAATAGACCTGTGAAAAAATAAAATTAGATTAATTATTTTTCCATATAAAAGTGAAAAATGGATCAATGAAACCCTAAAATGAAAAATAATTTACTTTAAAATTTCCTATATACCTTGTCGAGGACAATGTTATCAATAAACATTTTGACATTCTTTCTCCAAGCTTGTTTGTAGCGATTCCTGAATCTTCAACCTTATTGTATTTGTTTGAGTGATAGGCAATTTCAGAAACTTGCAAACCTGATCATTTATCAAAAACACTTGAGAAATAAATCCAGAAATAAATTGTTCCTCGAATTTACAAAACAAAAATGTCCATCAAATACTCTTCAGGAAACAAATTATTTCAAAGTTTTGAAAAGAAGTGAATTATTTCAGTAGTACTCTTTAGAAATATTCTTCCGGAAATAAATTGGTCCTCGAATTTACAGAACAAACTGTTCATCAAAATACTTCGCAGGAAACAAATTATTTCAAAATTTTGAAAAGAAGCGAATTATTTCAGGAGTTACTCTTCAGAAATATTCATCCGGAAATAAATTGTTCCTCGAATTTACAAAACACTATCCATCAAAATACTCTGCAGGAAACAAATTACTTCAAAATTTGAAAGAAACAAATTACTTTGCGGCAACCTCCTCAGTATTCTCCTTAATATTATTCATTTGTTCCTCGAGCCATTGTTCGAACGGCCCGGCCAGCTTATACGACGAAACAAAGAGTATTCTGGCGACATGAACGGGAACGTTATCTGAGTTATCGATTCCCGTGGGCACCCCGTTGATGGGAGGCAAGGGCAGAGACAACAGCCGGAGATCGAGATTCGAACCCTGGACCTGAGGCTGGAGCCGTTTGGCGCTTCCCGGTGTTGTTATATACGAAACCGAGAGGTCATGCGAGGCGAGCAACTTGGCCAATTCCATGAATGGAATGAGATGGCCCTGAGCCAATGATGGAACCACCACGACATGCGCTTTCTCTTTTCCTTAGAATACGAGTGAGATTCAGTTTTGGAGAGCCCGGAGAGCTCTAGCCAAGTACCTGAGCGCGATGAATATGCACGCAGAGGAGAGATCGGAATTGAAGAATGCAAGTCGTTATTGAAGCGAATTGGAGAACGATCTACTGCTTCAGCTGTATCGAATGCGATCAGCTCCAGCAGTGTGGGTGAATTTGCAGGAGTAATGAATACATGCAAGGCGACCACTGTGTTCGTTTGCGGCGCAGTTGTGGCGGCGTTATCGTTTGAACCCACAAAACCATGGTTGTGGTATACCATTGTCATGAGGGGCAGCTGGAGAGATAAGGTAGAGCGGAGCGAACGAGGAGGAACTGGTGCAGCTGGCGGAGCAGTTGAACGGAGAGTATACAAACACGTGGCAAAATCTCATAGGTTCCATGCGCTTGGAATTTGCTCACCCCAAGCCCGCAATGGAAAACGCCTCCGGCGTAATAATAGCAGGATTTTGCTGCCAGATATTGTGTATGGGCCGATGTTAGGTTAATGCTATTAGCAATAAAAATATGTTAATATGGGCAGTTATTGTGTACGGGTTTTTTTCAGAAGAAAAAAAACGCTGCATATATTAAAAATATATCAGTTCATGAGCTACATACATACTCAATTGAAAACAGGTTCAATGAGAATACATCATTGCACAGTCAGCCAAGTATCTGCTATTTCAAGAAGAGAATTAGCATCAAGAACATTGGCCGGCACAACATATCAGGGGGATAAAATCAACCCCTAGCATAAGGAAAACATACAAATCTGTGGAGAAAACACGGTCAAAAAATGGCAAAGGCAATTGATCTAAATGCCTCTCTAATGACCAAACCTTGCCTTAACCTCGTCCTATGTTTATATCCGAACTATTGGACAGAAGTACACTAACATGGAAACCTAAAAGATGAGAAAAAGCGTTGGTATAAGCTAGACAGACATATCAGAAAATGTCAATAACCAAAACAGGCTCTATAATTATCCGGCTCGCTTGAAATTAAACAGGCTCTCTTGAAAGGAAACTTCGGCCACTCTTGTTACCTTGACTCGCCAAAATGATCCTACCGACCAGTAACCCTGTCCACGGGTGCTTAGAGACAAACAGGAAACCTCAAAAGGATTAAATCAAAACATATTGAGTACTGTTTCCCCTGTTGTAGATTGGATTCTTTGTCGTGTACACTTGCACAATGAGAGCGATCCTCTGTCTCACACGAGAAAAGTGCATATCACTGCTGTGTATGTAGAGTCTGCTGTAGATAAAATCATAAGGAACCCGTAGACCCCCAGCCTCGTAGGAGTGTAAGAAAAAGTGATCCGGCTCACTTGCCCCTGTGTATACTGGATCTCTAATTCATATGTGGCCCATCTTCGAAAAAGACAAACCCAAGCCACTTCTGCTACCCAAAACTGAAATATGGAGACCTGGAAACTCAATGTCTATGTTAATAATATCCATAAGGATCTTTAAAACAGAATAAAAACAAAACAGAAACAGGAAGGACAGCCACTTCAGATTCCTGCATCATATTCATGGTAAGGGAATAATGAAATCCTGAATCTTCCTTCCATTCCTGTACCAAAAAACCTGGAAGACCCCAAAATCTGCCCGTAGCCCTCTCTTAGACAAACCATCCGCTCGTGTGTTGTTTTCCCGGTATATGTGGGTGATCCGAGGGCATTGCATCCTTTTCCATAAACTCTGAGTACGATCCAGCCACCCTCAAAGATGTGGAGAGAGAAATTGAAAACTGTTGGTGACCCAGCCAATTACAATCTTCGAGTCCCCATATATGTTTATATCCTGCAGGGAAAGATCCGAGGCAACCCAAAGCCCCCCCCAAAGCGCCATTAACTCTGCTTTGTTATTGGAGCCGGGGCCTCCATTCCAGAAGAGGTGAATGCGCTCATTAGCAGACAACTTAATCCATACTCCGCACCCTGTGGAATTATCCTCAGATGCCCCATCGAAAAAGATGGCCGGCAGAGAAATGTCATGTGGTCTGAGACGGTGGGAACAGTCTGTCTCTTTATCCGACAGCGTAGGGCACTCATCGATCCACCTGTTAATGACAGTGAAGATCTTATCTAGTCTGAATGGGACTCCTTCGAAAATCAGCCGATTCCGGGCCTTCCACACTTCCCAAATGAGGAAGAAAGGGAGTACATAATACTTCGAATGCAATTTTCCCCAATCATTTGCCGCCGAAAGGAAATCCTGAGGCATCCATTGAGAATCCATGTGATAATCACTGAAAATACTCCAGAGTTGTCTAGTAATCGGGCAAGTGAAAAATAAATGTGTAATGTTTTCCTCGTCGTTGCAACAGAAATCGCATCTGCCCGGGCCCTGGTGACCCCTCTTCAACAGGTTCTCCCATGTGAGAACCTTACCCATCCAAACGAGCCATCCAAAAACTGTAATTTTGGTGGGCATTCTACACCTCCAGAAAGAAATGAAATCTGAGGAGACAGCTCCTGCATTTCTGTTAATGATGTCTCTGTATACGTCTTTAACTATAATCGCTTTGTGTTTCATTGGACCATTCCAGCATATGTAGTCTCCCCCTGGGGCATAGCAAAGTCCAGCGCCTCTGAGTACGTCTCGGATAGAATCCCACTCCTCCGCTGTCACAGCCTGCAAACCTAATTGACCTGCGGATTGAAAAATTGGAGCGTCAAAAGACCATTCTCGGATGCACTGAGAAAGATAGTGAATACCCTTATGTGCCAAAGAGTGGATCAAGTGATTCGAAGGGCCCTGTCCGGTTTGTATGTTAGTCATACCCCGCCATCCTATCGGAATACGACTTCCATTCCCGAAGCACCATACGAGGCGCTGTTGAATGTCCGGCACAATTCTCTTGAAGCTGGCCCATATAACCGATATTTTCCTGGGAACGTGGAAGGCTTCACAGTAGATTTTATATAGGATGTCGCCGTCTATGTACTTCGCTCTTATGATCACAGACCAGATGTTTTTCCCCGAGACCTCCCTCCAGAACGATTTCATGAGAAGAGCCTTATTAAACACCCGAGCATTCAGTATGCCCCACCCATTCTGATCTTTAGGTCGACTGAGAGACAGTAGGCTGCAAAGATGGTATTTCTTCTCCATTTTAACTCCACCCCACAGAAAATTTGATATGATTCGATTGATCATCTTGTTTATGGCCTCTGGAAAAAATAGAAGGTGGCCCCAATAAACAACCATCTGAGACAGAACTGCTTGGATCAAAACAAGTCTCCCCCCCATCGAAAGCCATCTGTGCGTCCATCTTTCTATGCGGGCTCTAATTTTATCCACAAGCCAGAACCAATCTCTATTTCTGTATGCGCATGGCTTGAGAGAGAATCCCAAGTATTTGAAACCCTCGTCAGCCTGCCGAAATTCCACCCCAAGGAACTCCGCAATGAACTGAATCTCCATTTGGTCACCATAGTCATATATAAGGAAAGACTTGCCCTTATTCATGCGCAACCCAGTTGCAGATTCAAAGCGAGAGAAGATGATGTGAATATGGAACCAATAATTCTTATTGAGGCGTCCAAATATAAGTAAATCATCTACAAAAAGGGAGTGAGAAATGGATACTGACCTTGAGAATACATAACCCTTCAGAGTACCCCGCTGTTCGGCCCTGTGAATAATCTTGTTGAAGCCGTCCATAACCAGGATGAAGATCAACGGCGATAAGGCGCATCCCTGTCGAAGACCCCGGCCAGCTTCAAAAAACTCAGTGGGAATGCCATTCACAATAATAGCATACCGAACTGTTGTTATACAGGTCATGATCCAACGAATAGTCCTGATAGGAAGCCCAATTTTGAGCAAAATGATGCGAATAAACGACCAATCCACCGAGTCGTAAGCCTTGTGAAGATCCACTTTCATCATAAGTGCCTCCTGTTTCCCTGCATGCATAGAATGGAGCACCTCCTGTGCAATTTCTATGGCGTCATGTATGGAACGGCCTTCTAGAAATCCATATTGTTCTGGAGAGATATGCTTCGACAAACAGCCCTTCATCCTATTTGCGATGATCTTAGAAGTCACCTTATAGATCAGGTTGCATAATGAGATGGGCCTGAAATATGAGAACTTCGTGGGTTCTGAGATTTTAGGAATAAGGGCTATAAACGTGGAGTTGAGACTTGGGGGTATGTGACCTTTAACTCTGAAACCCTCCACAAGATCAGTGATTTCCTTACCCAATAGATCAAAAAATGGGTTTACGTTAATGGTAGAAACTTTCGTGGTTTTAGATAAATTTTGAAACTATAAAAAGACATGGAAAGGAGATAATTCCTTCGTAGGCTGTGAATTCTTTCTTGGTCATGGATAGGATGTTTTGACGTACAATAATCACATCAATATTGACTTCTGATAACCCATAACCAACAAATAAAATAAAATGCATGTACATACATATTCAAAGGATTTTGAGTATCTTTATATGAAATTCTGCAGTACATTTCATGAAACCACGCTGAAAATCTAATGATTAGCTTCAATCTAAGGTTGCGTGAACTAAATTTAGTTAATCACAAGGAAGTTGTCGGCACATCACCGACCTTAAGGTTTGGAGATCTGTGCTCACAAAACCTATCGGGATCTGTTTTTAAAGTAGTGGCGGCTCCCTTATATTTTAGCAAGCGCCTCCTCCCCCGAGCGCCTCCTTCGCCACCCGTCCCCCTGGCGCCGCTCCGAATACTTATGCCAATTTAATAAAAACTAATAATAGAAAGAGAAGGTTGTGGCGATCCGTGTGATGGGAGGGGAGGATCGCGATGGCAACCATCGATTAAGTGTGAAAGGGACGGTGGAGACTTGTGGGTGCGAAATTGAAATTTGAAATTTTCGATTAAAACACTCCTCCAATATTTTCTTTACTCTTGTGAACTTATTTGTATATTGCAGCTTTCTACCCAAAGCACTAAGCACGACAAGGTGGACTTTGAGTTTCTGGGAAACAAACCTGGAAAACCTTATTATCTCAATACTAACGTCTTCGTCAACGGCATTGGCGGCTGGGAGAGCCGAATCGAGCTTTGGTTCGACCCCACTGCTAACGTCCACACCTATTCTCTTCTTTGGAACCGCTACTATACCATGTATGTTCGATCTTTCTCGCCGTTTCCAGCACTTATTAGCTCAAAAAATTTCAACGTGTATTATCATTGCTAGTTTAATAATCTTAATTTGTTGGCACGCAGGTTCATGGTGGGTGAAACCGTTGTGAGTGTTTAAAAACTTTGAGAAAACTCTGGGACTTCCTTACCCATCATCGAAGCCTATGCAAGTTATTGCTAATATTTGGAATGACAAAACCTGGGCCTCCGATGGAGGAAGGACAAGGATAAACTGGACGCAGGCCCCTTTCATAGCCACTTTCAAAGGTTTCGATCTTGAAGGTCACAAGTGCGAGGAGATTCTGAGTCCTCTCCTATTTGTCCATCCTCTCCCTCTTCAGAGTGGTGGGAGAATTCAGGCAACAGAGGATTGAGTGCAGAGAAAATGAAGCAGCTGAAATGGGTGAGGGGAAAATACATGGTTTATGACTATTGCACGGATAAAACCAGATATCCCAACCCTCCTCCTAAGTGTTCAGTGAATGACGCGTGAAGAATTCATTCACTGGTTCACTATTTATTGCTTTACAGTGAATGTGAAGCAATTTGCTCTGATTCTTCATATCAATAAAATTTTGCCAGATGTCATAATTGGAGCTGTTCTTTTTTATCTCAATTTCAGATTATTTCGTGTCATTTATGAAAATCGGTGTTACAAATTAATATAACATGTTATAGGGTTATTTATTGTGTTTTTATTTATTTTTATAAAGAACACTTGTAACGTTTTGACAGATATTTTTATTGTGTATTTCACAATAAAATGTTACTTTAATTTATAATTCTTGGAATTTTTACTTAGGTTTCATTTAATTTAATTTACATCACTTTGGATATTTAATTGATTTGGTAAAAAGAATTTATTTTGATTTTTAATTTTTGCATATTTAACTTTAATTTACTTCACATCATTTTACATATTTAGCTATTTAACTGATCTTCTTCATGAAAATTTAAAAATATATTTTTTTATTTTTATTTGAATTTGAATTTATAAAATTATTATTAAATTGACATTCAAATTTTATTATAATAATTTGATAACTTAAACATAATAAATTCTGTAAGAAGAATTTAGCTTCTATGATATGACATATATAAGAATTTCTAGATAATATATATTTAGATATGATTATTACCAAAAAAAATTTATATACATAATAAATTCTAAAATAATAAATTTAAATATATTAAAATTGTTTTATAAAAATCAAAATCACATCATATTATCAATTTGTTTTTTCTAATAACATATTTTTATTTTTGTTTTATAATTTTATTTATATTATTTATATATTTTATATTATAAAATTTCAACCAAATATTTTTAAATCTGTTTCTCATACATTTTCTGTTTCTCATATTTTTAAAGATTATATGTATTTTCTGTTTCTCATACAACTACTTTAAATTAATATGGTAATTTAACATATTCTATTTTAAAATCAATGCAGTTACAACTTACTTTCTTTCCTCAGACTGTTTTTTTTCAACATAATGGATATGCAATATTTTTCACCAACAACTTTTTTTAATATATTTATGTTTTCCAATATTTTTATTTTCATTACAAATTATATAATTATAATAAAGCTAAATATCATCTTTTTGTATTTTCCTTATTATTTCTAATACAAAACTTTAAGTGTATTTTGCTTATTGTTTCTAAGACAAAACTTTAAAAAATAAAAAATAATATTATCTAACTCTTTTTATTAATCATCTCAATAAAATTATGAAATTCCATATACCTTTATTATGTTTCACATTTTTCTAAAATCTTAAGTGAAAAAAATATTATCTAACTCTTTTTATTAATTATCCAAATAAAATTCGTCAATTATGAAATTCCATATAGCTTTATTATGTTTCACATTTTTTCAGAATCTATTCCTTTATTACAAGGGAGAATTAATTACTTGCTTCATGATTACAGAGAAATTTAAATTAATAGTGGGTTTTAAATCTTTGTAAATACATTCTCATGAAACTTAAAATTAATGATGATGAAGTGTTTTCGTTAGGTTACTCTATAATGTGAAATAAACAATGATATGTTTTGTTAAAATTTAGTCAAAAATCTATTTAATAACTATTTTTTAAAATAAACCAAAAAATAAAATATATTATAAATTTTTTTAATTCATGTATATTATATAAGTTATAATTTAATTATTTTTAAAAATTGTAGATTTTTAAATGCATGAAATATTTAAAATTTAAATATGTTTAAAAATTATTGTTAATTATTTTATAATTAAAATATTAAAAATTAATAAAACTTATGATTTTTAAAATTTAAATATAAATCTTTAAAATAAATATATTTATTTAGTTAATTGAGATACAAATAACTTTCCAACTAACTAATAACCTAATACATAAAATATATGACATATATTATTAAATATTTTTTTTAATAAATATAACATTTCATAATTATTTTGGGGATATATGGTAGAATGTGATTGGTTTAGTAACTATTTAGTTTATTTATATTTAAATATAATATAGATGAAATGGTTAGTAAATATAGGTAGGTATTAATTTATGATAAGAATTAAAAGATATTTGTCTAATTATTATAAGTTTTAGAGTTTTTGGCTAGAATCTATCATTTTTTTGGTTAAATCTTGATTTATGTTATATATATATATATATATATATATATATATATATATATATATACTTACTGTATTTATGCATTCATTAGTCTAAAAAAACTCTTGGGTACTAATATTGTGGAGAATTTACAACTCAAACTAGTGATTTCAACAAATCCCTACCTAATTCTTGAAGAATTAGACTAGAAAATATACCAGAAAAACCTCCAAAATATATAACAGATAAACTACGGGCTCATGATATATTTCACATTACCAACATTAAAAAATGCTGAAATTTAATTATGAATTTATTTTAAATTATTTTTATTAATTACCAGCCTATATCCATGATAACTCCATATCTACCAATCGCTCCGAGGGGTCAAATATTTTTTCACTCTAAAAGAGGTTTCCATCTCAATAGATATTTTTTTCACTCTAAAAGAGGATTCCATCTCAATAGATATTTTTTCACTCTAAAAGACGTTTCCATGTCAATAGAATTGATCTCTTTCGGGGCTTGGTAGATACAAAGTTATGATGGATCTATGCTAGTTTAATTTCACCCTTTAAATAGACTATATTCCACATGAATAAGATGGGTCAACACCATAAGTTCTCAATACCATGGGTCATTTTTATTTTTATACGGTTAATTTCAATTTTTATTTTTTATTTTATTTTGACAATGTTTTACATTAAGGTATTACAATCTTTTGTTTAATTTTATTTCTTTTAATTTATTTTTATTTTTGTATTTTTTAATGAAATTTGACTTAGTCAAAATGTTAAACATCACATTACAACATAACAAAAAAATATTAACATATGAGTTAAACATATATATTTAAATAAACATGTAACACGATTATTTACCATGGAGATTCACCCTCATTTAATACCATGACTTATCAATAAACATGCCCCAAAAATCTTAACTAATTTCATGATCAAAATAATTTTTATATATTTAATTTTAATTTTAATATTATAACAAATTTTTTAAGGAGGGGCGTAGAATATAGGATGATGGGGTGTACTATTAAGGAACTCCATGATGTGAAGGTCACTAGTTCTAAACTCTTGGGAAAAAATCCATACATGGTTCTTAAACTCCTGTGGTTGTTGTTATTTGCAGAAACCAGATCATCCACAGTACCATAAAAACAGTTGTCGACATTTCGAATCCCCACGTGGATCCATCTTCAGGATGAGAAATTAATTAAAGAAGAAAGAAGGTCGCAAAAAAAAAATAAAAAATCCATATATGTTAAGGGTTGGTATGGCCTAGGATGGGTGCGATCCTCGGGAGATTTTGTTAGCTTAGATGCCCCTCCAGTGTGATTTCTCAAACCAAAGGTTAAGCATGCAGTCATCTCAAAACTCACACCACTTAGCAAATGTGACATCCACTTACATTAAAAATAAAAAATAAAATAAAAAAATAAAAAAATTAACGCCTTTTTACTTATCATTTTAACTAACTTACTATTAGTAATTTCTTTCTTCACTTGCTATTACATTAGAAAACACCATACTGCATTTTTTTTTATAACCATAAAGAAAATACTTTGATAAAAAAATAGTATGGATTTGATAACCATTAACCTTACTCTTGCAACGTTGTGATATATTCAAGTATTATAATACTATAATGGCATGGTTTACAAAGGTTTATTTGGTAGCTTTTTACAAAGATATACCAAGTATATAGTTTCACACCCACCTAGGTTATCGTGGGCTTATTCGACTTGCCAGTTTGGCCACATGTCAGGCATCATGCAATAACTTTACATAAATATTATGGTTGCTATCATAAGCGAGGATATTATTTCTTGATTGATCGACATTATATGAATGTACCTTAACTGTATCTCTGCATATATTTTATGTGATTTAATATATCTATGGATCTGACATCTGTTATGGGTTACACTATTGGATCCCCCACCCTTTGATCAACGACTGTGATGCGTTTTTGGAAGGGTTAGGGTATTGACCTGCCCCTCTACCCTAACCGTTTTCATTTTGCCTCCGCGAAACTTTGTGAGTGTTCCGAGCTCCACTGCTCTGGAACTCAAACGTTGTCGTGACTTCTCTTATGGTACTGGTTCAAATGATCTCCAAGTTTGCTCAACCACCTTCAGGTATTAATGAACTAGTTATTCTTCAACCCCAATTTGGAAATTCATCTGTGTATTTTTCATATTTATCTTTACACAATTCATGCTAATTGTTAGGATTTACTCATGTGCACAATTTCTCTAGATTTTGTTCCGATTATGGCATTGTTTATAATGCTTGCTAATTGTTTTAGTAGTATACATAATGGGTTATTCCGACCATCCCTCTACAGGAGCAATGTGAGGGTTTTCTTACCTTACTGCACTAGAGAATCAAAAAATAGTCCTCGGCTCATCTTATACAGGTGATTTGCGTTGACATTCGAAGTGTTATATACGACAAGGGTTTTGTTTACATTATAAGCAAACTTTGTAAACTTGTTTCCAGGTCTTCGACACCGAACTCCGCTTCTAAAATAAGGTAAAATTTTCAAGATTGAGCTAGGTCAAATTCATTTGCAGATTTGTTTGTTTTACCCCAGGGTTTTACACTGCAAACCCTAACACTTATACATTTAATGTTGTCTTTTCAGGTAATTTTTGGACCTCACACCCTTTTGAATGAATGGCGCTCTCCTTCATGCAATTCTACCTTCAGCTAGTGACTTCCTCACCTCTCTGTGTACAGGTACCGCGGGTCTATGAAATGATTTAATTTAATTGAAGTCCTTCATGCTTCTGGGTATAAGCCCTAAGTTAACATAGACTTTCACATGAAGCCCTTAAGGCTCTGTTCTCATATTTTATTTCATACTCGGTGTAAAGGAATTATTCAGCCTTGAAAATGGCTTAATGTATAAGGTTTTCGATATTTATAAGTTTCCCATACATGTAATGATTTTATAGTTGTGTTCTGGAGTTTCTTACTCAGCTATGTATCTGAAATGTTTGTTTTGGCTTGGAAACTCCCTTAGTTCATGTTAATGGTACAGTTGAGAAGTTTTCGTCACAACGTTATTATAGTTTTTCCATATATGATTTGTTGTGAATACCATTTACCTCATTACTAATATTTTAGTACTATAGCAGCGACTATATAGTCTTGCCTTCTCTGTGCGCCGACTATGTAATTTTACATATATCTACATTCTTGTAGACTGTTTTTATACTATGTTTTACATGCTCATAATTGTGCCAATTTACTTGCATGCAGTTCTTCTGTTCATTTTAATGTAGTATGCTACTTATGTATTTAATTATTTTGAAAATTGAATGCATTGTAGTTATCTTTATTTCTAAAAAGTTTCTATTTCATGTATTGCATTTATTTGTTTTTAGCAGTGCTAATTTGTGGGCTAATATTGTTTAAATACATAGAAATATTTCATTCAATCTATCATTTTCTTGGTAAATATTGTTTGGTTACTGTATAATCTTGATGTCAAGACAATCTCTATTTCTAGGTTACTCTCTGTAAACCTGCAGATCGTGTA